>JAUJYX010000002.1:1200000-2400000 GCA_030762825.1 Penicillium turbatum | reverse complement strand
TATCGGCAACGACGGCAGCAGGCACGGGCATGATGTACGACCCGATGATCAGTGCATTGACGATATTCGATGCAGTGGCCTGGTGCAAGCCCAGCGCTCCCGGCACCTCACCACCGGGTGCATTTTGCAGGTAATTCTCTATTGAGACAATTAGTCAAACAATCTTAATATATAGAGAAGAGGCATCACGCACGTAGAGGAGCTGTTGCCCCGTACCAGACAAATCGTTCCAGAATACCCGCGAGGCATGCTATCCAGAGCCGAACTGGGACTTTGTCAACGACGTGGAGGAGATCGCGTACTTCGTCTTCGGTGGCCACTCTTCGGTGGCCACGCGACCGTCATCGTTCTCCGAGGGAGCAGGAATACTGCGGTCGGTATGGAGAGCCGCATTGTCTTTGACTTCAGAAGAAAGACCTAAATCTTGGTCTGTTTTCGACAAAGAAACAGAGGCACAGGCATCAGTATCATCGCTCTCATCGCTCGCGTTACGAGCTTGAGGAGCCATCACCAACCGGAACTGTAGGTTAGGCTCTGCGGTAGTATCCGCAGAGCCGTGCACATCGGGCATGGGGCCCGACATTTTTAAGTAGATTTCTCGGTAGCAAGGAGACGTTCAATTTGGTAGAAAGTCTTCACCAGGGAATGCGAAGGCGGAAAAAGGAAGGGAGGAGAAGGGGTTTCGGGCTGGAAGAGAAAAGGCGGTCTGAAAATTAGGGGGAGTCGGGGGGGTCGGGGCCTTTTGAACTACATTCGGGGCTCCGAATCCAGTGATTCGGCGGTGACAGGGATGAGATCTGGGGATCACCAATAACACGGAGATGTTGAAGTCTAGATAGGTGTGGTCCTTGGTTCGAACTCGGAACCGATAACCTAAACCGAACTAGATCGGGGCAGTCATAGACAAAGAGAAGACAGCCCTAGAGGCCAATAAGCCGATGTAACTCTACAAGAGTAGCCTCTTATCGTATCGCCGGATCAAGGCAATCGCTTTAGGGCTAGTGGGGCCGCATTGGGGCCGCAATCCATACACCGTATGTACGAGATCTCAGATTCAATGTAGACAATTAGGGCACAATGAAGCAAACTGGCGATGAGATATCCAGTTATGCCAGAATGAAAGATATTGTTGAGCAAAAACACTCAGACTGAAAATCTCCCTACATAGAAGGGTCTTTCCCAAAGTTGCAACTATTTGACCTGACTAAAGTCTGTAAGGGCTCACGGGGAAAGACATATTATTGGTAGAAACTTCGCGCCAGCCAAATTCAACCTGTAGACCCGGCAACAGCGCATATACGGCTAGGACTGTTGCTGAAAATATGTGTCGTGCTAACGTTATTCGTTCGGTGTAAGGCAGAAAGTCGTTAACACAATTAGGGAATGAAAAGGTGCAAGGGTTTTGAGGAGAAAGCAGCTACTACTTTTATAATCGATACCCGATTAGTTAGACTGGTTAAGTTGCACGGAGTCAGGTCCTACATCGTCCCGGGAAGGGAGGGGGGTTTGGACCATCGCACAAGTCGCCAACATCAGGACAAATCATGGTTGATAGGTATTAGGTAGTACGTTGTACTTCGTGCAAGAAAAGCCCACGGGTAGTAGCAGGTGGTGGGTCAAGCGGCTCATTGCTTAAGGTCCTTAAAGTTACACGTGGAAAGCTTGTTTGGCATCATGTGTAACCTGTCTCGTCGGCGTTTCACACGTCCTGCTTCTATGTATGTTGCATCGACATTAAAACACCGTTGAAACACTCCACTATGCTCTTGTTTTCTTAACACTAGGGTGTCCCTCTTCCGGTTCAGAACAACCAACTCTCTGTGGAATATCTTGGCTGCCTTCCTCATTAGATCCATCACTGAGGCAATGATGTGAAACACCAAGGCCGGACAAAGTATATTTCCGAATATCCGAGATCTCGGATAAAGATTGATTCTCCTCGGATTTACGACCCGCCGGCTGCTAGACCCAACGCTACTTCGATGTACAATATAGATGATTGAAATAACCTTCTCATGCATTCTATGCGCCTTCAGCTAGAGTTCATATCAGAACCCAACCAGACGCCTTACACACACCCCTATTTTCCTCATTCACGTCACTCTAAAGCCGACTCCAGGAATCAATGCCGACCCACGTGTTTTGCGGTTCACGGTGGATCAAAATCACAGTGGGGCCCACTAAAGGGAGCCGTTGTGCTTTTTTATAGGATAAGCTGATGATCAGTTTGCAAGATTAATATCATCGTCCCCATACGAGACCCAGTTTTTCTCTTACGCCACGGGCCTTTTGGCCAAGCGGAAAAACAACGGGTCATGGCTTGAAGAACTACCGACGATCTAAATCTTCCACTTGACGCCCTTCACTTTATTCACTCCTTTTTAACACTTGGAAAGGTCGAATACAAATGATTGTTGTGGTCGGCCATGGGGGACAACATCAATCTCAAGCCCGCTGAATCGGCGCAGTCGCTCGCTGCGACCTTCTCGCCTATTCGCGAGGTCCTTTTCGTTGCCGTCGTTTGCATGGGACAGTTCATGACACAAACAAATGTCGGAGTATGTCTCTCAGCACTCGATATCGTTGGCGATAGCTTCGGTATTGACGAACCCGGAATTTTGAGTTGGTTCATGGCCGGATACTCCTTGACTGTTGGCACATTTATCTTGGTATTTGGCCGATGCGGCGATCTATTTGGTTATCGACGAATGTTCAGCATAGGATTCTGTTGGCTTGCAATTTGGTCCCTTGTCGCAGGATTCAGCGTCTACTCAAGCTATGTCCTGTTCATTTTCGCTCGAGTTCTCCAGGGCATCGGCGCTGCAATGCTGCTGCCCAACGCCCTGGCTCTGCTGGGAGCCTCCTATCAACCAGGAAAGAGAAAGAATATGATATTTGCTGTGTTCGGTGCCACTGCACCTAACAGCGCACTTTTGGGAGCGGTATTCAGCGCAATCTTCTCCCAGCTGGCTTGGTGGCCCTGGACATATTGGACCCAGGCAATCGTTTCAGTGGGCTGCGCTGCATTAGGTTTGCTCGTGATACCGTCCATTCACCACGATGCTCCCTTTGACAGGTCTTTCTGGGGCCTGCTCAAAGCTCTCGACGTGCTCGGTGGTGCTTGTGGCATCGGCGGGTTAATCTTTATCAATATTGCATGGAATCAAGCACCCATCGTGGGATGGAGCGAGCCCTATGTCTATATCCTTCTGATTATCGGCATCATGTTCATTGCCGCATTCTTCTATGTCGAGTTCAAAGTGGCCGAACACCCTCTCATCCCCTTCCACGCATTCAGTCGCGATGTCTCATTTGTCCTTGGCTGTGTTGCCTGTGGTTGGGGCTCATTCGGAATCTGGATCTACTATTTCTGGCGTTTTGAGCAGAAGTTTCGCCAGATATCTCCTCTTCTAACATCCGCCCAATTTGTTCCGGTCGCCCCGGTGGGGATCATTGCGTGTGTTGTAACTGGGTGGCTGATGGGTCGCATGCGCCCTGGTTGGATTATGATGTTATCAATGAGTGCCTTCACTTTGGGCAATGCGTTGATGGCAATTGCACCGGTGCACCAGACATACTGGGCATTGACATTCGTCTGCTTGTTGATCATCCCATGGGGCATGGACATGTCATTCCCTGCAGCTACTCTTATGTTGTCGAATGCGGTCGAGCGAAAGCATCAGGGCGTTGCTGCATCGCTGGTGACTACCGTTGTCAACTACAGTATCTCACTGTGTTTGGGACTCGCCGGTACAGTGGAAGTGAACGTCAACAACGGCGGTCATACCCCTGACGATGTCCTGAAAGGATATAGGGGTGCATTGTATCTGGCGATCGGTCTTGGTGGATTGGGAATGTTCCTCAGCGCGATCTACGCATCCAAGGGCTATCGAGACGAGAGACAGGCAAAGAAGATAAAAGGTGAGGAGTCTTGGGAGTGTGTATCTTTGGAATGTACATAAAACTATCATCTATAATACATTTCTGAGTCTATTTGGCAACTATTTATAATGCTCAAGAAGGTATCCTCGGAAAAGATAGTAGTGATAAGGGAGTCTCCAATGCTACCTATGAGATACCCTACCACTAGTAATCTGAATCATAACCAGCAGAGTAGAGACGGAGGCGTTTGTGTTTGGCACTTGTCTTTCACTGCCTCAGCTTCAGTCAGAGTTCCGTCTCCTGCCCGATACAACCATTTCCCATCATCTTTCCTCATCATTCCTGACAGTCAGTACTGGTAGTATTCGCAGTCTACAAGGTCAGCCATCGTCTTTATCTTGATCAACGAGCTATCGGCTCGGGGTTCTTGGTTGAAAATAACCTAGGATTCTCTCACTTTATCACGCGAGTGTACTTGGGTCGAGTGGCCAGTAGGGTATGTTTTATCAACCATGTTTCTGTTAATTCTCAACACAGGATTTGTCGCTGACAGCTCGTGTCAGAGCATTTCATCAACTTGCTTCGCCACGTTATTCGATCAAGCTACCCATAAACTTCGCCGCGAGATTCTGCACTACATCATCTCTCACCATGTCAGACAATAAGAGTCAAGGATCGTCTGACACAAGACCGCTGTGGGGACCTGGGGCACCAAATAATAACGACTGGCACGTGGTCATAGAAGCAATCCAGGCCAAAAATCAGGGTGAAGGCTTGCCCGCCAGCGGAACCTTCACATTATCTCCGATTCCGTCACTTTTGAAGGAGGCGGGCAACTTTGATGAATGGTATAATGTGGTCATTCAAATTCTACAGAACCATGGCCTGGACCGCCTCATCGATCAAACTGTTCCTCGCCCAATGCGTAACGCGGTCGAGGCGGAGACCTGGATGAAATGCTCGATGCAAGTGCGTGCTTGGCTCTATCGCTGCATCGATTCAAGTCTCGCGCAAGAGATTACAACCCGAGCTGGTCGCACTGCATGGGCGGATGAGTTCATGCATGAGTGCCGAGCACACATGAAGGGCAAAGGACATGCAGGCATCAGCGAAGCTCTGATGGATCTCCTGAAGATCGAACATTCCGGGTTTGACACCGCAGTAGAGTTTATTACCGAATTGAAACGTCGCTTCCGAACGCCAAGGCTGTGGAACCTACTTTGCCGCCATACTACGCTGTTGTTATCTTGATCACCGAACTGTCTCAGATACCGGACATGGCTGACTTCACCGACGTGAAAGAAGATCAGCTGCAGCAGATGAAGAATCCAGTGAAGGAAGTTGCAGTCCGTGACTTTTTCGCATACTGCTCAGACGCCGTGCATGAGCTGAGATGTCTGGGCAGGTAGATCGGGAAGTTGATGTAGCAATCTTTACTTAAGGCCAAGGCTAGCCTCTGAGCTCTGGAGAAGCCTGATGAAAGGAGCGAGCGCAACGTAAAGGAAGAGCAAGCTCATGAATGCCCTTCCTATGGTAACCCCAACTTTCCCCAACTTTCAAGCCAAAGGAGTCGGTCGTGGTGGTTTGCTAGATCCATAGCTAGCTGAATATCTCAAGAATGGAATTTGGATGACTGATAGCCCCTAGGGGGTTTTTGCAAGTTAGAAGTTTCCTTTTTCACAGGTTTAGTTTTGTGTCTCGGTAGTCTCTCTTCCGTTTCCAATGCCCTTTTCTCGCTCTCTGTCTTTGCTCGATACTTCTGTGCCTCGCCTTGAGTGCCCGTGTATCGCTTGCTTGGTGATGATATTGATCCTCTGGTAGAGATCATGAAGTACGAGCGTCAACATTGCCGAATTGGGAAGCTCTCGTGTAGTCATTGTTTGCTATTTCCAGGCTGCAAAGCGCTCCTCATCATATACATGTTGGAAGACGAGCAAACGAGGGCCTTGTCTTTCCTTTTCACCATTTCTCTTAGTTCCCAGCTACCTCGGACCCCTCTCCTTTTCTCTGAACTTCATCCAGTATTCTACCATGGCATCTCGCGACAAATATTTCCCCGAAGTCTTTGAATAGACCAAGCCAACCGTCATCGGCATACATGGCATCCCGGGCTCTGGCCAAAAAACCTTGATGAAGGAGTCACAGAAGCGGCTCGGCGAAGATAGATTCGAGCACTATTACGCCAGCGACGCAACGGCCAATACCTCTGGCGATGGACCAAAGGAGTACGGACAGCTTAACGAAAGATGCGCAGGCTCCTTGTCTTGGCAAGACAATCGAAAAGATCAGAGAATTATGCCATGAGAGCGAAAAGGCAGCAATCATTGCCGATCAATTCATGACTTGGGACTTCGACCGAGATCGCGGAACCACGCTTTACACACACTGCTCGCAAGATATACACCCACATCCTCTATCTCATCGATGCAGGGGAAGAAGTTGCTCAGCACCGTTCGAACGACCCGCAAATATATCGGTGGGTAATCTTTAGAAATGGCAAGAGACAGAAATGCAAGAGATATGGAAGATCTGAATCGAGGAGGGAATACTCTGTATGGTGTTGTATCCTCATCTGGCAGAGCCCAATGTCGCGGCGGAGCTCATTGATGACATGCATCGAGCATTACAACTTCAAGGTTGTAAAGGCGAGATTGGACGACGCTTTGCGAAGTCCTTAGCGCCTACCTGGAGCAGAGAAGCCAGAAGAACAGCGCACTGTGCTATTTGTCAACGCCGATTCGGTCCTGCAGCATAGTGGAGAAATATTTTGGAACCATTTTTTCCTGTCGATTGGGTGGAGGGAAGAAGCCTTGTACGAAGGGATTCTTCGGCGCCGTGGAAGCCAGCTACAGTGAACCTCGCCAAGCAGCACTATACTGCGGAGAAGTTTTTGACGGCCAGGAATTTGATAATACTTGCATCTCAGCTGCATGCGCGTCAAAATCGATTCACTGTTCATTGATCTTTCGCTTCTGGTGGCAAAGCTGCCCAATTTCAAGATCATTCTCATCACCTGTAGAATTCGCCTTGTGGGGCAGAAAGTGCTGGAGGAACACGGCCTCTTTGATCAAGTCAAACTCATCGGCGGTGGACGTGTAGCCGATAAATGCACTATCACTTCAAGCATAAAGGATCGGTTGGCCTTGCATATTATGGAAATGTGAGGAATCACGTTTTGGCCATTGGGGTATCCTCTTCCGCATCCACTCGCGCCGAACTTGAATACTGAAGAAGATGCCGTCACAAGTGAGATGGGTGATATAGGAGGAGACGGGCACTTGGGTAGAAACAATTAGTCACCAGTGAATCTTCGGTCAATGCACTCGGCAAAGAAAGAACTGAATTCTCATTGCCGATACCGCGGTGTCCACTGGCTCCACAGTTCAATTCCACTCATGAAATATTCCAGTCCTTTAATATACACCTCTAGTTCGGGTGCCGAGGCCCTCGTGTTGTCGTGTCGTATCTTATAGGCAGACTGCTTGAGAACAAGCTCCGATTCCCGGCAGTACCTGTAAAGCAGCCTTTTGCACGCTGAGTACGGCAAGCCTGTCTCATTGGCAAGAATATAGATGGCAGAAAATGCCTGGGCACCATCAGTTGGGTTCGTCTGGAATACTCTCCATTCCCGCTCCCAGCTGTAGATATCATTCATAACACTGACATGACGGAATGCAGTGCTTTCCATACCGGCAGTTCTCTCGAGATCAGCAGCTGTTAGATTCAGCTTAGCACCAAATCTGATGAGAGCTGTGTAGAGGCTAGATGGCGGTTAGTCTTCAACAAGATAGTCAATCGATCAACAAGGGGTAATTCTGTTTACGCACGGTCTACCAACGTCTATCTCCCTGAATTCGAGATACGACCCAAGTGTTTTTATTGAGGCTCGTTCCTGGGATGTTTGAGCCTGCAAAAGCTGACAAAACCCCTGGGCAACATCCTTTGTCAGAGCCTCATCCATGTCCCGCATGGACACAATGGTATCATGAAGCATCCACTCAAGGCAGATGTTTCTGTCAGGTTTTGCTGTTCCGGAGGCAATCTCCATAACCCGATCCCGGTATGACAACATTTGTGTAAAACTCATCTTCTCCAGTTGGTCTATCTTCGCGTTAACAAACGCCACCAGTCCAATCAATCACCATAAAACTCACCATCAATGAGCAAAGATATGTAAAGTATTTTGCATGTCAGATCAATGCGATCATCAAGTGTCAGAGGGAAAAAGTGACTAAAAGCGCGGGATAACCCAAGAGCAAGGAACCCCTTTTTCTCCTTCTCGCTGGCGAAACTCCAATTGTTGCCAAAATAAGGCTCAACCTGGGCTTGGATTTTTTCCCATCCTAGTGGATGAGTTTTGGATTCTAGTTGACTAGGTGGAATCTCGCAAGGGATGTTTGAAGCTGTTGAGTATTGCCTTGTCGGTTTTCTTGTTCGGTAGATATCAGGTGAAAGGATCGGCCTAGTGAAAGTCATCGCCCGTTTCTGAAATAGGCATCCATTTGTTAATCGCTTCCAAATGCATGCCTTTTGAAATTGCTGCATTGCGACCTCTATCAATGAAATTTTATTGTATGGTTCGTGGTTGGTGGTTACGACCTTGGAAGTCTCCACCACGACTGGCAGAGCTTGTCATCACGTGACCATTCCTGATGTGTCTTGAGTTCTATGTCGTATTCTTTTATTGAATTTGATTGATTTCGACGGGCTGCTTACTATGAACTGTCATTTGTTTCCGAAAGTCCAATGTACTTACCTATGCTGTGTAGTACTGTAATGCGACATGGCTTTATACATTTACTTCTCTACTGTCTAGGTGGTATACAATGCTGTGCATACCTTGTTGTAGTTACGTTGAACAAACGTACATGATTATGCACGGACCATCAAAGTGATGTCACCGATATCGACCAACCGTGGTCCACGACACTCTTCTTTCTACGCTTATATATCTCTAATTTTACTCCATCACTTTGTATCTGCATAAGCCAAATGATATATTCCCTTTCAGGAGAATTTCTGCACAGACTGGACTCGGATTGAGCAACCTCTATTGCTTCTTATCAATCATAACTCTGGTGTTTGCGAGAGAAAACCGCCAACACCTTTGTACTGTCATATGGTGCCAGCTTCCGTCTCTGTCAGCCATCGAAACTCTCTGCGGGTAGCCCTACAACGCCTAAGATTAATCAGAGCAGTCACTGGAAGATCCACAATCCAGCCTTTGAGTCTAGCATCATCTTTATCTAGCGGCATCGTCACAATGAGCAAGCCATCAGGGATCTCCAAGCCTGCCCCATGGCGTCACCTGCTTGACTCTCATCTGAAGCAAACACCCGAACATGAATTTACAATTGCGACAATTGGATACGATGCTCAGCAGCGCCCTGTACCTCGCTTGAGGACTTGTGGTTGCCGTGGATTCTTCCCAGAACTTGATCTTCACCCTAAGGGCCAGGAAGCTATGAACCAGCAGGTGAAGGGTGGTGGTAATCCACTGGTCTTCGAAAGTGATATGCTGTGCTTCACCACTGACGCTCGAATGGAGAAGCTTAAACAGCTGGAATCATCGGGTCATGCGATTGAGGCCGTGTTCTGGCTGAAAGACCTTATGACTCAGTGGCGCATCAAGGGCACAGCATATGCAATAGGAGACCCAAACCGGGAAAATGAACAGCAAGAAGAGGCATCCCGAACTGAGATAATGAAGGCATTGAGAGTGAAGGGTGGTAATGGACACAGCGTGGAGGGATGGACCTGGGAGAACGCTGTCACAAAGTACTTTGCAAACCATTCCCCTGTTGCGAGAGGTATGTTTCTTCCATGATCTAGGCTCTCTCATGTCTGTCTTTGCTTCATTGAAGATGATGCAAGATATAGGAATAGCCCGACGGTCCGTCATTGCAGGCCTACATATACTAACTGGCTACTAGGCTCATTCCGAAATCCTCCTCCAGGACAACCTAGGTCCACCGTTCCCAGCCAACCTGATCTTGGCCTAGGTCAAAAGGTTACAGATCTTCACGACCCAGTTGCTAGAGCAAACTTCCGAGTGGTTGTGATACGGCCGCAGGAGGTCGAGCGTCTAGATCTTTCGGATCAGGAAAACGGCAAGAGATGGAGCTGGAAGTTAATAGGAGACAGCAGTTATGACGGTTCTGCATGGAACGAGACGGAAGTGTGGCCATGATCTGTATTTTCAATAGATATGTATACAATAGTCTGGAAAGAGTATTCTTGTATTTATGATTTAGATTTTGGTCAATGAAATTGGGCTTCAATGAAAGTAACTTGTTGCAGACCATTGTGTGAGGGATGCAGTTTCCAAGCTTGGTTATTGCCTAGTTCTGACTCGTCTTTGATTGTCGTTGTCTTATTTATCGTCGTTGACGCTTGTTACCTCTATTCAGTTTCTTCCTCACCTCTCGACGCCCACCCTTGCAACGTATTCTTGAACGTGCAACTCGTTACGCCCGCGTCACGATCAGATTTGAGACTTTTTCACCCATCTCTCATCTTCTTCCAAAAGTAAATCTTCCCTACCTTTCGCTTCTTACTTGCCCATCGCAAGATCACAACAGCTGACAACAAACACGTCAACAGTGTCTGACTCCGAGATGGCGTGCCCAAAGTGCAGGGCCCAGAAGAAGCGCTGCACCCATGTCAACAAGCCCGCGCTTGAGCCTACCCCCACTAGCATGCCTGCTACCCCCGTCCGTGCTCCTTCCAAGCGCAGAGCCGCTGGCGCCAAGCCCAAAGACTCCGAGGTACGTCAATGATATTACCTTACTCTCACTTTGCGTTGAGTCTGCTCTGACTGGGACTGAACTGACGCGTTCTTACAAAAGCTGAACTACACTCCCGGCGATGACGCCGATGCCCTTTCGACCGCGTCTTCCGAGCCTGAGAAGAAGGTGGCCGCCAAGAAGCGCGCTGCGGCTACCCGCCGCTCCAACCGTGCCGTGGCCGAGCGCCAGGCCCCGACCATCCCCGATGACCCTGTGGAGGCGGCGTGCGCCCTGTCCGTCCACACCACCTTCACTCGCGAGCTTCAGATGAAGCTCGACGAGTTCGACGAGAAGGTGGTGGCAGCTCGTGAAGCGCACGAGGCCGTCATGGCCTCCGCTGAAGCTGTCCAGCGGACCGTGGAGACCTGGGTCGCCACTTGGATGGCTGGCGGCCAGTAGGCCGCATAGGCGGGCCTCGGCAGATGGCCATCACCCACTTCCGACTCTTTGGGCTGTCGAAACAGCCCAAGCAGTCTGGAAGGGGTGATGGCGGAGATTCGATATTTTTCGGGGGAGCTTTCGTTGTTTGCCTCTGGGAGGAGGCTTCGGAATTTACCAGGCTGAGGCCCATCACGTGTTACCCACGTGATAGGCTTCAGCCTGGTCGGCATCCGTGGTTTCGGTTTGTTTTTGTTTTTATTTTTAAAGGTCTTTAAGCAGCGTCGTTCCTCCCGACGCAGAATGCAACAAGGATTCTTGAGATTAGTACCCTCTCAGTAGTTGTAGATACAGTATGCCCTCGAAGTTTCGAATCAATAGGCTATGTTGATCTGCATAGGCCAGTCTGAAACACTAGATGAAGCTTCAACGCTGCTGTGTATTCGTGTCGCATGTGTACAGGTAGCTTGGACCTGGAGCAGCCTTCTGTGCTTAATTATGGATATCGTATACTGTCCATTTGAGACAGCTATACATATGTTGTACATATGTTGAGGGTGCAGATTCGTTGATCTTGGTATGTGAGTTATTGCTGGGAGTACCCAGTACCGCATAATGTAGTGGCGAAGGCGCATTGAAGGAAGTTTACGATACCGCCAAGGTCCACGATGGGCATTCGAAGGAGGTCGATTTACTCCGATCAACGAATTACAGCTCCTCATCAATGCGGTGGGACCCTTAAGGACCCTCAACCACGGGCTCTTCCCGGTCTTCCGCGGGAGGGATCGTCCGGATTCCAATTCATAGTGTGCCAAGTCCCCGTGTCCCCATTCTGTACCCCGTAATACCGTGCTTTAATTTCATTTCCCGGTACAAGTGGATCCAATGATCCCCGAGTCCCCGGTTTTTGGTCCCCGAAGTGAACAAGCGCCCGTTACGTGTCAGACCCTTCTTGGGAAAAGGTACCCGCTTGAAGGAAGTTAACTATCGGCTCTACTATGGAGAACATGAGATGATTGTCGCTGGTCGACGCTGGTGGAACCAGACTGTACAATCCCTGATGGTTTTTTTTCCCTTCTGCTTGCTTGCTTAACGGGGATCTCCATCAGATACTATCTCCACATGCATACGGGATATACGTTGCAATACGGTTGCCGGGGAACTCAGACCTCCCTTTTTCCGAGGAATGGGCGATTGAGAAGTTGGAGCATATCTTCACAGAGCAAGATCTTCTGTCATGTTGAAGATCATCGCGACCAACGTGCTGGACCTTATGCAAGTATTGTCACTGTGTCCAATGGTCAACTATATCAAGCAAGCTAGAGTAGTAGTGTCTGTAGTCAGTCTTTTAGAGCAACGCTGTCAATACTATTATAGGTAGACTGCATAAACTGGTACATGCAGCAATCCTAACTCACCGCTCCTCGAGTAAAACACAGTACAAGCGATCCAATCATCTATAATCTTGAAAGCACAGAGAGACAGAAGGTAGATGCAGTTGGCCTTGGGATGTGCAAGATTCCGAATATCAAATACATCACATCGGGCTCCATGGCTGTCTTTTCCGTACCGAAACTGCCTAGCCCAATACAAATTGGTATGAGGTCACCGAGCAAGGTTCTTACCATACCAATACCATACCAGCCTTGCTACTGAACCTTCAATGTTGGAATTTCTCGATCTTTCCAAAAGTCCCTTTCTTTCCCTTGTGCTATTCTCTTCCCCCTCCCCAGACTCTCTTCACCGTCACTTGCATTCTTACTTGCAAATCGAGTCAAACGAATATCTCTTCATTGAGGGGTTACGAAAGACCGCCCACTTGCTTTTCTTCCCAACCCGCACCGCGATCGGCCTTCTCCGTGACACACCTCTTTTCTGCTTCGACACAACTCTGTGATTCTGGTCGAGCTCACGATTTTATGACGAAACGAACATCGCAACTACCTCTTCATTCATAGTACTTTCGGCTTTCTTATTTATCCCTGCGGAAAGCGTGGGAATTCGGAAGGACTCGACAACCCCGACATTCAACTGTTTGTTATTATGGCCACAACATCAATGGATGCTCTAGGGGCTTTCACCCACATGAAAGACAATCTTCCTGCTTGGATCGCCCGCGTTTCAGAGCTTGTAGCACATACGCACAAGAGACACGATGAATACTCCGAGGCTTACAGGCGACACACAAACTTCAAGCCCCGCCGACGAAAGAACAGCTCTGTTTGCTCCATTCATACTGACGACCTTGTCCCGATTGCTCAACAAAAGAGCCCCAGCCCAGAACTCGCTACAGTGTGGACAACACAGGATGCGCCCGAGCGAAACCAACGTTCCGGGCGCAAACGCAGTACCGAAGAGGCCCCATCAATCGACTCCAATGAAGAATACACGTTTGTAAGCACACGGCACAATGTCATCATCGACTATGATGGTCACACACAGAAGACACTGGATGCAATTGTACGGGATATTGGAGTGGCCAGGAACAATCTTCGACGAGGGCGGGTAGCAATGATGCCGCGCACGGGGCTGCGCGGAGGTCTGCTAAGCAAAGGCGTGAATTTGAACCCGAACGTGGCAGAAGGAATGGAACAAACATCGGCACCCCTTTATTGTGTTCGCAGCACCCGGACCACGGCTGGACTTGTTGGTGTCTCCGGAACCAATGCCCTGCGGAAAGACTCTCCATTTGACTTTGCAGACAAACAATTGGAACTTGCTCACTCGCTTTGTGAGACGGCAGCGTACCAGGTACTTCGATCCGGCGACTGTGGAACGGAACTGGACGGCGTGGAGGAAAAATTCAGGATGCTACTCGAGGCCGCCATCAACGAGGTCGACCGAATCATGGCGGAAAAGAAACAGCAAAAGGAGCATGAGCAGCAACAGCAAGACGGGGTTGTGGATGAAGGGCCTCCAAAGCCACCTCCAACACCTTCCGCCGCGCGACTCGCCAGAGTCGCTGCAATTGCTGCGAACAAGCCCTCATCGACCGCCGCGGGCACCATCGAAGTCGATGATAACTCATCACTCTCGGCTGAGTCCATTGATCTCTCTGCATTCCGATCATCCCGGATCCGAGTGTAAACATTGGGCACAAACGGCCCTCCCCACCCTTGACCCCATATTAGCGATTTAGCGTGTGTTGAAACCCTTCGAGCAAACCCATCACAGCCGGTTGATACATTTGATCCATTGCGATACCATTTCTTTCTCTCTGATTGGCCTTTTTTGCCTTGCTGCATCTTTGATTGCGACTCGACTTGCGGTTATGGAGCGCATATAGCACATTGCATCATTCATTCTCTTTCTTTTGCGGTACCTGTTCTACTCTTCTTTCTTACTATCTTTGATCACATTACTCTTGATGTTCTCATCAGTGTTGGGATACATAACCATTCCGTCTCCTACCTCAGCTCATGACTCATTCCTCGGTGGGCACGGCGTTGGAACCGGCGTTTTTCTTTTATTGGTCATGTTTATGCTTCTGTTCTTGTCAGTCAATTTTCCCGAGGTCTCTGCGTTCATCCAACAAACCATTCATAGTAAATATTCATGATGGAATTTGACTTTTGCTGGACATTGTTGCTCCATTGACAACAAACACACGAGTAACATTACTTCGTAGAGCACATCGGATACTCTAAGACTCCGACATTTATGGTGGATCTAGTAGGGTTTGAACACTAGTCATGCTAGTTACCTAAAGTCTACATGACTTGCCAATTCCCGATAATTAACAGGCACCGCCCTCAACGGCCATGTCCGAGAATGCACGCCCGTTACCGTTGCCTGTCAGGAAACAACATCCAATATCTTCTAGGGATCTGCCAAGCAAGTGAAAGTCACTTGCAGGGATCAATGGGCCGCCGTTGTGGGGGCCGAGTAGCATTTAATAGTGATTGATACTCAACCTTCCTATTCCAGTAAACAGTCTGGTAAAATAGTCTTTGTCACGGGAACAAGACTAATTACACGTGGGACTCAACTTTTCAGGAGGTATGTATGTCAGGTAGTAACTATCGATTTCGGCTCTTTCTTGTGTCACTTGCTTGAAGGATATCTGAAGGATCTACCTATTGAACTGCGGCTCGGGTAGTTCTTTATTAATCCCCACACCGTCGACGTGGCAAGCCCCGTCATGTGTAAAGTACTCAGGTGTGTTTCGCATATAGAGATGCGGTGGTACGTGTTCTATTACGCATCCGGGAAACCCCTGTATGGGATATAAAGACGAGACATACTACGTACTACGACAAATGAGGTACTGACATATATGTAGCCATGGATGTTTCTTTTGTGCGAACTACATATTCGCAGCATGGTGCGAATTGAACAAAGAACAAGGCACCGGAAGCTACCTAGTTGGGAGGTGTTTCTGGGCGGAGAGTGGTGCGCGACCATTATATTGCCATACATGGTCTAGAACAGGCTTGTTCGGTCGATGATGGATGTGGCAGCTGAAATTGTATTAGCTTCCACCTGTCAAGATGCAGATGCAGGGTTCTCGTTTCTTAGTACATATGCTAATGCCTCAATCAATTCTTTTGATACAGCCCTCCAAGATTACAGTATATCCGTATTATACTATGTTATGTAGTACATAATTCATCAAATACAAAGATTTTTATCCACTAGTAAAGCCACCAAACTACAGATCATCTCACACATGGCTTTCCAGCCCCGCGCCCATCCTTAGGGTGCTGACCAACGCACTGTGTGGCTCGGTTAAAGTGAAGTCCCATTATTCACCCCTTTTGGGTGGAGTGGAGATTGATTCCGGTTGTATTTTACGAACGACAAAAGTACGATGCAGCAGGTTAGAGACAAAAGACAGGAGAGGGGATGGAGGGGTGGGTAGAAAATATGTTGTATTTCGCGGCCTTATATGACATACGAAAGACAAAAGACAAAGGGCTTGATACATGTTGTGCGTCGTATGGATTGATTTCCGATTGCTTACATGAAGATGGATTAATAAATATAGCCCTACCCCTTGATGGAAGATGTCATAGGGCGATCCCATCTTCCAAGATTTATATATCAAACAAAGAAAATGCATGATAAATACATGATACAGTATAATAAACATACAGCAACTGGCTGTATTTTAACATGTATCATTTCCACCCCCACTAGGCCAAAATCGACAGGTGTCACAGTACGGCAGTCGTCTAGGTACATACAACGTTGTAGTAAGCTTTAAGATCCCCATAAATAGTCCCGATGTCCCTAGAACATCGCTTCTGGATTACCGCTTATACGACCACCGTAGGAGGATCCCATATACCTATTGATTCCATAGTTGATGCCAGAGAAGGCGAATGACGCTAGTAAGATCTCTTGGAGATCAGTGGACTAGATACAGAGCAGGGGCCAAGAGACAGAACGGAGAGAGCTGTATTAGGAAGGAGACTCCCAACTATCAAAATATCTACAGGGGGGTAGAGGGGGAGGCTTGATGCGAGAAGTCGAATGCCTTGGGCCGTAAGGCATAAGGCATCGTCATTAGTTAGCAAGAACTAATCCTGGATGTGGTTAGGTAGCCTCTCGTACTAACCGTGGAATCCACGGCGCTACAAGCCATGTCTGCAACCTTTGTCTTGGAGAATGATAACAATCAAAAGATGGCATTTCTCCAGGTTTCCCGATAATGGAATCATTGAACGATTTCTCGCTTCTTCCCTCATACACAACGCTATAGCATTCAGACACGAGGGTTGGTCACGTGTAGACTGGCCATAAATGACATTTCCTGACACCAAGTCACAACATCCAATGCCCAGCAGGCCCCAAACATTTCATTCAAGGCAAAACCCGAGTCTATTCAACCATGGAACAAGCCTCAAACCCCAGAATGCACCCGAGCGCACGATGGACCTCTTTTGAGGGCTGGGATTACAACGGCATGAAAGAGCGCTTGGAGACAGCACTCGCTGGACTCAATAAGGACGTCCTTTTGTCCCATGTCGAGCTCATAAAAGGCCAGAAACTCTCTATGAGTGAGAACTTCTCGGCAGGGCAATTCTGGGTCTGTCTCGAGATGGTAGCCGAGGACGGCAGTCTAGTGATTGCTCGCGTTCGATTGCCCCGACATCCCAACACGCTGCCAACAGTCAGCGAAGAAGACGAGTCTTATGCAATTTCGTGTGAGGTCTCGACAATGCATTTTGTAGGCCGGAAAAACCTACCATCTGTGGTGGTTCCCAAAGTCTACGCCTACGAAGGCCCCGGGTCTCGACGTGCCGCCGCTGCAGGTGCCATTTATATGCTGTTAGAAGGCTTCTATGGAAATACGTTGCAGGATGTTGCATTCGATCTCTGCAATTTACCGGTAAATAAGAACCCTCTTTTCTGCTTTGCTTTCCACTGCTTTCTTTTATATTTCTCGCCTTGGCATCTTTCGCTTTGTTTCGCTGTACTCGCCCTGACCAGACCCAGGTTGCAAGTCGGGACCATATCATGGCTCAGTGGACAATGGCTCAAGCGCAGCTTGCGACTTTAGCATATCCCCAGATCGGTTCCATAACCACCATAACTGAATCGGGAGAGCCAGTCATTGGTAAATTGTCCACAGCGGCAGCAGAAGGGCTCGTTTCACAGGGACCATTTTCCACGGCTACCGAATATTTCACTGCTATTGGGAAAGCTGCGTTGCGGAGGGCAGAGCTTCAAGATGACGAGCGCAATCGAGACTCGGCCCGCTTCAGCAGGCTTGGTGCCTTCGTTTTCCTTAGATATTGTACAGACGACAGGCCTTTTCGGGGCATCTCAAGATCTCTTCCCCCTAAATCATATGGATCTCGGCATGCAAAACATCATCGTTGACGACGACTTTAATTTTCTAGGCCTCATTCACTGGGAGTTCGCCCAAACAGCCCCATGGCAGGTTAACCACTACCCAATGCCCTTCCCACTCCTTTGGCCGGACAGAAAGATCAAGAATGCTCTCGATGACCCGACACATGTTGCACACAGGAACATGTTAAAGCAACATTCCGCTCGACGACTGTACTGCCAGAGGTTTCGAGAAGCCGAGATAATACTAAGAGGGGAAGGATTTCTCGAAGGTACATTTGCTGAGGTGTTGGAGAGCCCGGCGTCAAAAATATATGCTTGTTTCAGCAAGCTTGGAGATATCCCGGAACAGGATACAGACCATGTCCGCGAGATGGTGCGGCTGGCGTTCGGAGTTGATGATGAAGGAACAAATCGGTATCTTAGGAATATGCAGTCCCGGATAAGTTCGAGTTGACTTCAACTCGAATAACGATAGTCAAGGCCGCAACTCAGAATGTGTTTATGAGTTCCCAACTGAGCAAGGGTCGACATCGTGAAATGCGGTATCCACAGGTTTTCCTGGTTTTCTTCTTGGGTGGTCTCAGACGGTGGTAGTGACTCGCTTCACACTCTGTAATGAAAATTCCATTGATTTCGTTTACAGATTTCTCGATTAGCTTGCACAGCTTGCAGAAGAACCGATGGCATTGAAGTATTTCCCATCTCATTTAGTGGCACAAATTTAGAGATTGTTTCTTTGGAACCCTTACTGTATTACAACAATGACTAATTTGTTACTACTATAAACATTGGCATAGCGAAGCCGTTGAAGCTGCGACAGCTATTGGCATCGAGAAACTTTAAAAAGGATGATTTTCAGCTGGAATCCACGAGATTAGGGCTAAAACATGTAAATCATTGACTGTTAAGCTTGGCTGTGAATTAACTGGCCTCCAATTGATTTAAACCAAATCGTGCCAGATCTGCCGGATTATTCTCATTCGGCACTATCAACCCCGTCATTGAAATCATCTAATTCAACGTTAAATAAGACGCCTAATACTGCTGTCAGATTTAAACAGCTAGAAAATGGGCTAAATTTAGCATTGGACGATGTGAGCAAGACGAGGGATTTGGTTGCTAAATTCTCAAAGGGTGCTTGCTCGACTTGGACCTGAACTGTCACTTTCACAGTTATTATATCCAGAAAAGCTTTCTGCTTCGCAACCGATGATCCAACTGCTCAGTTGGAGATTGACCAGTTCGTCACACGTTCTGACGTAATCACGTGCTTTTCATGCCTGAGGCAATAACTTTTCAAATGCCTGAGGCTTCGAAATTATTGCCTCAGTTATCAGAACCTTAAGACACTTAACTATGTTGATATCCTAGGTGTCAAATATCCCATGTCCGGACCAGGAGTACATAGTTGTTTGCCTGTCTCCTCCTTCTTCCGTCCTTCTCTTTCACTCTGATCAATCTCTAGGTCGTCCCTGTAGGCAATATATCTGACAACAGGGCACATGCCATTCAAGAAATGCCATTTGACAATGTATCTTATGTGCAGCTACAGAAATTTATCTGAGCTCGTCCTAACTCTTGAAAATTTAAATCCCCCCGGAACTCTCGTCTGAAAGACACCCTCAGGATATTAACTATCAGTGACAATAGAGGTAGATTAAACACGAAAAACTCGATCGGTAAGTAATTGAAAAGAAAGAGAAAAAGGAAATGAAAAAAGAGAGAAAGCTAAGTTATTATAGGAGGGCATCAGACGAAATGATTATCAGCTGTTGTCTCTGTAGTGAGAGTCGCATAACGACTGTGCTGCCATGGTCAGATGGTGTTCTAAATCAGGAAGGTAGGCATTGAGTTGATATATCTCGCCTTGAACATATTCAAGAGTGGGCGCGATGAACAAAAATGATGAGAAGTAGAAGCAACAGGCCACGAGCGAGATTACCTCGCAAGGTCATTCATCATCACTAAAGACCAAGCTTGTGTTTTCCTGTGAGCCCGCAACGCTCCTTCATCAATCACTTCTCCTGAAATTTGTCCTAATTCGAGTTCCTGCCCAAACTCTTCATCTTCATTCTATGCTCTTTCTTTGAGTCAAACCGAGCACCACTGGAACCCACTAACGATTGTTCGCAAAGATGGCCGAAGTGCGTACTGAAGTTAGACAGTTGGCCAAGATGTACAATGGGAAGCTTATACTAACCTCTTTCTACCACTCAGTTGACTGCAACTGATAAGCCGACATTCGTTGATGTCGCAACCGACGAAATCCCAACCAACGAAGCTGTAACCGACGACCTACGTCTGCCTCCACAGCTTCGCCAGGCTCTCGACGACCTTAAATCCGCAGTCCACTCGGTAAACTGCTTCCAAACGACCTCTCGCTTCCTAGACACCTTCTCCAACCTCAACGAGCAACCTATAGAGGTTCAAATTGCTGTTCAAAATGTGGCTCGATATGCGCGAATCCAGGACGACCAAGCTGCGCGGGATATAAGAAAGGCACAAGCGGCAGTCGAGGCTTTGTCGAACGAGGACCAACACAGTTTACGGCGATTCTACGGAGAGGATCTGCTGGTTTATCTCGACATGCACATAGCTTCAGACCTGCAAACCGATCTTTCAGAAGCCGTCAATCGCGCGCAAATCACACTCTTTGACATCGAGCACTTGCATCGAGCGCTTGCCCGCGTACGTGGGGTGGAGGCGCATATCACTGATGTTTTTTCCAAATTGCACTGCATCCAAGAGTTGAAGCGGAAGAATCGGGATGAAGAGTCACGGCTGTTGGAGCAGCGGACCAAGGCCGAGAGAGAGCTGTGTGAGCAGTTTTTGAAATTGGCTCGGGAGGAACAGGATTTGCTCTGGTTATGGTATCGAGATGCCATGGAAATTAGTGGAACGCAGAGGAAGATGGGTACATCCTGTCCCTATTCCATTAGACGCTGAGACCCGGACAGCGAAGATGAGAAGAGGGCATGAGGGCGACATTTAGCGATTTCACCGCCAAATCGTGAGAGCATGCAGAGACTAAACATCCATAGCTCTGTGAAAAAGCGAGAAAGAATCATTCATAGGTTACAATTTAGTGATGTTTTCTGACGACATGCCTTCCAGCTGTAGGTCGAATCGCGCGTATTGTCCACTTGGGTAAAGCCACCGGCCCAAATACCCTTCATATGCTGACGATATGTAGCACCGTTGACAGTCGTAGTGTGCGCCATTAGTCTCAAGTATTTTTTGCAGGGCATTGATGGTGAGATGGAACCATTAGCCCCCGCCCTGAACCTCAGCCCTGGAGCCAGGGCTGGCCAGAATGATTATATAATCCATCGACGACCTGGGCAGCTCTAGATAGCAGTCTTAACATGTCTGAGATCTAAAAGATCGAGATAAGAGTTTTGGCATCGTTGACTCTAAACAAACCACTGTTTCACGTGCTTTCTTGTCACTACCGATCGAATCCCGGGTCTCGACTCTTCACATGTCCAGTCTAGACGAACTTACCCATCGCCAGCGACCAGGACCATGGCAAAAGTTCTGGGCCCAGCCCTGCGTCTTCCTCGCTTAAATGCTTTACAATTGGCATAAACCTATTACAGTCATGCCCATCACAAGTCCTGTCTCGATTGTCTGTATCTCCGATACTCACAACGCCCAACCCCATATTCCAGACGGAGATATCCTTATCCACGCCGGTGATCTTACACAATCTAGATCTTTCCAGGAACTGCAGACCGCGCTCTCCTGGCTACGTGGCCTATCTTATCCGATACTATGATTCCCCGGTCCAGTAGCCTCTCTTGGCCTCTGAGTTAATCTGCGGTGATCCCGGAGGGTTAAGCAAGAGCACTTGAGATGAGATAAAGTGGGTGTTCCCATATATGCAGTTGGCATATGATGATATAACTGTACAACTTAGAGTGATAACAGAGAGGGGTAATGCGGTAGATCGTAAATAGCGTGGATGATGTCCGAATATTGCGAAAATAGATAGTAATTCTACTGTTGAGAGTTCCTGCCAATTCTTGTTAATGTCCATATTTCATAGGCCCTCGCTGGCGTCACCATTTAATGCGCATAATCCACCACGTTACATCTATGAGATCTCTCTCTGCAATACTAACTGCATAGAGATAAGATCCTCAACTTTAGGGCGCATAAACGACGAGTTGTTCAGCCCCATCTGCAGCCCACTTGTCATCCGTGCGCATGCACCTAAGGGCAACAGTGGTTAATAGCTGCCATACTGCACTTTAATCATATTCGTCGATATTGCCAGGCAGAAAATGAGCGCTAATCCTCGATGGGTGTTTCAACGCTAGCACGATTGTGGCATATTGAAAATGAAGCGCAAAAGACTTGCCAAAAGGCCATTCAAAAGAATATGCAGCCAAAATACTGGCTAAAAGATAAGCCAAAAAGCAAACCAGCTTATTGTAAGATACCCAACGTTGAGGTTATATAGAAATCGGGGTTGGGGCAGTGATGCATATATTAATTAGGAAGGCGGAGACAGCAGACGATACCCACAGTTAGCCAATATGTTTAAAGTTCAAAATGGCAGCTATTACCTTCTGTACAGGACAAATCCCAAAAAAAAACAGGCTACCGAGTCGTTGGGATGTGATCGTGGGTCTTCTTGACAATCTCACTGATCTGCCCCACTATTCGCTTCAGCTACGCCTCAGTATATGCACCATTGAATCATAGCGTCCAGCGCAAAAACCTGGCTAAAGCAGTATTCGTATACGATTCGATGAAAGCCCTCACATCGCACCACTTACGGAAAGCGTCTGCAGATCCGTGATGGAGACCAACCATGTACACCAATTGCATTCATTTTATAGGTCCCAACGAGGAGATCTGTGAAGAAGCACACGTAATCGATCATAGGAGCTTTTACTACTTAAACGTCTAATCCTTGCCCACCAGCATCTTCCCTCCGTCTGTTCTTTGCTTCTCATTTCTAAGCCACACCCCGCGATCAGCATCATAGCCCCCGTTACTCCCACCATGTCGCTAGACCGTGCTGCGATCATCGAAGAAGGACTCCAGTCCATACTGGCTGATGTCGTCTCAGCGTGCAAGAACCCTAATTGGTTCGGCTCAGTGAGCGGCGTTCCATACGACACAGCATGGCTAGCCATGGTTTCCAAGGAGGATAACGGAAATACTCACTGGCTATTTCCGCAGTGTTTTGACTCTCTCATTGCTTCCCAGAGCCCTCAAGGTGGGTGGGGCTTCTTCCCATCAGGCGTCGACGCCGTTCTGAACACCTTGGCGGTACTGCTGGCCTTCAAAACCCACATAAAGCAGCCAGAAAGGAATGTACCTCTTCCAAAGGACATGGGAGAGCGGTTCAGCAGAGGTGTTGCCTTTCTCAACTCGGTCTTGCAGGATTGGGACGTGGAGAATAGTGAAGAGTGCGGGTTTGAGTTGCTTGTTCCAATGCACCTGGAGACGCTTGAAAAGGAGGGTATCACATTTGATTTCCCGGGGCGTACGGTTCTGTATGCCCTACGTGAAAAGAAACTCAGCCGTTTCACCCCTGAGATACTGTATGGGCCGCAGATAGGCACGTTGGTGCATTCCTTGGAGGCGTTCTCTGGGCAAATCGATTGGGATAGAGTCAGCCACCACCTTGTACATGGGGGGATGGCCTTTTCGCCATCTTCAACTGCGGCGTACTTGATCAATGCTTCTGAATGGAATGAGGAGGCTGAAGACTTCTTGAAAAGATCAGTTATGCGATCTGATGGCGATGCGCTTGCATTTGTGCCGACTGTATGGCCAACAAGTCTATTTGATATCACATGGGTCAGTATCACGCCTTCCTCCAACAATATAATTCACTGCAATGAGTTATTGATATCTTCAATTTTAGACTGTATTTGCTTTGGCACGCTGTAAAGATCTTCCAAAGGGAAAGATGCAATCAGAGCTCGACATGGCTGCACAGTTCCTATCAGAGCACTTTGAGAGTCGTGGCAAAATCACGGGATTGGGTTAGTCCTCGTTTTGTTATTCTGAAATTGTACTTGTGATGGTAGCTAAGACAATCCTAGCACCTGGCGTCATACAAGACGCTGATTCAAGTGCGAAGTTGATTTGGACACTGAAACTTCTTGGTCGGCAAGCTGAAGCAACTGAACTGGTGAAAAATTTCGAGACAGAGACGCATTTCAGTACCTGGGCCGTTGGGGAGACCAAGCCCAGCTTTAGCATCAATTCCAACGTCCTGGGTGGACTAGTCAGTGTACCAGACCCGACCGTCCACAAGCTGCAAATCATCAAGGTCGTCAGGTTCCTTCTTGGCCGTCTCCGTAATGGGACTTTCCACGACAAATGGGTATGTCTATGTCACTCTCTCATATGACATCGTATCTGACTCTAGTTAGAACATCTCTGCAAGATATGGCATCATGCTCGTCTGTGAGAGTATTGAGGAGCTACTGCACAATGCCGAAGTCCTTAAGTTGGCCCAGGAACCTGGTCTTACCGAGGAGATAACTACCGCGCTGTCCGGAATTCTTGCCGATATCCTGCAAGAACAGGATAATGATGGTATCTGGAAGGACGACAACAGTACCTCCCCAGAGGAGGTTGCGTATACTGTCCTCACTCTGCAGGCAATCTTGAACACGGACATTGGGCTGCAGCGGAAGGAAACCATCTCCGACGCTATCAAGAGGCGCCAAATGTTTTTGGAAGACAATTGGAATGACTGGTCCTCGCCGAAACCAATTTGGATTGGAAAGGTAGCATACTCTGTCAAGGTTATATCGAAGGCGTATTGTCTGGCTGCGATTGCAGTTGTTGTTTGAATGAGATTAGCACCAGCTTTGCACACGCAGTCAGATGGAATCAAGAAAATATTATATTAGACTTTTCTGAATATATGGGGGAAAGCCAGAAACCAAGCAAAAATTGACGAACACCAAGTTATTGTACGATGTCCAACATTGAGGTGATGCATATATTATATCAATTAGGAAGGCGGAAAAAAGGGCGGTACATACAGTCGGCCGACATGGTCAAAGTCCAACATGACGGCTACTGACCTCCCTCATTGACTCGGTTTCTCGGACGTCTGGGTCTTCTTCGTAACCGTTTAATGAGCTCTGAATTTATCAAATGCAACCTTCGAAATTCTCGTATGCGGCCAATAACCAGGGGATCTTGTATTGGGTCGATGGCCATCGTCCTGTTGGTATACTTCAAATGAGTGTGCGCAGTCCGTACGACTGGAGCCCCTTCTAATCACTGTTGTTCGGGTGTATGTGGGCTGAGCGGTCGATACTTTCAATGAAACTGACTTGAATTATGTCTCGAGCTTCTCTACTCTAGGACAGCCAAAGCTTTGTCCGGCTCAGTCATGTACAATTGAGAGTCGATCACACATCGGAAAGTACTTTTCCATTTCTGTCGTACATGAAGCACAGATATGATCACCTCCTCGGCTCAATCTCACCCTCTCTGCTCCATGCCCCTCACACTGTGAGCACACATGATGAAAAGCGAACGAATAGTCCAAGGCATTGGAATGATCAATCAATTAGCGCAGCCACAGACAGCCATGAGGACAGGTAGGCACTCACTACCTTTGGCAAGAGAACGATCCATCACATGTTCTGCTGCTTTCCACACGTTCACAGACAGAGACGTTGCCAACCCCTCCCCCGGAAGACGCGTAGTTAGCATGCTGTCCAAACCCGAAACCAGAAGGGAGGAAGTCATATCTACCTTGAGGGAGGAAGATGAAGCTACCACGCGCTCTGCTGCCTTGCGCACAGTCACAGACAGAAACGCCCCCCCTCCTCCCCCGGGATCAGTATGGTTAGCATGCTGTTAAACGAAGGAAAGAGGAACGGAGCCATGCTCACCTTTTGAAAGAGAAATTAAGCCAACACACGTCCCGCTGCCTTCCGCACGTTCACAGACAGAGACGTTCGATGAGTCCGAGTTGCGGAGGCGACACCCGCCAGCCACCTACATTTCAGACTCATATCAGCTCGTAGAGGCATCAGATGCGGGAAAGACACTTACCCCTGTCGCCATCCAATCGAGCCACCACGCGCTCTGCTGCCTTCCGCACGATCACAGACAGAAACGCCCCCCCTCCTCCCCCGGGATTAGTATGGTTAGCATACTGTCAAACGAAGGAAAGAGGAACGGAGCCATGCTCACCTTTCGAAAGAGAAATTAAGCCAACACACGTCCCGCTGCCTTCCGCACGTTCACAGACAGAGACGTTCGATGAGTCCGAGTTGCGGAGGCGACACCCGCCAGCCACCTACATTTCAGACTCATGTCAGCTCGTAGAGGCATCAGATGCGGGAAAGACACTTACCCCTATCGCCATCCAATCGAGCCACCACGCGCTCTGCTGCCTTCCGCACGATCACAGACAGAAACGCACCCCCTCATCCCCCGGGATTGGTATGGTTAGCATACTGTCAAACGAAGGAAAGAGGAACGGAGCCATACTCACCTTTTGAAAGAGAAATTAAGCCAACACACGTCCCGCTGCCTTCCGCACGTTCACAGACAGAGACGTTCGATAAATCCGAGTCGCGGCGACGATACCCACCAGCCACCTACGATTCATCCCCATGTCAGTTCACAGAAGCATCAGATATAGGGAAAGTACTTACCCCCGTCGCCATCCAATTGAGCCACCATGCGTCCTGCTGCCCTCCGCGTGCTCACAGACAGAGACGCTGAACCGACCTATGAGATGTTAGCATAACAGCAGGAAGGCCTCAAGGCTCAACCATACTCTCTCAAACCGGGTTAGTAGAAAACAAGGGGGAGGAATCAGTTACCAAACGCTCTGCTGCCTTCCGCAAGTTCACAGACAGAGACGTTTAAGCGGTCCGAGTCGCGGCGATGATACCCACCAGCCACCTACGATTCATGTCAGCTCACAGAAGCATCAGATATGGGAAAAAAATACTTGCCCCCGTCGCCATCCAATTCGAGCCTCCCCACGCTCTGCTGCCTTCCGCATGTTCACAGACAGAGACGTTCAGTCGGTCCGACTCGCGGCAGCGACACCCACCAGCCACCTGCAATTCATTCCATGTCAGCTCATAGAACCATCAGATGCTAGGAAGAGACTCACCCCCGTCGCCACCCAATCAAGCCACCACGCGTTCTGCTGCCTTCCGCACGATCACAGACAGAAACGCTCGCCTTCGATCCAACAAGAAAAGAAAGGGCAAAGAGCAGAGGGCAAGGGCAACAGGCAATGGGCAACGGGAAATGGGCAACTGGCAAAAGGCAAGCAAGAACAAAACAAAAAGACAACAACACAAACACCAGGTTTCTTTTGAGGGTTTCCGGGAATTTTCTGCAAAAGCAAACGGCAAAAGCCTCGGAACAAGAAGAGCAAGACAAAGCGACAGAGAACACGAACAACAGGATTTTTTTGGGGTTTTCTGGGATTTTCTGAAAAAGCAAACGGCAAAAGCCTCGGAACAAGAACAAATAGAAAAATAAAACAAAAGAAATGATGAGAGTGAAGTCAAGCCTTACCTTTGTGGACGAGGAAGTGGACCCTGTGAATTGGCCATCAGGATCAGGTACATGCCTCATGGAGGAAGAGGAACGCAAGTACGGCGAGCAAGGCTGGCACAAGTCTTGGGAAGATGATGGCCAGCACAAACAATGTACAACAGAGGCGGCTGAACCAGGTGCCCGACATGGGACCAACCTGGACGTGGGTTTGGACGACCACACGTGGATATCCAACCTCTGGAGACTCGGGAGTGGATGGCACATCCAAGGACTTGGGTACAGGCGTCAGGGGCGATGCACCATGGGATCCATCTAGATCGGGCAAGGCTTCCACCAACGAAGTCATGTCGAATGCGGTACCAGTGACCTCCGACTCAGGAAGAGCATGCAGCAGCGACGACATATCGAAGGTGTCGCTATCAGGAAGCGCACTTGTCAAAGTCGACATGTCGAGAGCCTGAGCATGACCCCGAAGGATGGTCTCTGGCTGTGGTCCACACTCAGCTGTCGCTGGTGGTTGCCCACGGAAGGAAGTTGCGTCGAACGAACAATCGGCGGCAGGCGTAGCCTGGGAACCATCCGAGGAAGGTTCGAACCGGGGAGAACGAGGTTCAGTGGCATACGCGGCACCAAGACGATTGGAACGTTGCACGCTTGACCAGGCAGAGCGTGTTTCGAACCTTGGGCGAGCCTGATCGTCAGGGAGCTTGGTGAGGAACCGATTGTTGGTGGTTGACTGACGCGGGGAGTACATGATGAAATCCTTCCGCGAATTGTCATGAACCGTCGCCATCATGAACATGCTATCCGCAGTCCAAAGAGGTGGGCGAGGGCGTCCTGGAATTGTCCTGACCTGAACGAGGTCCTTATCATCCGGGAAGTGGACAGTCTTCCGGACGAATGGTTCGTCAGATGGGAGCGCCTCCAGGTCCTCATCCACATCGGGCAGGCAAGACTTCAGAGGAGGGGGACGGTCACGGGAGCGAGGGAGAGGAGGAGGGACGGAACGGAAAGAAGAGAGCATGGTGGAAAGTGAGAAGAAGTAATGACAATGGATGTATATATTCAGATGCAATAAGGAGCAAATGAAAAAAGCCAATGGCAACGGGGAGAGGAGAAAAGAAGAGAAGAAAGAATCAGACCAAAGAGGGGAATAAATATCTTCTGGGACAGTCCATAGCAACGGGCTCTAGCAACAACGCCAACAGGATCCATGGTACCGAGTCGAGCAAGTAAAGAAGGAACGATAGTAGACTGAAGTTATACCAAAGCAGGTGCGAGGGTGGCCATGGAACCGCCATTGAGGAGTAATTAACGCAAGGAAACTACGACTTCGCCAGGGCGAGTGATTCAGTAAACATCAAGTTAGGGTGGCCATGAAAACGCCATAGGAACGGAGTAACTAGGGCAAGGAGACAGCCAAGTCTTCGCCATGGCAGAAACATCTACGTGACTGTGTAAATATGAAGTTATACAACCTTGGAAGGTATGAGGGGGGACATGGAAACGGAGTAGATAGGGCAGGGAAACAGGAAAGTACGGCGTCGCCAGGGCAGGAACATCTATATGATTGAGTAAACATAGTGTTAAGTTATACAAGGTAGGTGTGAGGGTGGCCATGAAAGCGCCATAGGAACGGAGTAACTAGGGAAGGAAACAGGACAGTCTTCGCCAGGGCAGAAACATCTACATGACTGCGTAAATATGAAGTTACACAACCTTGGAAGGTATGAGGGTGGACATGGAAACGGAGTAATTAGGGCAAGGAAATAGGAAAGTACGGCGTCGCCAGGGCAGGAACATCTATATGATTGAGTAAACATGAAGTTAACCTTGTTATACAAGGTAGGTGTGAGGGTGGCTATGGAACCCCCTGGAAACGGAGTGATTAGGGCAAGGAGACAAGGAAACTACGACATCGCCAGGGCAGGAACATCCATAACTATGTTTCCACTACTGCTTACATGTAGAAGAGAGATGGATGGAATCCGCGAGGGCATTGAATTCGATTATATAAGAAGGGGTGGAACCTAGGGCTAGCAGAGCAGCGAGGTAGTAAAATCAGAGATATTGCTCTGATGAGAACAGACGAGTGTGGCTTATTGCTACAAAAGATGACCAGGACGGGACGAGAATGTCCGGGACGGGTATGACATTCACACAAGCCGGGTGTAGATGTGATGCAAATGAATTCAAACTAAAAATCGCTCAACCTGGAAACCGCCTGCACTCCACCGGGTCATAATGATACATGCATTTCTCCTCAACTCTCCAGTGAATATCACTAGGCAAAAGTTCACGAGAACAATGCTGGTCGAGTGATATGTTGGACTTCCTGGTCCTCAAACTATGCAAGAAGTCAGTCATCATTCCTTCCGTCATTAAATTGCAAGAAAACGAACCTCCATAAAATCTGTGGCGCTAACGAGAGCCATGAATGCTTTGACCAAGTCCAACAAAGTCTCGTGATGAGCATTTGATGTATTTCCTATATTGGCAGATCGTTTGAAGATTCCCACCATGCATGGCCGGTTTTCAGCCAAAAACCTCCGAGTCTGCTCCTTGATTTGTTCATTTTGGATTCCTCGGGAGAAGACAGCATAGACGATGACCCGAAGAACTGAAAGGAGGAGGTCGTAGTACCTCTGAAGAGCATCTGGGTTTTCAATGTCTGACGAGGTTAGCAACCGCCACTAGGTTTGTAGAGGAATTTACTGACCAATGCCAATGTCTGGATCAGCAGCGAAAAGCCGTGATTCATGAACAGCTTGGAATAGACCGGAGTTAAGCACACTGTTTGCTCCGTTCTTGGTTTGTGATAGCCGTTGAAGTAATGACAAAAGCGATTCATAGTATGCAAGTAGTGCCGGGGTGTCTAGAAGTTGCAATTAGTTATAAGGACGTGATTGTTTGGTAGGGGCAGACACTGACCGCTTGCCTGGGCATTGTGGAGTTCAAGAGGAAGAGACCGCAAGGCATCGAGGAAGAGACTCAAATAGTTTGACCGTGAGATTGACTCAGCCAGAACACAATCTGTTTGGCGATCTAAAACAGACAAACAATTCAATAGCACTAGAGCAGATGCACGGCAGGACTCTTGGCCTGTATAGGCGTCATCGCACAGCGCCTCAATCAATCCAGAGCCGGCCGTTTTGATGACCCGTTGACTAAGCACGCGGAGGTTTTCGTGACTGGTGGCTGACGATGTGATGCGTGTGATGTAGTGAGAACAGATACTGTAAAGCGTTTCTCTCAAAAACACATTTCCTGTGGCCAGGTTGGCGCCTCGGAGGCAGAGTTGGAAGAGCTGGTGGAGTTTTTCGTCGATAACATCTCCACTTCGGGATGCTTCTATTGCCGATACTTCGGTCCCAAGTCTACCGATCAGCAAATCAGCCAGTCGTGCTAGCTCGACCGCTTCGGGAAGATCCGCCTCGATTGCTGTCGCGAGCTTGGGAAGAACCAGCTGGATTGAATGCAGAATGAAAGCCGGCCTGCTTCCTTCATCGATAGCAGAGCAGGTGATTATTGTAGCAACGAGTTCTACCCAGGATCGGAGGGCGTGGTAGCGATTGATTTGAATCAGCTTGCTCTGATTTGATGCAAGAATGAACTCTTTCAGCTCGTGCGCCTCAGCTGCCAACCGGTCCTCGGTCGCCGTGCGGAGTGGTCCAGTGGCCGCGATTTCTGCTCTGCGCATTTGAATCAACTCTTCTACCCCTTCCATGTTGTATACCCCCTCTTCCCGCTTGCTTTCCAGTTGGAGAACAACATCACCGAGTAGAGAAAGTTGTGGGATATTGAAGTCGTGTCCAACATCAAGATCTGCGAAATCAAAAAGATCAAACACGGATGGACTGGAAAGTGGTTCACCATTGTCCGAAACTGTGTTTCCAAGCAAGACCGCCAGGATCTCGGCATGTAGGGCTGGTGATCTAGCCTTTGCCATCGAGCGAACTTCAGTTGCCGCATATGCGAACAAATGACTTCGGTAAAGCAGGAATTCTGCCAAGGCAGTCGCAGCGTCTGTGAGCCAAAACTCCTCCATGTCGACAGTGACTCCATTCCAGGCAGTGTTCGGTCCGATAATGGGTTGGTAGGAGAACATGTCACGCAGGAATGCCTGGGCGCGCATTTCACCAAGAGTGTAATAGCTTGCCAGCTTTGACGACCACAAATGCTTCAGCACTTCCAAAGCCATACGCTTGAGATGCACAGCCCAAGATACAATGCCGCCATCGAGGACTTCTGGATAACTCTTCAGGAAGTACATAATGCCATGCAGCAAGGAACTCTGATTCGCAAATAGGCCATCCGATGAAACGTCGAGAATGTTGCCTACACAGTCGAAGCCAAGCAGTAGATGGGCTACTGTCGGACGATCAGTGATCGTTCCCAGGCAGCTGTTCAAAAGAGCAAGAAGGCTTTCTCTGATGACATAACCAGCGGCATGTGTCCCAAACTCGAGCTCTCTGACGTCGACCTCCATTTGCGATACAAGAGGTCGTGAGATACTGTCCACGTCAACTTCAGATGCAAGTACCTCCACAATCTTGTTCGATGATTGCCACTTAATGAGTTCTGGAGATGTCATTTTGTTGAGCTTTCTAGAACTGGTGAGCTTTTCGAGTAACGACATCGATATGATAGTAAGTAGCGCGTGCGCCGTGCCACAGTAAAGACAGAGTGACGGGATGAGCGTCAGATTGTTCAATACGGTATCCTCAAATGAAGCGAGGGAGGAGTTGGCAACGACGGTACGAGATGGTACGGGCTGTGAGTTCACCAACGGCTTGACAATGTTGAAGTATGTCGATTGAAGATCTAGGAGCAGACTCATGACCTCCAGACTCCGATGCAAGGTCAGAACCAGCACAGAATCGGATGACGCAAGGGCAACTTCGGAAACATCCTGTTTGGAGATTGCAAACAAAGCCTTGAGAACATCTTCGTTGAAAAGCCATTCTACCACGCGAGCAAACGGATGGGATCGAACATAGGTGAGCAACGAGGAAGTATGTGTCGGGGAATCGCAAACGGACGGTTGGCTGAGAACCAAGACCAGGTCTTCGTTGAATGACTTCAGGCTTGTCACCACAAAGTCCAAACAATTGAAGTTCAAAAGACGAGATTGACTTTCGTTGAGATCTTGAATCTTCCGCGAAAACGCATGGCCCAAGATGAAATCAATGTAAGGTTCAATCCCGGGCATACGATAACTTACACCTAGGGTATCCGGGAAAGGCAGTGACATGGGGTCGTCAATTGAGTCGGATGAGGGCGCAGCAAGTGCATTAAGAAGAACGACAAATGCATTCGTCTGGTCAAAGCTCTCTCCAATTTTTTGCAAAGCTTGTTGTTGGTGCCATACGGCAGGATTCGAGACCAGAGGAACCTTGCCAATACCCGATGCACTCATGCTTCCTCCTGATAACCATTCATCGAGACAAACCCATGTTTCCTTCCCAACGATGGAGACTTTGTCGGTCATGAGCGCTGAGAGTGTTGAAAAGGTAGTTGCCCGAAGATGCGATGGAATCGGCCCACTGCACAAGTCCAACAGTGTGCTGATTACATTGAAAGATTCGTTATGAAGCATCCAGTCTCGGATAAGTCCACTCTGTTTACACAGATGACCCATCAATCGAAGATAGCATGTCAGCATCACAGGGCTTTCGGGCTCGTTCATTTCGACCGGCTCTGATTTCCGTGGTCGAAACATCCCTGGTATCCCTGGCAAGGTTGTTGCACTGGAGGGCTTCTCGGTGACCCGCGATGCGTAAAGTTTCAATTCAGCAAACATTTGCGACCAATTCATTGTCGTGGATCGTTTGAGTTTAGAAGGCATGAACTTGTCTTCTTCCGATAGGAACCGATGTGCCGCGGCTGCATTTTCTTCGCCTTCGGAGATCGAGCACAACATCTCGCAGAAAGCGCTGACGCGAGGGACAGTCTGTCGCTTGGACGCCCACTGAAGAAATCCATAAAGATTACCATCAGGATCAGCCCAAAATTCTTGAGCCGCGTCTTCTCGGTGTTCAAAGGCGAATGAGATGATCATAAGAAGAGACTCGAGATGAGTTCGCACCTCTACCAAGCCACGGTGAAGGTTCGAACTAAGGCCATCTCTAAGTGCAGTAATCTGGTCTAGTCGTTGCGAGTCCTCTTCCGATTTCAGCCGTCGGACCGCATCAGGCATATTTGCAACGCATGATTCCACAAAAACCTCAAAGTTCTCCATCAATAACTCTTTCATGAAGGGAGAGCATGGCTCTGGGTCGGGTAATGATACGACACTCTCCCTGAGCAACAATGTCACAAGTTCGCTTCGCGCGGGATCCGCCCATTCCTCGGTATTGACGCTCGAACAGATTGCAAGCATGAAGTCAAGAGCACCATCATCGAGAGAAGACATGAACAGGTTCGCACGCTCTTCGGATTCCTTTTGTTCATCGACCGATGGTGAGGAAAGACCATCAAAGTACCATGCACTGTATACCGAGAGCCACAGAGCGACAAAAGCGGCGTGGAAATTTGAGAGCTTCCAGCCTTGACCATCCTTGATCAGTCTATGCAGGTCTCGTGCCTCCTTCTCGGATCCCGACCCTTCGGGAGAACCGTGTTGTACAAAAGACCCAATTGCGACTGGGATGTAGTGAAACAAGAGTCCGTCGAAGCGATTCAGATTCTTCAACTGACTCACAAGTACGCGAAAGTCTTCGCTGCTCGTGTATGTGCCTTTGAACATATAGTATAGAATCGCCCCAAGGGACTCATGCTGTTGCTGCAGACTGACGCGTTGGTATTCAATGGCTTCCATGATGTCACGGTCATCCTCCTGGCCAACCACTGAGGCCTTTTGAACTTGATCTCCAAGAAGCGACAGCCATTTCTCTATGTCGGCCATGGAAGTCAGGGCTTTTCGTGCGAAGAGGGAAGCATTGCGCAGATTGCTGTCCTTGATCTCAAGAACATGAGCCAGTGTTTCGCGCGTGATCGCTTGGGTCGCATGGGTCAATTCGTGTTCAATTCCTTGCGATTCGCGGAAGATGAGACGTAGACACTCGAGGGTAAACAGGCGGCGCTCGTGGAAGCTTATAATCGCAGCGATCAGCGGAGGCCTGTCCAGCAATTGTGAGTCTTCCTGGGCGACCAAAAACATAGCCGCAGCTTCCAATTCGTCGATGTCGAGGGCATCCGCAAGCTGTAACACTCCTTGTTGGAAATCCTCGTTCACCGAGTATTCAACGTCGGCAACGGTGATCTTCCCTGGCATATTGCATTTGACGTTAGTGACTTGTCAATAAGGAGAGACAAAAGCCTTTGGATCGACTAAGATCTCAAATTGTCACTTACCGGTGAGCACAGCTTGACGACTGGCATTGTTCTTTGCTGGCTTGTCTAGGAGTTTGCGGAAGTCTTGAATATGGGTCTCTAATTCGATACACAGGCGATCGACGTTGGGAAGTTGAGAGTCTGAAAGAGCGCAAAGGTCTTGGTACAGACCACGGAGGCCATTCCGGGTATCTTGGAGCTCTGCCATGACGGCGGGGTGAAGTTGAGGAGTTAAGCTCGAGCTCTCTGTTTGTTCCAGTCCAGTAAGGCGGAACGCGACAAAAATCGGGCGGTAAAACAGCTTGCGCAAATACTGCCACTCCACTTTCCAACACAATCACCTTGCGCTTATCGACTTGATTTGCTCGCAGGCAGATTAATTTGAGATGGCTTCTGCTGTTCGATGCCAGAAGAACTGCTGAGGCTGATAATATCAAAGTTTTCTCTCTCGCGGCCGGTACGAGACGGCAAAACCGAGACGGCAAAACAAAGGACGCGATGGGGGAAGTCTTTCTTGACAAGACAATTGGCCTGCTCTCGTCGGACAAGCAGAAGGCCCGTTCGGATGGTTTAGCTGGTATGATTCTTCTTATCCCATGAAATATGGAAGGACCGGTGCTAACTCTTAGGTAGATTTGAAGCATATATTGCAGCAAAATAAGAAGAGTTCCAAGCTGTAAGAGTCCGACTACCTCCGATAATAAACAACCCCCGGGAGCTATCAAGTAACTAATCAGTATGCTACCTATTCAGTCAATCTCTCACTGACAAGGCTTGCCATAAGATTTTTGAATCACTGTTCCGATTCGTGGCAGCAGAAAGACCACTATTCAATCGAGCCCAAAAGTCCGCCAAAACCTCTTCCACGTCGCGCCTGTCGACATGTGCTTCCGTACTCCGAATAGCGGTTGATCTCTTTCTGAAGAATTTAAGAACCAAGACAGTTCGCGCCATCATCGATCATATCACTGAAACAATACCCGTTCCAGGGGAAGGTCTGTGGGAACCCCTCAGCCTGGATTATATCAAGTGTTTGGCGTCCCTTCTACGCTACCGCCCTCACACTGAACATCTTGACGAAGAAGATTGGGAGAATCTCATGAGCTTCTGTCTTGCCAGCATTGCCCTCCGCGAACCCGAAGAGAGTCAACTCAGTATCCGGAGCGGGCATCGATCTGTCCTCGAAGATCAAGATGCCAGCGACAGCCGTGCCACCCCTTGTAGGATGGCTATGACACCTGCTCTGGTCAGCAGGGAAAGGCACGTTGGCAATAGAAATGCCATTGAAGAAGTTGTAATATGTATTCAGCTATTGACGACGAGTCCGAATCCTCCACTTCAAACTACCGCCCAGAACATACTTGACGGACTTGCGGAGTTTGTCGAGTCATCTGTTGCGGGGAACGCACATCAGCTCGCTTTCAATAGCATCAATACAGTCGTTACGAAAGTATTGTTTGATCAATCCGAACTTGTCCGATCGGTTCTCTTGGGCTTGATTCCAGTAATTCGCCGTCTATGGGCCACTAAACTGTCGACACTCAAGGAGGAACTACTTGTCACCTTGATGCTGTCGATGATTGTTCTTGAGGACAGTGTCCGGAAAGACCCATCTGATTCCTTGGCACATGATATTGAAGGGTTAGCCAACACACTCCATGCAGAATACGTTAGACGATCTGAAAAGGATGTTCTACAAGTCGACGAAACGACCCTATATCAGAATGAAGCATGCCAGAGCAGGCCAATTTATGGGCCTCGCCTAGGAACTGCTAGATCAGAGCATAATTGGACCATTATCTGGCTGATCGCGGAACTACGCAAGCTAGCGGAGGATATCAACACTCGAATCAAATCCGGATCAGCACGCGACGGCTCAATCAAAAGGCAGCGTTTCAGTTCTGAAATACAGGACATCTTTCGGGACTCGGTATCGGCCACAGGTACAACAAGAATATGCGCATTGCAACTGATTCCATTTCTTGAATCTGAGGTCGACTCTGAGACCAAACAATCCTTCTTTAAGCAGCTTATCTTGAGTATCTCTGATGGTAATGCCGCTGTATCATCCTGGACCATGGTTGCTTTGACAAGGTATGTGGAAGATCTCCAGAAATCCTATTCGAATAGTCCACCCATCCTGGAAACGCACTCAAGGAGGATCTTGGGGGTCATGAAAAGCCAGCGCACTAACTTGAGCATAAACTCAGTATCGCGAAAGGAGCAACGGCGAAATCACCAGCACTCAGGCCTCACTGGCCGCGAGTGGTTGAATTCACCACACGTGCATTCTCGTCTCCGATGACGTCTAGAGCTGCATGTAACCTATTGAGTATGATCTTAGAGTCGGGTCTATTGGACTACTCAGTGGCCATGGAGACAGCACGGTCACTCTTGGCTTCTGCCAATGGACCATCTGCTATGTCGGACTCGTCCTTGCGGTTATGGGCCCTCATTGCACGGATGAAGACACAGCTCGATCCTGGGTCAGCCCAGCAAGCCTCAATGCAGATATGTGGCTGGCTTAGAGAAGTGTGGGCTGGTACGAGACTCTAGTTATACCATTCTTGTTTCCTCGATCTAACAGTCATGATACAGGTTCGGTGACCGATCGCATTCAGACAGCTAGGGTAGCTGCATATGCCCGCCCGCTAGACTTACTCGAGCTTCTGTTATCATGCACTAATCGGTCCTTTGCAATTCCGCGCTATCAAGTCACAGGACCAACGGGGCATATAGCCCGCACTTGGTTCTTTCTCCATGAGAACCGTGAACTATTGGACTATGGCTTTCAGATAAATTCTGCGGCCGCGAACCCCTGGAATCTGCAGGAAACATGGTTCTTGGAGCATTCTTCTAGGCAAGACCCCGATGACACAGTGATATTGGATCTGCTTCGAGTCAGATCCGAGTCTTTTCTGCATTCATGGGAGGCTATGATTGAAGAAAGGGCACACATCACCCCAGACAACCTGCAGATTCTGGCCTCCTTCTGTGTTGTGGCTTCCCTCTTTATGGCGTGTCTTCCTCGGTCATTGCAGTCTCAGTCGCGATCACAGGATCTGCACCAGAACTGTCAAAGCCTGTGGGGTGACATATGCGAGTTTCTTGCTGCTCATTCGCATGAACCAGCCTTCATTCATTCTTGCTTGGACTTGCTATCGCCTCTTCTTTGTCTTTTGACAGGCCCTGACGTTCCGCCCTCCATCCGGGGAAGTCTAAAAGAGCTTATCGTTCCGTTTTGTAAGATACTTGAGCATTTTCGCCACAACGCAAAGAGTCCATCTGCAGCAGAAGACCCTATGGACTTGGACGATCGTTTCATGGCCGAAACCTCGCTGGCGATCGATGAGACTATCCTTACCATGAACCGGAGTTCCCCGTCTCTCTTCCTTGACCCAGACTCATATCAGCGCTCTGTGACTATCCAATTATCAATATTTATGCGAACCCAAGCAGGACCTGATGCGCCCTCGTCTATTGTGGAATACTTGGCAGGCTTAGATGAATCTGATCTCCTAGCAGCTCAAGCTGTTTTGCCTAGTATCTTCCAACTCTGTGCGAAATCGGAGCCCTCTGAACTTCTCGCCATCCTGGAAGACTTGGGTGAAAAGTGTCTACAGTCATATGAAATGGAACGGTGCGAGACTTCGCATTGTCTTTGCATCCGCATGATGACGAGCTTTGTTGAATCATGGACAAACGGACCTGATGATACTTTAAGAGACTCTGCCATGGATTTGTATAATTGGTTCATGGAAGTCCTTTTAGCCCGAAAGCGCGCTGCTCCAAAGGTCTACATTGCTTTAGCTGGGCTTATCAAGGGTGTGATTGACACGTGCCCGTCATACGGTAGTGAGCAGCATCTTCCGTCCCCACGGACAAGTCTGTTCACAATCCTACGGGAAGGTGGTATTCAAGTCAAATTCACCGTTGCAAAATGTATACCTGCTCTATTCGAGCGATTTCTTCTCAAAGATCACGATGCCATCTTTGACGACGTGTTGGATAGTCTGCCCCGAGATCCAGAATGGATCGAGGGAATTGCAGTCCGTCTTTATGTGCTCTCTGAATTGGCATCGAGGTGGCATACTTTGCTGCGGAGAAGCATATACCATCTCTTTGAGACACCGGCTCAGGTACCACCATCACTCTGGTACGCCGAGAGATGCATGGTCTCTGTCTCTCAAAGTCTTGGTCTGCAAAACGCCAAACAACTCTTTCGGCTTTTCTCGTCTCAAATCCTCTATACCTGGGCTGAAACCCAGAGCGTAATGTCTATGCCGTTCAGTATATTTGGATATGACAGCCTTCAAGACATGCTGCGAGACGTCAAAGATGAAATTGTTGGGCAGATGATGATGCGTGCCAAGGAGCAGGAGACCATTGAACTTGCGAAACATCTCCAAACCCCACATCTCGAACTTCTGGCGAACTCTTTCCACAAAGCCGAGGCGTACAGCATCGCAAGAGATATTACTACCCCTCCGGGGCAAGGTAGTCAGCCCAAAGGCGTCGAAGTCCGTTTGCGCAAACTGCTCGGCGCAGACCTATTTATGACACAAATCGAAAGGCAGTTCCCGCTGATCATTGCGGTGTTCTTCAAATCTCTCGACTACTATGAACAGATTGAACGAGCATTCTCAAAGCGGGAGAACTTTGGCTACGCACTCGACATACAGAATAAGATAAACAGCAAAAGCACGTCCCAAATTGAGCTGCCAGCAAACCAACAACCCTCATTCCGAGCGCGTTATCTCCTAGACGAGCTAGAATTTCTCTGCAAACGGACTGGATTTGAATTTGCAACAATATGGACACCATCGCTGGTGTCTTTTGTTTGCCGTTCGCTCCTTGAATCCATACATCCTGCTCTTGGCTCGCTCCATGCTTGTTCTGTGATTCGCAAGATAAGAATTTTAGTCTGTGTGGCTGGCCCCGTCATACTTCAAGATTATCCTCTGGAAATGACACTCAGCGCCTTGCGTCCTTTCCTTGGCGACATTCATTGTTCTGAGGATGCCCTTGGCATCTTTTGGTATCTACTCGAGGCAGGCAAACCTTACCTCCATGTAACACCAGGATTTACTGCGGGGATTGCTGTATCAACGCTGGTCACTCTCCGGAGACTGTTTTTCTCGTTGCCTGAAAACACGACTCAGGAAGATCAGCTGAGAGCAGTGCAGTCGAATGCTCAAATATTTCATCAATGGCTAGTGGAGCTTCTTGAAGACATCCGTTCCTCTGACTGGGACACGGAGACGAAGTTGTCGTTTGATCGGCTTGTCTCGTTGGCTGAGCGATTCTCAGAGTCCGATACCTCGTCGGGTGGACAGGTTGGGAAGGACTTGGTATTTGAGGTGCTCAAAGATCGCGATTCGGTGACATCGCTACTGAGTCGTCCTGTGGCTGATCTAGTTTTGTCGCTCCTATGCCCAGAGTTCGAGCAGACATCCGATAATGGAAACTGGTGCTCGCATGAAGATCAGGATTCCGCTTCTCATGTCGTCTCCCTATGGCACACGCTTCAGAAGTTCAATGGAGGGTCACGATATCGGCTCTGGGCCGCCCGTGTTATTGGGAGATCATTTGCTGCTACTGGAAGTATCAACCAACTGCTCCTTCGAGAACAAGATCTCTCGCTATTTCAACCCCCTGAAGCTCCCTTGTCTTCAGATATCTTCTGTCACTCTAAGGCCAAGGTTCTTCAGGTCCTTTGCGATATGCTACACGTACAAAAGCACTTTGAAGCTGGCCTGGTTGAGCGCACTCTGCAACTGATCGTCAGCAACATCGCGAATTATCCAGACTTTCAAGCTTGCGGTGATGTGATTCCTGAATCTCTGATGAAAGCTCTCATCTGGAATCCCTACACATGCCCCGCCATCTTACTTTCGAATTCGGAGCAGGAAAGATGCAGAATTGCAACAACCAGCACCTCTGGGCTCTCAGCATCTGATTGGGCTCGCAGTGTCTCCTTGGTGTTATCCAACGCTGCTCTAAAAGACCCAGTCATCGGTTCTCTCCGCAAGATCCTCAATGTGACTCCCGACTTAGCAGTGCAGCTCTTGCCATTCATCGTACACGATGTCTTGCTGTCAGAGAGAGATGAGAAAGGCGAAAGGGGGGACATTCGGAAAGAACTCTCTACTGCCTTCCGACAGGTACTGTGCGAGGTTGGTGAGGAAACAGTATCTCATGCTCAGCTTGTGATCAACTGCATTCTCTATCTTCGCAATCAACCTGTGCCAGATGAATCGACTATAGTCCAGCGCGAGAAATGGCTTGACATAGACTTCGGGGAGGCGTCCTTGGCTGCACATTATTGCGGCTTGCATAAGACTTCGTTGCTTTTCCTGGAAATTGAAACATGCAGAGTTGTTTCGACATCTCGTCGGTCATCTGTTGTGAAATACGAGCCGCCAGCTGCTTTGCTTCATGATGTATTCAAAAACATAGATGACCCCGACTTGTTCTATGGCATCCAACAGAGCTCATCTTTGACCAGTGTCATGGAGCGGTTGGAATATGAAAGCTCTGGGTTCAAGAATCTCCTGTTTCAAAGTGCAAAATACGACAGTGAAATACAGATGTCTGACACTGCAGAATCATACGGTGTTTTGAAGGCTTTGAATGCCACCAACCTTCAGGGAATCGCCAATACAATGCTCTCCGCCTCAAGTAGTGCAACGGATGCCCCAGTTGCCTTTGACAGCATGTTGCAAGCTGCAACCAGTCTTCAAAAATGGGACATTCCAGTATCGCCCTTGGATTCCTCCCCATCTGCGACCGTTTTCCGAACCTTCCAGAGCCTTAATACGTCAGGTTCTCTCCTCGAAGTCACTAGCTCAGTCGAAAGCGGTCTATTGGCAACACTGGATTCCCTTGTCAAAACTGGTCGGTCCGCTATCCAGTTGCGAAGTTCAATGCGCGCGTTGGGCATCATGACCGAAATCAGCGACATTTTGCCTCCATCATGCCCTGAAGAGATGGAGGAAGAATGGCAGAACATCCTGGCGAGAAGCAGCTGGTTGAAAACAGAAAGGTGAGTTATTTGAAATTACAAAACTGTATGTTGGATACTGACTAGAGCAGCTATCATGAGGTCGGAGAAATTCTGTCCTGGCATGAGGCTTTATCTTCATCCGTCCGAAAAAGTGATGTCCTCAAGTCCAAGGCTAGATTTAGTCTGGAGGATTCACGGCTGCTAGAAGCGCGAGTCATTCGGCAGTCGTTGGAGATCACCAGAACCCACGGTATCTCACAGGCGTCGCTCAAAACCGCGATGAGCCTTCTGAAGCTTGCCGAACCGTGCGCAGAGTTGGGTATGAATATCGACGGGGCTGCAAAGTTCGACCTTGCCAATGTACTGTGGGATCAAGGAGAGATGACCGCATCCATTCGCATGCTCCAGCAGCTGAAAGGCCAGAATGATCTTCATAAGCAGGCAATCCCTCTTAGTAGGGCTGAATTGCTAGTGACTTTGGTAGGTTGCATGTTCTAAAGACACCCTCAACGGAGCTCGAAAATACCCCCCTTTGTACTATAACAAATATTAACGCCACGTTCAGGGTCATCATGTCGCTGAAGCGCGCTTAGAGAAGCCCGACACCATCCTCCTGGAGTATTTGTATCCCGCAGTCAAGGAGCTGAAAGGAAGCTCCGATGGAGAAGAGGCTGGACGGGTCTATCACGGATTTGCAACCTTCTGTGATCAGCAGCTCTTGAACCCAGATGGGCTTGAAGACTTTAAACGAGTCGAACAACTGCGTGATCGCAAGGAGAGAGAAGTCCTTGGCCTGGAGGAGATGATGAAGAATGCCACGGGCAAGGAGAGAGATTATCTGAAGAACTATCGGGCCAAGGCAAAGCAATGGTTCGACCTCGACGATCGAGAATACCAGCGTCTGCTGCGAAGTCGGGAGGCTTTCCTACAGCAGTGTCTCGAAAACTACCTTCTCTGCCTGAGGGAAAGCGATACTTACAACAACGATGCACTACGTTTCTGTGCACTCTGGCTCGACAAGTCGGACAGTGAGACTGCAAACTCTGCCGTCTCTCGGTATCTCAATGAGGTCCCCAGCCGAAAGTTCGCATCTTTGATGAATCAATTGTCCTCTCGTCTGCTCGATGTCTCTGATGACTTCCAGTCATTGCTCACTCGTTTGGTATTCAGAATCTGTGTTGAGCATCCTTTCCACGGCATGTATCAAATATTCGCCAGCAGCAAGTCCAAGGGAGGCAAAGATCCATCATCCCACTCGCGTTTCCGCGCTGCAAACCAACTTGTGGATCATCTCAAGAGCGACAGTAAGATCGGTCAAACTTGGATTGCCGTGCACAATGTGAACATCAGCTATGTGCGATTCGCAGTGGACAAACCAGACAGCAAGTACAAGAGTGGAGCTAAAGTCCCCTTGAAGAACTTGCCAACTGGCCAGCGCCTGGGGCAAGACGCCGTCACTTACAAACTGCCACCACCGACGATGAAAATTGACCTCCGTGCAGACTGCGACTACAGTCATGTTCCCTCAGTCTCCACGTTCCAGCCTGAGTTCACAATTGCTTCCGGTGTTAGCGCGCCGAAAATTGTGACTGCCGTTGCATCCAACGGTGAACGCTACAAGCAACTGGTAAGTCTTCCCTCCACCGCTTTCGACGCCCCTAACTAACCAAAAACAACAGTTCAAGGGAGGAAATGACGACCTACGGCAAGACGCCATAATGGAGCAAGTATTCGAGCAAGTCAGTAGCCTTCTGAAAGACCACCAACCAACTCGCCAACGGAGCTTAGGCATCCGAACCTACAAGGTCCTGCCCTTGACTCCAAGTGCAGGAATCATTGAATTCGTCCCGAACACCATTCCCTTACACGACTACCTGATGCCCGCGCATCAGAAGTACTACCCGAAGGACATGAAACCAAACTCCTGCCGCAAACACATCGCCGATGTGCAGACCAGATCTTTTGAGCAACGCGTCCGCATCTACCGGCAGGTAACCGAGCATTTCCATCCCGTCATGAGATTCTTCTTCATGGAGAAATTCAATAATCCAGATGACTGGTTCAGCAAGCGACTAGCTTACACACGAAGTACCGCTGCAATCTCGATCCTCGGCCACGTGCTCGGTCTCGGTGATCGCCATGGACATAACATCCTACTCGATGAGAAGACCGGAGAAGTGGTACACATTGATCTTGGCGTCGCTTTCGAACAGGGACGCGTTCTGCCCGTTCCGGAGGTGGTCCCATTCCGCCTGACGCGCGATCTTGTCGACGGATTCGGCATCACAAAGACTGAAGGCGTATTCCGACGCTGCTGCGAATTTACTCTTGAGGCTCTGCGTCAAGAGTCGTATAGTATCATGACTATCCTTGATGTGCTGCGCTATGATCCTCTGTATAGTTGGACTGTTTCTCCGATTCGGATTAAGAAGATGCAGATGCAGGATAATCAGACTGGGGATGGGCCACCTGCTCTGCCTGGCGCGGCGGACAACCTTTCTAAGAATGAAAATGAGCCTAGTGAGGCTGATCGCGCGCTGACTGTGGTGGCCAAGAAATTGAGCAAGACGCTCAGTGTCACTGCTACTGTGAATGAATTGGTTCAACAGGCGACTGATGAGAAGAACCTCGCTCTGCTGTATTGCGGTATGTTTTCTTTATATTATTCTATCTCGGTTGACGAGTTACTAATTTCCTCAGGTTGGGCATCTTATGCATAAACTTTTCGATTGTTGATATCTTGGGTTCTGTTCGATTATGCACATATAGAGCATTTTGGTAGTATAATGAGTGATTGGCCGTACACAAGGTCTTCTCCACGTATTTCCTCTATTCTGCCTTCGATGTATGATTAAGAACCAAGCCCTATGTAGTCCGACCTCCGTGGGGTTATCATCCCCAGGGTTCTACTTAAATCTGCGATAATAATGACATCCGTTCAGCATACTATTACCCAGCCTAATTCTCTCTTTTATTTCCTCTTCTACGCCCCATTTCATGTACAGAGACCAACAAGCAGTTGCATTGCAGCTATCATCAGCCAAGTAAAGCCGAGGTCCTCCCGCGACTCCACCTTTCCCCTCTCGCCATCATCGACTGATACTCGTGGCGAAGCACAATGAACAACATTAATACCATGACCAGTGGCTAAATAACCAGGTTCCGAGGCATGCACAACTCCTATCCGAGTATGAGCAAGGTTACGTCCAGGTTAAGCCAATGATTCGTCAATACAAAAGCCCTCAACCCCGCGGATCGTCTCCAGACTCTCTCCTCCTCTCCACATCCAACGCATTTCTCCGCTTTCTACTCCTCATTCACTTGGCATGAGCGGGGAAGGGCTAAATAAGAGGACACTCCTCTGTATTCCTGGTGTTGAACCCCCGCAAATATCTCTTTACTGCTCAAGACTTCCTTCCAACTGACTCTATACCTCAACAATCAACATAAACACACTCCATTAGTATTTCGATCACTATGACTGTCCCAGAGATCCCAGCCAAGCAGAAGGCCGTCATCTACGACCAGCCTGGGAAGGTTTCGACCAAGGTCGTGGAAATTGATGTGCCAGAGCCAAGTGCCGGCGAGGTTTTGATTAACCTGTACGTTCATGCCGACTTCTCTACTTCAATTGGAAATAGTACTGATAATGATAGAACACACTCCGGCGTGTGCCACTCTGATCTCGGTGTCATGACCAACACAGTACACACGCCTACAGTCTCCTAACTTCCACATCTCAAGCACAAGCTAATACCCCCAAGTGGAGCATGCTCCCCTACCCAACGCAGCCCGGTCAAGTCGGTGGCCACGAAGGCGTCGGTAAAGTAGTAAAGCTCGGTGCAGGCACCGAAGCCTCGAACCTGAAAATCGGCGACCGAGTCGGCATCAAATGGGTCTCCAGCGCATGCGGACATTGCCGTACGTACCCCCCTTCCATGCCAATTCCGAACAAACCTATAAAGCAAATAACCAACTAACAACCCCTCCAGAACCCTGCCGCGCCGGCTCCGACGGCCTCTGCTTCAATCAGAAAGTCTCCGGCTACTACACCCCAGGCACATTCCAACAATACGCCCTCGGCCCCGCAAGCTACGTAACCCCCATCCCAGACGACCTCGACTCCGCCGCCGCAGCCCCTCTCCTCTGCGCCGGCGTAACCGTCTACTCCGCGCTAAAGCGCAGCAACGCCCGCCCCGGCCAATGGGTCATTATTTCCGGCGCCGGCGGCGGCCTCGGACATCTCGCCGTGCAGCTAGCTAGCCGCGGCATGGGGCTTCGCGTGATCGGCATCGACCACGGCAGCAAAGAGGGTTTAGTCAAGGAGTCTGGCGCCGAGCATTTCGTTGATATTACTGCCTTCCCGAAGGACGACAAAGGCGCTGCGCTGACGAAGCATGTGCAGGAGCTGACGGATGGACTTGGGGCGCATGCAGCTGTTGTTTGTACGGCTGCGAATGGGGCTTATGCGCAGGCTGTGCCGTTGCTGCGGTTCAATGGGACGCTGGTTTGCGTTGGGATTCCGGAGCATGAGCCGCAGGCTATTGCGACGGCGTTCCCGTCTTCGATGATTAATAAGCATTTGACTATTACTGGGTCTGCGGTTGGGAATCGGACTGAGGCGATTGAGACGATGGAGTTTGCTGCGAGGGGGATTATTAAGGCGCATTATCGGACGGAGAAGATGGATGCTTTGACGGAGGTGTTTAAAGAGATGGAGGAGGGGAAGCTGCAGGGCCGGGTTGTGCTGGATCTTTCTTGAGTGTAGGCATTTGGATGCTATTATATTCAATTGAATTCTTCCAGGGTTGTTAGTATGAGTCTGCTTTGGAAAATAACTGGTGGTTCAGTAAGAAACCTGTACGTCCACATACGGGAGGATATATATACTCGTCCGCAAGATTCTAAGATTGAGAATTATGATATCGTGCACCAATTGAACGTAATTTCACCCCTGAAAATTATCAAGAACATTTCTCCCCTTCGACGGGATGTTCCCAACAATAAAATTGGGCAATCAGCCATAGAAGGGAGCAAAAAGAAGACGTTATTCGATCAGTCCATGTGTGAGTGAGTAAGAAGAAGAAAAGAACAAAAAAATTGACCGACGCAGGGATCGAACCTGCAATCTCTTGATTTTTACTGAGTCGTAGTCAAGCGCCTTGCCATTGGGCCAGCCGGCCTTGTTGAAGACTTTGCCCAAAAAGCCTATATAGGCGGAACAGCTCGGCAGTACAGTACCGTTTTTCTTTCACAGCTCCGCCACCGATAACCGCTTGTCATTGGCCCTAAACGATACATAGCGGTTCAGCAGACCCACCCGTATGTATGTATCAAGGCAGGCAGTGTGCTGAGGCTCGCCATGTCGGATCACTTCATGCTGTAAACCTTTATGTATGCCCTTAAAGGCTGCAGTGAGTATTGAGTATCGAGGGAATCATCTGTAAATGTACAAGGACGCTCAAACGCGGGCAGTATAAGCCCATAAGTTCTGTTTTCGGATGACGGGGAATGAGACGTTTGCGAGAGAAAGAGCGAAGCTGGATAATTTGGGTCGACTTGTTAGATAGTTAGTGTTTTAATTGGATGGATTGTGCAGGAAGCTGCGTAGCGTAAGTGTCAGATGCGACTGAGAAGGACGACGGGTTCGTTTGGGTCAAGGATGGAGATGTGGTGTCTAGATTGGCATAGACAACGGGTTCGGCAATCCAGAAAGAGGGAGTGAGGTTGCAAACTCCGAGAACCCTAGAAAAGGGCTCCTTTTTCCCGAGATTGATAGAAGTATAGTTCTAGACTGAGAGACAAGACAAGTAGTGAGCTGTGTGGAGATAGCGGGCTGTATTGATCTGTGGCAGGTTGTGAGATGGGAGTCTTGTATCTACAGATCAACAAGAAGATAGTTCGAGGATGCTCCGAGCACAGCTCGAACTATCACTTCAAAGACACAGCATATGCGGCGTCATGTCGGGATACTTCAGGAATCACAATGTGTAAACTGATATTAGTCGTTAGAATAACTGAGGCATGCTAGTCCTGAGTGAGTAGCTGAATGCGATTCATGCGATCCACTGGATGTCCACTTATTTTGTTCTAGCTAAGGCAATTCGCACATCTATGTTAACACATCATTTGAAAATTGAAAAGTTAATCAATTAACAGTGATACTATTGAAGTTCGGTAGTTGCAAGCAAAAGTGGACGCCAAATAGTCGATCTAAGCAAGTAAATCAAACACCCTCCCAGACATATGAAGCAGAAAATGATTTCCCAGACGCATCAAAAACATCGTATAACATCAGATCCACATCCCTTTACCAAGACTCTGGCTCAGTCTTCATGACATATGCCTAGTCCCCTCCGAAGCCATTTCCCACAAACGTACAAGGCCCAACATCGCCACCCCGGTACTCCGAATTAAGCACAGGAAAGTTGCCTTCGGTACCCCCTTGACCTTTCAATGACTCAGAGGAAGACACATGAGGCGGAATATCCCCAACTTCCAGATGACAAGAGCTAGGAGTCGCACACTCAGTCGCCTCCGAAGGCCCCGAACCGTCAGCTGCAAACCGAGAGACAATGGAATCCCAGTCCTTCCTAGCCTGCTCACGAAGCTGGGCAGCTCTAGCCACACGGTCCATATATTCCAAGTCCCGAACCCAATACCGGCTCGCAATCCAGTATTGTGAGTGAAGAGCGGTGCTCGACGATGCCCCCGTCGCTGGCTCGAGACAGTCCCAGAAGGCATCTTCTTTCCTAACGTCTTTGTCGATATACTCCGCGCAGGTCGCGAAAAGGTCCTTCCATCGCCCGAAGAGCTCTTGTACTTCGGCCCCTCTAGCCAGGTCTTGTATACGCTCCCATTCTGGCTGCATACTTTCCAAATGGTGTTTCTTAAACTCGACGGAAAGTATCGTTAGCTGTTCCCGGGGTGTCTTGGCGTGCTTTATGAGGTTTAGGTGGTGATGGTCGACGTGTGATTTGATGAGCTCGAAGATGATGCGTAATCCGTCTTGAATCTTTTCGTAGGCGCGCATCTGCTTCCAATATTGGTCTACGATTGAGGATAGCTCTGCGAAGTCCGATTCTCCCAGGTCGACGATGGAGGTTGCGTCGGGTCTAACTGTGGAGACGTGTGGTTTCTCTGGTTCGTGGAGTTCTGGGATGTCTTCATCTGGGGCGTCGGGATCGCAGTATCCCCAGATTCCTTCTAGCCGGGCGTGGAGCTCGAGATTATTCATCCATAGAGTTGAGTTTGTGTAGGAAGTGAGGAGTTCGAGCTTTACCGGTTGCTCGCGTCGTAGAGTCATCTTTGATTTGATAATATTATTAGTAGTGATGGGTTGCTTTTTCGTGGTGAGTTTGTAGATGGCAAAAGAGATGGTTCACTGAGCGAAGGAATCATCATGAGTCAATACATAGGTAGGCATCGGAGGCCATAGACGAAATAGGCAACGGAGCTAATCTATAGATCCAGGTACCTTTAAATGGTAGAGTGACTCCAACCCTGGGAGACCTGGGAACCTTAGCGATATTTCCTCATACTTAGCTCATTAACCTCAAATTTCTTGAGTCATGTTGGACAACGTACCTAAGAGAGGCTGGTAGTTCTTCTTATCGAAGCAAAAACAAAAGTGCTTTTGATGTTATTTGTCGAAGACTCTTGACTGAGCTTGAGAGTCAAAATCAAGCTCTCTATACCCAGAGGTAGAAATAGAACATCGTAACTGTAGTTCGGCAACGCAACATGTTATATTCAAATGTTCCATCTATCGTGCACAAGTAATGCAATCCTTGCACATGCCTCCAGCAGCCCTGTCCAACACAAGTACCAAGGTCACCAGCAGTGTCCTATCAATATCAATATCCAAAGAACCCAAGCACGCACGTTCTAGCGAAGCCACACCCTTTCCTCCAATCATCAGTAACAAACAATCGTTGCACCCTTCTATCCATGTCGTCAAGCCCTACACTACTCCCATTCACATAGGACAAAGCCTTTGTTCAAGGTTTAAGTTATGACATCCCTGCAGCAGGTGGACACCCACATAACACTAAGTACACTAGCCCGAAAAGCGAAAAAGAAAAAAAAAAGAAAAACGACAACACCAGAAACAGCAGCCGTGTGCACGGCCCAGGCGAACAAAGCACAAAGAGCATTCGACTCTCTTTGGCGGGGCCTAAACTCGGCTTGGACCCGAGGTCGCATCCCAGTCGCACATCATTTGAATAGACATCACCGTGGGGGCGAAAGAAATAAGACATCCCTGTCGAAAACGTGGCCGTCCACTTTTATTCTCTTCACGTGGAATTACCTAAGGTACATGCATATACCCGTTACCCTCCCGACTATACTAATTGCTACCCTGATACCAGAGCGCGCTAGGGAAATAATGTATAGGTAAATCCGGAAAAAATAATGGCAACTTTGGAGTGTTATTGAGCAATTATTGAACTTAACTTGTGCATTGGGCGTCCACGTGTTGAAGCGGCACGTTAAGATTGATGTGTCCATATTTCTCCGGCATTTTTATCCGATTATTGGGGGCTGTGAGCCAGATTATTTCAATATCGGAAGTGATACGGGTTTGGATTTGGATGTCCAGATTTAAGATGCTGTGTGTCCGTTCCATGGTTGAAATCCGATCTTGATCTCCGAGTGATCTCGGGGGTGTAATCTCTTTGTGGTGATTCGTGTGCTGTTTTGCGTCCGAGGAAAAGAAAATTGGTGAAACAATCCCGAAAGCTGGATGACCCACATTCTACCAAGAGATGTTCCATGGTGTAATATCCCAAATCGGGTTAATCCGTCCGTGGACGCCCGGCTCACAGGCCGGACCGTGGACGCGGGGTCCCAAGGCCGTAGTGCTGGGTATGGGATGACGACACTCATGGGACTTCTATTTTGTCTTCCATGTGGTCATGGCAATTGATATTTATGGTGGATTTGTAGGTTCAGTCTCCAGGGCTGCGTATGTTGTATGATGTAGCACTGTGTTAAAGTGCTGTGTATGTGAATGACTATAGCAATATGTACCGACAGCTCTCATGATCGTAGATAGACATCAAAACATGGAATGAATGACATGGCTCATATATGCAGAGAAACAACCGGAGTGATTCATCGCCGATGAAATGGAATCGCAAAGACAAGATGCAGGAGGGGTATTGCAATGAATGAACACGATAGCCTCCCAGAACAGATAACAAAACGTATGCATAAAGAAAAACAGAATGTAATGGTTCACCGGTTTCGTTTCGAATATCCTCCCGAATTCCCATTCCCAGTGGCCGGTCGCTTCTGTCCCGAACCCATACCACCGGCGGCAGCAGATTCAGCGATACGTATTATAGAGCCCAGATGAAGAAGATATGGCTTCGGGGCACGGTTGACTTCGATCTTGCGGAGAATGTCGCGCAGCCGGTTGGCGCATTGGTGGAGGTCCACAGGCGGTAGAGCCTCAAGCGCGTGAAGCACAAAGTGCCGCGCGTCTGTTTCGGAGTCTGTTTCGACCGACCCGATGAGCAAATGATACAAATTGCGCTGGTCCTCATCTTCACCGTGGAAGGTCTCGCGGCCTAGAGGATTCCCCTCGAGAGGATCATTATTGCGAGCCACGACTGACTCTAAGAGCGACACGAGAGCCTCGGCGGCGCCTTCGGAGCCATGCGGGGCACGGGCTGCAATGTTGGATGTTATCCGGGACACCACACTTTGAAGCTGTGTCACGACATCGTTGACCTCTACACCCAAGCCTGGACTCACGGGTTCTGCGGGCAACTCGCCGGTTGTGCAGTATCGGTCGAAGTCGTTGAGTAGTCGGCGCGTCTGTTCCTGTATTTTGTCGAAGTAGATGGCCGCACACGCGCCTGCAGGCATCGCCTTACAGAGGCTGTTGAATACCCCGTCGTCGTGCACTGCCAGGCGGAACATGGTCGCCTCGAGATCTCCCTGAACCACGCATTGCTCTGCTGTCAGTGCCTGCTCGATTGTCTCTGTCAAGTCCCGGCGGGTGTCTTCTGGAAGAGTACGGTTGCTGAACGCAGAGAAGATGTCCCGGACTTTTTCTGTCCGCGTCATCCCCTTGCCTGTCGAGTCCTCCTCGTCCCGTAGGTACTGCCACTTGAGCCGCGCGGCAACCGACCCCAAGTTACCCTTCAAGAGGGCTTCAATGCGCGGGAGGCGGTCTGGGCGTCCATCTGGAGTCAGTGCTACCTCCGTCGACCGAGGCGCAGGGAGGAAGCAGCCGTGCAGTTGGTCGAGAAGCCACTGTTCAGGGACGGAGGGGTTAGTATGGGCATTTTGAGCTATAAGATCTTCCAGTCCTCCACCAACGGGGAACACTTACGAAGATATGCTGGCACGCCCCGTCTGGTCGATTCTGGAAGGCGTGGCAGCTGCAAGTGGACGAGTCTGAGTCAATGTGCACCTGCGGACGGTCCAATAGCTGGAAGTCATATCCTTCGGCAGTAGAACGACAGTTGACAACGTCAAAACCGCCATTCAAACCCACAATGGCACTGGCTTCCAACTCGGAATCTAGCTGACTTAAGTCATACGTAATGCCGGACGGGGCGAGGACAGAAGCACTAGTCGATTCGGATTCCTCTTCACCGCTGCTTTCTTCCTCTTCGTCTGCCTCATCCCCGTCACTGGAGCTCTCCCCCGATGAGCTATCGTCCTCTTCACGATCACTGTCGTCGTCGGAAGGGTCCGGCCGCCCCGCGCGGGCCACTCTGGCAGGCAGGGTCGTTTCTGACATATTTCGACCAATGGACAGCCTGTTAAATTGCCGCGTTGGAGCGGACATGACGAAAAGAAAAGGGAGAGGCCAGACTTTCCCCGAGGAAATCAAAGAGGGGCTACAGAGAGCGAAGAACAGATGTATTTTCCCACTCGGTGGACTTTCGTAGACTCACAGAGTTCTTCCGACCCATGGACGGAAGCGGGTATCTGAACCATGGAACGGGCTTCCCTGGCGCCCGCTTTAAATAATGAGGGGCCATTGGGAGGCATTATGATTTTCATGCTTTCGCGGTCAATTCACCTGCGCAAATTAATTGTATATTGGACCTTCCAGGGGTGGATGAATCGATCTTGAATTTGCAAGATTTTTTTCCAACGGCGCGTAGCGAGAAAGGCAAGTAAGTGCTTAGGTGGCAAATAGGGGGAAACCTTAGAGGCTCAATGAGATGTGCCGCAGGAGAGAACGAAGGGGTGATGTCTCAACAAAGCCGCACCGTCTAACCAATGCCTAGTACTAGTACCCTGTCGTTGATCAGCATCATCGTGCAGCGCACAGACGTTCACTAAAGGAGGATCTTAAGGAAATATCCGGGGTTGGTGGCTGGCAAGTGAGCATACATTCTCGGTAGCTTTGGGCATGGCTATGGCGGTCTCCGGGACATAGAGCCATGTCATGTAAAGACGTTGCGCAGTCAATCTTTCCCAAAAGCAATGCATGCAATTAGTAAGGCATGCAACTTAGAGTCAACAGAACCTTAAACTTGGCATGTTGTATGTTGATCCCTGGGAGTTGCGAGATGGCTGTTCTACAGTTGGCCAATGCAAAGCTTGCATTTCGTATTTGCATAGTAGACGCTATTGGCAATATCAATCTTGACCCCGACGCATGGTCAGTCGCAGGTACCACACCGCACAAACCAAGGAGATAACGGGGAGATACTACCCTTTGTAATATGATTCAATCTGTACTGTTGTACCTACAACGTAGAAGCACATCGAAGCTGCAATCGTCGCCGAGCAACCGAAAGGAAATTGAAATATTTCTGGAAGACCCAGCGCAACATCCGTTAGACCCGCCAATATGGGCGAGTTCCTCGTTGGCCATGATTGCACCCTGGTAATTTCTGTGGTGGAGAATAGCTAGGATGCTATCGCTCTCGGATAGGGCGGGGACCCGAGGCTCTTTTTTGGGCTTTTCTTCTGTCCACACAGTGCCACAGCCGGTCCACGCGACAACCATGCCTCAAAGAAAAAGCTAAAAAGCCCAGCGAAATCCCTGACATCAACGTGAGTGACAGCGACAGTCATTTGGAAACCAGGATGCGGACTAGCTGCTTGGCAGAATTGAGAAAAGAATCCCGATACCCGATCTAGCTGTGGAGAGGCAGACCACAGCCACCGGAGAGTATTTCCTTTTTCGGCTCGATAGGTGATTCCAAGCCCGTCGAAGATGAGTTGGTGATAGCAAGGGCCTGCCTTGCATATCGCTCAAAAGATCATTGGAAAGTGGATCACCGAAAGGTAACCGAACAGGTACAAAAAGATGACTTGTCAAATGGCCCAAAACTCGTGCGCAGGAGACTATGTGCCGTTCTTTCGACCGCAAGTTACTCGATGTTCATCGTATAGTGCAAAGGCGCGGCGAATCCGAGCACAGCACGCAAGAAGCTGTGCAGCACAGCGAGACCCGCTGGATTGGTTGGGTATTGGGTCTGGAGGTAATGCCTTATCCCTGCAAGTTAATGTGGCCCAAGCAACGGGGCAGCTCGAGACAGGCCTCTTGAGCTGCGGCAGCCAATTTTGACTGCGCAACATTGTCGATCGGCAGCTTTGGCGTCTAGCTCTGGGGCTTGGCTATCGCTTGCCAATCACCATCCCTAAGCGCCTGAAAATTGTGCCTTGGTCTGCAATCATTTTCACAAAAGGAGTAGGAGGTGGTAACTTCCATGAGCTTGCTGCTTGATGGTTTGTAGATATCGTCTGTGCGCTCTTTGTGTTGTTATGCACGTTGGATCACTTGACTGGTTTGGCCCCAGTCCATGACGCAGCCACAGTGGCGCGAAGGAAGGAGAGAGCAATATCGGCATGTTGCCCTCGAAGTGCATCGGGGTCGAAGGTTCTTGGAGAATAGAAAAAATAGTGAGGCAACAACTAAAAATCAAGACCCGGTCGTGATGTGGTAAATCCAGCGTGACATTGTTCTGCCCAGGGGATGTTTCATGCTCATAAGGGACACAGAAAAAGAGCCGAATGCTCCGTCAAAATTGTTCGTTTAGCAACGGAAAAAAGTAGCCGTCACATTCTATGCTATCTTCCGGAACCTGAACTGGACATACTTCGGTGTCCACATCAATCTCGTTTAGGATATTCTAACCCTTCACCACCGAGTAAAGAAGGAATCTGACAAGACTATGCTCCACAAGTGGGTGAGGATTGGTGGATTTCAAGTCAACTACGTGTGCGAAGCAGAATAATCAAGTCATTTGGCCCTAGCCTTGATTCAACTAGTACATTGCATGAAGTGGGTATCGACTTAGGAGGATGACAGCGAAAACAGAACAGAATAAGAGAACTGGTAAGGGTATATCGATATGAAAGAAATGTCATCGCGTCATAAATATGTTCAATTCCCTGCTTTCAAACCAAAATGTTCGAAGAGAGAAGGTGTCAAGGGCGTTATCTGGAGGCGTTGCGCTTCTTGGCTTCATCCAAAGCTCTCCGAAGCCTCTGTTTGTGTTCCAGGTCTTCGTCCGTACTTTGACTCACAGGTTCTGGACTAGGAGACGAGACAGGAGCGATAGTTGAAGGACGAAGACTCGGAGGAAGAGGCACCTCATTGGAGGGACTTTTTGAGAGGAGGCCCTGAACAGGAGAGATTGGGGCTGCACCTCGGGGCTCGTTGCGCAAGGCAAGGAGCAGGCGCTCGATTGTGGTCTCAATCTGCACTGGCCCCTTCTGAATGCTCTGCAACTTCGAGTCCAGGTCAGTGTGGATCTTGTCATCTTCCTTCTTCTTCTCATCCGCCAGCCGACGGAAGACATCTGGATCTGAGTTGGCATATCGCGCTTCGGCGACAGAGACCCCGTAGTCAGCGTCGTTGAGGGCCATTTCCGCATCCTCAGAGCTGCGGATAATGGCCTCTGAATCTGCTTTGAGCGACGCCGCAAATGTCGCCGCAGACTTGAGGATCTGTTCAATCTCAGAATCCGGCAAACCGGAGGCACGAAGAGTAGGCGGATCTAGTCGGGCCACCTTGGCCGCAACCTCATCTAGGAGGGTCTGGTTTATACCAAGCCCATGCAGGATGGCATCATCGAAGAAATCCATGAGTCGGTTGGCACGATCATCACGATCCTTGCATGCTTCTAGTATGTTGCGTCGTTCCATCTGGTCAAATTCTCCGTCTAATTTTCGCAAACCGGCCATGTCCCCCATAAACACAAGTGGTCGCCGCTCGGCCTTCTTCCGTCGTCGCTCACAGTCAAGCGCTATCTCAAGACGTTTCTGGAACCGGATCTCGAGTTTTGAATGAATCTCATTGACCATTTTCATAGTCACTGACGGGCTGCATTGTTCCATTGGTGAGCTTTTGCCGTGCTGGTCACGATCGAGTTTATTGAGGGCAGAGTCATATGATTTGCGAAGCGCTGAAATCTCTTCTTTCAGGCGTTCATCCAAGGGGTCGAAGACATGTTTGATGAACTCGTCTAGTTCACGCCTTTCTTCTTCCAGTTGGACTCGCGCCTCGGTTTGCCGAAATTCTTCTTCCAAGGTATTGATGTCCGCATATCCGATCACCTTCTCATTGAAGAGATCGTCGATGTGCTCCTCCGATTCTTCCTGACGAACCTGGCGCTCCTGTTCCAGCTTTTGCCGTCTGGCTTGCGCTGTTTCTTCCCACTGATCGACAGTTTGTCGGATGTACGAGAAATCATCAGTGAATTTATCAAGTTCTTCCCTGGTCGTGATATGCCAGGAGCTTTCGGATTGTTTATCCAAAGGTGCCCAAACAATGGTGCGTAGCTCTTCTACAAGGCCAATGGGCGGGCCTTGACGGAGAGCTTCAGGCAGCAGGGGAAGCGGCGGAGACTTTCGCTCAGCTGGTTTAGTATAAGCGACGCTTTTGTGACGGATGAGACCGAGGAACGTTTCGTCTTGTTCGGTCGGAGAAGTAATTGCAGTGTCAGACCGCAATCGGGATGTGGGCGCCGGTGCATTTGACGTGACTCGCCCACTGACAGCTGCCTGTCGCAGGTCAGAATATGCTTGGTAAGCCGGGCGAGCGAAGGTGAGGTTATCAGAGCCTCGTTGTGGACCCTCTGTGTACTGGAATGGTGTGTATATGGGCCGCGGGGGGTTCGTGGCCAGAGGCTCCAAGATTTGCTTTTGCGAATCTGTAGACATGGCCATCGACAACGGCCTTGAGAAACGACTCGAGGCTGCTGTAGATAAGCTGGGTAAGAACTGGGACCCCTGTCGCGCCTGTTTACCAAGAATAGGCCGACCACCTGCACTGTACTCGCTACGAACATCATCATCATCACCTGCTGCTCTGGAGAGAGACGGGGTAAATTCTGTTTCAACGGGTATCAGTCCGGACTCAATGGGCGGTTCGGGTTTTCCGTGAATTGATGGCGCTCGTTGAGGAGCAGAATCAGATGCCCGCGTAGTCACCGGGGCACTTTCAGGTTCATGCTCAATGTTGTAGAGAATCTCTCGGAGTTTGGTCTCCTTGGACATGAAAGCTGTGAAGATTTTGTATCGCTCTTCATCCGAATCGGCTACTGCTTCCTTACGCAGCATAGCGACATATCGTTGTAATGATGATTTAGACCAAGGGTCCAGGTCCTCAAAGGGATCTAGGTCCTTCGGCGGTGCCACACTTGCGGATCTTTCAACCACTCGTGTAGAGCTAGTCGAGCTCGAGCGCAACTGCTCATCAAGCGACGGTCTGGCTTGCGCTGACTGTGGGCGCTCGACTGGCCTATTTTGATAGAATGAACTAGGGCGGCGCTCGAGCTCGGGTTGAACGGGTCTACCAGCAGGGGATAATGGGCGAACCCACGCATCTATTACATTGTCGATGCTTTCGGAATGTCTTTCCATAGACGTGGTGGAGCTGCTGGTATCCAAGCGGACCAATGGAGGTGGTGTTGTGCACGGACTGACGGGCGAACCTGCGCTATCTCGTCCCGACTGTGTCGCCCCAGAAATAACACTCGAATACGATTCATTTGTGTCTGTTCTTTGCTGCGGGATCATATTGAACGTGTTTCCTACCGGCACGTTAGGAGGACCGCTCGGGGGCCCTGAAGGATGTTGGAACCCCTGTTGATGCAGAGGAGGCGACTTGCGAGGTGGGAACCAAGCTGCATCATCGAATTCTCCGGGCGCAGGGCCTAGATGTTCCCAATCCGACGGTGTTCCAGGGCCTAGAGCGGATGCGCCAGTAGAAGCTGCGTTCGTATTGATGATAGGCGCAGGGCGAAATTCATAAGATCCCGTCATGGCAGCCGGCCCTGCACCCTGAGCGAGCAGTGGCGCTCGCCCTTTCGGATCACTTTGTAGCGTTGGTGCATGTTGAAATCCTTGAGGGATTTTTGGGGGCGGTTGTGGAACTCCAGCTGGTGGTGTCGGCGTATATGTAGGTGGAGGTGGAGGCGGGGGCGGCTGAGTGTTTGGGGACGCTTGATACTCTTGGAGAGGAGGTGCGATAGATGGATTTGGAGACTGTCCATAGGTGTATAGCTGCTGATTGGTGCTTGAAGGGCGAGGCTATATAACTGTTAGAAACATACCCCCTGAGACCTGAACTAACGTTCTACTTACCGGCAATGGAGGACCGGGGCTCTGATTATTGTAGCGCACTCCCCATGTGGTTGTGTCCGCACCCGCACCTGGCGATGATAACCTTGGAATTTGCGGATGAGAGATCGGACCATACGTAGCCGGTGAATAGGAACCAGCTGGCGAATATAGAGCAGCCGGCGGACGAGGAGGTGGAGGAGGAGGTGGAGGTGGGGGCCCCGACTGCAACGGCTGCGATGGAAGACGCGTAGGAAGTCGCCATTCGGGTTGTGATGAGGGAGCGGGATGGTTTGACTGTCCATGCATGGTGAGAGGTGAACTAGAGCACTTCACAAAGGAGGCATGAGCAAGGGGATCTCAAAGTCCCCTGAGTCTTTATAGAAAGGATTTAGGCCGCGTTTAGGTCGATGGGGCACGCGGTCAGCACGGTTCACCCCCCAAACTCCGAGCTGGTGCAACTCCCAACTACAACATTGTACATCCTCTACAACTTGAATACACAAAACATTGATCAAAGACTGGGACAATAAACAAATGTCCAAGGCTTCAAAGGCCTGCAAGATAGGAAATTCTATAGAACAGCATGAAAAGTCCTCGTTCAGTTCCTGTTGGACTCATTTACTTCAACAGAATGGAGTATACATAGGGCTACGGTCACCCCAAAGTGGGCTTCAAGAATAATTGGACTAGCCTCCATGGCTCTCAGTCTCTTCATTCATTCCAAGTCGTGGGTGATACGATACCACTTAACGGCCCAGTTGGCTTTCTTTGTCGCCTCGGAAGACTACACATCTCTTTCCAGTCCTTTGTGGGGCCCTAACCACCTCGAAGATGTTCTTATCTAAAAATAAATCAAAGATGGTGTTGCATCTCTTCTTTGTCCCTCGAGACTCTTTGAGATGGTCATTTCTTTGAGCCGAGTCGCTTTTTGCGGCAACTATGCGGATTTCGCATTTATGGTCTCATCGCAACTTCATGGGACTGTCTGGATTCACATTCTCCCACTACCCAAAGCCAGCCCGAAGTTTCGCAAAGTCACTCTTCTATTCATATCGCTGCCTTCGCAGATGTGCCCATTACTTGGCGCACCAAGATATCACGATGGGCCTGCAGACACATTTGTGGAGCATACCTCCCGGGGCCGACATCCTCAAACCACATCCCTACCCAAAGCGGCCAGATATCTTCGATACTGTGCCACTAGCGCCAGCTTTGACTGAAGATGACGCCTTCCTTGCACGTCGATTCTGGCAGCAGCCTGACGATACCCTCGGGCGCGCGTGGAGGACACATAAAGGCCGGCCCTACACCCGTGCACCGGATGAAGGAGGATCTGAAATGCATGTGTTGGCCGACAATGTTTATGAGCATTTGATGAGCAGCCCGTTTCTGCCGGTCTCGCGTGAGGATGCACGAGCCAGGTTCGCAGCGGAGGGACTGGATGAGATTTACAACGGAGTGAAGGGACTAGACGCAATGGAACAGAAAGTGTTTGTACGTGGACTCAATGTCAAAGACTCGACTCTTTGGACCGAAGATACACTCAAAGAGGAACTGGAATTGAGGGGTCTAAGCACAGACGGGTTGAAGGAGGAGCTACAAGATCGTCTCTGGGAACACGAATGCGATGAACGATTCGGGGTCTTAAAATTAAGCAATCTGAGTCACTGGGGCATCACGCGTAAGCCAGGGCCTGTCATGCGCCCTGCTATGAAAACAGACATGTCTGCTCTCGACATGTACACCGCGGCAATCAAATTGAGCCCGTACAATCCAACCTACTGGGCTAGCCGTGGGTACTGCCATTATCTGCTGGGATACTTCGATCTTGCCATTGGAGACGCCTATCGCGGCGAGCTTCTCTGCGAAGTGTTGACAATAGCAAGCAAAAGAAACAAGCGCCCGGGACTTTACACCAGGGTCTGGGATGCCATTCAGCAGCACTTGATGGCAGGGCGGAATATCTCTAATGACCGAAGGCCGGAGATTACCCTAATGAGGAAAGCCAATGGAATCAACTATTTCATCCCAACTCTAAAGAATGCTCTTCACAGCATCACCAGTCTCAGCCTCGCAGCACTCAATTGCTGGGATGATTTCACCGAACATATGGAGGGCCAACTCCGCAGACCTATTGCGTATCGCGATGCCTCTATTCCCCGAAAACGCTTGATAGCGAGCGCTCTTGTTCGCGAAGAAATTGAGCGCAGGCGAGCAAACCCGTCAGAGCGTCATCCATCTCTTTATGGACACGAGTGGAGCCGAGGATGGATCTCCGGTGCTGACAGATATCCCTACGACAAAGCAGACGTGAAACGCGAAGCACCCGAGTTCATCAATGCATTGAATGCAAATGTGTTCACGACTGGTACCGATGATGGGGTCTTTTCCGAAAAGATATGCCAAGTGCAACCCATACTCAAAGCGGACGGTTCATTCAACGGCCTGGGCGTCTTCGCTACTACAGACATCCAACCAGGAACATTGATTCACTACGAGGAGCCGGTGATCCGTGGACATCTCATCCCGCATAATCTGCAAGCTGATCACAGCGACCACCCCCTCCATGCTCCACGCTGTGACAATTGCCAAGAAGAGCTCAAGTTGGACCACACAGAGCGCAACTGGGATTCGATCCACTCAGATAATCCCCAAGTCCGGCTCAAACACTCGCCTGATTGTGTGTGTTTGAACATGATATGTGATTGCAGTCCCTCGCCAAATATGAGAGGCTATGTGGGCGGTCTGTTTTTCTGTCCCTTGAACCACACGAAATCACATGGGGCGGCTCCCACGTGCAGGGATATTGCGCGCAAGACATACCATTTCAGCGAGTTCTGCGGGATCGATTGGGGCTGGTTGCATGATGCAATGCGACCTAATAGAGTAACGTGGGCTAAACAAGAGTATTTCACGCACAACAATGAGAAACACGGGACTATTCTGAGTTTGCTTCTGAAGAGCGTCCTCGAACTCACGCTCCACCGTCGCCAAGAGGATCCCAATCTGCTCGCGCACGAGATTAACGAACTCCTCATTCTCGAGGCGGGCACTGATTCCAACGAGCCGTGGAGAGACAGCTGGTTTCCTTTCACCCTCGCCGCCAATATCCAGGTACCTTTTGATATCCTCTTGAACCTTGGAGTGGACATCTTCAGCGAACTCTCGTTCGACACCTGGGTCCTTCAGACCGTGCTGCGCAAGTTGCTGATCAACGCTGTACCCTGGGAACATGCACGTCGCGGCAAAAACGAAACATTCACAGAAACCGACGGCCCCAAGCCGATGATCCACCCACAAATTCAACTCAGAATGATAGAGAGGGCTGACGATTTCGCCGCGATGGACCCATCATTTTCCAACCTCTACATCTTCCCCGGGCTAAGCATGTTCAATCATTCCTGTCGTCCGTACGAGAACGCGCAGTGGGGATACGATCCCAGGGTCCCCAATCGCGTAGTCATCTGGGCGCACCGGGATATCAAAGCCGGCGAAGAGATCAGAGTTCCGTATCAACGGTACAGGATTGCCGATACTGTCGGCGAAGACACCAAGCAAAACATGCACGCCGGTCAGCTTTTTGGAAAGAACTGCGAGTGTCCCCGGTGCCAGGGCAGGGGACAGGTTACTCCTGCTGGTAAGAACAAAGGTACTCTGCAATTTGGGAGCCCTGATTGGACACCGGGCCCGGTGACTTTTCCCCCAAGAGTAGAGCGTTGGGATGGTATTCTCATGGGTAAGAATCCCGAGCTAGAAGAGATTAGGAAAATGAATCAAATGATGGTAGGCGCGGTATTCTCAGAATACCCTGAGCGCGTCCCTGCTGGAAGCGACGGATTAGAGGTTCCTCAAGAGGATGAGGAAAAGGACCGGGAGGGGGATATTACAATGGGTGCAGATACTACTGGCGCCGAATGAGCTCAAGATCTTTCAATGTTTATAGTTAGCTGTTTTATGTACTGAGAGTTGTATTGGAAAGAAACCCTTCTTACATATTCAATTACAAGTATCTCATACATCATGGAGATAACCCTAAACTGCGAACCCCAAACCTTAATAACTTGCTTATAAACATCCGAAGTATCACATCGACCGGACTTAGGAATTTAGGAAATAAAAGAGACAGGGCTAGAAGCTACCTACTTAACTATATGTAGGTCGTGTCGTCACAACGTTAGATCATTAAACACATATCCATCTGACCCCGCGTGAAAGGCTATAAAGCGAGCTCTACACCCCCTCACCTCAGCTTACAACATCTTTTGCAGACCATCGAACTAGCTCCAATACCCTCAACTACAGCCCAAATCTAACCTAAAACAATCACAATGTTCGCCCCAGCCGCAACCCCAAAGTCCCACCTCGGCCGCTACCGCCTGCTCTCCCCAACAGCCGGCGTGAAGGTGAGCCCACTATGTCTGGGCGCCATGAACTTCGGCGAGGGCTGGTACGTACCCTCCATACATGTCCTGTACAATGGATAGTTACTTCCATGCCCCAGTCGACACTGTCAACGTCAACGTCGCACATGTCTAACATAAGATGACATGTAGGAAACAAGGTCTCGGCGAATGTAACAAAGAGACTTCCTTCGCGATCCTGGATAAGTACTATGAGAACGGAGGGAATTTCATCGACACGTATGTTTTACGCCAATCGCCGTGTACCAGCCTACGTCATCCCGATAATGGAGTACAGTTGCTAACAGCCAACAGAGCCAACAACTACCAAGCCGAAGACAGCGAGAAATGGGTCGGCGAGTGGATGGAAACCCGCGGCGTGCGCGACCAGATCGTCCTCGCGACGAAGTATACAACGGGTTTCCGGACACACGTCCCGTCAGAGATCCAGGCGAATTTCGTCGGGAATAATGCTAAGAGCATGAAATTGTCTGTCGATGCTAGTTTGAAGAAGTTGCGGACGGATTATATTGATCTGGTACGTACCCTTCGCACCACTGGTCACAGCTACTAGCGTTGGGGAAAGCATCTTGCTAACAAATCCTCGTGGAACAAATAGCTCTACGTACACTGGTGGGACTTCAGCACCTCCATCGAGGAAGTCATGACATCGCTCAACCAGCTGGTTCTCTCCGGAAAAGTCCTGTACCTTGGTATCAGCGATACACCAGCGTGGGTCGTGACCAAAGCAAATCAATGTAAGTCTCCCGTACCTAAAACTGCATTTATACAACCCACCAACACCAACATAGACGCCCGCGACCACGCCCTCCGCCCCTTCTCCGTCTACCAAGGCAAATGGAACGCCGCAACCCGTGACTTCGAACGCGACATCATCCCCATGGCCGCATCTGAAGGAATGGGTCTCGCCCCTTGGGCCTCCCTCGGCGGCGGCGCCTTCAAAACAACCGCGCAGCGCGAAGAAATCGCCAAATCTGGGAATCCGGGACGGCAGACGGCCGCAACGGAGCGGGATATCGCTGTGTCGAAGGTGTTAGAGGGTATTGCGGAGCGGCGTGGGACCGCGCTGACGAGCGTGGCGCTGGCGTATGTTATGCGCAAGGCGCCGTATGTGGTTCCAATTGTGGGCGGGCGGAAGGTTGAGCATTTGGTTAGTAATATTGAGGGACTTACGCTGGACTTGTCGGATGAGGAGGTTGAGGAGATTGAGGGGGCTTATGAGTTTGATATTGGTTTCCCGTTGAACTTTTTGTTCCGGGGGGATGATGTGCCTAAGGAGGCGCATCCGGGGAATTCGTCGTTTTTGAATACGGCTGCTAAGTTTGATTATCCTGATTTGGTGAGGGCTATTAGGCCGAAGAAGTTGGATGCGTGAGCGGGCTTCGAGTCTCAATGAATTGGATGGTGCTGTGGTAAGAGCCGGGGGGTAAATTGCGGCCCTAATTGTTGCGTTTGGATTGTGTTGCGTTAGTTGTTAATCAAGACTGACTCAATCTCATGACTGGTGAAAATTTTGCAAAAAAAATCCATTATATGCATACAGACACAAGCAGACCAAGTGAGATTTGTAAAGTACATGGGGAAAGAACACACAAGGAAAACCCTAGCATCCGATATATAGTGGTAACATGAAACACAAATTTGAAATCCGGGGATAAGACAAGGGAAAAGAAATGCAACGTAAACCCTCTATTTCGAGGCAGATGCAGTAGCGCGAACACGACGGCCGAGCTTCTCCAGCTCGCCGATAACACCACCGCCAGACAGGCTCCACTTCTCGCTCACCCACTGGTCATTGATGATCTCACGCAGCAGACCGCTGCGCGCAAAGTACTCCATGAAGCCACGAGTTTCCTCGCGGGTGAGGCCGCTCAGCGTCTGCAATTCAAGTGCCTTCTCGGCGGACTGGAACAGGTCCAGGACGCGAGGATCGGCATCGCTGTAAGCTGGCAGATGCGGGTACTCCGGTGAGGAGGCGCTGATGCCGGCCTGGCGGGCGGCCAGACGGTCCAAGGCAATTTTGAAACCCTTGGGGTTAGGGTTGTTCGAGGATGAGGTGGAGTAAAGGAGGAGACCGCCGTTCTTGAGGGAGTCACCATCCTTGAGCAATGAAAGGAAGTGATTGACGAATAAGAGGTCGTGGGCGTGAATCAGCTTGTATTCAGCGGAGCGGTAGGCACTCTCGGTCATCCAGTGTGCCAAGCCATCCACGGTAACAAGCATAGGAGGACGAGGTTGGAAGTCCTTCTCCAGACCCTCGGCGGGGGTAGTGGCAGTAAGCTCGGTCCAGAGAGCTTGGAAGACCGCCCAGGAGACAGCAGGATCAGTGAAGCCGAGCTTGGCAAGGTCTTCAAGGGTCGAGTTGGGCTTCAGCATCTTCAGGTTAGGATGCTTCTGGGAGACCTTCAGGCTAGCCAGGAGCTCCCGGTTGGCCTCGACGGTGCGAGTCAACAGAGCAGAGGTCGCGTTAGGCTGGACATACTGGGGCGGGTTGGAGCCTTCGATAGCTGCATAGGCGGTGTCACCGGACACGAGGTCGCGGGCTGAAAGATTGACAGGTCAGTAGCTGCACAATTGGAAAACACAATCCTCAATAATTCCAGTAACTTACCGTCAGGAATAGTAACAACAGCCCATTTCTTCAAGAAACCCATAGCCATAGCCTGCAGCAGATGCACGGTCTTGCCAGATCCCTTCATACCAGTAACAATCTTCTTGACAACCTTGCCCTTCTGGGCATTGTCACCCTCCCCAGAGATCTGCTCAAACAAACGGCCCATCTCAATGGTATCACGGCGGAGAACAGTTCCAGGCCGGCGGAATATCGACCAGCCCTGCTTAGGCTTGAACGCTTGCACTGCTCTCAATTGGTCAATCATCGGCGCAGGGAGGCCCAGAACCGTACCACGGAGACGGGAATCAACCATAGTCTCCGGGGACAGATCCAACATGCCCTCAACCTCGAGAGCATTGGGGTTACTCAGGACAATGCGTTTCCGCAAAGCCTTGCGCTCACCGACGGCCGGCGGACGCGAGCGTTCAGTGACCTTCTTCTTCTTCCTTCTCAAGCTGGTTGACTGTCTGTGCTTCATAACAGTCAAGCTGCCTCCCTTCTTCTTAGCCGGCTGGGCATACTGCACGGCGGTGGAGTGGAAGGGGGCGCTCGAAATCCGGGGCGCTGCGGACGGCGGAGTGAGGAGTGCTCGCGGCGTCGGGCGAAGCCTCGAGAGGCAATTCCAGCACCACGAGGAAGCCATTGTGGTTGTCAGGAACACCGGCACGGCCAGTGAGGGGACAACCAGTGCTGAGGGTGAGAGGTGGGTGGGAATTGAAGATTGGGAGGACTAAACAGCAAGTTAACAGTTCGCTCAATTATTTGATGCGAAATCCGCCCGCTCCAAGGAAGGAAAGGCGGTCGCGGTGCCTTAGTCATGGCAGAAAAGGGAAAAAGCGGGTGTATCTGATAACCAGCATTTTTTTTTCTTCGGGCCTGATACCACTTTCGAACATCAACAGACTACCAAATTACTACCAGTTATTTGCCATGTCTGATACCGAGATGGCGAACTCCGCCCCTGCGGCTACTTCCAAGCCCGAGAGACTGTAAGAACACCCTTCTTTCGAAACACGACATACGAGCAATTATTCCCGAGACGCAAAGACCACGAAAAAGACTTAAGATACAGTCACTAACACTCCCCTCCAGCCCCATCACCGTCTCAAAGCCCACTCCCTACACATTTGACCTGGGCCACCTGCTCGTCAACGACCCCAACCCCCTCGAGCTCCCCGCCGGCGAGAATCTGAACGACGCCCTGAAGGCCACAGCCCGCGACGGCGTGCAGGTCCTGCTCAACCAGCTCCTGACAACCTGCGAGATCAAGACCTCCGTCTCTGACGGCGTGCTCCTGACCCTCCCGGCCCCGAACATTCTCCTCCCGCGCCACAAGCCGCTGCCCACCCCCAAGGCGCCTACGAAATGGGAGCTGTTCGCACGCAAGAAGGGCATTGGGAAGTACAACCAGAAGCCCGGTGCCGCCGGCATGGACAAGGAGCGCCGCAAGAAGATGCAATACGACGAGGCTACCGGCGAGTGGGTGCCGCGCTGGGGATACAAGGGCAAGAACAAGGACGACGAGAACCAGTGGCTTGTTGAGGTCGACGAGAAGAAGTGGAAGAAGGAGGAGGATGCTAATTCTCGTGGAAGCTCTATTCGTGGCATGTCGCACACCGAGCGCAAGGAACGCATTAAGCGCAATGAGCGTAAGCAGCGGTCGAATGAGAAGAGGTCGAACCCTGCCCGTGCTAAGTGAGTGCGGTTGGTTGATTGAGCTGGTTTATTGGGTTCTTTTTTTTTGTGCCCTGTTACTCGATTATGTACTTGGGACCTATGGCTCTCTTGTCTTGACTTTTTTTTTTCATCTGGCGTTGGGGTTGGGAGTCGAATGGGATTCTTCATGTATTGTGGATATACTGTGATTCACCAAAAGCACTCTTATTGCATCTGTCGATATTTGCGATGGCTCTTCCTCAATAGCTCGATAGCATTGATTTATCTATCTGAGGCTACGGAGATTATTGTACCAGAAACTACATATCTTGGATGATCGAACCGAAAGTGCCTTTCCCAGTAAATTTATTGTACAGTCCTCGCAAGGAAACGCTAGATACACAACTCCAAACAGGATAGCTAGATGAAGGATGAAACGCCTATTGCCAAACCAGATTGAGGAAAGAGACGCATAGCAAATGGTGATGATGGTAATCAGTGTTAACTGCAGAGGGGAATCTGGAGATGTCGCAATATCAAGCAAAGCATGGAATGAGGTTGTTACGCTTGCAAATAAACGGTGAATAGCAGAGAAGAAACAAGAAAAGATGCCGATGAAGCAAAACGGCGCGAGTAAGCAAAGAGGCCCGCCATTCGCCAATTCCGGAGTAGATGTCAAAGGAAGATGTACATATGGAACAGAAAGGATGGGACCGATGGTCTCTAGGTATGTTTGAGATCAATAGACGCTAGACTTGCCGATTGAGAAAATGGCTAGCCGGCGAAAGAGGCGTGTGAGAAATAACGGTCGGGGAGGTGATGGTGGAGGAAGAGGAACGAAAAGCCGAGCCCGAATCAACTTATCCAGTCCTATCTGGTCCAGTAGATAGGACAAAATCGGGCCAGCCGATTTGAAAGCATGTCGCATGAAGACTATGACGAGCACTTGTATGCACTCGAGACAAAGTGGTTCGAGAAGCGTCCTTAGATTTTGATAGGAGAGAGAGGTGGGCCGAGTTCGGGGAGCTGAGAGATACTCCTGGAGTGCGTCTCGATATTTTTAGGCGGAGCCTTTCGGGTGCGAGCGGTCGCCGGGCGGAGGAGCTCTTCCCCAGCGCTACTGCTAGAAGAGGAGACAGCTCGTTCATGGTTGGCAGTAGCTTGTTCCCTTGCTTCGGCAGCTTGTAGCTCTTCTGAGGCCGCAATATCGCGCTCGTCCATCTTCACCTCAACCTCAAGATACTCCTTCTCGGTCCAACAACCCTGCCAGCAGTTCTTCCAGTCACAGACCAGGAATTGGAAGCAGAATGCATCGATCTTCATGCAGGGCTGGAAGCAGATGCACAGGTTACGGTAGTCCATTTTGTTCTGGTCCACGTACGAGTGTAGTAGGTTAAGATGGCAGGTAATGGCGAAGAGGAGGTAGTAGTGGTATGGGGGTAACTTGGAAAGCTCGTCTTTGAGTAGCTGTGGTGCCGTCGTGGCGCCTTCGCATTTCTGGGCAATCATCGTTTGGGTTGCCTTGGGGAAGAGTTCATCCGGAAGCTCACGAAGCCAAGCTTTGAAGAGAGATCCAACCGTATTGATGTCATAAAGATCAGGGACGTCGAAGAGATTGATATCGAGTTCCGTGTCGAAACGACGTTGCCAGTGCTTGACTTCTCTGCCGCTACCGGGAACACGGTAAAGACCCTCCTCCTCACAACCCTTGAAGTTGAGATAATCGATGCAGCGATATGGTAAGGCAGGCATCCAAAACTCTGTCTTATCTCGACAGCCTTGGATCTTCCTCGCAATGCGAGTCTTCCTCGTCTGTTCAATGAGTGGGAGGTTGATCACGGCGCACGTATATGAGTCGTCAGTCACCATCTCCCGCTCATTGGTGCTACCACTGCGAGTGATCTTGCCAAAGAACCCTTTTCCGGCCTTGCCAATACGGTCTGCCGCGCCACTTGAGGACGACTTCAGGTTGCTGAGAAGGGCAGCCGAGGCGCCAGAAACTTGACTCAAGGAACCAGATGTAACCATGTTGCCGTGGCTGCGCTCCTTACGCAGAGACATGGTGTCTGCTTGACGCTCAGGAGGTTGCAGGCCTCCCCGAACGGCACGTTCAGGGCGGGCAGTCGCACAGCGGGGCGGGTTTGTAGTTGTAGTCGTGCTTGGGTTAAACTCTTCCAGCTTCGCCAGACCTGTAGACGGGCGTCGGGCTGGGGCTCTGTTTCCGGAATCGTCACCTCGAATGGAGCGAGATCGGGTCAAAAGGTTCGCAAATCGTTGTTTGTTTTTCTTCGGCGCGGCGGACTCGAGATCTGTACCGACTTTCTTGCCGTCTATGTTATGCGAAGTCTTGTTGGAGGTCCAGGCTATGAGAGAAGATACTGTCAGATATAGTTCACACAGTCGCAGAAAGAAATACTCACTAGTCCCTTCGGTTCCATTGGAACGGGCAAGTGTTCCTAGAAGATCAGGCGCTGACTCATATGACTTCGAAAACATGTCTGTCCGTCGTTCCCTCGAGCTACCTCGGCTCTTAGGGTGTTCGGTCGAAACCTCCGAACCATCTGATCGTTGTGACTTGTGCGATGATTTCGGTGCTTTGAGAGTGCCAAAGAATGACTTTGATGCATCGCGCGTATGTTTTGACGATTCCTTGGAAGGGAAATATTGAGGGATGGCTGTGATTCCGGGTGTCGTGGGCTCGGCGGGCGCTGCGCCTGGAGAAAGTGGGAGAGTAGGGCTGGGTGCCTTGCCGTCGGAGTCTTGAGTGACAGGGCGAATGGTTGCGCCTTTGAAGGGCGGAGAGCTCGACGCAGACTTGGGTGAGCGAGGTGTCAAGGGAGACCGTCCGTCTGGGCTGGGATTATTTGGGGTCAGAGGTGAAGTAATCTTCTCTTTTTTCGACTCGATCTTGAAATGGCTTAGATCGAGGTTGGGCACTACTGAAGTTCGCTTGGCCATGTTGGGCGGTAATTGAGGAACCGGTCCAGAAGTGTGCGAAGGTTTGTGGGATCAAGGTTTCGTGAAATGTAGGCCCCGCAACAGCTTTAGATGAACTTATCGTTGGGCTGCAATATGCACCTGGTTCGGCGACGAGATTCAGGTTACGTATGCGGCTGAGAGGCTCGTACGAGTATCAATGCGGACGCTCGAGGTCTGACCGTGTTGTTGAGAAGGCGAAGCGACTCTGCTTGGAGTTGAGTGGGATAAAAAGGCAATGTCACCTAGACGTTGGGATGCACGAATGATTGCAAGTGATGTCAAGATTCACGGTTTCGGGTCAGATGGAGTTTCGAGGACGAAGTAGGATCTTAAGCGCCAATTATACAGTCAGCAGAGGAAATCAAAGACACAACATGTGAAAGAAGAGACAGAGGAGCCAAAAAAAAAAAGACAGGTGAGACCGCATATGGTGACATATGCAGGCAAACCCCATGGAGTGAAAAGAAGCCACTTGACTCTTTGTTGACAGACAAGGCCAGGAACGAGATCGCAGAGACAATGGTCGGGTTCGCATTCCGATTTAGCTGATCACTCACCAGAAGCCTCATATTACGGTTTGACGTTTTCACCGATATCTCCAAGGTTGTCAGAACGAGACTTGTTCAGTGGAAGTTCCAGTTCGCCTTCCCCCTCTTTTGGGCGCTTTGAAGTCGGGGATCGGCAGGGCGGAAGGGGGGTTCTGTAAGATAGGGAGTTGTGTGGATCAAGGTCAAACGAAATGCCCCGAAAATGAAAGAATGGAAATCAATTTGACTGGAGAGATATGAATAAGTGAAGATTTAAGGAGCGTCCTGTAGACAAAAAAAAAGGTCATCAAGTCGCAAGTCCTAAGTCTCCTAATAGACTTAGCGGTACACTAGTCCGAGCAAAGAGCACTACCAACCTTGGAAGTAGTCAGGCAAGCCACACTAGTACCGAGTCAAAGAGATTATTATAGATTATTATAGACGAGTGAATAATTATGATATTTATACATCAGTGGGAGAATTACTCTCAATTGAACATGGTAGCCTTGAAAATATCCCATAACTTCAATAGAATGTCTTACTAGAATCACACAATATCTACAACAAACAATTCTTCCCTATTTGTGCCTATGTAGGCAACGGCTTTGTATGTAATTCAATTCATAATAAGAGAACCAAAAAAAGAGGGGAACAGAATCGCAGTGGATACCTACTTTTTTTTTTCTTTTGCCAAAATGCCCCATAAGATATCTGATTCCCCTGAAGGACGAAACGTCAACACCCAAGGGACCAAGTCCGAGCATGACGATGAATGCGCATCATCCAGTTCTCCATTGCATATCAATGACAGTTCCGTGGGTAACATAGTTTGAGTTGATTCAATTGGCGTTGGCTCGGGTCACCCTAAACCTTCGGACACTGGGGAGCTGGACGGGACTAAATGCTATTTGTCGAGTCACAACTTCTGATTAGGATTCTAGTGGGCTGTACACAACCTTGGAAAAAGGAAGATCAGAGCCCTCCACTTTGTACAACATAGGAGCCACAGTTGATCCGCTGCCTGACGTTGCAATGATTATGGTCATTGGCCGATCGAAGACCCAGTTTAACACAATCTTCTGTGCCTGATTTCCCTTGCCGGAGGATCCATGGTTGTGTTGAATCACACAGATATTGTAGATATATACACAAATACACAAATAGCACAATATAAGCAACCACCTATTACTTTATATAAATAACTCCCTAGATATAACTACCGAGATGTATACGACAGTTTCTATTTAATCAACAGAACCATTGCTAGATCAGGGGTAATCAACTAAGCAAATATAAAAACGTGGCCATGTTCGGAGATGGCCTCCACTTTTTTTTTCTCTAAATTAATTTAGCCCGGGTTTCAGGTCCAACCCATACATACAACTCTTACCAATAAAAGCCTCAGCAGACCATGGATGGCTATTTTAGTGGGGATATCCTATTTTAGAGACAGTTTTTAGAAACAAAGAGATCTCCCATTACCTGCAATTGTGAGACGGTGTGCATTGTTGGGTAAAACCAACTTTGTATAACGTGGGAAGACTCGGAGAGTGCTCAAAATCCTCCGGGGCACACTAGCTTCTCTTTGAAGGAAACGAAGTCCATTAAATGCAGCATTATGGAGCCTGTCGTATGCAGCACGGTGGACATCATATAGAGTCCTATGCGACTGTCAACTACAACGTACAAAACCTACCTACATACTGAGACACTCCTATTTACCAGGGCATCTCACCTATCACCGCATAATGATAGATCCATCATTTTATATCCATCGTTGGTTGCACTGTACATCGTATGAATCTCCAAGATTATCATCATCTGGGCACACCGCCCTCCTTTTTCGCATCCTTCACTTAGGGTTCCATCCAATCTGAAACATGGCTGGAGATGTCAAACTAGCGCCTCGGGGATGACAGCGATTTGGGAAGTGCGGTTCCAATGGGGTGCACGGGCGTGATGGAGTGGATCTCAAATGCTCGTGCTCTTCTCATGAGAATTCGATACCTACAACATATATTATTAGTTATGTTCAACCTTCCTAGACGTCGAAAAAGCTATTGCGACCGTATAGATCTCCAAGTTCAGCCTTCCGAATCGTTGCAGGTCTAGGTAGACATTGGAGGCTCAAGTCGAGGTAGTAGTTGGGAAAGTACGTCGACAACTTTTCAAGCAAGTTCGCAGTTGCCCGCCCTGGAGTCAAGCGGCTATGATTAGCCCATCTCAACGAAAGCTATTGCGACCGTATAGATCTCCAGGTTCCGCCTTCCTAAACGTTGCAGGTCTAGGTAGACATTGGAGGCTTAAGTCGAGGTAGTAGTTGGGAAAGTACGTCGACAACTTTTCAAGCAAGTTCGCAGTTGCCCGCCCTGGAGTCAAGCGGCTATGATTAGCCCATCTCAACAGCTGCACGGGCATCGTGCGGGGGAAGGCACCGGGCGGACGAGGGTATCACGTGGAGAGCCCACAATAAATAAAGGTTCTGCGCTAACTTCATTTCACCTGCACCCATTCTCACCAGCCACCTGGGAACTTACCATTAACCTTCCTTTGGATTCGAAAGCCACAATTGGAATACTTACCTACATTCACAGGTCTCCACTGCCACGGAATCAAGTAGTGCCAGGGTGCATGAATCGGAATGCTGTAAAGCACAAATGATCCATTTTGGCTTCACCGCCTTGCTCAAAGATTGACAATCCACTTCCAAGCTCTCCGGTCACTAATTTACCACGTCCCTATTGAATCACTGACGAGCAGTGTTCATCATCCCCTCGTCATGGCTATTTTAGGACCGGGAAGAGCTGCAAGCAGCCCCGCAGGTGATGAGCTGCATACCTCGAAGCATGTCGCTTATATCAAGAACCTGGACACTGTGCGTGCTCTCGAGCATATTTTGGATAAACAGCATCTGATCATTGATTAACATAGAGAAAAGACGAGCTGGAATATTGGCTGACCGAACACCTGCGGCTCAACGGCGTATACTGGGGGCTTACAGCCCTGCATATCCTCGGCCATCCCAATACGTTACCTCGAGATCAGACCATCGACTTCGTCCTTTCGTGCCAAAATGACAATGGAGGCTTTGGTGCTGCCCCGGGTCACGATGCTCATATGCTGTACACGGTCTCTGCAGTTCAAATCCTCATAACTATCGATGCTGTCGATGAACTCGAGAAGCGAGGCCGAGGTGGCAAGCAGAAAGTCGGGTCTTGTACGCTGTACCCTCATACATCCTGCTAGTATTGAGGATCTCATGCTGATATACCATAGTCATTGCAAACCTGCAAAATGCAGATGGCTCCTTCATGGGAGATCAGTGGGGTGAAACAGATACCCGATTTCTATACGGCGCCCTCAATGCGTTATCGCTCTTGCGCCTGTTGGACTTGGTCGATGTCCCCAAAGCCGTTGCGCACATTCAAAGTTGTGAAAACCTGGACGGAGCTTATGGTATCCGTCCCGGTGCCGAGTCCCACGCCGGCCAGGTATTTACTTGCATTGGTGCCTTGGCCATCGCTGGTCGCTTGGACCTGGTAGACAAAGATCGCCTTGGAGCTTGGCTCAGTGAACGTCAGATCGAGAGCGGAGGCTTCAATGGTCGGCCAGAAAAACTTGCCGATGCCTGCTATAGCTGGTGGGTGGGATCAAGCCTTGCTATGATCGATCGTTTGCACTGGATTGATGGCAAGAAGCTCGCTGCCTTTGTTCTGCAGTGCCAGGTCAGTCAAATCCTCCATATAATGCAGTGCTGAGGACTGTTACTAAAGGCCCGATAGGACCCTGATGCTGGTGGGTTCGCTGATCGCCCGGGAAATATGGTGGATGTGTATCATACACATTTCAGCCTTGCAGGGCTGAGCTTGTTGAAGTTCAATGGGCTAGAAGAGATTGACCCTGTTTAGTGTGTTATCGTCATCCACGTGACCCCTTCCACTAAGGTTGATATGCTAACGTTTTGGTCTAGTTGTATGCCGAAGGCAATCACAGCCAGGTGTCTTGCGGGGTAATGATTGATATGCATCAATTGATCTTGATGTACATCAATTGATCCCGAGATCTCGATACTAGATGTATTGACTTCACGTCTAGAAAGCACCTCTAGACACTGGATCATTGTAGGTATTGTTCCACCTCCCGATATCTAATAACCTGTGCGTTCAATACCCATGAACCACAGGATACAATCGGGAGGAAGAAAAACAATAACCACTTTGACTTATTCCGCTTCATATCATCCTACAATAGCCTGGAAAGAGCTGTTAAGACATTGTGGTACATACTTAAGTATGTAAATCAATGACGAATTGATAGATGAATGAAAGTCTCGACAGCAGTTGAGAGTGAGTCCAGTCAATGCAACCTGTCAGTCAATTACTCAGTCAATTACGTTGCCCGGTGCAGGTGAATACTTCGCGTCGGGTGATAGTCACGCTCTTTCAACCTTGGTTCCGTTCCAAGCACGCACTTTCCCCCAACACAGTCTGTTAGCAGAAGCAGGCACCCTACATAAACATTTCTGGCCTCGTTTCGTTCCTCTTCTGCATCGCACCTTCATCGACCCCCTTCAATTCAGTTTCTTGGCTGCTTGCTTTGGCAGCTTGGTTGTTTTGTCCTTTCCATTTCTATCTCGTTTTATCTTACCTCCTTGGATCATGGATGAATCCATTCTTCTGTGCTTGATCTGTCCTGGACAGCCCCAGTTCAGCGATGCCTCCCACCTGTTGACCCATGCGGCCTCGAAGGCCCACTTGTCCCATCATTTCAAGCTGAGGCTCCGCACTGGCGATCCCAACGCAGACGAACTACTTCGGCAGTACGATCACTGGTTTGAAACCCATAATCTCACCGAAAAGCTGGCAGCCCGCATGGCCAAAAAGGAAGGTCGGAAGAATAAGAAGTCGGGACGAGCTTCAACCTCCACCACCACTGAGAATCAAGCACCCAGCGTCGAGCCAGAGGGGTCCATCACCCCTGCCGCCAACTCAGTTTCCACTTACCTCGACCCTCGCCTGGTTGACTATTACAACGAACAGGAAAAGAAGTATGCGACGCTTACACCGACTACACCTGACCGCTTGCCAACTATGAACAGCAACGAGAGATCGGGCCCTGTCCTCCGCTCGATGCGATCCTTCAATGGCAACAACTTGAACGCCTTGCAGCCGGCGAATGTTCCTGGGTTGGACGACAAACATCGGCCATTGACTTTGCCTGTGACCCCGACACAGCCCCCGCGTCATCTGAACCGCGAGGGAACCGGGGCTTCTCATGAAGCAACCTCTGATCCTTTTGTCGAGTCTGGCAATCGTACTCAGGCTTCGGGTGACGCTGACATGGATAAGGCCCGTGCTGATGAAATTTCAAGACTCAAGGGTGTTCTGTGGCCAGGCATGGATATCTTTGACTCTGCTACCCTACAGATGCGTCGTCGACGCAATCAGAAGAAGGACGGCACTGTTTTGAAGCAGATGGAAATGACCTCATTGCTTGCTAAGCCTAACGAATTGGTCTTCGACCCTAAGGGTACCCTGCTGAAAGAGCGATTGATTACGGGCAACGTCGAAGAATACAGCCCATTGAAAGGAGAGACTCCGGTCCCAAAGCGGCGCATGACCCGCCCGCCGAGCAACCGTTTGACCAGAGCTGACCCCAATGTGCCCCGGGCTATGGACAGAAAGCGTCAGAGAACTGCTGCACGCAACGGCCGTAACGGCACTGAACAAAGATCAGTCGAAGAGCAGGCTTTAGTTCGCCACCCTCGCCGTGGAGCTGATCGCACTCAGGCCCACGGTGGCATTGATGAAGACTATGGTCTAACGTACAACCCTTACGGCAAACGCGGAAGGGGCCGCTTGAACGTTTTCGCCGATGGAGAACGAGGAATGCAGCCAATCCATCATGAACAAAGCTTGGAACACAAAGGACCCGTTGACACGGTTACCCCCACTCGCCTCGTTTTGAACGGAAAGACAAACTCGGGAATTCACTCTGGAATTGGGGCCCCAATCGTTGCGAAGGAAAACCTTGAGCCTATCTTGAACTCTCAGGGCCGAATTGGTGCTCATGGTTGGAACTCTTCGTTTGCTAGCTACCCGGATCCTGGTGGCTATGATTTTGGCAACAGCCGCTATGGACTTGAGAGCACTTATGACGGTAATGGCAACCCTGGACATCATCTCAACCATCAGTTTAACCCTCTGCAAGCCCCTCTGCAAGCCCCTCTGCAGGCCCCTCTGCAGGCCCCTCTGCGGGCCCCTCTGCAGCCCCCCCTGCAAGCCCCTGCGAAGCGCTCGTTCTGGGACATCCGCTCCTTCCATGCCAAACCCTACGAGGAGCCTGCCGGAACTCAGGATAGCTGGCTGTCGATGGAGCAGATCATCCCGTCCGAAGAAACTATCCCAGAGGAGGACAGCATCTTTTCTTCGTGCATCTTTGGTGCCGATCTGAAGTAAATCCCTTGACCTTGCTGAACACCCCTGCAGACTGACTTGCGGGCGAATTCTGCCAGATCAACTGATGATACATGATGTTTGCCGTTTTTCGAATTGATTGAAGACGCTATGGTTGCAAGACTGAAGACTCAGAAATTGACAATAACTCAAAGTGGTAGTTTACCATGATTTGCCCTTACCTGACGAAACTACTCACGCCCGTGCTGATTGCTACTTGCTACTCTGTATCAATGGCGATTATCCCTGGGTGTCGATTTGTATCTCTCATCTGGTTCGGGCTGTTTCATATGCTGAACATTCTCATGCTTAGCCTGCATTAGTATGAACAATGTGCCTTTGAATTTGCTTCTTGTTTTCCTGTAAAACGTAGGATTCACTGTGCTTCTTTAGATGCCTCTGTAGCCCAATATTTATAAATCCTTTTGACGGAGACAGATTTCTGTTGTGACTGTGACTCCAATATGTGATCATTTGTCACTAGTATTTCAATGTTGGCTATCTCATGGAGTTTCGTTGATCCCTGACATTTACACCCGGTGAATTAGGGCTATTAAAATCCGTGGATGGCACGGACCACTGGGCATCTTTATAGTGAGACTATCACAGAAACAGACCCCGGAACTGTGATCCAGTCTTTGATTCAAGCACCATGGAGCTTAGACTTAGCCGAGGACGTCCATTCAACATGTCTATATCGTCTTGAATGAAGGTCGAGCTTCCGTTCTCCGACGCCGACGAAAATCGCTGAGTCAGCAGCCAATTAACCCGTGGACGCCTCAGCGCGTTCGGTACGCGTCGAGCTCCGAGTGAATTGCGGAGTGCAAGCTCATATGATCTTTGGCTCGAAGCTTCCTTGATATTCGTCAAAATGAGATGAGATGAAACCCTTCTGCATCGAAACCCATTGAGACCCCGCATCTTACCATCACGACTCAAAACTACTCCGTCCCATTCTAGTGCCACTCCGCACCTTGCGGTGGGAGCTATTCTAATCTTCGTCAAGATGGCGCCTCAATCTTCGCAATCCTCCGCATCATCCCCATCTCTCAAACGAAAGCAAGCAAGCATATCCAGCTTCTTCACCCAGAAACCCGCACCGTCGTCCGCGCCCAGAGACTCCGAACCAACCACGGCCAAGGGACCCAAGAAAAGCCGAGCGTCGCCAGCCGAGAAAGCCGAGCCAAAGCAAGACGATGTCATCCGAGCAGACAATGATGATGAGGATGACGAGGATGTTGTGGCGCCAGCACCGAAGCGAGCCAAAACTACCGACAGAGAGGCCGAGGAGCCGATCCGAGTTGCGACAAGCGTGCACTTCGAGCACACTTCTCAGCCAAGCAGCAGTCAACGCACCGATATATTCAAGTTCCAGAGCTCTCCTGCTGTAGCTCCAGATCCTGCAGACGAAGAAGACCCAGAGCAAGAAGAGCGGAAGAAAAAGAAGGAAAAATTGCATAAGCAGTTTGTTCAGAAGCTAGGAGGACCAGATTGCCAGGTTGGAATCGCGAGAATCGCTGTGAATGATGCAGCAAACGCGGAGGCCGAAGCTGCAGAGGCAGAAGAAGATGAGGAGCCTGCACCACCACCCCCGACGAAAGGCAAAGGTGCGAAGAAGGGTGGGAGCAAGCTCACGCCCATGGAAAAACAGGTTATTGAGATCAAGCGTCAGAATATGAACACAGTGTTGGTGATAGAGGTAGGATACAAGTTCCGGTTCTTCGGAGAGGATGCGCGCATTGCCGCTAAGGAGCTGGGAATCGTGTGCATTCCTGGAAAATTCAGATTTGATGAACGTAAGTACATTCTGCGTGACAGAACGGCCGACGACATACTAAAACCGGGACCTATTCTAGATCCATCTGAGGCACATCTGAGCCGGTTCGCTTCTGCCAGTATTCCGGTGCACCGATTGCATGTGCATGTGAAGCGACTCGTTACAGCTGGTCATAAGGTCGGCGTGGTGCGACAGATTGAGACAGCTGCGCTTAAGGCTGCGGGAGATAACCGCAACACGCCATTTGTGCGCAAATTGACCAACTTATACACAAAAGGAACCTACATTGATGACGCGGAAGGTCTTGATGGCCCTGCTCCGGCAGCAGGGGGCGCCTCGCCTGCCACGGGGTACATGCTCTGTATGACGGAGACCAATGCCAAGGGCCCCGGGAATGATGAACGTGTCCATGTCGGGATTGTTGCTGTACAGCCTGCTACTGGTGACGTGATCTATGATGACTTCGAGGACGGTTTCATGCGTAGCGAGATCGAGACTCGACTATTGCATATTGCCCCCTGCGAGATTTTAATCGTCGGGGAGATGTCTCGAGCTAGCGAAAAGCTCGTGCAGCATTTATCTGGAAGCAAGATGAACGTGTTTGGAGACGCTGTGCGCCTCGAGCGGGCTCAGAAAAAGAAAACCTCTGCCGCTGAGGCACACAGCCATGTATCGGGGTTTTATGCGGGGAAGATGAAGGCCACCAATTACGAGGAGGATACTCAGGCTGCTCGATTGCTTCAGAACGTCCTTGGTCTGCCGGAGCAGGTGACTATCTGTCTATCTGCTATGATCGAACACATGACCGAGTATGGATTGGAACATGTGTTCGACCTTACGAAATACTTCCAGCCCTTCTCGGCTCGTTCCCATATGCTTCTGAATGGAAACACTTTGGTCAGTCTGGAGATTTATCAAAATCAGACGGATCACTCGACAAGGGGTAGTCTGTTCTGGACTATGGATCGGACGCAAACGCGATTCGGACAACGCATGTTACGGCAATGGGTTGGACGGCCTTTGCTGGATAAAGTGCGCCTTGAAGAGCGAACAAATGCTGTAGAGGAGCTCACTGATCCTGCACGAGCAGTTCCGACGGAGAGAGTCCGAGGATTGCTGGGTAAAGTCAAGAGTGATCTTGAGAAGAGCTTGATTCGCATATACTATGGAAAGGTAGGCAATGCTTTTGCGATCATTGATATTACTGTACTAATGCTGCGAAGTGCACACGACCTGAACTTCTCACCGTTCTGCAAGCAATGCAGATGATCGCAATGGAATTTGCAGATATTAAATCGCCTGCCCAGACTGGCTTCCAATCATCGCTAGTGAGCGAGGCCATCGCATCTCTGCCGACGATGCGAGCAGCAGTTGTCAAGTTCTTGGATAAGATCAATCTGCACGCCGCACGAACCAACGACAAATACACCTTCTTCCGCGAAGCAGAGGAAACCGAGGAAATCGGTGAGCATAAGCTCCAAATCGGAAGCATTGAGCACGGGCTCTCAGAACACCGCAAAGAGGCGGCGTCAACCATAGGTAGAGGCAAGGTCGAATACACAATAGTATCTGGCATCGAGTACCTGATCGAGATCGAAAACAACTCCCCAGCAATCAAGCGCGTGCCAGCGTCATGGGTCAAAGTCAGCGGCACAAAAAGAGTATCACGCTTCCACACACCAGAAGTCATCCAACTCACCCGAGAACGTGACCAGCACAAGGAAGCACTGGCAGCAGCCTGCGACCAGGCATTTGCAGCCCTCCTAGCCGACATCGCAGCACAATACCAGTCCTTCCGGGATTGCGTCCAATCCCTCGCAACCCTCGACTGCCTCCTCTCTCTAGCAGACATAGCCCAGCAACCAGGCTACGTGAAGCCAGAGTACACAGACGAAGCAGGCCTGCACATCGAACAAGGCCGCCATCCAATGGTCGAGCAACTTCTCACAGACACATACGTCCCCAACGACACAAACCTCCAACACGACGCCACCCGTGCCCTCCTCGTCACCGGCCCAAACATGGGCGGCAAATCCAGCTACGTGCGACAAGTCGCCCTGATCGCAATCATGGGCCAAATCGGATCCTACGTCCCCGCCGCTTCAGCACGCCTAGGTCTCCTGGACGCGGTGTTCACGCGCATGGGCGCCTTCGACAACATGCTCGCCGGCGAATCGACGTTCATGGTCGAGCTCTCCGAAACAGCCGATATCCTCAAGCAAGCGACGCCTCGGTCGTTGGTGATTCTCGACGAATTAGGCCGCGGCACGTCGACGCATGATGGCGTCGCTATTGCGCAGGCGGTGCTGGATTACATGGTTCGGTCTATTCAATCGCTTACCCTTTTCATTACGCATTACCAGCATCTCTCGCGCATGGTGCATTCTTTCCCGGATCATGTGCTTCGCAATGTTCATATGCGGTTTACGGAGACGGGGAAGGGCGCGGATGGGGATGAGGAGATTACGTTCTTGTATGAGGTTACTGAGGGCGTTGCGCATCGCAGTTATGGGTTGAATGTTGCGCGGCTGGCGAACTTGCCAGCGGCTGTTATTGATGTGGCTCGGTTGAAGAGTGCTGAGTTGGAGGAGTCTATTCGGCGGAAGCGGTTGGCTGGGATTGTGGGGGCTATTGGTCGGGTCCTTCAGGAGGAGACTGGGTCTGGTGGTGAGTTTGCTGGTGCCGATGAAGGGCTCTTGGATAGGCTCATGGCGAGTGCGGAGCAGCTGTAGTTATATCTTGGACATTTTCGGTTGTACAGCTATATTTTGATGAGTTTAGCGTGATTTTCCATAGATCTTAGATCTTAATATGATCTCAATATTGGATCAATATTGACATTATACACTTGCATGCGTTGATGAGTATGACGCTCATTACGAACCCCAAACAGCATTTAAGCCCCCCAAAGTTATGAATCGATCATAATCTAGAGGCCATAGACTACGCTGACCTAGATGCTCTACGAACGCCTTCAAGACCTCGACCCTGACAAGGCTGAACCGGAAGTTTTCAAACTTTTTTTGATTCCATTGTTCCTTTTTGTCGATCAGGCCCGGCTTGAATCGGCGTGTTCTTTGCTAAGCACCAGTAATGGAGAGAAAGCTGGTACAAGGAAAGCAGGAGAATCAACATCACAACCTCGTTTGTCGCATTGAGCCCATGCAAGCACGCCCAAAATGGACATGTGTATGTAGTAAAACACCAAGATCAAGACCAGACCAGACCGTGCCACGAGTCCACAAACCAGCCCTCGCGCAAGAACCTGATTTCGTTTTCTCGTATCAAATAAAAAAAATAGGCTTTCTATTATCTTTTTTTGCGCTCTCTGCTCCTCTCTCTCACGATCGATTGTCCGCAATCAACCTTCCGGGACTTTCGGCATTAAGTATAAAACCAAGAAGTCAATCCACCCAAACCATCACCTCCAGTTGAAACGTTTGGAATTCGTAAGAACGGGCCCCTCGAGAGTCGATTGGCGGGGATGATTGGGCAGCGCGGGGGTTTAGGGCTGGAGAAGATAGGAGGTTGAAGGTACGGCAAGAAAGAAAAACGGGGGACTCGATTTTGGCCGAAGAGTGATCATGAACAACCGGTCGTGAGGGATATGCGAGAGAAGAAGAGAGACAAAATAGACGACGCGAGCGAAATTTCGTTTTGGGGGGTTTTAACGGAGACGGCGGGCCTCGCGCTCGGACTCGAGCAAGCAGAGGATGTCGTCAACGCGGACTGGTGCGGAGAGTCATAGGTTAGCGGTTTTGTTCGTGTAGATTTTTCCGGTTCCGTCTTTTGGGTCGATCCTCAAATTCAATATTTCGACATGGGGTTTCTTCTCATTGCAGAATGAATGAAACAACCCATTCATTTCCTCCTCTTGTACCCACAGAAGACGGTCCGGAATGAAGGGAATCAATATCGCATACCTGGGCCCTTGACGTTGCGGATGATGCTGCGGGAGGTATCGTCCATGAACTCGACGCGGACCTGGGTGACACCACCACGGGATCCTAAATACCAACAATTAGCCATTGATATTCCTCCAAATGCCTGGTTTTTTTATCGGTTTGTGGCGGGCGATCCGGGGCGCAAAGGGTTGCACCCCGCGAATATCGAATATCGAATTGTGGGTTTTGGAGCTTTAACAAGCTGGGAAAAAGCACATACCGGTGCGGCCGAGGACACGGGTCACCTTGACGAGCTTAACGGGCTGCTTGCTGGAATCCATCTTGAACGGAAGGAGAGGGCGTTGAGCTCGAGGGTTGGAGTTGGTTGGACTGAAGGTAAGAGAGTGTTGAGGTGGAATTTGCCTTGTGTGGGTTCGTGCAAATTACGCGAGGGCTCAGGGCTGGACACCTGAGCCGTCAGGCATAAGATGAGTCAGCGCTTGGCTAAATTGACACCTGGTGGGTCAGGCATTAAGGCAGAATCAGGCAGAACATAATTTTCTCTCGGACTCCGATATCGTTCACCATGGAATGGACATGGGATACTTCAGTCTTACGGACAATTGCCCTATTAAATCGAGCTTGAAGCACATCACAGACTCTGCAACGTATTCCGTAAATACTCCAGATAGTCTTAAACCATACAGTCCCATCACGTGGGCTAATTCCTTGCTATCCAGACACGGCATTCCCCCGGTCCCGTCACTAGTTCACCGAACCGATCTGCCCCTCCAATTTCTGCCGCAAGACGGGCCTCTCTCTCTGACTCCTCCGCATACAATTTACTTCGGTATATCTGCCTTAAGACATCTTCACGGCCTCTGAATTGCAATTGACTTAATTTCCTAGTCAATTGATCCCCGGTCACTATATCCCCCACCTCCGAAAACCCGTGAAAAGCCCCGCGCCGCCGCGCCCTATCGCCATGGATCTCGTCAACCAGTGAGTCAATGCCAATAATATGCCTACATCGAGACGTCCACTAACAATCAACCTCTAAACAGCTTGGAAGGCCGCCTTCTCTTCGCCGTCCCCAAAAGCAAGTGCCCTCACATAATGGTGACTCATACAAACCTGCTCGCAGCACCATAAAACCCCAAGAAACATGAAATAAGAAACAAGAAACAAAGCTATAGACCTTACAAAGCTAACGGCGCAAACCCCACTATACAGAAGGACGTCTGCAACAAGCAACCCTAGATCTCCTCGCCGGCTGTGACGTCCAGTTCCGCCGCGAAACCCGCCTCGACATCGCCCTCGTTAAGAACCTGCCTATCGCGCTGATCTTCCTGCCCGCCGCAGACATCCCGACCTTCGTCGGCGAGGGCCGCGTCGACCTGGGCATCACTGGCCGCGACCAGGTCGCCGAGCACGATGCCACCCTGCCCGCCGGCGAGGTGTCCAACGTCGAGGAGATCCTCGATCTCGGCTTCGGCGGCTGCAAGCTGCAGGTGCAGGTTCCCGAGAAGGGCGAGCTGAAGGAAGCCAAGGACCTCGTTGGCCGTAACGTCGTGACTAGCTTCACTGCCCTCACTGAGGCGTTCTTCCGTAACTTGGAGGGCGCCGAGGCTGGCCAGAAGCTCTCCACGAAGATCAAGTATGTTGGCGGCAGTGTGGAGGCTGCTTGCGCTCTTGGCGTTGCGGACGGCATTGTCGATCTTGTTGGTGCGTTATAACACTTGGAGGGAACAGAGAAATATGCCAATGTGTAGGAAACTGTTGCTAATGTCTTATTACTGTTCAGAGTCTGGTGAGACCATGAAGGCAGCCGGCCTGAAAGCCATCGACACCGTCGTCTCGAGTACTGCGGTGCTAGTCAAGTCCCGCGAATCCAACAGCGACATCCTCACTCTCCTCACCTCCCGTCTGCGCGGTGTCATCACCGCCCAGAAGTTCGTCCTGTGCCAATACAACATTCCGCGCGCCCAGCTGCCCGTCGCGTCGAAGATCACCCCCGGCAAGCGTGCGCCTACTATCACCGCGCTCGAGGAGGAGAACTGGGTTGCTGTTAGCTCTATGGTGGAGAAGAAGCAGATTGCTACGGTAATGGATGAGTTGTCCAAGGTTGGCGCTACTGATATCTTGGTCATGACCATTGCCAACTCGCGCACGGATTAAAGATTTGATGACAATGATTTGGTTTGTTTTTGGGGTTTTATAGCATCTTTTTTTCTTTATATACCGTCTTCCATGGACTTTCTGGGGATATTCCAAGGTTCCTTTTGTTCTGCTTTTGGTCTTCATATTGAGATAGCCTCTTTTGTTCTGATGGTTTCGGGCTAGGAGGATAAAAAGCACTACATAGAATGAATGAATGGTACAGGGTTAGTAACCATAGCGTGTATGCAAGGATATACACTCGTCTTCGTGCATGCCCAGGAGCTGAGCTCTAACTTTCTTTCTCCGTCAGTCTAGTCTATGAAGTGTCACTGTAGTCTAGAAAAGAGCAATGCAACGTTGTATACCAAACTCAAATGCAGTATATTACAGCAACATCCCAGATATATATCAACATGCCATATGCAAACCCATCAACGCAAAGGAAAAGGTGGTATCATCAAGCAAAACAGTTGAAACACAGAAAACCAAAAGCAAAGACAAACACCCAAAACGAAACTATCACAACTCCTTCTCCCCCAACCCAACACCCTCCTTCCGTCCCCGCTGCAAAGCCCGAAGACACTGTCCAACCCCCTCAAGATCCCCAAGCAACCCAACATGACCCCGCTCACTCTTCACCAACCCATCCTTGATAATCCGATATCCAGGCGGCAGCATAGCAGCCGAAGCAAGACAAACCCCATCCCCCGCCGCAAAAGCAAGATCATCATAAGCATCAACCTGCTTAATGGTCTCACGCGACACAACTCGCGCCCCGTACACAGTCGGCACAGTCTTGCCATACAACACCGCCGCAGGCGGGTACCTGTTTTCGTTGTGATAGTCCGGCCGGAAAGCAAGGTTCGCTTTGAAGCGTTTTGTCTCGTCCAGTGTGCGCTGCAGGTACGCCATTGCTGCGGCGCGCGGTATGGTGCTTGTTGTTGCGGCTTTGCTTGCGGCGCTGCTGCGCGGGTTCGTGCCTGGCCCGATGATACCGTCTGCCGGGTTGGCTTTTTCGGCGATGTAGGCGGCTGTGTTGTGCGCGGAATCGTGGGGTGGGTTTCGGGCGGTGATGTCTTTGTTTGTTGCGGCCACCGGGTGGTGGGTGTTGCTGTGGCTGTTGCCGTCTGTGGGGAAATGGTATTGGTCTCCGGTGGGAGGGTCTTCGGTGTCTTCGCGCGGGTTCATGGAGAAGCGCTTGCCGATTAGAGGGAGGTCTTTGAGACCGAGGCCGCTGACGCTGCTGGTAATTGTTGGTAGGGCTGGGAGGGCGGGGCCAATGCAGGGAGAGAGACGGTGGTCGTCCCAGGTTTTGGCGTTGAAGAAGTCAATGCGGAATTCCTCTTTGCTTGCCTTGTCGATGAAGCAGTGGCCGTCTTCGGGAAGGAGGGCGAAGCTCGTGCGGAATGTGAAGTTTACTTGTGCTGTTAGTACGCGGGAGCTGATGAGGACGTCGTCGCCGTTGCGGAGTGGTCCGAGGATGTTAACGCAGTGCTGTGGTACGCCTGCGTACAGAACACCGGCGAATAGATCGGGTCGCTCGTTCACGGCATGTCGTGTTATCAGGCCGCCTAGGCTGTGTGCGATGACTGTGGCACCGCGTCCGGACTCCCCCGGTGCATGCTCCTGGTTGCATTGCAGATTCTCCAGGAAGGCGATGAGTCGGCGTGAGAGCAGCTCGGGGCTGAGTCGCCAGTCATATCCGTAGTCGTGGACACGCATGTCGCCACGCAGCGCATTTTCACTCTTGCGCAGTCGCTTCATCAATCGTCGACAGACGTCCACTGGACCAACATGGGAGAGGACCCCGGATGGAATGATTGTTTCTTCCATACGTTCCTCGTCCTCTGGATTCAGACCGACCTCCAAGTCGACTTTGCGTAGGTTCAAGCCGACCTTCATCGGCACCCAAAGTTGACGATGAGGTGGTTTGGCAGAGCGCAGAATTGAGCCTCGATAGCCTCCTAGAATCACGACATCACCCGTGAGATCTGCCATTGCGGCTTCCAGAATTGGGTGCATTGGGTTGGTATTGGTGCGTGGGGGCGGGGGTGTGCTTGCAGCCTGCCGTGGTATTTCCCCGTTGTCAACTCCCCTGGGACCGTTGCCGTTACTTATCGGGCCGTTACCCATGTCCGGCAAGAACGGGCGAGAGCCCCAATCAGGGCGAATATCCAGGTGAAGATTTGGCATGCTGAGCAGCCTGCTGCTAGAGTCTTGCAGACTATCTTTGATCGCCTTGAACCGACTATTCACCTGCGAGTGTATGTTCTCATATAGCGGCCGCTGCTCCAGGGATGATGCTGTGGATGAGGCACGGAGATACAGTGAATGATCCGAGGAGGTCCTCCGGAGACTGGGCGGGCGACCTGCCATCGCCGTACTAGGCCTCCTTGTGAAAGAATGCTTCGCAGCCGAGGTCTCATCTGGTGAACGCAGTTCAGATATGGGTTGGGCAGCTTCTGCGTCATCGTCATTGCTGAAGCTGCTTTGTGTAGGAGGTGGTGATGGCCGACCCCGACCTAGCGATACAGTTCTTTTCGGCAATCCCAGGTTGGTTTTGACTGCGGGAGCGGTCGTTTGACTGCGGTTCCGGTTTTGGCCGTTGGGACCTCGGAACGAGAGTGACGGTCGCTTCTTCAGAGAAGTCAAATCAGGCAGGAACTTTCTGAACTCGCCGGACCAGGCGCGTGGCCGGCGAGGCAACGTATTCTTCAACAGGGACCCGACAAACCCAGACCGCTGGCTCACAGCCGTATCTTTGGGCGCAGGCTTCCCGGGAGTTACAGCAAAGAGGTCGCTGCGGGGGCCATGTGGAAGTCCTTGCTTGAGCTCCGTGTGCCGCACAGAAGGGTACGTAGTCCGCGGCTTATGTTTGAGTCCTCGTTCGTGCGGTGCTTTTCCAACATTCGGCTCCTCTGACTCAGGCTCAGCCAACGACTGAGGCTCAGCAGTGAGTTCCGACGCAAACAGACCATCCTCGCCCACGGTATCCGGTATCGTCGCAAAATAGCTCCCGTGGTTTTCCAGCGCCCGAGTCTTTTCTTCCAAAGGTGTTGCGCGAGCCTTCATGCGGCTCTGCTCACGGCCAATGCTAACCCCCACCACGTCGCCCGCGGCATCTTCATCGGTGACCTCGATCGAGTGTGGGAGTGGTTCGTCGCTGTCGGAGCTGGAGAAGGATGAATAGTGGGAGGGAGAATCCGAGACGATCAGGTTCGAGGATGTATCCGAGGTATACAATGTCTGGCGGTTCTGGGGTGTTGAGATAGCGTCTGCCGCAGCGGGTCCCAGACGTGATGAATCTGGTTGGTCTGCGGGGATTAAAGCCATGGCGAGTTATAGCTGAGGAACTTTTAGAAAGAGAGAGCTCCAGAATTGGTCACGGCATGAAGTCGTACAATGTGCAACTATCGCAATCCCTAAAACTTGGGTTGGCTCATGTAATATGATGCAAATGTGGCGGGCGCAAATCATGCAAGATCGTAAGAAAGTTTCCCCTGATGTCAATCTGTACAAGGTTGTATACTTGGTGGAAGATGTGTTTTTTTGTTTCGATTCCTTGAATTTGCGGGCGTCCGTTCATAAATGGCCGGAAACGGGGGCGGTTCCACCAGCACAGCCTTCTCGGGTCGGCCGGATGGTAAATTTATTTGATGATAGTCGACGACTAGACCAGGTTTTGCATAATTGCTTGGCTTTCTCGGCGATGCTTAGCCTGGGTACCTTTTTAATATGTTTATTCTGTTACATGTTGAGGTACGTTGCTGTTGTGTAGAATATGTTGCTCTGATCGACGTTCATCACCATGGTTGAAAGTCGGGAGATCGATCCCCTACCACCTGCCAGACTATTACTCCGAGATATAGATAGTATGATTCATTAGGTAGTATTTGGTGATAGAGAAGGATGAATTTGGCAATTAAAAGATTAAGATCGTTGACTAGAACATTCTGGTATCCTAAATCTCACATGAAATCGTTATATTCATTCAATCTGCTTATATATATGTCTCGCCCTATACGCGTATACTCATACAAACCTAACGATGACCTGTAAACTGACGAGAGCGAATCTCTTCCGCACCCTTGTCGGCAATCCGTTGATTCCGCTCAGCACCCTCGGTTGATCCAAAAGCCTGATCAACAGCAGTATTCAATGCACCGCGCAACGACTCTCCAGCACCCTAACCAACTGATCAGAAACCCATTGATACAATAACCAGAACTAATTCAACTTACATGAAGCGAAGCCGCAGCTCCCATTACTCCCTTCCCAACACCCTCACCAACCCGCGAAGCCTTCGACCCGGATGCCGAGCGGTCGTTCATCTCGGCCCGCTGCGCCGTGCTGGCCGTGTACGGGAGTGGCGCATCCCCGACAATCCGGTCATCGCTGCGGGACGGTGATGGGGAGAGCGGACGCTGGCGTGTCTGCGTAGGCCCACCCGCTGATGACCTCGAGTAGGTGGCTCCTGTGGCTGGGTTGACACCCTTGGATGGGTTGTAGGTTGAGCGTGTATCCTGGAGTCCTGTTGGGTGTCCAGGAGCACCGGTTGAAGAAGCGCTGCCTACTTCGGGGACATGGCCAATTTTTTCGGCGTTTTCGTTTTGCTTGTAGTTGACAGCCATGACTGTAATATGCAATACGTATATAGTTGATAGAAATATGCTCGTGTGTTTGATTCGCAGAAATATAAGTGCCAATTCTGGTTTTATACATTCGGTCGCGCAAATGACGTCATGATGAGCGCAGACTAGGCTGATTATCGCTATCGATTGATCTCCAGTAGTAGACCAGGCACTTTGTATACAACGTTGTACTGGGTGCATCGAGGTATCTTGTAAAGATGCATAAAACGAAACAACTTTTATGTCAAAGCAAGCGCGATTAATAATGCGTCTAGATGAAGCTTATTATTCAACATTTCGAACCCAGCCGAGGCACATGGAGCTGTTTTCCTAATCTGGATAGTCTCCGATCGTACCCCAGAGTACTTTTCATCGGCAATATCTAGTAGTATCTCCTCTTTCTCCTCTCGAGTCCTTCTTCCTATCCAGCATTTCTTGCAGAATTACCACCCAAAATGTCCAACAAGCAAATCATTTACACTACTGCGCCCGACCCGGCTATCAACCCCTCCCTCACCAATGGCACCTTCCGCGTGAACACCACTCCCATCCCCAAAGATGTGCCAGCAGACAAGCTCCTTGTGCGCGTGCACTACCTCTCCCTCGACCCAGCAATGCGCCAATGGCTAACTGCCAAGCGCTCCTACATCGCCCCCGTCGAGATCGGCGCCGTGATGCGCGGACAAAGCATCGCGCAGGTCATATCCGTCGGCAGCGGCCTGGCATCCAAGTACAGCGCCGGTGACTGGGTCGTCGCCTACTCCGGCTGGCAGCAGTATGCACTGGTCGGCGCCAAAGAGGCGGACAAGGTGATCGTGCCGACTGGCGGACGCCCCACCGACGCAATGTCCGTGCTCGGCATGACGGGTCTGACGGCCTACTTTGGTATGGTGGAGATCGGGCAGCCGAAGAAGGGTGACACGGTCGTTGTGTCTGGTGCTGCTGGTGCAACAGGGATGGTTGCCGGCCAGATTGCGCGGATCAAGGGCGCTAAGCGGGTTGTTGGGCTTGCGGGGAGTAAGGAGAAGTGTGAGTTCTTGGTGAAGGAGTTGGGCTTTGATTCGGCGGTCAACTATAAGGATGCCGATTGGAGGAAGCAGCTTAAGGAGGCTACGCCGGAGTATATTGATGTTTTCTTTGATAATACTGGTGGTGAGATTCTTGATGCTTGTTTGGCGAGGGCTGCGAAAGACTCGCGCTTTGCTATTTGCGGTGCTATCAGTCAGTATAACTCTGCCAAGCCGCAGGGTCCGGCAAGTTTTATGAATGTGATTGTGAGTATTCAAGGGATTGGTTTTATTTATCAGGGACTTATGGCTAATTGATGACAGTCGCAACGGATCACGCTGAAGGGCTTCATTGTCTTCGATTTCGCAAAGCAGTACCCCGCTGCACTGAAGGAGCTGGGCTCCTGGTTGGCCGAGGGTAAGCTCAAGCGCAAGGAGCACATCGTGCCTGGTGGCTTGGAGGCTGCGCCTCAGGGTCTTATTGATCTCTATGCTGGTGCCAACACCGGTAAGATGATGGTGGAGGTAGCCCCTGTCAGCGAGGCACTTCCTACCAAGTCCAAGCTGTGAATAGATATATCTCTGGACAGACGTATTCTTTTTGTCTTTGGTAGCATGATATCATTACGAATGCCAATCACAGGGTCCACTCCTTTTGATGCAAAGTACAACGTATATATCGAGAAGTGTTCACCTCAGATTCTAGGCCCAAAGTAAAGAGCGAATAATGATGCTCACAACTCCTTTTTAGCCTATTAAGAGTGTTAGTAATGTAGGGTTGAATTGTATTCTGCCTTTGATGTTGATCTAAATAGTTGGTGACTGACGTCATTCTGATACTATACGCAATGACTCGACTCTCCTGTATCCAACCTAACCAATGGAGAACCTCAACATGTGAGGCTTTCATTTAATGATGCACTAGGACCGGCTTATAAGTCAGAATCCAGGTGTAGTAACGAGACCTTTGAGAATTGATTGGAGCGTGGCAGCCATCGAAGGATGACCTACAGATGATGCATATCCGCAACAGGCAATCTATCCCTCGAACAGGTTTGGGTGTTCGTCCTACTTTTGCCAAATAGCCATGACTTGTTCTGGCATATGCGTGCCCAATTGTCTATAAAATGGTAGCTCAAGCAGTCATGTCGCGATTATATCTTCCAAGTCGACACCTCCTCCAGATACTTCCCAAGTATCAAACATCTCTTACGACATCAACTTTCTCACTCCGAGTACCCAAGCTCGCTTCTCTTCTACCCTCACGTCAGTTTACAGTCTATCCCACTAAACAGTCTCCCGTCACCGAAAAGACTAAAATGGCTGCCCAAGAGAGTAACCAGCGCTTCAAGCTCGAGAATCTCTTCAATGTCAGGGACAAAGGTGAGCTAAATCCTCTGACCACCCAAACCTACACCCGCCATTCTAACAAACGCAGTCGCGCTGATCACCGGCGGCGGCTCAGGCATAGGCCTGATGGCCGCGCAAGCCCTTGCCGTCAACGGCGCCAAAGTCTACATAACCGGCCGAACCGCAAAGAAGCTCGAACGCGTCGCCGCCCTCTACGACAACGCCGACAACGCCATTCCGGGCAAAATAATCCCCATCGTAGCCGACGTAACCAACAAAGACGAGATCCGCAAGCTCGCCGACGAGATCTCCAGCCGCGAAGGCTACCTCTCCATCCTCATGAACAACGCCGGTATCTCCGGCAACACTCAAGAAGTCGAATCCGAAGACCCAACCAAGCTACGCGAGAACCTCTTCGATGACCCCGGCGCTACCTTCGACGAATGGGACTCCGTCTTTCGCACCAACGTCTCGCAAATCTTTTTCATGACGACTGCCTTCCTGCCGCTCCTGCAGAAAGGCACGGAGCGCGAACACGGCTGGTCCAGCACCGTCATCAATACCACTTCCATCTCTGGCATTGTGAAGACCTCCCAGCATCACTTTGCGTACAATGCCTCCAAGGCGGCGGCGATTCATTTAAATAAGATGCTTGCGCATGAGGTTCATACTTCTAACTTGCGGGTGCGGGTCAATAATATTGCACCGGGGGTTTTCCCCAGTGAGATGACTGCTGGGGAGAGTGATGAGGCGCAGAAGAGTTTTATTCCGGCTGAGAAGTATCGTGAGAAGGTTCCTGCTTCAAGGCCTGGGAAGGATGAGGATATGGCTAGTGCTGTGCTGTTCACTGCTTGCAATCAGTATTTGAATGGGCAGACTATTGTTGTTGATGGTGGTTATGTGCTTGCTGCTGGGACTGTTTGAGCGGCGTCTATGTTTGGAGGTCATATGAAGTTCTGCCCTGTCTTTGATCGTGCGTTCTTATAGCGTGATGGAAATAATGGGAATATATTCCGAGCATTGTGCTCGCTCAATTGTTTTTAGGAGTATCTGAAACTCAGCTGAATAACACCAAGGCGCAAATGCATGACTTCATTTGGATCGAGAAAATGCATGGTGACCACCTCTTAGGGTCGTCAGGCAGCAGAGAGAACTTATGAAGCTCCAGACGATGGAAGTTGGAACCACTCTGGCATTCTTTCAACGAGCCATCGATCCAATCCCTGCTTGTTGAGCTAGACTGAGAGACTTCCCGAGGTCACCAACGAGTTGCCGACAATCACACCCTGTGGTTGGAAGGTTAGGGTGAGCAAAGTCATGTGATGATCGAACTTATATGACTGTTAGATTCACAGTCCAGGGGTACATGTTGCGCGACATCGAATTGAGACAATGCTAGGTTCTGTCCTTTCTACCTTCATTCCAATAAGACTTCCTCTAAGCCAGCTGTCACCTTGACGTGAACAGCTCTCGGCACAGGTCAGACAGGTATAGACCAGAGCGGATGAGGAGAAAGTTGAATATCTGCGCCGGCATCGACGAGAAATTGGACCATCGTCGAGACCCATCTCCATCGCCAACTGTACGGCTCTCCCACAGGAGAAGTTGGCAGGTATCGTCACGTCTCCCCTTTCATACACGTACTCACCAAACGGGCAGCGCGGGAATCGGCCGCCTAGATGTGATATGCAATGAAAGTATCAGCGCCATGTTCAATTGGCAATGCCACTAGAGCTACATTGCCTGATCTAGTAGGCCGGACGAAGGGATCCCAGTTTCGTCCTCTATTGTAGACGGACACATGCAATGTGAAAAAAGATCCAAGATCCAAGATCGAAAAGGCCGGAATTCTGCTTGTAATACCACTAAACATGTACCAATGATGAAAGGGCAAGCATGCATCAGAAGAGGGACATGAAGGTCAGAACGGCTAAAAATACAAGATGGAGAAGTAGCGGAAGAGCAGAAATGATCAGAGAAAAGAAAGGTATGAAGACCAATCAATGAGCTAAGAATACTGGGTACTGGCTTAGGAAAGACAAAAATGAGAAGAAGAGAAAAGCGAGTGGTGTTCATGCGGTTCAAGATTCGAGTTCAGCGAGTGACAGGTGTGTTTACAGGATGAAAAGCAGGCAACAAGTTAATCAAGCCGTGATGCTGTGCTGCGCTTTCTCTGGGATAGCGAGTGGACATCAGAATCGATGAGAGTTTCGTGTGTCTTGTGGGTATGAGAAACAGAAGCAAGGGAAAGAAAAGACAAGGAAAAATTGAGGGCTGGAAGAAAGTCATGACAGAGCAACATCAGGTTCGGAGAGTGTGATCCAAGACAGCTTGTGTCGTGAATAACAAGCTTATTGTTGTTGTTGGCGTACTTTCCCGGCCTCTCGAACGGCCTCCATGAAGCCGTCCTCGTCGCCCGCGGCAGTAAGAATCCAATAATCAGCAACGCCGGGATTCTCAATTTGCCCGCCGCCAAAGCCAGCAGCGGCAGGGGCACTGTGCCAATCTTTGGGTTTCTGGGTGTTGGCTCCGGAATGTCGGGGACCCCAACCCAGTACATCGCGCACAATAAGACGAGACTGCTCATCGTTTGACTGGAAAGAGAAGAGCTGAGCCTGCAGACAGCCAAGGATGGCAACAGCGGAGCGGATCATCACGCGATCGCCCTCAAAGACCCAGCAATCCCAGACACGTGAGATACGCTCGAGGTCCAGGCCGTTTGTCAAGAGCGAGCGGAAGATCGGCTCCCATATTTCCTCGTTGGAGAGTTGAAGGGTCTCGGCCAAGTGGGTGTGTAAACGAGGGAACTTGTAGCGCAAAGTGTCTGAGGCCAGCGTATAAGAACGAGCCATAGCGCCGCGGTCCCAGGTGAGGAATGCGACGGGTAAAGGTCGGTTGAGGGCGTTGGCCATGGCGACGAAGGCGGAAGCCGGTGTGGGGAATTGAAGGACGAGGAGGGCGGCGATAGTGTGCAAGCCGTGAATGTAGCCTACGTCGCTGCGGTACATGCAGTATGCTTGCAAGACATCAACGAGCGTCTCGCGTAGTGGACCGCCTTCTTGGAAAAGGTTCAGGTCTGGGAAGGCCTTGGACACGTCCGCTTCAATTGCCTCAAAGCAGTCTAGTAGTCGTTTGTTGTTCTCCCTTTCTGCGTCTTTCTTGCTTCGAAGCTCCTTGGCTCGGCGTAATGCTTTGGTGAAGGTCTCGTCGGTCAATGCTAGTTCGTTGCCAATGGCTCTGTTCCATATCTCGCCCCGATTGCGAGGCGGAATACCGCGCCACCACAGCTCGCGTATCCGAGGCTCGCGCAGAGCTTGGTCCCAATGCGGACATACGTATTCATCCCAAATGTTTTGCAACGTTGATCGGGTGTTGTCCTTCTCACACTGCGCATTCGCGTCTTTGGCAGCTTTGCGTTTCTCTGGAGTTACAGTTAGAAGGCGGATGGTCCTTCAGTGGTTTTGTTCACACATACCGGTTTCCCGAGACTGGGCCATCATTTGCTGGTATTGTCTTAGGTGTTTCCTCTCCTCCTTCTGGTCCTTAGGAGGAAGCCAGCTGGGGCGTGTCCGCGTCAGTACCTTCTCTTTCTCCTTGCTGATTGGCAAAGGATCAATCATAATATTGGATTTTTGCAAAGGTGGTAGGACGATAGCCTCTCGAGATGCTCGATGGGAATCCTCGCTAGACTTTCGCACAGCACCGGTTTGAACATGCTCCTCGCGCTTGCGGTCCCTATCATCAGCATGCAGCTCCAGAGCTTCGGTGATGATCTTTGCCTCCTCGGACAAGTCGGACAGATAACTGTTGTATGAGTAGGTGCGAGGATTGCGCGGCGAGATCTGCCCACGCTCCGGTCCTGCGGAGCTTGATCGTTGTACACGCTTCATGCGTGATGCCTTGGCCGTATTCTCTGGCGAAGCTGGCTTATCACCTTCCGCTACGCTATGATGGATAGGCAGCGGTCGTCGCCCCGGGCTGCGGCCATTCGGGCTGGCGGGCCGTGATAGGCTCCGATCTTGCACTGGGCGCGGAGAAATTGGAATATTCCACAAGCTTGCATCGTCCGGTAATTCGTCGTCCGAGTCGTGATACTCTTCCTCCAGGTCCTTGAGCGACTTGCGATTCGGTTGCCAAGTCTGTTTATGAACGGGCACACGTGCGGATAGTGGAGATAGAGCCAAGCTAGTGCTTGAGGTGGAGCGACTGGATGTCGGCCGCAGTGGTGAGACAGACCGTGAGCGACGGGGTTGGTTAGGTGTCAAACCGGGCGACTGCAGTGTGCTGCCCGAATCCCTGCGATTGCCGATTCTCGTCGAGAGGGAACCTGCCGATTGAGGAACCCTGGCTGATCCATTGTGCATTGGCGGTAGAGGACTTCGTTTGCGGGGCTTCGGGGTAGCGGTCAGATCGCGGGTTGAGGCCGCAGGGCCTTTGGTTGACAGTCGAGCAGCAGGCGACCGTGCCATTACTCCTGCGCGGCCGTAGGAGCCTGGTGGTTCTGCGTAGGATATCTCGGCGTCATCCTCCAAGCCGATGTCTTCGAAATTCGAAATGTCTGTGAAGATGCTGTCCTGGCCGTCCCGGTGGGAGGAGGAATGGAACGAGGAGGATTTGGAGGATTTGGACCCGGAGAGTTCGGGGGGAGAATTTGGTGTCGGGCAAACGGTGGTCATGGTCTCATGCAATTATCTGAAGTGGTTGATCCCCGCAAATTCTGATCTACCAGAGAAAAAAAACACAGGGAGAAACTTGGCGGGATGGCCGGAAGGGTCGAGAACGGACGCGACGATCGTGAATTTGGACGAGACTGATCAGATCTAAGGAGAGAAACACCGCAATAGAAGGCGGTTAATGTAGAAATGAATTGCAGGCTGAGCCGCAGCCTGATGAAATCCAGATCAGGTGTAGTCGTGTAAAGAGGGATCAGGAGAAGTCGATATTACGGGGTGACTATTTGGGGCCAGGGGGTGTTTAGAGTATTGGGGAAAAGTGAGATAAGGAACGAATGTGGGAAAGTAGACAGAGAAGAAGTAAACAAGATTCAAAAGAGAGACGAAGACAACATGAACACACACTGAAATCCAAAGAGAGTGAAAAGAGAAACCGTGATGCTCTGCAAGCGGAGCCTCAGGCAGTGGTGCCGCACTCGGTCTGGCCGAGAACAGGGGGGTACCTCGGCGATACCTCGTGCCACTAGTGCAGAAAGGGCGATCGCCAAGTACCAAGGAAGTATTCTCAATACATTTTTGGAGCATCCGATCTGCCCAGATTCGGAAGGGATAAACCTACACAGCCTTGTACTTGAAATGTCCCTGAACATTGTTGCTGTTTACGATGGTGGACTTGAGAGTACTATCTTCATATCTGTCTACGTACCTTCTCAACCCCTGATCCACGCTGTTTTAGGCTTCTGATCCAGTCTGATTTGTGCCCAATGCTCAGTGATCCGCGAGATGTGAATGGAAGTGGCACAGTTCGGATTTACTATCTAAACATTTGATTGGACGATAATCTTAATCAGGATCAATTGGTCTTGCAATCGCTCCATACACAGGACCATGTCGCTTGGCGTAAGCTGTACATAAACACTCTATGCAGGTCTCCAGGGCTGATCTAAAATCGCCATTCCTCAAACATGGTATTTCCCTTCTTCACCACCTGCGTCATCCTCAATGCCTCGGAATTCGATGTGGGTCGAGAATCTTTGGCCAGCGACTCCAGCCAGCGCAACACCGCCGCATACCGCGTTTGCTTGCGCTTCAGAACAAACCGAAACGCCCCGGAAGCCAGATATTGCAGATGGGACCGCTGGGCAAAGCACGATAATGAGAGATCCGACTTATCCGCACGCCGGGCTTGGATCGTGCCAGCCGTCTGCAAGATGAGATCGTGAATAGTTTGGACTATGATGGCAGAGCCGGGGTGCGCACGCCCCCGGAGTGACTTCATGTAACGATACATCTTCATGGCAGAAGTGACGAAGCTAGAGTACAAGTTAGATAGTACAACCGCGCGCGAGTTATGTTCATCGTCGATGTACATCGGGTGTAATTGCAGGCGGAATGAGGCTAGCACTTTGCGGTGGAAGGTGCGGCCAGGCAAGCGGGTGGCCTCAACAGTCAACGTGTTGGAAATAGTTGCAGCGGCTGACTCGCCGCCCTCCAGGATACGGTCTTTGTCGCGGTGGATTTCTAGAGTGTGTGTGTCGATTAGGCTGCCGCAATACGGAAACAGTGGTGATCCTTCCAGACGGGGAAGTAGAATGCCATCAACTGCGGCGCTAAAATTCGCCATGCTTTTGGCTGGGTTGACTTGCACGCCGTAGGACGGCTGACCCCGGATCATTACTTCCAGAAACTGCATTGCCACGTCCCCTTCAGGTGTGATGAGGAGGAAATCATCCACGAGTCGCATAAGGAGAGACTTTTTGGGGTCGATAAAACGCAATATCTCTCGTTCTAGCTCAGCGTAGAAGAAGTTGCAGAGGATACTGGATAGAACAGAGCCTTGGGGAATACCTTTGCGTTGCCGGAAGTACTTCTTGCCTATCTTCACCAAGTTGTTGCGGACATGTTGATCAAGCAAGTCTAGCAAATCCTCAGCATCATGATTTTTTTGGGCTATATGGTCAACAAAAACGGTGTTGGCCTTTCGCGCCGAGGGTCCACTATTGATGAAATCTGGAAGATGTTGCGGTCTCATCGCAGGCGCGGCACGGCTCACATATCTTCGTGTCGGCTTGCCCGGTTGTGTAACGGAAACAGGTGGTTGGAATTCGACATGCTTCGAGATATGGTAGCTGTGTTCGGAGACCAGCTCTGTAATAAGATTGATCAACTTCTCTTGGGGAATAGTATCAAAGCAAGCTTTTATGTCCAACTTGACAAAGTACAGCGGCGGGAGTTTGGACTTTCCAGGCTCAGATGTCGAAAGCGATCGAATAGACACTTGTTCTTTATACGCTTTTAACCGACGATGCATATCTCCAACAGATAGCATTGACGAGCCCAGCTTGCTGGGAGCTTGCTGGCACTCGTAGTTCAACATGTTGTAGATAGGTGTGATGCTTGAATTAATGCTGGGAGCAAGATACATGCGCGCTCTTCCCCATAATGGTTTAATCAGGGCCCGCTTGCGAAGATTCAAAATAGGCCGAAGGCCTGTAGATTTTGGGAGCAAGCGAAGGGCACCGAAACCGAGGGACCGCCGTGAGAGTACACGGCGGGCACGCGCTGGCTCAAGCTCTTCGAACATAGATGCCTTTAAGTCCCCGAAAGGTTGCTGGATCAACTGCTGCCACACGTCATGTCTGAAATAGAACAGACGGTTTCGGTGCGTTTGCGACTCAGTGACATAGAAGTGGGAACGAACGAGAGGAATGAGAAGTGAGTCGAAAATCCAAAAGATGAATTCATGAAGCAGCTCGGTGCGTTTGTGCAAGTCAGATAAAGCAATCTTCGACCCTGTCTCAGATCTTTCAATCTGGATCTGGGGTGGCTCCAGCCAAGGAATGCTTGTTATCTGGCGAGTGGATCAGTATGGGGTTTTTGTCTCAGACGATCGAATTGATGCAAACAGTCACGAACCTTGACACCTTTGCATACTTCATGCAGACTTGAACTCTCGAATCGGCGTAATTTGATGAACCGGTCAACGTGTCTGAGAACCATTTTGAAGTTCGAGACGCCATCAGGTCCGATGCCGAAAAATTGCCGGGGAATCAATTTCTGGATCACTGCACGACAAAATGCTGACACCGAAGCAGCTGGAGTAGCATAGTCGGTTAGACTGGCTGGACCCAGTTGAATCACCGGAAATTGCGCAGAACCTGGCCCACAAGATAGATCGATTTGCGGCTCCGACCTGGAGCTGTCGCAGGAAGTCTGCGCCAAACCATTGCTTGATGATGGCTGATTGACTCTCACCTGTGTCACCAAATTTGACTGAAGGGACGAGATTGGCTCGCTGCTTTTGGCACCTGGTGTGGAGGTAGCAAATGCGCCAAGTTTCCTAGGTCCAGTTTGCTGTCAAAGGTCAGCTAGACGATCCCAGCCATTGTAAACAAGAATGTCTCACTTCGGTTGGACAATAGTATCGCAGTAATTCTCTGTAAGAACATTGTGCGTTGCGGTTCCGCAGCTTCTGAACAAGCTCTATGGCATCTCCACGAAGCCTCTTGGGTACCTTGGTACTTCTCATGCTACTGCACTCTGCGCCTGCGTGTTCGTTTCCCGGCCGGGGGCGCTTTAGTTGTACCTTTTTCTCCAATTCAGATATCTCACTCTCACGGAACATGCAACCCTTCCAATCATCCGTACTGTTGCGGCCATCTGGGTCTACCGTAAAAACGTTCAACAGTCCAAATTGTCGAGGGAAAATGTACTTCATCACATGGTGTGTTTGCACAGTTGAATCGAGTGAAGAGAAGCGGTTAAGGACATCTAGGTCTGAATTAGCGCAAACCGGGGATTCATAGTTATAACGGCGAAGCTCATACGTGTTCTCCCCAATCCAGATGGTACTTCTCTTTTATACTCTGTTCGTCCGTACAGCATGCGTCGCCGTAGAAACACAATGCTGTTTGGACTTCGGAGTTCTTTATCGGAGTTTTGTTTGCATTTGCTGTTCACTTTGAGACGTTTCTGATCATTGGAGGAAATCTCACTGTGCCCCGTAGTAACAGACCCATTGGATGCCGAGGAAGCATTACTCAGAGGCTCAAGGGCCGAGAGCGGCAGACCTAATAAGAGATCAGCAAAACCAAGGCAAACTTTGTCTATGCCTCATCCAGACCATACCACTCAGTTGGTAATAGATGCCCTTTTGGACGTTGACAGCAGCAAAAATTCCGCAATCGAGAAGGAGCTGCAACATGATCTGCTCCCCATTGCTCCCAAGCAAGCCAAGGATCTCTGCCCATGCGCCCCCTTTGAGAGTTTCCACATTCTTGTTCGGAAATTGAGAGACAACTCCTGGGATGCATGTGTCCTGGGCAGCCCGCCCCATGGCTGGGCGTTGGAAGCCATGCGCTAGCAGATGCTGGGGTCTTTGGTAGGAGCCACTGTTATGATTGAAGAGTTTCCAGATCACAAAATCGACCACCTGCAACAAGGGTCAGCGGAATGATACATGAAAATGACTCGAGTACTCTGGACGCACCTCAGATTGCGGGCAGGTTGGCCCCGTGTCTGTGCTGACAATAATAGATCGTGATTGCGACTCATTGAAAGACGAATATTCCTTTTGCCGCTCCGAGCTGAGAGCCGGGGAGGACTCCTTCAGCACACCCACAAGAGTGGAGCCGAGGAGCTCCACCAATGTTTGAGATTGTATATCGGGGTCTTGGTCTGCGCGCGAGCCTAGTGTTCGAATACGGCGCCGGCGCGACTTTGAAGTCACGGGGAGTTGCTGGAGGAGGTACTCCCGTAGGGGCATAACATTTCGGTAGTACAGAGAGATAACGGGATGATTTGTTTTTCTTTCCAGGGAAATTGATGCATGGGGGTTTCTGAAACGGTGGGGAGATGTGGTGATACCCGCGTGAGACGAGGGCGTAGGACCGCGGTCCTTGATGGGTCTCTTGCGGTTTTTGCCCATGCTGGGTATTCGAGCTTTTTCTTCCTTATTCAAGTCACTGTAGATTTAGTTTCCCCCATTGCGTGTCAGTTGGTAGAGACGATGAAGCCTTAAGGACACGCGACGCGTCAAAAAGCCAGGGCAAACAGGATGATTGGATGCTAGGCTTGTGGCATATACGGATATGGTACCTTCGTACATGTATGTATGTCGTAAATCGTACTTTGTATGTACTTACGCGTGACCTTTCAGGACAACTGCTCAAGGCACTTACAACATACTACTTGGAAGTATACCACCACTTGGAGACTTTCATCTTAAATGTGATCCACGTGAAAAATGTATGGAACCAATCAAGGTCACGAATTAAACAACAAATTGAACCACGGAACGGGTGGTCTAGAAAGGCCCGTCATTGCGTCTCCACTGCGTCATTCCATGGATCTCATAAGATCCATCTCAGGGGAGGAAGGAACTTCTTCGTTCCTGGATATTGAGTTAGATACATGTAGGTACAAGGCAGGTGGACACGTAGAGTGCATATAGTACATGTCAATGGAGGTACAGATCTAAATGTAGCAACAAAAAACGAGAAGAAACCTAGTCGAACTTCAATCTCCGGTAGCTCTGCCCTACCCTAACAATGTACACAAAGAAATCCGCTCTTTCCCTTCCGAGGTCGATTTCATTTAATCGGTTTCAAGTTAAAGATTGTGGAGTTTCTCGATCTCTTTTCTCTTCTCCTCTTCTCAAATTCTCCGCAACTCTTACTTCCATCAAATATCATTCTTCTTTATCCTTCCCAAAAAATAGATCGGCACTGCACTTCAACTCCTCATTGTTACTAGTGTTCTTAGGTAGGTCAGCCCATTAAAACAGATTGGCCCGGAGAGCTAACAAACTGGCCCACTGCCAGGATTCGCTTTCAAACCCCTCAACTACCAACTCATCACCTATCAGCGTCCATTATTGTTAGACCCCGACGTCAGTCACGACCTCGATCCTCCTATTCGTTCCCTCTCGCACCACAAGCTACACCTTTCGGCAACTGGCCGATCGTTGATTCTACCTTCCCCGACTCCTCCGATCCGAAATTCATTTAAAACACCTTTCTTATTCGGTTTTGGAGGGGGACATTTCCCCTCGAAGTTCGTGCAGGATTGACGAGTGTCTCAAATGTGAACGCTGGATGGGGTGCGCCACCCGAGAGGATTGCTTTGTAGCCTGAGTCGACTCACCTGCGACATTCCCGTTGGGCGACCATCCCGGAACAACGCACCAGCTTAACCCGCCCAGAACCGAAAGGCCGCGACCAGCCCACGTCGACCTGTCGGCCTGAAGCATGCAAGATGTCTGGCGGTGACAAGCAGGGTTTTGATATCCGGCATTGCGAGCCGTCTTCGTTTGGGCGACAATCCTCGGCGCCAGCATTTGGCCAGTCTGTCCATGACCACACTACCACTTCTTTAGGTGACTCGCCGACCGTCTCTTTCTCCCCTCAGGCACAATCACCGACCACGTATTCTCCGCTGCCGTCGGGCTTCGACCCACCCCATAATCTCTCCACTTCCGCCAATCACCTGTCGTCGGGCGATCCATTGGAAGATCGTAGAGGGCGGGAGTCCCCAGACCCTGCTGACTATTATCGCCAGCGTGGGGCCCTGTCAGGCAATTCGTCCAATGTAAGAGAGGGGTCCGGGGATGTAACAACGGGCATGGCGGCGGCCGACTATCCTACAGCCGGTGACAAAGTGTCACCCCTGCCAACAAACATGTTGGAGTCATCGCGCGCCAGACGTCAACCATATCGTTCAATCTCAGATTCTCCAACATTAGGAGAACCCTCTCCCACCGTACTCGCGTTTCCCTCGAACACGAGATCACGACAGCCTTCGTGCAAGGAACTTATCAACAAGTTCAACAAGGCCTCCGACCAGGTCCTTCCTCTACCCTCAGGTCCAACTTCGAGGACAGTAAGTCCTTCTGGAAGTGGTGACGGTGAGCGATATCGCGCTTTACCACGGCGTCGTCAATATCGCGATTCGCTGCCAGAGTCGATCACCAGCCATCCTCGAGCGCCAATTGATTCGACGCCCTCATCCCCGGGGACCGAGAAATTCGATCCGCCTCTGAACGCGAACGATTGTATCCCGCCGCCTTTGTTTCAACGAATCCCGGAATTACACCCTCGCCGACCACTGTTTGGTGAACTGTTGTCGATAGACACGAAAGTCAACAAGAGTGCCATATCGCGGCTGCAACGTCGCGGGTCGGATGGAAGTATTCCAAGCCCAAATCCATCCTTCCTCGAGCAACACGATCAGTACTCTGCCAAATCACCACTCACCCCCACCGCATGGTATCTCGGACACACGACTTCTCTGGAGGCAGTCCACGCCGGGATAAGCAACATCGGCAGCCATCGCAGAAATCAGAGCGATTTGGATAAAACAAGAGAACCCCTTGCAGATCCGTGGAATCCTGACATGGCAGTACCTGCGCCCTTGCAGCGGGCTAAGCCCGGTCATGGCTCGCCCCCGGACAGTCCAAATTCCAAGTCTCGCATTCCTATCGTCTCCCACCGTCTTGTCACTGCTTCCGGTCCCGAAAGCTTATCACCTTCCTCGAATCCGACCTTCAGCAGCCGATCTGCTGCCATTACTTCGCCGCCTAAGGGCAGTAGCCGCCTTCCTATTCCGTCACCTAAACACAGTCCTCCCCGCATGCCCTCAGATGATCCCACCTCGTTTGCGACAAACTCTCGTTCTAGACGAGATCCAACAATTGGCCGAACCCACAATCAAATATCTGAATCCAGTCGGCGACTTCAAGCCTACATCGCTGAACCGCCCGCCAAAAAGTCACCTCCGTTGCGCAGTTCACGGCCCCGACAACCCGTTTCACATGGTGCCTCGGTTTCCCCGCGCTCCAAGGTCGGAGATACAGTATTGAATCTACAAAAACACGCCAATTCTAACGACTCACGGTCTCGGTCTCAGCGCAGATTACCTGAATTGGGCAAGGTTGATTTTGATGCTCGTCGCCGGCATATCCAGCAGGCAATCAATCGACACGCAACCAACCCGAGTGTTCAGGAAGGCAAGAATGACAGAAGACAGAACAGATCCGCTGCTGCCGAGCTTCATCGCCCCGCTCTGGTGCGAGACCAAAAAACGGATGAAGATTTGAAACAACAAGCGGATGCACACACAAGTAACCCAAGTCTGGCGGTGACCGACGCCACGGTACCCTATGAAATGGCTATCGTAGTCAAAGAGTCGGCTAGCTCAGTCGAATGCCAGGAAATCGGGATCCATGTCACTCCGCGGCTGCATCTCAACACTGCCGTATCGACATCGGAGATGGCAGCTCCGCACACAACGATGGACTCTCCCACTCTTGGCATTACACAGGGTGTGAATTCAACGACTCCGGGTGAAGTACAAATTGGCAATGACGGCCGGCCACAGTCCGCCGTCACGACAGGCTCCAACGATACCCATGTCACCACTTTTGATCCAGAGCCGCAGTCCGGCCTGCTCCAACGTAATCCCAGTGTCTCTCACCGCACGCTTCTTAGTCAAATCATGCAAATTCGCGAGTCCAGCCCGAGCGATGACTCCTGCGACGAACCGGACTGCAGCCTCTCAGAGAATGACGACAGGGAATCCATTCAGATCATGCTTGGAGATACGACCTACTACAATTCATCTAGTAGTACTAATACTCAAGAGCCTTGTCGTGCACCAGCACAGCAGTCTCAAAACAAGACCAACACCCGATGGAGCATCAGCTCATGGTCCTCCGTGCAAAACCAGAATTCTACCTGTGACGAGCAATGTGATGAGAGCGGTGACGATTTCCTCCTTCAAGACCGTGAGACGGAACCGCCTACTGAGACTTGTTCAGCCGTCTCAACAAGACCTGCTTCAATAGCGGATGATCAATCGTCCGATCCAATTCAGGATCATGGTGTGATCGGGCCGAACACACTTCAGGCATCTGATCATTATGGCACCAATGTCTTCTCTACTCCTCCGAAGCTGGCGAGGCTAGGTCGATGGGATTCAAAGCGTGTCACTCAACTCTATCTCGAAGAGTTGACACGGGGCAGGAACTACAATATTGCCTCGGCCATACAGGCTCCTCCTGCTGAGCCTCGATCTCATCCTACAGATGCACATAACGAAGGCCGACCTGATAGTTTGACAGACGATCCGGTCGTCGTGCCAGGGTTCCAGAATGTCCCCGTATCAGGTAGACACTCACACACGGCTAGTTTAGTCGGGCGTGATGACTGGGAACAGGCGTCTCCGTCTATCATGGATTGGATGCAAATTGCGGCTGAAGATGACGTTGTCACCGCTAGCGCTGAGATTGATGGTATGCGTACTGATGGAGTGCTCACACCCCGCGAGGTGCCTTCGACAACCAAAGAGGCTGGTCCCACTAGCACAAACAATGACCATGGAATGTCCTTTGATATCGAATCTCATGACGAAAGCATCGCTTCTGCTGCTTTTTCTTCATCATCAACACTCCTTCCGCCATCAACAAACTCAACTTTTGATGAAATCTTCACCAGTAAAGATTCACTCATAAGCCCAGGTCATGTTGGACTGAACCGCAGTATCCAGACTGCCTCTAAAGATGCGAAGCACAGTCCCGGTAGCAGTGAGGACTCTTCTCTTCTACGTTTGGAATCTCTCCAATCTCCTGCGGCCGCTGGCTCCTCCGCCACGTCGCTTGCCCCATCCACGGAGCAAATTGTGCAGGCTGGGACGAAGACGTCACCCTCTCCAGAGCAAAGGCGTCTCAAGAAGCGGCGTCACATCATCAAAGAACTGGTAGATACTGAGCACACCTTTGGTCATGATATGATGGTAATTGAGGACATCTACAAGAGCACTGCGAATACGTTGTTGGAGGCCGATGATGTCAAAATTCTCTTCGGGAATTCCGACCAAGTCGCAAACTTCTCCGACACTTTCTTGTATCATCTCAAGCAAGCGGCTAAAAGCATCTACGTCATGCCGTCGTCTCAGCGATGGACCAGTAAACGCAGCCGCATCAATCAAGCTGCTGATTCCACGCCTTCGGAAACCGACGAAAGGTCAGAACACGAAGGGATGTCGGAACTTGAAAAAGATCGCGCCACCTCTGTCGGTCAGGTATTTGTCACTTATATGACACAGATGGAAAAGGTGTACACAGATTACCTGAAAAATCACGATTCTGCAAACAAAAAACTTCAGGCCTTGCAGCGCATCCCGAATGTAGGGATTTGGTTGAGCGAATGTCGGAAATGTGCTCACGATCTCACAACCGCCTGGGATTTGGACTCTTTGCTCGTTAAACCGGTGCAAAGGATTTTGAAATACCCTCTCATTCTACGCGACCTGCTGGAGTCTACGCCAAACGACCACCCGGATCGGGCGACGATTGCCACTGCACTAGAGGAGGTCACCAATGTTTCTCATCGTATTAATGCGTTGAAGAAGCGGGCAGACCTTGTTGGTCAAGCTGTCGGTCGAAAGCGCAATCAGTCTGATGTGCGTGCCGGTCTATCTAAAGCCTTTGGTCGTCGCACGGAGAAGTTCCGACAGCAAGTTGGCCTCTCCGACTTGTTTGAGGATAAAGTCTATGATTCCCTGGCGCAGAAGCTTGGGGACGGCTACTTCCAGTTGCAGGTGGTCATGCGTGACGTCGAGAGTTACTCCCGGGATGTGCAGCTCTATGTGAGCCAATTCAATGAGTATGCCGACTCCATTGATGATGTTATCGGCATGTCTCCGTCTCCCTATCCACAATTGGAGAGCAAGTGGCACCAGTTCAAGATGACAGTGCAAGAGATTGTGACGACTGCTCTTCCGGAACATGTAAGCTGCGCCGTGTTTTATGTATGCTCTGTCCAGAGTGCTAACCTTTTATCGCAGATCGCTGTCGTCCGCAAAACGGTCATCGAACCGATGGTTGAACTCCTCGGACTTTACAATGCACCCCAGCGGGTCATGAGAAAGCGCGACAAGCGACTCCCTGAATACGCACGCTACAAAGCCATTCAGGACCGCGGCGACAAGCCTGACAAAAAGACCACCGATCAAGGCGAGCAATTCTTGGCTCTGAACGACACTCTGAAAGATGAATTGCCTAGACTCTATGCATTGACTTCTAAACTGATGGAAGCGTGTCTGAAGAACTTCATCGAGATTCAAACTGTGTGGTATAGCATACTGCAGAAAAAGATTGGAGTCCATGTGGAATTGTTTCCCAGCGACCTCGACGGGCTCATTAGCGAATTCACTAGTGACCACATTTTGATGGAGGCACGAGTGGAAGAGCTAAGCTCTTGCAACGGATCGCTGATGGCTCATTCGCTCAATTTGGTGCCTATCTCGCCCACTGATCGTGAGCATAACCCCATGTCGCCTCGTCGTCCTTCCACCGTAAACAGTTCGAGTGCGCGACGATCTGGATCCATGACCTCAGATTCACCAAATGTCTCTCGTGATTTCAGCGTTGGCAGCCAATCATTCCAGTCCCCCCAGATGGAAGGCCAGTCCAGACGCAGCAGCCGTTATCGTGCTGATTCCGTGCTCTCTGGCCGAGTTGTCTCAGACACTCCCAACCAACTGCTGCAACAAGTCACCAGCTCCCCTGCGCCTATTCGAACAAGCGACGCCGAGCCCTTCCCAAGCCTACCGAGACTTAGCCTAGACACACCGTTCCTCACGGATGTGATCACCAGCTCCTCTCACTCTAGCAACGCCCCAACCTCCCCTACTGATCGATATTCGGGATTTTTCTCATCTGCCATGCCCATGTCCGATACGCCAAGCGAGACTGTCGCATCTCCGCCTGCCGAACGCAGTGCCCCTCTCACGGGTCCGGCGACCTTGTTCTGCGCCGCTAGCGTTTGTGACTTTAACATCGAGACCCGCACAGAGGGTGGATATCCCTATTTGACCTATGTTAGCGGGGATGTCTTTGACATCATCGGCGAGAAGGGTGAGCTCTGGCTTGCTCGCAATCAGGACGATGGTACAGGCACAGTGGGATGGATTTGGAACCGACACGTTGTCAAAATTGACGGTTGAATCAAGACTATGGGGGCCATGGTTTCAGCATACTGCGAGTTTCTTCCAGATGAGGAAAACCATCGGAATTTCCATAAACAACGACAGAAACACCGTCTTGCTTCTATACTAACTACAGAACACTACAGGATCATCTTCACGGTTTTCTTGTCGTTTTCTGTTCCAGATGATCTTTTCATATTTCAAACTAATACCTCGGAGAGACTGGGGCAAAACATAAGTGACTAACGACACGGCTTTGCTGCAACGTTGCTTCCTTTTTACTTCGTCTGCTTCGATCTGCTTTCCTGGTTTGACTTCGTTCGGTGCCATCTCATGCTAATGATTTATGGTCATGTTTTTCTTTTTTCTTCCTTCCTTATATTGCGATCCTTGCTTTCATCTTTGTTTCTTCCTTTCTTTCGATTCTCCCCAGATGCTCATCTCCGTCCCATCACATCGCTTGATCTGAGCTTGCCCCTGAACAGGAGCTCTAGGATGTACTTTTAGATACCCCTCTGTTTTATGAATGCAATGTGTTTCTTGTGGTTTTCTACAGACTTATTTGGTTGCTGATGTGAACTGTAAGTTCATGTATACAATATCTCGCAGTATTGCCTATCAATGTTTTTGTAACAGCCCGTTGTCTCCTTCTGTATACGAGGCAGCATCATGTGACCCCGCATGTGACGCAGCCCGATCAGTCCTACGTCCTACCTGAGAGTGCCCGAGTCCAGTTCTTTTGAGCGTATGTCTTTTGTCTTGTGTTCTCATAACTACATAACTCCATATATATTGGTCACTACACTTTCTTCCGTGTCTCCTATCCCATCATCCCAGTAGCAACAAACAACGGTCTTAGTTTATCTATCCCAACTCGGGTTATCTATCCCAACTCGGGTGATCTTCGACCCTCTGCGAGGCCACTACCATATACACGACTGCTTTCCCGACCAGACATCGCCCATCGAGCACCATTGAGATAGCATCGGCCTCCAGACCCTGTGATTCATATCACGCCTCCCTCCTCTTCTCCGCCACCCATAAGGCTGACGGCCTCCCCCTCCGAGACGCCGCCCAATCTCGAGGTCCCGACCGGTCCCACTCAAGGGCTGCCAGCGCAAAAGCGGGGGTTACAAACGCTCGAGTCCGTTATTTGGGACATTGCCAACGTCTCTTTCGCCTCTTGGCTTGCTCGCCACTGCATACTGCTATCTCATCTCATTTTTTGTCTAACGTGGGCGTTCCTCAAACTCGAGTGCTGCGCAAAGTTCTGCACAAAGATCTGCCCCGTTTATCAACCTCGATCTGTGGGGTCTGTCTTGGCACTCATCCGAACATCCCACTTGTTGCGCTCTCGACTGTGGCGCAGTTTATTGCTTTCATCCCGCGGCATTCGCGGCATTCGCGGCCTTCATAATTCAGCGGCAACATTCTCATTTTTCTGATCAATTTCCTCGCACATAGCATATCGCCATCATGCTGGATGGCGGGCTCAACAAATTGCGCAAAGTGCGCGGGCGGTTTGGCGACAAGGTGAGTTTCACTCGAGGCGACGTCATTGATATTGGCGGCGCATGTGCTGATCTGCGCAGTTGAACCCAGATGATGCCTTTCTCAGTTGTGAGTGCATGGAGCAGAATCTCTGGCTGGGTGTTATGGACGTTATACTGACAGATTGACCTTGGCTGCTCATAGATTATGACGTGCGATGTATGCGACCAACTCCGAAATGACCAATCCGACTCCAGATGGCTAACAAGTTTGCAGTGACACGAGAGGACATGCAAACGCTCAAGGACGATTGGCTCACAGATAACGTGGGTTTTGAATGGCGAGACTATCCTTCTGGTTGGGGCACCTGCGCTAATTTGTTATAGATCATCTCATTTTGGGAGGAGTAAGTCCCCGAAGTCGAGCCAGTCATGCTTCACAGCACCGAACATAGCACTGATCGCAAATTTGCTTGGTCTAGATACCTCGAGCACGAATACCTCGCCAAATACACAAACTCCAACATCATCCTCCTCCGCCCCAGCATGTGCTTCATGATCCTCCAGACCCCCGACCCGCGCACCCTCCGTGAAGCGCTCCCGGACTTCAGTCGAGCGACCCATGTCTTTCTCCCAATCAACGACTGCCGCAATGTCAGTCAAGCAGAAGGAGGCACACACTGGTCCCTTCTACTGATCTCCGTTGTCGACCGCATCGCATTCCACTATGACTCGTTATACCAAGGAAACGTCTGGGAGGCAGATACCGTGACTCGCAAATTCGGATACCTCTTGAACATACCCATTAGATTCCTACATCTGAACGATTCTCCCCAGCAAGACGGCGGCAGCGACTGCGGCGTCTTCGTATGTATGAACATGCGGTACCTACTCTTGAAGCGGCTACTGATGGCCAGCGCACGTGAGAAGGTGAGTATGAGTCTTGGAGGGCGAAAGATCGACGCCAGTGGGTCCCGCAAAGAGATGGCGAAGATCATCGAAGGGTTCCGTAAAGAAGGCGAGCGCCGACGATCGTATGTTCCCTTTGGCCGGTCCGGCCGCGCAGTGATGTTAGGAAAATGAAGCAGAAGCTAATGATGGAATCTTCAGAACCAGCGCCAGTCCTATGGGAAACAAATCGAGGAGTCCCCCGCGTGTTGATTGATCAGGTTTCTTTCATGAAGTTACGCCGTCTTTATGGTTCCTTTTGCACTCAGTGTCAGGCATCTTTTTCATGGGCACAATATTCGATTACGGACCTCTTCTGGACATTATAACTTAAATATAAGGACTGTATTGTGTCATTGTTTGAAAAAACTAAGAGAGCTAACAGATGTAAGAATAACTTATAGACCTTGCTCCGCCCAGACGTTGCTTGAGATATCTCCCAACTGATCAGGTGAGATTTCAATGTTATGCTCGGGCGGGACTGGTTGGCGACAAAACAATTCCTCAAACTTGATTGTCAAAGCTACTGCTGGGTTGGTGGTAATATGTGCGCCGCGGCGTGATGTCGTAATGGACTGCCGTATAGTTGGGGCGTAGCGGGGCCGCTGTTGTCGTAAGGAGCTGATTTTCAAAAAAACAGTCTCAAACTTGATATTGGGTGTTTTTCGATTGATAGACACAATGATTACAAGCTTCACATCGCCCTTCGAATTCGCGAGCCACCATTCTGCATCTGCCTTCAACTTTCGATAGGACTCAGAGACTCCAATTTCGACCACAACGGTCGGCCATTTTGCGTCGCGACCTGGAACAGGTTGCGTAAGGACCCACGACTCGTCGGCCTCCTTTGAAGAACACACACCTCGGACGCGTTTAGACCCTACCGGGCGAATCGACTGACGCAGTCCCATATTGCGTACCACATATTGCACTTCAGAAAACAGGCCGCGTGAAGCTGTGTCAAGGGCCCCAGTCACGAGCTTTATGATCATAGATCGAGTGTCACAACTGAACATATGTCGAGTGGAGCTCGAAGAAATCTCTTCCGCAATAGTTGGTGGGACGTTTGTGAAACGCACGTATTTCATCACCTTGATGGGAAGGTTCTGCTGCTCTTTTATGGTCTTCCGGATAACGCTGGCCTTCGACCCGATGGCTTCATATGTGTCATCAGGTAGTTCTTGGAAGCACTTGACGTCGGGGGAGTTCGAGTCATCGGACATATTTGAATGCCGCGACATAGTGGTCAACATGGGCGTCTCCAAAACTGATTCGACGTGAACAGAAAATGCTGATATTTTCCGTCCGAAGCTTGGTACCTAACTATATAGTCTTAGTAAGTATTAGATAAGGTTTGGAGTAAGTGGACGAGTCATCCTTGCCTTATCAATCGGATGAAGATGCTAGGTATATAATCTGATTCATTTAGCTTAAGATGGTATAAGGGCATGACGATAATGGCCGCCACCAGGCCACTACCTCGCCCTCATTTACCTCAAACTAAGGATTGGAAAAACTCCCTTTAGCAAACCAAAAGTAAAGGTGACCAAATTTGAGAGAATCAGAAGCCAAAAACGATCGCATTCTTAAACGATTGAAATCAAAAAAGAGAAAGACATTCAGCTTCCCAAGAAACAACTCATAGCCTCTCTTTAAGACGAACAGGGTTGCTGAGCCGACGAAGCTCCCACGGGCTCCTATATTAACCAAGCTCTTTTTATGAAGTAGAGTACGAGTCGGTAGTCTCATTCTGAGACTTGTTCACCTCACCGAAGGCATTTGCGCGGTTCAACGTAGAGATGATGACCGCCACTATGGAGTTCAGACGAGGAGATACCTAGGCATCCTGGTGAGTTGGATCGGTGGGAGAGTCCACTCTAGGAGATGACACCATGATAGTGTTTTCGTCACCAATTATGGTGATGGAGTTGTCGATGTAAATTTTGATTGGGGAAGCCCACGGGTCGTGTATATCGTTCTGATCGACGCTTAGGACAGTTGTGCTGCTGGGTCTGGTGACAGACGATGTGTATTGGGGTGGAGCTGTGCCTGGAGTGGAAGTAGAGGTAGGTTCAGAGGTAGATATAGAAGAAGGGATATAGAAGAAGGGATATAGAAGAAGGATTGAGGTTTGCCCGGACTTGAGCGAGCTTATGTAGGTGGTGTAGCAAAAGCCTCCTGGCCAACACCCAGTCGACTACTGGTCCCTAAACCGCAGTCACTGTTCCTAAGGTTATGGCCCATAGTCCTAGGTGGCTCACGAGCCACGTACCATGGGCTAGCTAGGCTCAGTATCCATCAACTGGCAACTTGGTTAATGTTGTTCTCTCTTTCGGTCTAGTTCTCGGACTCAAGGGGTTGCTAGGCACCGCCTTACTGGTCTCCAGTTAGTGCCACAGAAAATAGCGCAGTCTCAGCACTTGCGACCCGTACGCGTCAGGCTGGTGTCGCAGATCGGATTTCAGGATTACTCCAGGGCTCCAGGTATGAAAGAAGGCTCCGTGGTGTGGAAGAGGACTCCACATCGTTTATTTTATGTACAGTACTGAGACACTCACGTTCCTGGAAGATGGACAGCCCTGGAGAGCAGTCTTGGTTACGTGACAGCGTATTGGGGCGTTAAACCCAAAGAGGCAAAACTAACCGCATAGAGTAATTCACAGGTCCGCCGTTTACATTAACCTTTGATTGTGTACTTATCAGCGTTGCATTGTTGAATGCGTCCAATGAACTTTTGATATAATAGCCTGGGAGGTCCAGTGTATTCTACCAACTACCTACTGTCTGTAAGCTAACTGCAATTAGTTCTTGTGGTCGCCCATACGTAGTCGGGAGGTCATGTAGTTCTCGATCCACTAGGCGCCTATGGATTTACGTGCCTCATGCGCATAGCATCAAGGGCACTATAAGCCGCCAGATACAGTCTCTGACCAGAGAGTAATGCCAGATTAGAACGTGTCAAAGGATGTTTAAGCCGGATTGCTCCGACATATATTTGCCAAGTCGTTCGTGAGAACTGGAAATGTTAGTATGCTTAGGTAGCAGTAGATAGCCATGAAAGAAAGGCATAGAACATATGAATATAAACAAATAAGTAGACAAGTAGAAGCTTTCATAATATGCATAAACGTTCACTATATACAACATAGCAAGATATATAAATGTGGGCTCAACGGTTCAGACTAAACGCTAAATCGAATAGCCGTAGCTCCGTATCTTATCGCCGTGCGGAGCCAAAGTGCCCAGCTGCAACGTCAATTCCCCTCAACTTCAACACGAATCTGCGTCACTTCCTGCTCGGTCCATCATCAAGATTTCTAATCCACCCAGAGCTCCCCAATTCCCCGTCGGGCCGAACCGGGTAGATGCAGCAGATCTCAAGAGGCGACACCGAGCAGAGCGGTAAGCGCCAATCATCAGGCAAGAGGAAGCTTTCTGATCAAGGAGAGCCATCGCAGCCGCGATCACAACAAACCATCTCCGAGCACTTCTCCGAGAGATACACACCTGAACCGAATCATTCAAAGACCCATAAGCGATCTCGTCTATCGCCCTCTCCCTCGCGCTCATCCTCCACAACAAAAACGGCCTCGCATACGATGTATCCGATCTCCGATTCCCCGCCTAAGCAGGGCGCTGCGCTTGGCCGGGGGTTACCCGGATCAAACGGGCCCGCCAGACCTCAGGGACTGAACACGAATACTCGTCAGAACGCCTTTTCTCCTCACACCGGTGCGAAAAAGCTCGTCGTCAAGAATCTTCGTTCTGGCCCGCGGCTCAACCAGGACTCATATTTTGAGAAGGTGTGGTCGCAGTCTGAGGCGGCTTTGACAGCGATCTTCGATGACAGGAAGCCGGAGAGCTCGCTGGAAGAGCTGTACAAAGGTGGGGAGAACGTTTGCCGCCAGGGGCGGGCGGCTTTGTTGGCTAGGAAGCTGCAAAGTCGGTGTAAAGAGGAGTTCGTTAGTGGGAACATACGCAAGAATCTCCTGAGCAGAGCTGGAGGTAGCACCGACGTTGATACGTTGCGGGCGGTGATTGAGGCATGGTCGGCCTGGCACGCAAAGCTGGTATGTGGTCAGGAATCGTTAACAATACAGTTGACCGCTAACTTTCATTGTCTGCTAGATTACCATTCGCTGGATCTTCTATTACCTCGATCAGTCGTTTCTTTTGCACTCAAAAGAACATCCTGTGATCCTTGAGATGGGGTTGATCCAATTCCGATCATATATCTTCTCTGACGCCAGTCTAAAACCAAAGATTTTGAAGGGTGCCTATGATTTAATCGCTGCTGATCGAGATGCGGATACAAAGGCCCTGGCAGATTCAAATCTGCTAAGAGAGGCCATGGAGCTTTTCCACAACCTCGATGTTTATGCCAGTGACTTCGAGCCTCTATTCATGGTTGAGTCTGAGAAGTATGTGAATTCTTGGTCTGAACAGCAAGCGTCAGGATCCCTTGCAGCATATGTCGAGAATGCCCATCGGTTGATTGAACGCGAAGTGGAACGGTGCGGACTGTTCTCTTTCAACCGAAGTACAAAGCTTAAACTATCCGAGCTCCTGGACGAGACTCTAGTCACAAAGCGAACCGACCTGTTGACCAGTGAAAAGGAGGTCCTTTCTTTGATGCGAGCTGGCGATAAGACCGCCTTGAAACAACTTTACGGTCTACTCGAACGAAAAGGTCTTAGCCTCAAGTTGAAGCCCGCATTCAGGGATTACATCATCAGAGAGGGCGAAAGTATCTTGTTTGATCAAGATAAGGAGGCCGACATGGTCATTGAGCTTCTCCAATTTAAACAAAAGGTGAATGATATCTGGACCACTGCTTTCGAGTCGAATGAGGACTTGGGCCATGTGCTCCGTGAAGCCTTTGGTGTCTTTATGAACACTGGAAAGAAGATGGAGTCTACAGGCGGCACGGACAACCCCAAGTCGGGCGAAATGATTGCCAAATACGTGGATAGACTGCTTAAAGGCGGCTACAAGCTGCCGCCAGGCCGGAAACCGGAGGAAGTCAGCCTGGTCTCTGACGATGCAGAACTTGACCGGCAGCTTGATCAAGTTCTTGACCTTTTCCGTTTTGTACATGGAAAGGCTGTCTTTGAAGCCTTTTACAAGAATGATCTTGCCCGGCGTCTCTTGATGAAACGAAGCGCGAGTGACGATGCGGAAAAAAGCATGTTGGCTCGTTTGAAGAACGGTTTGTTGCATCGAAAATGCTACCAATATATGCTCGAACTAACATTGAAATAGAATGTGGCTCAAGCTTCACTCACAATCTCGAGTCTATGTTCAACGACATGGACACCGCTGCCGATGAAATGACAGCCTTCAAACGGTCCCAGCAGGAGGAGCAAAGTGGCCGGTCTCCCTTCGAATTCGAAGTTAATGTGCTGTCTGCCGCCTCCTGGCCGTCATATCCCGATGTCCCCGTACGGATCCCATCAAATATCGCACGGTCGATCAGTAGATTTGAGACATTCTACCATACTAAACACACAGGGCGGAAGCTCACATGGAAGCATCAGCTGGCGCATTGCCAGTTGAATGCGAACTTCCCCCTTGGCAAGAAGAATCTGGTGGTTAGCTCGTTCCAGGCGATCGTGTTGCTGCTCTTCAATGATATTCCCGATGGTGAGAGCTTGCAGTACGCACAGATCAAAGAAGCGACCGGGTTGTGTAAGTGCATCTCCAGCGCAGAAGAAGCTAGTTCCCGATTGAACAGTTCTGGCTAACATCGTACCCAGCGGACCCGGAATTGACACGGACTCTCCAATCACTCGCATGCGCCAAGTACCGCGTCTTAAAGAAGCACCCCAAGGGCAAGGATGTGAACCCAACCGACCAATTCGCGTACAACACCAATTTCAGCGACAAGCAACTTCGCATCAAGATCAATCAGATCCAGTTGAAGGAGACTAAGGAGGAGACCAAGACGACGCACGAGCGGGTAGCTGCCGATCGCCATTTCGAGACGCAAGCCGCCATTGTGCGGATCATGAAGAGCCGCAAAACCCTCAGCCACGCCGAGCTGATCTCGGAGGTGATCAGTGCCACCAAGAGCCGGGGTGTTCTTCAACCCGCGGAGATCAAGGAAGAGATTGAGAAGTAAGCATTTCTACCCTACCTGGGGCTGTATCGATGGTATCTAACATTTGTCCGTTCGCACAGGTTGATTGAGAAGGAGTACATTGAACGAAAAGAAGGCACGAACCAATATAGCTACATGGCATAAGGCATCATTTTGTTTTACGTGAGCTTATCATAACCACTGAATGCACACATCCGAATTTACCTTTCGCGTTTTCACTTCTTTCTATGAGGGCGTGGGGTCCCCGATCCCAGGGTGGGGGTCACATTATCCTTTGCTCTAAGCGCGGCTCATTGCCATTTGGTGGCTGAATCTAGGCGGATTGGCCGAGCACGTAAGATTGACACAACTTGGATATCAACTGGAGATTCCATATGTGCTCTCTATTGTACGATCTGTCATCTGAATTATATTCCCGAGGTCCTTCCGAGTCGTGGCCTCGGGAGATGCCGAGTTGTTAGCTGGTCGTTGGGATGAGAGTGAAGAATAAACATGGAAGTCGGAGTAGCTCCGGTCCCACCTCGGCCAGTGCCGATGAGATTAAATTGGCTAAATTCACCAAATCTAAGTACGGGGAAAGCTCGAGGGTCTGGAGTAGACGTGAAATACCGAGTTGTACAGTATGGTGGTTGTAGTTTTGGATGGTGTGAGAGGCAACATACAAGTAGAACCTAGTATGAGTTAGTTATGCGACGATCAGTAATTGGAACCACTCTAACCTACATAACTACAGCTATCTAGGGCTATAAATATCTTAACAACCTTACATCAAGTTATCCTTCAATTACCCCGATTACTCGGCCAACGGAGAATTGCCGTCTGATCTCCATAGACCTTGACCGAGACTCAATGGATATCAAGAACATCCCCCATGACCTGCCCTGAACCACTCCACACCCCTGGATTCTGACAGCATATCCAAATTTTGGGGTCTCCAACCCTTTCCTCGTCCCTTCGTACTGTGTAGATCTTTATTTCTTTTTCTGGTCCCATGATGTCTCCACTTAAGCACAAGAGTTGCGGTATCTCGAACATTTGCCCCCGTGGCAACGAGTATGATTGTCATTGACGTTGAAAACGGAATTAATAGGAAGAACAATTCTCAACTGATGCAATTGATGTAATTGATAGTCGAGATCAACTCGAAATCCGGCGTATCCCGGCGATAAATACCTATGTTTTCACATGAATAGCATATGAAGATCCCATTGTACTTAAAAAAAAAACAACCCCAAAGTAAGAGGTGGTAGGTGCTCAACAATGCCGGCAAACCTACTCAATTGAGGACGGAGAGGACGGATATGATGCATTCAGAGAGCCTTCCAAGCATGTTCTTTAGCGGTGAAAACGGTAGTCGACAGAAGACAGGGAATGTGTGCCTGGCGGGACTTCCCCAGAGGGTAACCCGACCCGCAGATCCAGACCAAGCTGGATCACGATCATGTTCATGTGAGCAGAAAAAAAAAAAGCCACGGGGAGGAAAATAAAAGGAAAAAGGGAAATACCCAGACTGCAATCTACGGAGTAGATGCGATGGGGGGGAATCGCCGGTGCCATAAAGAGGGAGGTGTTTCCCCATTCTGAGGGAGTATCCTTGAACTGGTTGTCTGTATAGTGTGGTCTCCCTCTCTCTCTCTCTCTCTCTCCTCTCTCTTTCTCTCTCTTTCTCTCTTTCTCTATACCTTCTGGAGCTTCTTTAAGTGTACCAACGTGAGTTGACCTTCCTCGTACTCTCCCCACAAGAGACCGGGCCATTCTCTCTCCGCACGACATGGCCGGGGTTACACTTGGCTGTTTATACCAAGTCTCTCCAACCAAACACAGACTGATCCCATCACAGAGAAACACGAACTCCCCACTTTTTCCCCGCCTCAACGACGATCAAGTCCAATCCGACAAGTTCACGCCTGTTTCGATCAAGTTTTATAGACGGCTGGTTGGTTCTTGCAAGCCTCCGAACAGCATCTCTCCATTATCGAACAGTCCCCTCCATTACTAGGACCATTTATACGACGACTTTCCCGGATTTCAGATCAAAATCCATTGAGAATTGTTATTTTCTCCCATACTTCGAATCAAAAGTTCCCGATCTCCTAACTACTATACCCCATAATCATCGGATACTGTCCACTTTTGATCAACAATGCAGAGTACGTTTTCGCTCCACCCCCGATCATCCCCAGATCGTCCCCACCCACTCCGCAAAAAAGAGTTGATCTAATTTTCTCCCAGCCAAACACTTCTTCACCGACCCAAACCACTTGGTCCTGACAGCGCTTAACTCGCTTACTCTCACAAACCCATCGCTGGCGCTGGACAGACAGAACAAGATCATTTTCCGCCGCCCAGATGCTGCCCGTAGAGCCAACAAGGTCTCTATCGTGACGGGTGGCGGCTCAGGCCATGAACCTGCGTTCGCAGGCTTCGTCGGCCACGGTCTTTGCGATGCTTCTGTCGCAGGCACGATCTTTGCCTCGCCGTCTGCGGAGCAGATTCGCAGAGCGGTCATCGATCGTGTTCCCACTGATAACGGCGTGCTGATCATCCCCATGAACTACACGGGTGATGTGATGAACTTTGGTATGGCGGCGGAGAAGTCCCGTGTTGCTGGTATTCCGACTGAATTCTTTGCCATCAATGATGATGTCGGCGTTGGCCGCGTCAAAGGTGGTAAGGTTGGTCGTCGGGGTATTGGTGGTGGCGTGCTGATCTTGAAGATGGTTGGCGCTTTGGCTGAGGCTGGGTACGTTTTTACTGCGTTTTTACACGCAATATCCTCTCCAACTGGGGAAAACATCGTTGCTAACACATTTTCCACAGCGCCTCTCTGGACGAGGTCTACGCCCTCGCCCAGCTCGCCAACAGCAACCTCGTCTCCCTAGGCTCCTCACTCGAGCACGTCCACGTGCCCGGCCGCGGTGTCCCCGAAGACTCAATTCCGCACGGCGAGGTCGAAGTAGGCATGGGCATTCACAACGAGCCCGGCTCGCACCGCGTGAAATTCGACCTTGTCGAGCTGGTCCAGGGCATGCTCCTGCAGCTGCTCGACCACAACGACCCGGACCGCTGCTACGTGACCCGCAAGCCCGAGGACAAGTTCGTCCTGCTAATCAACAATCTCGGCGGCGTCAGCCCGCTCGAGCTCGCCGGTATTACCGACGAGGTCTACCGCCAGCTCAAGCGCGACTACGACGTCGACATGGTCCGCGTGATCCAGGGTACCTTCCTGACGAGTCTTAACGGCCTCGGCTTCAGCATCTCGCTACTCAAGCTGGCCGAGCAAGATGTCGGCGCCGGCAAGACTATGATCGAGCTTCTGGACGCTCCCGCCGAGGCTGTCGGCTGGTCTGCGCCTATCAACACATCTACCTGGGACAACCGCAATGATGAGCCCGTTGAGCTGAAGCCCTCCAATTTGGCTGAAGACATCCACTCCAACCTCCGACGTAAGTGCCATAGTCCCCTTCCATACTTTTCACCCAACCAAAACTAACAAAAACCCTGTACAGTCGACCCCCAAACCCTCCAAAAAGCCCTAACAACCGGCCTCCACCGCGTAATAAAGGCCGAACCCGACGTAACCCGCTACGACACAATCGTCGGCGACGGCGACTGCGGCATCGGTCTAAAACGCGGCGCCGAAGCAATCCTCACCCACCTAACCACAAACCCACCAACGCCCGACATAGTCGCAACCCTCGCGTCTATCGTCACAGTCGTCGAAAACGTAATGGACGGCACCTCCGGCGCCATCTACGCCATATTCCTCAACGCCCTAGCCCACGGCTTGCTCGCCCAAAACACCGCTTCTCCAACACCGATCACAACAGATATCTGGGCGAAAGCACTGCAGTCTTCCTTTGCTGCGCTGGGCAAATATACGCCCGCGAAGAAGGGTGATAGGACGCTTATTGACGCGCTGGCGCCATTTGTTGAGACGCTTGCTGAGACGGGGGATTTGGGGGGTGCGGCTGAGGCCGCGAGGCGTGGGACGGAGGGGACGAAGGGGATGAAGGCTAGTCTTGGGAGGAGTGTTTATGTTGGCGGGGAGGAGGAGTGGATTGGGAAGGTGCCTGATCCGGGGGCTTATGGGTTGTCGGAGTTTTTGGGCGGTGTTGCGGAGGGGATTTAGGGGTTGAGTTGGTTATGGTGTCCTTTGTGACTGGCTGACGGGTGTACTTAGCGATTATGTAGTATACCGGGCCTTTTGGTTATTCGTGGTGTTTGAGATGTTGGGATGGACTGGCTCCCATTGATGATAATGAAGATCTTTTTTTAAAAAAAAACTTTTTCGTTTGTATATAGTGTTTCTAGTGTAATGGTGACATAGCACAGCAGACGTTGAAGTCTTCTGCTTAAGGTTAAGAACCGGGTGACGAAGCTAGATTCGTAAGTGATATCCTCAATGGATTGATCTGGACAATATGGACTGGCGAAGGTAGTAGTAGACCAATGAGCAGAAGATATAGGCCTGATCTACGGCTTCTTGCCGACATGCTTCATGTGCAAGCAGTCTCATTGAACTCGCACCGCTGCACCGCTGCTGCGGCGGTAATTGTCCTCATGGTGGGCAGGTAGACGCAAGGGGCAAATCGCGGTGACGGCCGACGACAAGATTGCCATGAGCGGGAGGTGATATGGGCATTCGGCATATATCGACCCAGTCTCGTCTTTCGGCGGTTGCTTTCCGGATGTTCGATACTGGGATGTGACGATGCAGTTCCTTCCCAAGGTCTCTTTCGAAGACAATCGACCGTCGACAATCGCTCTGGTATCAGTACACGTCGGTGGCAATTGCGTCTTCATACGTGAGTGATGTGCAATTGGATGTAAGCCTTACTGTGTAGTTACGTACCTAGGTATAATGATGGATTCGCTTGGAATTGCTTGATATTCAAGTCATACTATTCATTGAGTCGCCGATGATTGCTTTGGTACAAAAAAAATAAAATTGCCAGAAGCAACAAGAAAAACAACCCAGTATGACAACCGAAATGCTTTGGTACAAAGGAGCCAAAAGCAACCATAAAAAACCCCATATGAAAACCGTAAAAAAGAACAAAGGGTATCGATTAGGCATTCGGCAACACCGTTCGGTCAACAGATCATCGTTCGAACTGCCGAGTTGGCGATATCGCAGTGATTGAGTCAAAATGCACTTAGGCGAGCATCACGAGGATGACGACGTCGCCACGCAGGAACCTAGTAGACACGCGTTAGAGACAGCCCGAAGACGCAAAAAGGAGACGAAGCTCTCTCGCCGTATATCGCACGTACATCTTGCTGATAAATCGGTCCCTGTTAACGAGCTTGCCCTTGCCGCCGCCGCGGGGCTTCTCGGTCCACATCTCCTTAACATTCTCAAGAACCATGTTACAGTGACGATCGAAGGCCTTGACACGGGCCAGGAGCTTGCGGTTGCCGCGGGTGTTGATCAGAACCTGCTGGCCGCTGTTGCAGGCGTTGTAAAGAAGAGAGAAGGGACCGTGGGTCAGCTCGTAGTGGCCGACGCGACCGACTTCATACTCGCTGTTGAGACCCAAGGTTCGAATTAGCTTTGTTCATACTGTATATGGTTGTGCGCAGCTTGGAAATGTGACGGGGAAATGGCGGTCACCGATTTCCACAAGATGCAGGCGTCGGAGACAGACCCCGCTGAGTCGTGAGACCAGATGGAGACTCAACGCAATGTTGATCTATCGAGGTGACCGACGCCGCCGCGGGGGGGACATATATGCTATTGAGACAATGCGTGTACTTACGTTAACTCGCTGCGGGGCTTGGCGAGTAGCTCCCTGTTTACTCGTCAGTTGATGGTTCTCGGAGATTGGGTCCTTCAATAGCAGCGTAACTTACTGGATAGTGGGCTCCGGAGTAGACATTGTCGCGGTAGAATCGTCACTCGGGTCGGGAGAGTCGATGGAGATTGCCGAGTCGTAGTCGACGTTCGAATTTGGTTTAAAGTTGTTTGGGATGTTCGATTCGTTGACCGACGGATTGTGAGAAGCCATCTTCCTGTAGCTTCAGATCGATGCGAAGGCGGTAGGTCACGTGCCTATATCCAGCAGAATCGAAAAATTTCAAAACAAGAAGGCGGTCGGCATGCCTTGGCATGGAGGCATCAATTATCTGAGCCACATTTGCAGTCACATACCTCAGGCATCAATTTCCTAGCCACACTTATACCTTGGAATTAAGGCTGTCGCCCCAGCCTTCTTCGGAGGTCGCGATTGGCTGTCACGTCGCGTGTCACGGTCTACAGGTTCCAATCTGGAGATCTTCGAGATAGCTTTAACCGCGTATGCAAGGCTTCTCACCTCCCCCTTCCCACACCTCCAAGCTAGTGGAATGAGTATTCTTCTCTATCCTGTTCCATTCTATTTAGGTAAGAAGCGAGTTATGATCTCTCAAGTCATTGTTCTATTCTTTTTTTTGAATGTTTTGTCCATGTTCCACTTCCCTTCTGGTCAGCTCGCCCAATTGTTAACATTCCAACCTTGCAGCAGCATAGGGCATCTCCACTACTCTTGCATATTCTGTCTATTTGCGAGTCGACCAAACCTAGATATGCACCGCTGATCGCTGAGACCTCCTTTGGTTCCCACCCCAATTCTACGTGGAATGGCTTGATCGATACTTTCAACCCACCTTCTCCCTCTCAAAATCTCCTACTGCAACTCTCGACTGTTCACTTTTTTTCAACTTCCTCCACATTCACAGCTCATATCTATCACCTTCTTTATTCTACCGTCTTGCATGGTGGGCACACGAAGTCTTATGAGATGGATTCTCAGGATGGTATTGATGTCCGCTCTATGAGGCGTATGTTTTACACTGTCATTCAGATCAGGGTGATCATATCAGAACTAAAGATGGCCATGTTATAGTGAAAGTCCTTTACACATTCGACAATGAGAATAAGACCAATTGCCTTGCTCGATGGCCTCACGTGCTCGATATCCAAACAGCCTACCTGGACGAGAACACCCCGGTTGGAGTGATCGAACTGAAAACATGCATCCAGGCTATTGTTTCCGCAAGGTACGGCTGTTTCATCCAAAAAAATCAAAATGGGATACTTACGCAGTCCTCGTTCAGCCCGGAGCTAGTGGGTCAAATAGGAAAGGATTATACTGTCTACGCCTACGACTATTCTGAGTACGAAACCCCTCTTGTCGGACAAGGCATGCTATCAGGGGTGCTAGCCACTTTCTCTTCGACACCTGAAGCAGCTTCCAACCAATCCAAGACTATGATTACTGGCCGAGTTTGCAAGAATCCTTTGAATGGTCTCTTCTCTAAGGGTGCGCAAGAGACGCTGGAAGTTAAACTACGGCTGGTGCCTGTGCCTACGGTTTCTCAGAGTGAGTATTCTGGTATAGCATGGGGAAGCACCGGCATTTGACTAACCCCATTCTAGGTGATCTAGATACGCAATCATGGGCAAATTTTGTTCGTCAAACCCCTGCATTGATGGAGTCCTCGAGAGGCCAAAGCCACAATGACCATGTCGGATCTCCAATGAATCAAACTGGGATCGAGAGATTCCACCAGCTCTTGAGCGAAGGTTCGACGCCGCGAGACTTCACTTCTTTCCACCACAGTGGCTCAGTCCGCTCGGTATCGCCTTCACAATCATATGCGGGAAGTCGAGTGTCTACACCTGGTGGAGGACGGACACCTGCATATCATCAGTCGTACTCTAAGCAGACCAATCCTCATAGCGATATGATCCGCCCATCCTCGAGCGCTTCGATGCGGGACTGTGACAACCAAACCCAGCTTTCACACAACAACCTCCGAAGAGGGTCCATTCAGTCAGGATATGACAGCAATGAAGAGGAATCCACAGAAGTCCCACCGCGGAAGAGGGCGAAAGTGTATCAAGCCAACTGGCCTGGCAAGTCGGGTATGAACATTGAAAGACAACCGAGTTCCTTACGAGTGGCAGCCAGCTCGGCCGCCTCCGTACGAATCCACCGTCCAACACCCGTGAACCCAGCTCTTGTGGCCGAGCATGCCCCCGAGGAACCCGTCCGTCCTCCCACCCCCATATCTCGACCTTCTGATTTTCCCCGTCGCAGCCGACCCACTGGTAGTATGTTGCGGGAGTCATCCAGCATGAGCATTTCCTCATGTCCTGCTTCATACACGTCTCCGTACTGCATGAGTGATGACATCCCTCACACAGACGCCACCGGCCAGTCCCCCGAAGATACACGCTACCAGGGTCTCTTTGAGCCGTCCTTCAGCATGCCATCGTCGCCTCCAGTATTTGACAGCCGGTTGCCAAATAGGTCAAGCCCTGTCTTGCCGACTATGACCCTCGACAATGACTCTGGCTTCATGAGCGCGGGACTGGATGACCTCCAGGACGATGACACCGTTACGCCCCTGGACGACCATCGAATGGCAGAGTTCCATGGCATAGCACAAGGAAAGCGTTCCGTTCGAACGACAGTACAGGCGACCTCCCCGATGAGCACTGTCAGCACTGCCCAGGGAACTAACAATGACCCGCTTACAATCGATGATGTTCCAACGCAGCAGGTTGTTACGCAGGCGCCAACTCCTTTATCTCGCGCCACGTCTCGCCCCGTCACAGCCACTGGAACGAGACCCTCAAGCTCTGGTACACAACGATTGGCGCCAAAACCTCTCGCACCGGCGCCACAAATCTTCCCCAATGAGGTCCCGCGAACGCTGCGTCCGATCCCTGCCAGCGACCCCATTATGCCCTGTCGTCCTGTTGGACCCATGGATGTCACTTTTTTGCCGTGCACGACAGCTAGCCCCAGTTCCAACCAGTCAAAACAGCCGACCAAACCGAAGCAAGCATCAAAGCAGGCGCCGAAACCAGCATCCAAGCCGGTCCCAAAGAACATCAGAGCTCGCCTGGACAAAGCGGTTCAGGAAGGCATAATTCCGCCGTATTGCGAGAATTGCGGCTCCATCGAGACTGCCAGCTGGCGTCGAGCATGGGTAAGAACGGTTGAGGGCGGCGAGAGTGTTGCAGAAGAGATGATGAACTGTTCCTCCATGCTTTTCTGGGAGGCTGTAGACCGCAACCAAAAGGGCGAAGTACAACGTTTCAAAATCTTCAAGAAGGGTCTAGAAGTGGACGATAAAGAGTGGTCACAGATGACCTTCTGCAATCCTTGTGGGTTGTGGCTCCACAAGTTCAGGAACATGCGTCCGGAAGACAAGTGGACCAAGCCAGGAGCAACCAAGCCGGCTAAGAAAGACAAAAAGCGTCCCTCAAGGAGCCGCGCAAATGGCTCGGTGGACTCTTGTCCTGCTACTCGGACTCGAAGCAAAGCCGCACCGAAAAAGGCTTCGGCTTCATCTCCAGCACCCACCGAGGCGTCTTCTGTCAATCCCGAGGGAGAAACTCCCCAAATGGAAGAATATGATGATCACGACGGTGAAGCGGAGTATTCTCCACAAGACCCTCGAGCAACCACTGCCGAGCTGGACGGGACAGATGAAACCCCGGGACGCACTTGGTCCAAGGAGGACGCCAGAGAGGCCTTGCGGCGCGCCGTCAAGTCCAGCCCAGCGGGCCGTGCCCAAGCCCGCTCTACTTCAGTCCAAGATGCCAACAGCCTCACTCCCAAGCCTTTGAGGAGATCGCTGTTCCAAAATGCCCACAATGAAGGGCCGCTGAAGGAGCTGGATTCTACTGCGGTGAACAGCTGCTCCCCGCGTCGCAGCCCTCGTATTGCCTCGGCAAAGGGTAATAAGACGGAGCAGCACAAGGAGAACCTTGCGCCCACCCCGGGAGATGACCTCGACGAGCTGTTTGAGAGTCCGTCCATTGGATTTGATTCAACAAGCCCCACTCCCCGTCGACGCAATCCGCGGATCAACGCGATCGACAAGCGTCTGTCTTTGCCTGCAAACTCCCCGAACCGCAACAAACGCAAGGATCTTGGCTCAGTAATGACTCCAACTCGACTGTCCGCCGAGCGCCTGCAGCGTATCCAAGAAATCCATGGAAAACTTCAGTCGTCGCCGCGGTCACAAAAGTCTCCTGGCAAGCAACAACATTTGACGCCACAGCCCGCCGACGACGGTCTCCCGGAGGGATTCGAGTCCATTGAGGGCATGGTCCTCGACATCTTCGACGAGTCGGACAAGCCCAACGCGTTCTTCGGACTGGAGAACGACAAGTTCGGCGACAACTGGGCCGAATGGCTCCCAACGGACTACGTCTCCCCCGCTGGGTCTTCCGGGTCTTGTGAGACTCCTGCGAACGAGCTGCTCAACGCTCTGTTCTCTGACCCTACCGATAAAGATACCTTCAACCCCGACCTCCTCCCCTTCAACTTCAACGACATTGTCATTCCCGACTCCGGGTTCTTCAGCTCGGAAGCCCATCCTGCTGATGTATCCAAGAGCCAGCCGGCCGGTGAAGATTCCGCAGGCCAACACGCCAACTCTGTTTAAGACAGAGATAACAACTCGATGCATTCCCTTTGTGTCAACCCTTTCATACTTGATTTTTGTGCGGTTTTTTTAGCGACGGCGTTCGGTCATGGGTTGATCTCGTTGCATACAGACGACGGATCTTGAATTTTGCCTTGATTTACGGTTTTCCTTATTGTTAAACTTATGACCTGGAGTATCTTGATGGAACTCCGATGCTGCATTTGATGTACCTTTCCATGGTGTATTCCACCAAGTGGACAGTGATCTATCTCTAGCTGGGATACCCTTCCTGTGGATCCTCAATCGCTTTTATGACAACATGATATGTTAGAAGAATGGAAAATCACAATAATAATGCAGGTGCTTACTTGCTCTAGTCTCATATACCGATGGCAAGGACCAGTATATATCTGTGCCTAGGTACTGGTTTAATCCTTCGTATGCCTGTAGAAATTGTATTCTATATCCAATGCCCAATAAACTGCACCTCGATGCAAATCTTTATTGTGAGAAGCTCTGATCATAATCTCGTATGTAAATCGCAAAAGCCGGGAATCACAGAGAGCAAACCGACCGGCCTGTCCAGATCATCTTCCCCATAGCTCCAAAGAACCCCCAAAACCACCATCTCGCCCATCTTCCGGTAGACCCAACATCCAGAGCAGGACCAACCCCCAGAAGAAATCTTCAATGCCGCATTTTCACCTCCTATTCAACACTGTAAAAAATAGGCGTGAACCGATGCGTAGCATTAACAACCTGCTCATAGATCTTATAGTCTATCCCCGAACATCAGTACTCATCCCAAAACCCCAGTCTTAGTCTCAGCAACATACCGCAATCAGCAGGATCACCCCACTCCGTCGACCCAAGAACGCGCAGTGCGAATCCCTACATATACACACAAAGCATTAGCAACTGGCCCATATCTTCGAAGACCAAGACCTTGCATTGCATCTAGTCCCGTCAAGAGAACGAGCAATAGAATGTATAACATACCGGTTCACCACTCTCTAAATCAGTAACCTTCCCCACAACCTCAACAAGCTTTCCAACCTGCAGACGAGCATCTGACTTCAGGATAAGCGTTACATCGCCGTTCGTGCCGCAGGTGAGTGTGCCGGTGCTGCCGTGTAGCGCGGTGACAGTACCGAGGATGCGGACTGTGTATGTGGTGTTTGAGCCGACGCTGGAGGAGGGGTGGAAGGCGTGAAGGTGGGAGGGGAGAATGCGGGGGGTTTGAAGCGACATTTTTGTTTTGAGGTATTGAGGGTTGTTTTTGTATCAGTGGTAGGGGTTGTTTAACAACTGATGTGCTGTTGGGTTTGGTGGACTGGCGGGATGGAGAGTTGAGGTGGGTTGACGCGAGGCGCGGAAACGCGTGGTCACGTGGTGATAATTGGTAGAAGACGGTCTCAAGAGATTTGGGTATTGTGATGAGTTGAGTAGTAGAAGAGATGTTTTGAGAGTATATTTGCTGCAAAGTCGATTTCTTAGCGTATGCCCGTTTGTCTACAAGTTCCACTGGCTTCGACATCGACACGGTCTTTTCCCAGTTAGCTGCAGCTTGCTGTATCGTCACGTGACTAGCTATCAATCTCCAGCAAAAGCTTCAGTCGGATACGTCAATTCGACAAGCGGCCCTACGCTCTTCGAGATATTAACTCCGGCGTAATTTTTCGTCCTCGCACTGAAATCTGGAGGACCCAGCTCTACATCCACTATAATCGATACATCCCACCTTCTTTCTACACATCACATACAATCACCATGCCTCCTCCGTTCTCCTCGTCTCGGGGAATGACCAAAAACCCCCTCAAGCCCGCCCGCTACCGTCCCGGAAAACCCATCGCCGAGGAGCCCTCTTCTGACGAGGAAGAAGAAGAACAGGACGAGGAAGCAGCCAAAGAAGCACAAAGAGAACAAGAGCGACGCAGACGAGCCGAGGCTCTACGACGGAGACAACAAGCGCCCAAAGCAACCTCGTTCCCAGGCGGCGCAGTAGCAGCCCAAAAAGCCGCAGAAGAAGATGATGAAGAAGGCTTCGTCACCGATGAAGAAGACAAGCCAGCGCCTGCGCCAAAAGCAGCACCAACCGACAACCTAGAACCCGCCGTTAAACCCGCGTCGATCGCAAGCTCAGAAGAATCCGAAGAAGAATCCGAAGAAGAAAGCTCAGAAGAAGAAAGTTCCGAAGATGAAGCCCCGCGCAAACTCCTCCGCCCAACATTCATAAAAAAGAACGCCCGCGCCGCCCCAACAACAGCAGGCCAAACCCAAGCGCAAGCAGAAGCAGATCTCGCCGCAACAGCAGAAGCCCGCCGCGCAACCCAACGCCAGGAAAAAGCCGACCAGCTAATCCGCGACCAGCTCGAGAAAGAAGCGATAGCCCGCTCAAGCGCCAATCGCGCCTGGGACTACGACGAGCTCGTCGAAGCCGAAGACGAAGAAGCAATCGACGACACAGACGGTCTAGACCCGGAAGCCGAGCGCGCAGCCTGGACCCTCCGGGAACTGAAGCGCGTGCAGCGGTCGCGTGAAGCCATCGAGGCGTCCGAGAAAGAGCGCGAAGAAATCGAGCGTCGTCGTAATTTGCCTGAGGAAGAGCGCGAGCGCGAAGACCGTGCTTTCATCGCTAAACAGAAGGAGGAACGGGATGCGACGCGTGGAGAGACGGGGTTCATGCAGCGGTATTTCCATAAGGGTGCTTTCTTTCGGGATGAGGTTGAGGCGGAGGGGTTGGATAGACGGGAGCTTATGGGGGCGAGGTTTGAGGATGAGGTTGATCGGGATACGTTGCCGCAGTATATGCAGGTTAGGGATATGACGAAGTTGGGAAAGAAGGGACGGACGAGGTATCGGGATTTGAAGAGTGAGGATACGGGGAGGTTTGGGGATGGGTTGGAGAATCGGAGGAGGAGGGAGGGGCCGCCTGTTGGTGTTACGGATGAGCGGTTTATGCCTGATCGGTTTGGGGGGGATGAGGGGGATCGGGGGCCGACGGGGGCGAATGCGAGTGTTGTGAGGCCTAGGCGGATGGAGAGGGAGAGGGAGCGTTCGCCGAGGCGGGATCGGGATGAGAGAGATCGGGGGCGCTATGAGCGTAGTCGGTCGAGGGAGAGGAGGAAGAGGAGCCCGTCACCTTACGATGATCGTGAGAAACGTCGGCGGGTGGATGCTGAGTCGTGATCGTGGAATCCGACTTGGTGTTTAGGAGTCATTCTACCAAACTATGTGGTTGGAAGCTGCTTCTATCTACATCTGCATTTCGAGCAACCAGCATGCCAACGCTCCTCTGTACGTTAATAGCATATCCTCTCCTGGAGGAATTGTATTTTGAATATCTGCTGGCCGACAATCAAGGACTTTTGTACATAGATCCACTGCTGATTCTAAGAACTATCGACAAGTTCCTCAGATCGATCGTCCAGACTTGTACTTGCATGACTTCGTGAAGGGCATTTCAGTATCGGAGCCCAATCCTGACCAAAGCCGTGAAAAAGCGTCAGAGCCACTCAGAGTATTCAAAGTGATAACCCCCTAAACCCCGTAGTCTCACGATCAGCACGCGGGATCAGCCTTGCAGCCCCAACACCACCCAATGAACCATCAGCCCATAACTTATTTCACACCTGCTCTCTCAAGCACCTTCTCCCTCTCCATAACCGCATCCCCAAAGCGAACCAAGAACACCGTCCGACTAGGCCACAAATCCGTCGGCTGATTATGAGCCGAAACCTTAGTCTCAAATCCACATCCATCACAGACACCCTCGATAATACCAGCAACGTAAGCAGCGCAATTGAGCATGCTCATATCGCGCGGCGCGCTGATGTACGTGTTGACCAGCGGGTCGTTGTCGGTGATCATGTACTCGTTCGGTGTATCCGGGGAGACGGAGTGCTCGAGGGCGTCTGCGGCGCGGCCGAAGAGGAGACGCCAAAGGGGGCCGTGGATGAGGTGCAGCAGGGTTATGATGCGGAGGGGACGGTTTGGGGGGGAGGAGGAGGTGGAAGAGCTTGATAGGGCTGAGGAGGAGGTTGATGTTGAGCGGTAGAAGAGGAGATCTAGGAGGCGGAGGCCGAGGGGGTAGCCTTGTTCGTTTAAGCTGGAGGTGGTGATTGTTAGTGACCGGGTTCTGAGTACCGCAATTGAACTGGTGAGGGGATTGTAGGTTGAAGGGTGTCATGCACTCACCGTTTCTCTAAGTCTTGGATGCCTGTAACTCTTCGTTGAGCGTATGAGACCATTTCCCCGAACAGAAAGGCGAAGCTTGCTCGGCTGAGCTCTGCATTGCGGCTGCGGTTTAGGTGTCGGTCGTAGATGGTCTTGCGATTGGAGGGCACTCGGAGGCCGGGGGACTGTGATTGTGTCTGGACTTGCTGTTGTGCTTGTTGTGTCTGTGGTCTGTCGGTCCCTGGTTGTGGTGTCCCGCCATTGCTGATGGACAGCATGGTGGCATGTCGGGGTGGTGCCGCCATGGGAGTGGTGTGATTCAACTCAAGGTAGGAGACCTTGAATGGAAGACCTTGAATGGAAGACCGTGAATGGAAGACCGTGAATGGAAAGCTTCAATGTCGGGGCTAAAGGTGTTGATTAGAGGTTGAGATGCTTGGGCTATGGGTCAACAGTGGATGCGATAAGTACGGCTGAGCACAGCGTCCTAGGGTGCAGTCCTGGGTGCAGTCCTGCGAGATTTTAAGGGCTTCATTTATTAACAATTACAAGTCTGCTACAAGGCTAATGGATGAAGATCATGTATGATGGGAGATATTGATAGACAAATATGCCATTCATTGGTTTATGCTAAGTATTCCCGCCGGCACAGTAATGCACCAACTCAGACGCTTTGAACACGCTGAGCTGTGCAAAGCAATGACCGACGAGCAGCTCCAGCGACAGTAACTACACAAGTAGAGACTGCCACTGCAAAGCGATATATAAGTTGTAGGAAGAGTAATGCAAGGTAGCACGAAAAAGGTTCCTATTTCTGAGAGACAGTTAGCACATGTCTCGGCTGAAAAGTTTCATGAAAGAATTCAAAAAGAACAGCCAAATAGTTCTCAGACATCCAAGGAAGATATTCCGCTCAATGTCGCCTTGATTTGGGTTCAAACGACGACTAGCGTGGAAACTGCGAATGTAGGAAGTTTTTCATCATCGAACGGCCGAAGCCGTTGGCTGAACTGGGCAATGCGAAGGAGAGAAAAAAAGTCGCAACTTACCAAGTCAGTTAAATGAGAGTATATCTGTGTAAATCTGTGGCAGATATACTCTCATAAAGTGTCGTGCTCAATAGAAACTCGGTGGAAGCCAGCATCAGACTCCCAAGCCGAGTTGGTTGAGGAAGATGAAGAAGAAAAAGTTTTCGGGCCGGGCGATGGCCTTTTATAGGGCCGAGCGGAGCTGCCCCGGAAACCAACCTACGAAGCTTCTAGCGAAAATTTTCAACGAGTCCACTCGTGAAGGAAAAAAAAAAATAACAAATGGCTCAAAGAATTATCTTTGGATTTCTATTTCAGTTAGAATTAGCTAATACCAATTGGAACAGTGGAAGCAATAGTATTCTCCTATTCGAGGTGATCAGTATTCTTTTTGTCCTGTCTCTGTTCTGGCTTCTCAGCAGTTCAGTCATATCATTTTATAGATTTTGATCATAAATTACGTATGCTCGAAATGAACCATCCAGTGGAACTCAACAAAGATCAGACGTAGATAGACACCTTAAGCGCTCATAGTAAGAGACAAGGGTCCCCGCGGAAAGTATTTCAAAACATATCCTTCAACACCCGAGCTACTTGAAGGCCTTTTGCTTCTGCCGTGAATTCCAATTCAAAGTCTTGGAGATGCTGTGCACCCAGCCCTCACCCTGTCCGCCAGGCGGCAGGACATTGGCAAAGGGATATCTCGAGGCGGACACAGTCACATAGTCGCCAGGATGTAACTCGACTCTGTAATCGGTTGTCAGCCAATTCAATAAGAGCACCAAAACCAATGGTTCTGCTGCTGCTGTAATGTAACGACGTACCTCTCTCGTCCATCAAAGCTAGCCCATGAGCTCGTGCGCGCATCGTACGGCACACCCATGCGCAAAACAATGGTGTCTGGTAGAATAATTGGTCGGAAGGAAAGCGTGTGGGCACAGATGGCGGTGACAAGGATGACAGGGTTCTCTGGATGCGAAAGAGAGCCGCCAGCAGCGAGGTTGTAAGCAGTCGATCCAGTGGGCGTAGCAATGCAGATTCCGTCTGCAAGCATAGTGGTGAAATGCTCGTCGTCCCCGAACAGTTCGATTTGGGACATAGCTAAGGAGAATTGGTTAGCTGTCACTGTCTTTGTCGACACACCATACAACTCAACGAGAAAAATTAGGATCAAAAGTAACATACTCGGGTTCGGCCCCCGGTCCAGGACGACATCATTGAGGATCTCATACATCCGATCGGGGGTGTGCGTCAATGTATCTTCACACTCCTCTCCAATCAACTCCTCTACCAGGTCATGTTCCGATAGAGACCTCGCACTTGGGTTTCTAAGCCGCGCTTTGCTTCGCATGATAGTACATTCGAAGCGTAATCGCAGGCTAACGACAACGCCATCCCGAAAGGCGTTATGAAGGCTACTCTGATAATTTGCAAAGTCGAAATTGGTCAAGAAGCCCAGTGAGCCCAGCGAGAAAGAGAGCACGGGCGGCACAATACGCTGGAATAGCCAGCTGGTGTAGAGAACAGTTCCATCACCGCCGAGGGTGATGACAAAATCAAACAAATGCGGTTGTTCCTGTGCTAGTTTGGGATCCCAGTATTTGAGCCGGCCCTCCGCAGAGGGCTCGTCTTGTAGCAATTGCAGCGCGCCAAAATCCGGGTGTGCCTCGAGGCGGCGCTCGACATAGACCACATACAGCGAGTCGCGGTCTTCGGAGAGCAGCCACTTCGTAACATTGCGAGTTAAGCTCACCAGCGACTCGTCTTGTACCTTGCTTACTACGAAGACGTTCTTCACGGTGAGCTTGAGTTTGATGCTTCCCAGCTTCTTGGATAGCTTGCGCACATTCCAGGCCATATCCGACAGCTGTCTCTTGGTCAGATGTCGGGATTCAATGACTGTCGGTATGGACTTGACGGCGCCCTTTTTGTCTTGGTCCACCACCGAGACCGGTTCGTCAGGCGCGGCCCCTTTGATACCTGCCAGCGGCTCATCTTTGCCCTCATCTAACGTCCGTGTCATCTCTTCTGTGTCTTTGACGTTGGGAGCGGGTAAGGCCCACTCGCTCGCGATGAGTGAGTGGACGTAGCAGGCTGTCGTCTGGTCATCCTGGGCTGAGTGGGGTTGAACTCTTGGCTTGTCCATAGTGACGAGGGAGGACTTGCGACGGTGATTTGAGTCGGGATAGAAGACTACCTGATAGCAAAATGCGCTTAGTATGTAGTAGCTATCGTAAGAGCAAACCGGCGTACCTCGAGGTGGTTCTGAGCTTCTGTATCGCTTGCCCCTCCATGGCTCTAGGGTAGCATTGGTCAATCACTGCAAGACGCTGCCAGAGTATCTCTCAGAATACTTACATCATCCACAACCTGGTCCATTGCGCAGTATTACTGAGGATATCCTGTTTGATTACCCTGTCATTGTTGGTCGGACCGGGTGTTGGTGGCATGAAAGAAAGTGGGTATGACGTCAGTCCCCCTCCAAATGGAAAAGACAACCTCCCATGACCATTGGAGTGTTTCTGATTTTCTGGGGTAGATTGCTTTAAAAATGCTTGATGATCTTGGGAGATCTTACATGAGTATTAACGTTCTACGTGCTTTTCTGTCTTGGCAGCCCGTTTTAATCTCGGGATTTCTCGCAAAACGCCCTTCTGACGAAGATCTATCGGAGTAAACACAATATAATCTGCTGGAATTGTACGCTAACTACAACATACTTTACATGGAATTCTTCATTTCCCTCAATGCTGCCATTACATCGACAGGATCGGTCTTGCCGGTTACCTTCTGGATCTCGGGGTCCTGTGGGGTTCGAATAAGCAACGGCCGATATACGGGTAAAGGACAAAAAACTTACATTGACACGCATGAAGACATTGTGAAGCTAAATAATTGTTAGCTTCAAACAAGACAATGGCTGCAGTTTAGCTTACCTTCTCATCGCCAATCGTGAATTTTCCTTGGGTCTGCTTGTTCTGTTCCGCAAACGCCTGGAGCTTCTTGATAGGCTCCGTTTGGGAGACTGCAATGCAGAACTTGACATTGGCCTTGGTGTACTCATGGCCAGGCTGGGGAAGATCAGTAAGAGTCTCGAACAAACAAAGAAGCAAGGCAGCGTACATAAACTTTGGTGTCATCAGGCAGGGCAGCAAGGGTATGGTTCAGAGCCTTGTGCATCTCCTTCGCATTTCCCTCGAAGAAACGGCCACATCCTAGTTGAAGTTAGTCCGGGATATTCTATGGCGGACATAAAGATTGAAGCATGGGAGTCATAGACATACCACCTATGAACAGGGTGTCGCCGGTGAAGACGACGCGCTGATCTCCATCCTGCATGTAGTAGCAGATGCTGTCTTGCGTATGACAGGGAGTGTGAAGTGCCTTCACGGAAATACGGTCTCCGATCTTGAATTCTTCACCATGGGCAGGAGTCTTGGTGACCGACGCGCAATCCTTGCCACCAATGACCTGAAGACCCTTGAATTGTTTCAACTTGTGCGAATGTTAGCTTCAGAGAGGACTCAATAGACCAAGTAGCATGCTTACGATGTCCTCATTACCACCAGCATGATCCCAGTGACTTCGGCAGATGTCAGTATATCTGGCCTCTTTTATCAGCCCAGGAAATATTCATCCACTTACTGGTGAGTGTTAATAATGGCCGTCAAATTAATCTTGCCAGCATCAATCTGAGCCTTCAATTCCGGCGCAACCCTGCGATCATACAATCAGTTCAGCTCAGGCAAAGGTTCCATTCATCCAATAGATGCAACTCACTCCGGAGGATTGGCGGGATCAATGATAACCGATTGCTTAGTCGACTCATCCGTCACAAGGTAGGCATAGTTGTTGCCCTTCCCCGTCCCTGCAACGCATTCTCGAGTTAGCGAATGAACCAGCATTGATTGGTAATGTAGATGGCGCTATCATGGACCGAAGGACCAACATACACATAGGAATCGATGTAATATGCATGGCTCTGGCTTGTGGCTTGACGTTACGTGAACTAGTTCTGAATAATTGGTTTCTTAAGAAGTTCATCACTGATGATGAATGCAAACACAGTGCGGGGGAGCTCTTGGGGGAACTTCATAGTTATATCGATAGGCGGGCCCGGAGTTGGCTGATTACGTGATATCACCGACCCCCGGGGGCCGTTTGGGTAAGGATTACGACATGCAGTTGCCTATATTGGATTAGCGTGGATCTCATAAGATATGTATACAAAGTCTTGAGGAACTACGACTGTCACTGAGTCCACAAACCTTTTAACCTTCCTCTCACCCGACGTCAAATAAATGGGCGTTTGATAAGCAGACGTCACTTTCTCCTCATCATCCTTTCTCTTCTCCATTCTGGCTTCAAGAGCGTTGCAGGCCAGAGTGACTCCATTCAACCCTCGGGCCGTATGGGACTGTCGTCTCAGAGAGTCTCGGCATTAGCATGTCTGAGCGACATCTCGAGCGATCAGGTCTCTGGCCAATAAACGGCGAATCTCCACCAGTGGAGTTTCCTCGTTTGATATATATATATCCTCACAGTACGGGTTGCCTCTGTGGCGACCTCCAAACGGGAATGACTCTGGACACCTTCATCGTTTGCGATAGTTCATGCCTCTTAAGCGCCAAAAACTGACACACGTGAACTCTTCGCATCAACACCCATCATCGTCATCATCAAATATTATTCAAAAATCAAGCATCGGCGGTGACTCACGCTTCTCTGGTGTTAAGTAGGTTTCAGCTGCGCGTACCACTTCGAGCCATTAAGAAAATTTGACATTCTCTCGTTTGCTCTGATGACCAAGTTCTGTTTCCAACAGCTTGTTCCTTTGTTGTGGTTCAGAGTCCAGCCCTCGCTCGAGCAGGTCTTCAAGCGTATAGAGCCCGAGAGACGACAGTTCTACGCCGGCTATGTGGTTGAAGGTGGGGAGTATGTTCTGAATGACTTGACGACCCGTGCAAAGGACCAATTTGCAATTGATGGTGACCTCTGAAGCCACGATGACATGCTCGACGTTGTCAACAATCCGAAAACAAACAAGACGGCCCTGATGAGGCTGCGTCTTCATGGACTTGGTCTATTGAGTTCTCTCTGAAGCTAACATTCGCACAAGTTGAAACAATTCAAGGGTCTTCAGGTCATTGGTGGCAAGGATTGCGCGTCGGTCACCAAGACCCCTGCCTATGGTGAAGAATTCAAGATCGGAGACCGTATCTCCCGAAGAATAAATGAGCAGGTCACGAGTCAAATGACATTGCTTCTTCGGTCTCTGTTTCACATGTTCTCCTCTTCTCGACCATCCGGTACCACTCAGAACGCCCCCTGAGCGGTCGACGAGGAAGGCTTACCGGTGGCTTTGGGGTCTCTGGTATGTCACTTTACGGACTACTATTCTGCAGATATGCTGACATCTTTCACCCAGACCCCGAAGAGTATATACTCTGCTCTGTGCGTTTGAAGCACAAAGAAGCAGGCAGAGTCTTGTTGCTGCCTCCGCATGGACGCTGGTGAGCAGCCGGGAAAGGGAAGCTTCGGTCGGATTGTCGCCTGAGTCCGGGAGCTCTTCTTCATCTTCCACATCATTAAGTGACTTCCTTGGCTGGTCTGACCTCAAAGCCACCTTCCTCTCACAAATCACCACGGGACTAGGTTGGTTGGTTTTGAAAGCCATCTTTATCTTCTAAGCCACTGCACTGGTGACTGCCTTAGCTGGTCTGACTTCAAAGCTATCTTCCTCTCCAAAATCACCACATAGCTGACCAGGTTGGTTCGGTTGAAAGCTAGCTCTTTTCGCACGATTCACTCACAACATAGCTGGCTGATTTGGTTGGCTTTGCAAGCTCTTTCTCCCAAGGTTACCACATAGGTCACCCAGGGTTCCACAGAACGTACTTCCGTATCAGATCGTCCTTTTACATTAAGGGACTGGCCAGAAAGCTACGTCGCTACATCGATCATTGTCCAACATGCTTGACGCACCAAACCAAACGCCACAAGCCATGGGGAGAGCTGCAACCGATACAACCTCCCAGCTTACCGTTTGATACTGTTTGTATCGACTTTATGGTCGGCTTACCAGTCTCTTCGCGATCAAATAATTGCTGTATGTCGGTGACATGTCAATTGTCCAAACGAGTCGGTCTTATCCCAGGGAAGGACACCAATACAGCAAACGCGGCAAATGTTACTTCTTCTTCTGTCGATGAATTTGTGGTCGTGAATGGAAAGCTACGTGGCTCTGACAGTCAACAGTCAACTTTTTGTGACGCAGGTGACTCTGGTTCGTTCGTACTCGATGAGTATGGCAATTTGAACGGATTACTCTACGGTGGAGTCTTCCTTTATGTGGGGGCTAATGCACAAGAATGTTTCGGTGGGTTGACGACGTCTATGGATGATGTTGTAGAGTCTATTCGGCGAAGAAACGGGGATCAGGTTACCTTGAGTCTTTCCACATAATATCAATGACCCCTGCTTGCTAGGCTATTGTTATTGCTCTGTCTGAAGGCGCCATTGTTACCAATTCCTGACTTGCTTGAACTTGCTTCATAGTATCGGCTCGGCGAGTTAAATAGTAGCATAGCCGCAGAATGGTAAAACCAACAAATATGATCCTACTGTCGGTTTGCCTCCTAGCTAGAGGCAAAACAACCGGGATCGACCACCAAATTGATAACGTCAGCCTTTCGTTAAGGGGACAACGGTCAAGAGTTCTAGTGACCAACTGCATTTGGATGAGGCTAGCGTGGTGCATTTTATTGAGGTAAGCTGCTGACTTAGCTGCTCCCGCGTCTTATTTGCTCAGGTCGTGCTCAGTGAACAAATCAGAGCGCTTAGGTCACGCTCAGTGAGTGGGATCACTCTGCTTAGTGAGCAAATCAGAGCGCTCAGGTCACGCTCAGTGAGCGGGATCGGATTGCTCAGTGAGCGTGGCATCTAGCTTACATAACGATCAGGTGATACTCAGGGCGTGCTCAGTTCTACTCAGTGAGCAAAAAGCGGCATAGGGTTAGCACTAAAACGGAAAGGGAAAGCCAAGACTTGTCAGACATTATCCTGTCTATATGCAAGTTTCTCTAGGTTACTACGCTTCGCAGACATGATTGACTTCATCTAGAATATACCGACGGCTAGCGTAAAAGCAGAATACCAGTCTAGGATCTCTAGGATCAATTAACAAGAGCTGAGATGAGTGCGTGCTTTTCTTCTCCATTTCGTGTCCAGCACCTAAGGCCAGAACAACAAATTTGACTAAGGACCCTGCGACAGGGTCATTTCTGATGGCGCCACCAAGCGAAACCAATATATGATGGTATCAGTCTTCCGATAGACTTCCAAAGCCCGTCAAGCAAGAAACCCATGTCCACGCTTCAGAGCATATTCTGTATCGGATACTCATTTCTACGTCGACCCCTTGGAAAAACCAATATAGTCAGGATCTCCCCGTACAACCTCTCAAGAACTAGAATGGAATATTGCCGCAGACAGGGACCTTTCCAGTCGTTGAATTGAACTTCGCACGCAGTCGGTAAACAAGCCGCTCCCATCCTCTGACTCGAGTTTCGTACGTCTACGCGAGATATTCGTTCCGCGCAGTAATACGCTCCAGGAAATCGTCCACTACTTCATCTGTGACTTGGTTGTGGATAATTCCATGGGTCTGTGCAGTGACGACGACGGCTTCCTCGTTGCTGTAGTGGTAGTACCTTGGCTCGATGGAGCCATTGTTGTCGCCCTAGAGGATTGGTCGGTACATGGGGCTTGCGACGTCGAGTCATGTCTTAGTTGTCGCTGCCATGGGTTGTAGGCGTATGTGCCCTCGAGCTTTGGGCCACAATGGACACGGGTGTCTCGTCCAAATCAGACCTTCCTCCCCCCAATGTCCCCCTGTACCAGCCATCCTCAGAACACAAACTACCTCAATATCCATCCGTATGATCCCGCGGCTATTGAGTCATGGATCCAGATCATCCTTCAAAAACCTTGATTTCGCCAAGCAAACTAACAAAATTAACGACAACCCTTTTATTCCACGGACCAAGTCCGATAAAACATAAACCAACAACTTGGCGAAAGTACTCGCACGGTCTCTACCTCATTCCACTAGGCAATCCAAATCTAATCCAATAAGTCTAAACAGGAAACCTTTGAATCAACTAAGCCACACAAATCATGTATTGCATCGTATACAACATACTATACGATAAACAGTACATATGAAATCCGAGCGCAAACCCCAGTGCACTATAACCACCTACCCACTACAACACAACTGCATCGTACGGAGTAAGTAAACGATAAACTCCACAGATCTACAAGATTGCACTCTTCCAAGCAAAGTGTATTCCCCATCTTGCTGCAGAGCCCAGTGCCCGAAATCAATAATGTGCGGTGCATGTTGGTGACACACACGCACACACTACCTCACCACTGGGGCTAACTAGTAATCACAACACACTCCGCTGCACACAGCGGATGGATCCCAGGTTGTATGTATGTCCCACCCGCACAAAACAAAAGAAAAAAGAAAGCGGGAGAATGACTCCATTCCCCTCCGATATGGAAATGATGTTCCGCGTGTGGGGCAGACTTGGATATTAAACTGGGGCCAGCTTCGGGGTGTTTTTGTTAAGTTCCACTGATAGTTGGATTTTCTTTTCTTTGGATGATCCCTTTTCCAGTAACTAGAACAAGGTTGCATTTGTATAATCTTTTCAATATTGTGGTCGGTTGGGGTAATGTACCACTTACTCGATCCGTACATGTATATTAGTGGGGTGAGTCGTGTCTGCAAACATGCAGTTATATGTTGGATGTTGTATGTAGGGGCCACCGCTGCTAAACTCGGCGCATGTTGCATTTACCCACCGGGTACGGCGTTAAGGAGGGTATGTGTTTGACGTCGCACATTGACGATGCGGACTTTCTACTACATAACTGTGTGTGTGTGTGTGTGTGTCTGCGGGGGGCGGAAGCACTGTATATCACATCTATGTGCGTCGGCATACATGTCTGAATTTCTGTTCCACAGAGGGAAAGGGAGATGCAAGTGTGCTTGTCGGGTGCGGTGAGGACAGCAGGCGGATGTATATATCCCCCAGCGCGGAGACGAATCGGAGGTCGGGGTGCATTGCATGTGTGATAGGCGAGATTTTGATTGTCGTGTTGGATACTTTGTAGAAGTGGGCAAATTACATTGCTGGGTTGGGGTGGTCGATCGCTAGACTGACGGCCTGAGCGTCTTCGTTATAACAATTTAACTTGAGTTAAAACTTGAAATGAGAGTGTTATAGTATGTGCCTTGAGCGCATTTCGTCCATGATGTAGAAGGGTCGTAAGTGGATATGTTCCGTTTTTTGCTGTTAGAATAACTGTGAATAACGTTGTAGAACAGCTAAGCACATCTAATTCTATTCTATATATAACCACGGCGTACTCCGATAGCTTAGAAGTTGAAACACAACATATATATACATAGGAAATTACTACAGCAATAAAAGCCAACCCTCTACAACACAGATTCAAGATAATTGCCGAGCACCACAACTAGCATCATAGCCAGTCATACACTGTATGATTGTGTCTCCCGATATACATAGCAAAAAGTGTGCCATCTCACTGCAGCTGTTCGCACGCATATACCCCTGCGATCAGCTGCACCGGGCTTCTTCTGGCGACACCCGCGGCATGTCCCAGGGATGCACGGGAGTACATCATATGTCGGCATGTCTTGAGTGTGACTGTTGGACAGTTCACGATTACTGATTACTACATGTAGTAAGAGTAAGTGGTCTTTCCGAATGGAGCCTTGTGTCTTGTATACGAGAGCGGCCCCTCAGGATCAGCCCCTGCATAAATGGATCCTCGACTCAATTATGATCTTTTGATTTTTTTTCTTTCCAATAGATCAGCGGAGGGATATCAGGTCGGAATACTCCGTGGAATGGTACAAAAAGGACAAGCGCATATAACCAGGAATGTGGATCGCGATTATGTACATGGTAGGAGGAAAAGGATGAAGGAGTTGGATTGGAATGGAACTCAAGTTTTGGGGTTAATTTCAATAGAAACTCTAAGAAAGAATCTGATTGGTCCAACCTCGTGTTTAGGGACGGAAAGAAACCACGTTTCCTTGACCGCTAGGCTCCGTCATTGTCTGCTCCTCCCCAATAGTATCCACTTTCTGCCCCAGTAACCTGGGTTTATCACTCCACTAGTCACCACTTTAGTCCTTAGTGAACTTGAAAACGGAGTAAGAAATTCCCCCCCCCCCCCCCACTTCCAGACCTGGACCTTGCGTGGCGTTGGACCAGCGTATCCGAGGCTGCATTTTAAACTGCGCCCGACACGGCAGTTTCTTTTCCAAGGGTTGGCTTGGACTTCGATTATGGTTTAGGAGTCGGCATTGCGCATGAAACACTGAAAAGACCGAGGTGATGACGCAAATCTAACCGTGAGGCTGCAGTTTTCATCGTGCAGGGTGCAGCGACCTTACGTGTCTTTATTCTTTATATATATCGTAGAGCCGGAGCCCGTAGGCGCTGTGTCACAGGACCCTTGCAAGGTCTGAACTGTGATTGAAACAGTTGGCTTCGTCCGGTTTCGAAGCACTGGGATTTTTCCACGGCCTATCGGAGGACGGCAGCGCCGAGGTCTTGGTTTCAACCTTGACATCTAGGTTCGTACTAAACTGGGTCATAGTACAATATAGTACTGGGTGAAGGTCAGGGTGTCGGAGGATAATCCGCGATCGTCGAGTCCTGAGAACGGCCCGCTTGATGGGTAATTACCAATCTTGGAAATTTTGACTAGGGAGGGTACAACATAAGCGAGCAAACAGTCAAGGTAGCAATGCCGCTTTCTACCTAGGTACATCCGTATTTCCATTAGATCCTTCATAGTTATCCCTTCTTTATTGAATGTGCCATCCCATCACATTCACATCAGCCACAAAGAACAAAGAAAATAAAATAATAGATACTTAATAAAAAAAAAAAAAAATAGAAAACGCACGGGGAGCAGGGTGAACCCAAACATTACACCGTAAGGAGCAGATGACATGACGCTAAAGCAAGCCAAATTGAACTGGCCCGCAGCTCCCGCATTCTTTGGGGCTAAGGGGAACCGGGCAATCAGAACTCCCTGGAACGTCTGGAAGGACGAAGGAAGCTGCGATCGGCTGTGGAGGCAGTTGGATTGGTTCATCACTAGTCGTGTTTCTAGTGGATAGGCGCCCGGGAGTGTGGGTTCAGGAGGCTGACTGAGAGCTGATGCTGGTCTCGGACGGTGACCGCCTGTTTTAACTTGTTCAAAGGGCTATGCGCTATACAAGGTGCAACGTGCTCCGGACTAGTACAAGTACTTTTGGTACCAGGTCGCTATAACTGGTAGGTTAATTAGAGTGGGAGAGACATGGTAGATAGATACGGCACTGTGGCCTCGGATTGTCTGGTATGCAGTGTAGGTTCCTTTGGGAATTCTCGTATTAGCTACTAGTAATACGGAGTTGTATCTGCTTGAACATGGAACCAAGTGTTGGCTTTTCTATGTTTGCACATGTTGTATGTTGTATCTTGAGCTCCTTTGTATGGTGGCGATCAGACCTACCCGTGTGGGACATTTTACTCTTCGTGGCATCTTTCTTAGTACGGAAAGATACTCCGTCCCCTAATGATTTGTGCCGTTACTTTGTACGGTGTGCTCGGTGCATACCATCGACGATCGGCAATTTCAGATTGTGTCAGCGGTTCCACCAGGGGGGAGAAGTTTGATAGACAAATCAGATAGATCCCCCTGGCCTTTTTTCCTTTCTTCCTTTTCTTGTGGGATTCCTGCCCTGTGCAGGAAGTGGGTTTGGTAAATTCCGATATAGGCTTGGATCACTTCATGCCGTGTTAAGTGGGTTTGATGTGTTTTGCATTGGATCCCTGAGATCGTAGTTGATTGGTAAGGGTGATCCTGTGCTGTATTGTGTATGATAAGTACGTGGTAGGCAATGTTGCCCTTCAAATGTTTGGACAGTTGTATCGGGAACTTCATAATTAGAATGTTCTTTCTCCTCTATTAAAATCATCAATATAGAAAATGCTAACATATTAGTCCATGAGGGGGAAAACGCCCCCTGAACAAATGGCCGGGCTTCCCCCGGGGATTGGACTGTTTTTGGCTTTGGCAGCTAAGCACGATCAGATCCGCCCGGCCACGTTGTGAATGGGTGGGCTTTGCTCGTTTTGGGGACACAAAGTGGGTTCGATTGATTTTCCTTTTCTTCTATTTTAATTTAATTTTAGTTTCAACTTTGGTACAGGCCAGTTCTGGAAATTAGCGCCACTCTTGCTATGTCCCGTTGTACTCCATACTCTGTGTCCTTTATTTAAGTACGAAGTAGGTATGTACCTAAGTGGCAACTACTTATATAAGGCTAGCATGAATATTAGATATGATCTGTAACTGCAGCCGACATATTAAATCAGTAATTGACTGGTCACATCTAGACCGTCAGCAGGTCCAGGTCGAATACTTCGTTAATCTGCGCGAACTCAAAGTCAAGCTCCACGCGGGTTCAACGCTTGGGATAGCCGAGCTTCCCGCTCAGATTCCAAGCCTCCTTTCCCTCACAGTACGGACGACGGACAATCTTCGCAAATTTTGGTGGCGTCTGTGATGAATTCCATGAAACGGGTCCACCGTTGAGGCACTCGGATCGATGCGCTACCATTAGCTACATTAGTTGGCGCCCACCCCTCTTTTTCTCAGGTGATACCAGAGAATGACTTCAAAATGTTGATCCTGTGGGAAATGCAGGGAGCCTAAAGGCCCAAGTTTCGACTCAGCCAACCTAGATGATCGGCCGTGACGAGTCTGGCAGTAGTCGATATCCAGGATCGGAGGGTTTTACATTGAATCGAAAGATCATTGTGAACATTTAACTCTAAACCGAGTGAGTCAAGTGAGCCACAGAGTCTAAGATCACAGTGGCAATGATGCATCTCCTGCATCATGTACTCCGGATGAAGACTCCAAGAGAGACAAGATAGAGGGGGAGACGACATGCATGAGACTAGGAGAAAATAGCAACCTCACATCCGGGTATGCACGGTACAAAGCAGTGCTTGGATCTAGGCCCTTTGAGGAAAGGGGACCCAACGATGACGGTGATTGCAATCTGGAACTCCACTTTTGAACCCCCCCTGTCGAAATTCACGAAGGATGTACCTACTAGTCGATCCTTCTATAATGTTCATATAACTATGGTACCCCCATCACATTGTGACCCTTGCGTAACGAGCTGGTGACGCTTATAATTGAACTTGTAGGGCAAGGGAAGGAGGGTAAGAAGGGCAATGGAAGGACAAGGTGTCCTGTACACCGTCATGTTTCCCGAGGTCGCCAACTCTGATGACATTCTTATGGACCAGAGAAACCCAAAGTAAAAAGCCAAAGAGGCGTTCAGCCTTGGGAAAGTATTCGCAGATCGGGATCACCAAACAAGCAGCATTCCATGGGCGGTTAAAGAGCCAAGGTTCCTGACTCTTGGGTTGTGCTTTTTTGGGTTTGATTTTTGATTTTTTCATTTTTCTGAATTAGGTCAAGTCCTACTCTTCTTTAGGACATAGTCTACAGGGGAGGGGTCACCGAACTATAAAATAAAAGTCAAAATTAATATAATTTTGATTTAATAACTAAAAAAACAGACTAGGCTGGACTATTTCCACCTTCCAACACATACTAGAGATACCTGTTTAACCCGATTAATCTAATTCTATGACTCTTTCCCCGTGTTCGCCTCAAAACCATGTTCCATGTTCCCACAGGTCCGATCCCACCCTGCTATTTGACTGCACTCCGGAGTAATCCCTTTAGACGGTCTGATTCATGGATTTGGTTCCAGCTCTTTATTTGCGTCTAGCCTTCTTTCGTTAGTGTCAACGTCGTGTCATCTTAGCATGTGCATCGTGGAGCTGGATCGTCCCTGGATTCCCTTATAACATCTGCCTTGCCTGGTAACGGGATCTTCATTAAATACTCTTACCTATCGCGGTTCCTGAGCGGGAACGTCGGCGCTTTTTTTATCACTTACCTCCACTCTCCATTATTCAACCCCTTCTACGTAAGCTATTGATCAGCTCGCTCAAACCGACTATATACTGACTTAAGTCCCTCTCAGTCAACTACTTCTCTCTTCAACCTTTTACTTCTAGCTTTTTTTTTATATGGACAACTGCTGGAACTCTCAGCCATCTTCAACAGGCTCTCAATGGCTTTCAGACAATGCTTCTGATACTCAGCCCACCATGCAGGATCTGGTCTATGCTTTCCCTCGGCCAAGACACTCTCGAGTCATGAAGCCCCGTAGTGCAGGCAACAGTCCTTCAACCGCGATTAGGAGACGCTCGACGGTGAATCAAAATGTGACGCATGGCCTGCCCACCCAATATCAGACTTCCTTGGAGGAGGCACTCCTCGCCTCCGCAGCCCGGAACTCACGTCCGATCAGCTGGCACCCTTCATCGGCAAGAACTCGGGGAATCTCTAACCCGTATTTACCGAACTTCACTCCGGACAGCTATACCGGTATGCCAGGCATGGCAGATCAATATCTCAGCCCATCCGTCTATGGCGGCGAAAACATCATGTCATATCCCGTGACCGTCGACCCTTCATTCTCCGCCAACGACTACTACCCGGTTTACGCAGCCATGCAGGAGGACTTGCCACTTCCGCAAAACCCCTCGGCGTACATGACCGGCTCGCAGGTCGAGCCGATGGCGTGGGACGTTCCCATGCCCGCTGACCTATCGACAATCTCGCATCCAGCCTCCGACAACTGGTCACTGGACATGCTATCGATGGGCACCAACATCCCGCCTCCAGAGACAACATGTCCAAGCTACGTCAGCGTTCCTTCCCCGGGTGAACTGAGTGGCCCATCCACTCCGGACTTCCTTCCCATTCAACAATTCGAGAACCCCTTCCAGCCCATGGAATCGAAAAAGACCAAGGGCGAAGAGGAACTAGTCGGCATGGGGCTGTACAGCCAGCCAAACGGAACACTGGCACGAGCCCCGCAAAGCAAAGCAGGCACGGGTCTGAAGCTGGAGGAAACATTTACCCCGTCCGAGGAAGACAAGGACGGCGAGGCGGATGCAGAGGCCGAGGAGATTGAGCAGTATCAATCAACCCAACAACAAACCTACGCTGAGGCCGCTCCTACCATTCGCCAATCGAAGCAGCAGCCCAGACAAGCCCTGGACCTGCTCCAGCGGTCATTTTTCTTCGACCACGATGAAGCGGATCAGCAGCCGATGGCCGTCGCACAGCCTTTCACTACCTTCAACCAGCCTTGCGTGAGCTATGGATATGGGTGGTTCTGAGTGATCACCCGCAGAGCCGGAGCATATTCTTATTTTACTTTTTAGCATTCCTGTCTACCAGCGGCATAGCGTGGCGTTATCATTTGTATTTTCTTATTTGGCGTCGGATACACGGAAAGGATACCCTGGGACGTCGCATCTAGCTACAAACTTACTTTAGGCAGGTGTCTCGTACACGATGCAATACACAATCTAGCTCATCACTTTCCTCTTAACACTTGAATTAGACCAGAATCAGCGTAGGATCTTTATCGCAGATTGAGTTAGTTATAACTTCAAGCTTGGAACTTTGGAACCTTAGAACCTTAGAACCTTCCAACCTTGGAAGGTTTGAAGTATAAAGTTCCCCCCTCTGATTGGCTACACGAAAACTCAAACCCGGCAAAACCACCCAAAAGGAACAATAATCCCCCGAAAATCTTTCGCATATCAAACTCAAGTCAAGCAACCAAAAGAAACAGAAATCCATCCAACAGCAAAACAAATAAATAAATACGCATATCCAATTCAGTGCGAGAATGGCAAAAGTCATTTTCACAGCGTGGAAATCCAAGTCCCAGCTGCTACAAGTGCGAGACGAATTCTACCCTCCGCCCACCTACACAGGGCCTGATCTGCGCTCTCACGGCTGTGCAGTGGTATGTCAAGGACTTCAAACTAGCTATACGATCTAGCCTATCCTATATAAGAAATACTAACTTAAACAGGTCGAAGCCTGGAAACTCCGCGGCAACGTCCCACACCACGTCGAAGCAACAGCCCTATTAACAGATGCAATTCTGCACGACGACGCGGAGCGAAACTCCATTTTCTCAATTCGGGCTACGTATTCTGCGGCGTTTTGTCGGTAAGCTCTACCTTTTTTCTTCTTTCTACAAGTATTCATACATGCAATCCATTCCCCAACCCTAACCCCCGACCTGATCTTCACGCAAATTCGCAATATCATATAATCCCATGTATACAATACATCGCTAACAAAGACACAGCTTCGTAACAGGCCTTGTAGATACGAAAATCCACGGCGTCCGCAGAACAATGTTCCAACGCGCGACAGACCTAGGCCTCCCAGCTTCCTTCGTGGAACTCCGCCACGAAGCAACGCACCGCGAGCCGCCCTCGCTAATCGTGCTACGCAAGGCCGCGCAGCGCTCACTAGAGTGGTTGTGGGGGAACTACTGGGTCTTTGTTGCTGATGATGCCGGCGCTGCGGGTGACTGTGGCTCTGATGAGGCTGTGCGAGCGACGATTTGTGAGGCGTTGCAGCCTCTACTTGCTGGCGAGAGGAATGAGGATAAAGTGAATATGTCGAAGAAGAGGAAATGGGAACGGGCTGTTTCGGTTGCTATGCGGCTTGTGGAGGTTTGTAATGGGGCTGTCTGTGGCGGGAGGGTTTTGGCGGGTGTGCTTGTTGAGGGGGGGTTGTTGGTTCCTGGGGATCGGGGGTGAGTTACACCTTTTTGGAATTTCCTGGTTGGGATTGCGCGGATGCGGTCATGCTAACTTGAATGTCAGAATCGGAGACTCCCTAAATGAAACATTCAAACAATGGAACCCGGTTCTTCAAAAGGTCGCTGAAAGCCACCCATCTTTCCTTCGACATCTAACTGAAGACCTGGTCAACGAGCTCGCTTTCAAAAATGAAACTGCCGGTACTGAAACCGACCCCATCAGCGAAGCATTGTACCTGTGGATCGCGCATATTTTCACTTCTACCGCTTGGGAATTCCACCGCCAAGCTTGTTCGCAGAGCTATGTTCTGCGCGCTTGTGATGAGAGTCCGCATCATTGGACGAAGATGTTGGGGGAGCAAGTGAGGAAGCAAGCTGGGAAGGCTAAGGCGGTACCTGCGTCGAGATCTGCGGGGAAGAATCGGGTATCGAAGGCTAGGACTGCTAGGAATGATTCGCATTATGCGCCGGCGCAGCTTTCGGAGAAGTTGGTGGAATGTGGGTGGGGGTATTTGGGGAAATGGGATAGTCGGCCTTTGGGGGTTGTTTCGAGTCATTAGGAGGTGATCTGGGTTGGATGTATGCGCTGCTGGCGGCGTTGAGAATCTAAATGCGAGTACATGTAATCTTATTTTGTATTACTAGCAACGAACCAGAGTGGTTGGGAACACCATGGTTGAGCCTTAATTTGTCGGGAGATCAGATCTACTACTTGGTTCTTCTCATTTCGGCTTTTCCAGCTGGAAGATACGAAGACCTACGGAGGCATCACAGGGATATCACAGAAAACTCAGCGCGAAATAGTAGATTATCAGCTCTATTCCCGAAGGACCAAGAACCTCGATCTGTATGCGGCAAGAGATGCGTCTCTGGCAAAAGATCTTCTTCGTCGTAACACCCCGAAGAACAGCCGCCTGACCCTCTGATAAAACCCAAGAGATATAGGGCCACCCGAGCCGACCATCTATGTGGTAACCTTGGGAGAAAGAGCTTGCAAAGCCAACCAAATCAGCCAGCTATGTTGTGAGTGAATCGTGCGAGAAGAGCTAGCTTTCAACCGAACCAACCTGGTCAGCTATGTGGTGATTTTGCAGAGGAAGATAGCTTTGAAGTCAGACCAGCCAAGGAAGTCACTTAATGATGTGGAAGATGAAGAAGAGCTCCCGGACCCAGGCGACAATTCGACCGAAGCTTCCCTTTCCCGGCTGCTCACAAGCGTCCATGCGGAGGCAGCAACAAGACTCTGCCTGCTTCTTTGTGCTTCAAACGCACAGAGCAGAGTATATACTCTTCGGGGCCTGGGTGAAAGATGTCAGCATATCTGCAGAATAGTAGTCCGTAAAGTGACATACCAGAGACCCCAAAGCCACCGGTAAGCCTTCCTCGTCGACCGCTCAGGGGGCGTTCTGAGTGGTACCGGATGGTCGAGGAGAGGAGAACATGTGAAACAGAGACCGGCGTTTTAGGCCTCACGACGTGGTAATTTGTCAGGAATCCTTTGTGGCTGGTTCCATTCGTGGTCAATACAACGAAGCCGCCGAGGGTTCCTGAATTGTTATCGCCATGAATCCCTATGGAGGACCCTATTCCGGGGCTACCCCCGACTTCCGTGCGATCCAGCACGGAGACTTCTTTATAAGCCAGTGGCTGGATGCCCCTAGGCAGAAACTCGATTTCGATGTCACGAACGTGAGGCGCAAGGATCGTAGCAATGTTCCCCTAGAGCCTAAACCAGTTCGCTGAGGTATTTGGCGATACGACAACCACCACAGCAGGCCGCTGCTTTTCGGCTCGACTGCTGATATCAAATGCACAAACTAAATGCCACTGGCCTGGAATCTCTCTGCGTAGAAGGTTGGTGACTGTCACTTTTGTCTTTTCGTAGGCTATTATAAGTGGGTTGTTAAGTGGTAAGTAAGCTAGTGAAGGTTTATGATATAAATCGATATTTAGAATCTCGATGTGAATGTTCTGAATCCGATGCTGCTGTAGGAGTTTGATAAGGTGGTCCTTGGTAGCCCCGATGCTATCTGGTATGGAGTCCTCCGTAGTTAGAATAATACTGATCTGGGCTCTAGTATTATTAAAGGTTGAACTGTGTGTATATATAAACGATGCTGTTGTGAACCTGTAGGACTGTAGGATTTGGGGGATGACGGGGTGGAGTGGGAGTGTTCTGTCCTCTTCTTGAGGAGCAAGAGGGACCACGGAAAACGGGTATGGAGAGGGATTCTCAACACTCGTCGTTCGATAGGGATCAGATCGGTAGATGTATTGGCCGATTTTCATGTCACCATCCGTTTCTCTAGACTCGCGTTGATGTTTTCGTCGCTTCCTTGGCGATTCGGGAGGTGTAAGAGTTGACATTGTTGCTGAAGATAGATACAGATGCGCTCGAAATCAGTTTCACCTCTTTACTGTCTTCAATTGTTTCTCAAACTTTGTCTTGCCTGGCGCCATACCTTTTATGGTTAGCTTACCCCTGACCCGCACTCTTGGCAGTATCTCAATACGGTAATAAATAATTGCATAAAAATAGCTATCGTATCATGGTTGTATGGGCCATGCCCTGTCTAGAAGCACTGACTCGCAAACAAGCCAAACAGACTAGTTGGCAGGAAATTCGGTCGGTTATCTGGCCACTACAACTCTCATCTGGGTCAACCACGTTCACTCCACTAACACAATGGATGGGCGAAGCCATACGTAGATACAATACTGGTGGGATGAAATATTTCTTTACAACCGAATTATCCGCCCTACAAATTCCTGAATTCCTTGGGTCCCACCCTCTGTACCCCGGATGACCATAATGTGCTGAAGTACAGTTTGACCTTACATTGTTCTATCCTTTGACTACACCCCGACCTTGAGATCTATCACTGCTAGAGAGATTACCTTCTTCTTTTTCTTATCACTTCCTCTTTCGAAGTTCTCTTCTCCAAGTCATATTTACAGCACTGAAGGTCAAATTTCGAATCATCAACAATATATATTCTGGTGACGATCTATCAGATCTGCCACGCCGACATTGACTGGTCAAATTCTAACCGTTGTTTCATTCTCACGTCGCTCGTTTCATCGCAGGCCGAGTTACCAGACCTCTACCTACCCATTCAGGATATTTCAATTTGTTTTGACCAACACAGATCATCTAGACAACACGAACCTCGTCACAATCTCAGCATCAACATCAAATTCGCTCCCAATGAACCCTTCCTAGGTGCTCGGTCATGTTGTCCTTGCGATTGAAAGACATGTCGCATGAAGGGCACTCGAACGAGCCTGGAGCAATATGTTGCGTGTCGATATGACGTATTAGTGCTGGCTTGCCGGAGAAGGGTTCCCGGCGTTTGCAGTCCCTCCAATGACAATTAAAAGGACCTTGGGCCTTTCTAAAGTGATCGAAAGCTGTTAATGGAATTTGGAAACTCGGTGATAAATTCTTAGGTTGCTTACTTCTGTTTCTGCCGGGGTGCTCGGCTATGGCCATGTGTCATTTTTCTCTTAGAATAGCTGCTACTACCACGAGCTTTTGGCTGGGATGTATTTTGTGGAGAGGAATTGCATGTCGATAAATTAGGACAAGCGGGATCATATCTAGGGCTGGGACAATCCATGGCCGGAGCCTCGGCAGTGCGGCTTTCCTCGATCGAGGGATGGGCTGTGGTATCTTGACTGTGACAATACATATCAAGATAGGTTGAAGTGAAAGGCATAGCAAAGCTAGAATCAACGTATGCAAATCCGGGATGCATGGGATGATTGTAGGGGAGACGGTCTGCTGAGAACATGGATGGTTCCGCCGTCATAGAGGTAAGGTGTCGATGAGGGCAAGTCGCACTTTGGACATGACAATAGCCCCTCATAATCCATTCATCTATTTCAGCTGCCGTTGAGTTGCCAGAGCAGGCGTTGGTGTTGCAGGAAGGTGATGCCATAGCGCAAGACTGTGAAATGCTTGATAGGAATTATAGGCAGAATGGACATAAGCAAAGTGGCTAATGTCAAGTATTTGGTCTGATGTATAAATATTTTGATGGATTCCATGGCAGTCTTATATGTTTTCAAGGTGAGCTCGAACAGTACCCTCAGTTGGAGAATTCCCAGGGATCGACTGAGAAGCACGGGCCTTTAGAAGGGTTGTGGGTCTCTTCTGATTGGGTTCATGTGTGTTTTCAGAACCTCATTTTACCCCACCTCGTCATATTGGGTCCCAACTCAAAACCTCCCCTTCTCCATACCCTGGTCGATCGTCTTTAGCTTAATAATTTTTCTTTTTGGGGATACATTGTTCGACGAGGGAATATCTCTCCCTTTCACATTCTTTATAATTACGGTGAACGGGAGCGGCGTGTTGGAGCCCCCTTTCACCGGCCATGTCGCAACTACTCAAGATGTCCCTCGATCTAAGGTTTCAGAAGCACAGCGATTGCAACTATATCTCATCTCGAATTCCAATTATTTTTAGCAGTGAAATCCCAATATTGCTTAGCCTTTTGTAGCGCAAAGACTGTATAATCTAGGGGAAAGAAATGAGAGTCAGGCTTAGCAGCAGCTCCCATGCATTTATATCCTCAAACAGTGCTTTTCCTGTTTGATCGTACCGACTCTGTACATAAAAGAGAAGACATAGCTGCTTCTTAACAAGTGGAAATATCAAGCCACGAAGAGCAGCTGTGGCATTCTTGATTCCTACGTCGATAGTTTAGCAGAAAAAGAATGAGATATTCGTAGTGTCCCCAAACGAGCGTGTTAGCTCGTCAATGATACCGCAGAGGAGTATTGTTTTGCTATATTTTAATATAAATAAATAAATATATAAATCTAATCAAACCCTGATGAACATCATTGTAAAGCATTATATCCTGATGGTACAACATGTCATTTCAATAGCATACCTGCAATTATGATGAATATACAACTACATAGGTATAATGTTTATTTAGGGTGATGTTCTAGACCTTTTTATTTTTATGGTACTTTTTGTGGGATCTGTGCCCCGCATAAACTGCCTTCCAATCATCAAGAGTATATATAAGGATTCGAATAAAGGTGTTTCGTTATTATCTAAACAACTACCTTATACACTATAAATCATCCTAAAATTTCACTCCTGTAATTAGTAACAGTAAAGCTGCATAGGGTCTTCTCGTCTATCTAGAGGTAAACAGTATCTGCACTGCTATTCCAATTTCACGTTAAAAATATACTATTAAAAATCATATGCATTTAGTTTTTTTTTTTTTTATATTAACCTGTATTTAGTAAGAATTTACTAATCTTAATAAAGGATGACTTTTAATAATTCTCATTTTTTTTTATTTATTATTATTGTTGTTATTCTATTTTATGTTTTATTTTGCCTTTGCCCGGATCACCTCTGATCCAGAGGAGATAGTTGCTCTGGTTGTCTCGCCATTGTTGAAACCCCCACTTGTCTAGAACCCAGCAGTATGAGTCTTTGAGCAGCCCTCCGTTGGTGTTCTGAATACGATCTTTGTCATGGTGAGAATTAGTCGTTCGCAGATCCCGCAGGCACGCTTGATTCAAAGTCCCCGATTGTACTTCAGCAGTCACACCGGTTAGTCACGTTCTTTTCCTGTTTCGATGACAGCCTCCGCGATCACTCGAAGACGGAAGAATTGTTCGTTGGTAATAGTTAGTGCTAATTGCGGAAACCTAGCCACGCTCTAGTTATCGAGCAGAAGGAATTCTGTCAAAGATAAGAGTGGCGAGGGGCATCGAGGGTACCAATCGTATGAGCATTTCCGGTAAATTACAAAGCAGCACATCATGTGATTTCACTTTACGATACGTTTCTATTCCTTGAAATGCGCTAACCCAAATATAGACTATCGTGTTTCAGGATTAAGTTTGAGAAATAATCAAAGAGAATAAGGTGGTGAAACTGATTTCGAGCGCGTCTGTATATTGTATGGTATAAGGTTTTGTGGGACGGTGAGAATGCAGTGTCCTGAAAATGAATGAGAGATGAAGTGAGTCATTTGGAAGTAGACTTTCCCTTGGTTGAAAACCCTAAATCTAGCAGAATGTTCTTTCCCTCTCACCACATTTACTCAGTGAGCCTGAGCCTGATCGACCTCATAATAGCGGCGGCAGCCCAGACAGGAAAGCCCCACCTGGCGGACATTATCCTGTGTATATAGGTGCATATAAGTTTGATGTAGTTCGATGGGAAGGTCTGCATATCCCAATTGTAGTTCCACGGAAATCACTACCGTTTATATAGCAATTATAATTTATGACAAGCCCCATTAGCGGCACGCTTTCCTTGGATACCTATCACTGAGCACTCAGCAACATTCGAAGACTCTGAGATCGCTTAGTGAGGGACCACTACCGGTTCCGCGGCGCTAGCAGAGCCGCCGTGTTTGGCTGTGATATCGCCCAAGTTCTATTTTTTGGGCGGCGCCTACCTACATGTATGAGCCTTGCCCCTGTAGCGGGGACTGACTAGGTGTTTCAGCAGATGTTATGAGCCTCCCTATTCGCGCGAGCATATAGTTAGCCACCTGAGAAACGGGCATCGCCATCGAAAGTTGTCGGAAATGCGTTCTATTTTCAGAAGATGATCGATATAGGTGCTGCAAAAGCTCCAATCACATAGAACCACATTGGAGGGCGGCAATGGCTCTGGGTAAATCTCTAGCGACCTTCAAGCCTCCAAGGTATAAAGGTGTCAAAAGAGCCTGGTATAAACCGAATTAAAGCACAGCTTACACTATACGTACCGACCTTTCAATTCCGCCCAAACAACAGAATAGCTAGCCATATTCGTCAAAGCCACTTGCAATGCCTTCCAACAAGCATCGGATATACGTTGTTCTTTATGCACGAGGTGGCAGTCCTACTATGCCAGGAAAGGAGGACACGTGAGTCATCACCCATGATGTTGTTTATCTGTAAGCAACCAGAAGAGCTAATACCATGTCTTGGATAGGTATCACTGGTCCATAATCATAGGACCCAAAGTTGAGGCAGACAATATCAGTGGTTTCCGTTATCACGCGAAAGAGAAACCAAGTCCAGGAGGTGGCTCTACTTGGGAGTTTGAAGAGACCGAGTGTAACTTGAGGGCTACCCAGATGCTGCTTATTCGTGTCCTGATTGGAAAGGTAGCGAATGGACCTCGCACAGTCGAAATCCTGCGCAATACGCCCATCCGACAAGGCGAGCCAGGATGGAATTGCGTTGGATGGGTAAAGGAGGCACTGGAAACGCTCAAGGCCGATGGGAAAGCTTTAGGCACGAGCAGCCTTGAGTGGAGCACAGTGCGAGACGAGGCGATGGGATATTGCCAACGCAAGAAGGACCAGCATCGGTTCGATGGGAAGGGTAACTTCGATATGAGCAAAGCCCCAACTTACGATTTGTTGAAGCACCGAGAGATTGTCATATAATTTGGTAGAATGAACTTGATTTCTCAGAAGCGGTTTTGACGGATCTGTTCCATTGCCAGCTCTTCGGGCATTGGTATTAAAAACTTGTCGATCTCGTTGATCCAGAACGAGTTTTGTGGATTGACTTGGCAAGCCGTCGTATATTCCCAATATGAAGGAAACCAACCGGCCGTTTCCCAATCAATGATTCCGACAACGGTATCATCGCGAATGATAATGTTGAGACTGCTTAGATCACCATGAGTGAATTTCAACGGCCACGTGTTATCGTGTTGTCTGATGAGGTTCTGGACGTCTTGATCGAGTTTTGGATTGAATTCCAAACCCCCGCGTAAATGACGATGGAACTCTTGGATGGTTTTAAATGGGCCGTAGTGGATTGTACGGCCACCGAGACGGCCGTCGTGAATCGGTCCGCCGTCAACAGAGGCAACTCCCATGTTTTCTGGTGGCTGGAGTTCTCGCATCTCAAGAATCATTTTCTTCAATTGAGAAAGAAGTCTTGCCTGTGACTCCTCACCCCGTCTCACCCAGCCATTGCCAATAATATCACCTTCAATCCTCTCCATCACAATGTATGTGCAACCGGAACGAACGAATGCACATATAATTTTAGGCACAGGGATGGAGGTGTTTTTCGATATAAATTGCATTGATGCTGCTTCTGACAGATCCATGCGGTACCCGTATTTGACACATATTTTGCTTGTCAGCATGAGAACACTCCCATAGCGAAGTCGAACCCGTTTGAGCAACTTGATAGCGAGAAGTGTGCAGTAGCGGTTAAACACGCTGTCATTGATTGGCTTCGACATGCTCACTGCGGCGGGGAACTGCGAGCCCAAATCGAACTTGGGAGGGGACAGTGACAGCAGCATCGTGACTAGCTACGCGTGGGTATGTATGCTGGCTGGAACAGCAGTACCTACGTACCAGAGATATAGTTATGTGCCTGTTGAATGATTATCGGTCTCATGTGGAACCATTGAAGGGGTCTGACCTTTACCGAGCCAAGGACAGTGTGAGCAATGAAGAGGCTTCAAGAATGACAGGAAAAGGGGGAGGTAGTTCATGTTGTGGCACGTGACTGAGCCGCAAAAAGGCTGGTATACATGAACTCGGCCAGAGCTCTGCCAGACCGCCCAGAGGCGGACCTGGAGCTTTTAGGATCCTGCAGACAGGTCACAATGACCCTGCTCCGGACTCTGCCGGGCTGCGGGATCCCGCCAGAGTCTTCTCACACAGGATCCGTCGTAGGAGTTAGGTTCTTTAGCGATTAGTTTCAATACGCACAGCACCATTAGGATTCCTTCACTCTAGTTCAGATCCCCTACCAGGACCCGTTGTTCAAAGCTATATGTACATGAGGTAGAGGTAGGTATGTTTCTATATGAAGAATGTAGGTACATATGATGAGGATGCCCGTGTGGTATACACCACTTCGGCCCAAAGAGGAAGGAAGTAGACAATCATCGTGACGTCAATGCATCCAAGATTCCCAGATAATAAGAAACTTGTGTTTCTGTGAGGACAATTCTGCTTCTGTCAGAGACTACACTAAAGAAGGCTCGTTCAACAGTTGCAAATACAACCATACCTATCTTCGCACGTAAGGTACACTACAGCAAAATGGCACAGTGCGGAAAACACGAACACCCTTGCGGCGAGACAAGCGGGAACCCCGGCGAGCCGCGGACAATTAAGAGTCGAGTATTGGAGACTGGCGCCTCGATGGTCCAGGACTTCACGCCCGTCAAACAGATCTGTGCATACCTCAATGCATACCACGTCTACGCCAACGATCCAACCCGCCCCGTCGAGGCGAATCACTACTGCACTCATCTAACAGAGGGTACGCCAATAGCCACCTCAGCAAAGCCAGATATCGAATGCCGCTAATGCTTACCAGACATGCGCCAATGCCTAATCTACGACTCACCAAAGGCAAACGCCCGCCTCATCGGCGTGGAATACATGGTCTCGCCGCGAATCTTCAAAACCCTCCCTGAGGAAGAGCGCAAGCTGTGGCACACGCACGAGTTCGAGGTCAAGAGCGGCATGCTGATCATGCCATCGCCGGCTGGTGTGCCTAATCCCGCGTGGGAAGCTGCTGAGACCGCCGAGATGGAGGACATTGCGCCGATCTATGGGAAGACTTGGCATCTGTGGCAGGTTGATCGGGGAGATCCGGTGCCTATTGGTCAGCCGCAGTTGATGGGTAGCATTACGTCGCCTGAGAATGCTAAGTTGGTGCATCCGGAGGGGTTGGATGGGTTGCTTAAAGATCGGGATGAGAGGTTTGGTGTGGATCATCGGCAGAAGGCGAAGAAGAGGGAGGGGATTGAGCCGGTTGAGAAGCATCCTGGTATGTATTCTCCATTGGTTACGTTTTGGTTTGCTTGTGCTTGGACTGACGTGACTGCTAGATGCTGATGCGATGTGCAAGAAGTCTACTTGATAGGACTGTGATGTTTTACGATGACGGAAGAACTTGAAAGCGCGAGGAATGGAAAATAATAATTGATTGTCTAATTAAGATGTCTCCCCACTACGCATGTCTCAAGATCCCAGTCCCATAGTTAAATGGGGTCAAGGTTGAGGCACACTGGGGGACAACCTAACATATAGAGAGGCTGGTTGTGTTCATCTGGCTTCATATTCCACACGTGCTCGTCCTGGTTATGTATTTCGGCGACGGCAAGCTCTAGCATTTGGAGAAGCGAACATCCCGAATGGGATTGGAGTAGGGTAGGGGTATGGGGAATGTGTAGTCTATGTAAGGAAGATCAACTGTTCAAGCATCTCCGATCGTTGCAGAGGTGCTCTGAACCATTGAGATATGAAAACCAGGGCCTTCGCAGCTGAGCACCCACGAAACATTAATGGGCAGCTGATATAGCTGGAAGACTCCTGGATATCAAATCCAATGCGATATCCTGTATCAATGGCTGGTAACCCAGCACAGATTGACCGACTGATGATGGATGAGGAAAAAGCGGAGCGAAAAAACGAAATTTAAATGCTCCGTGTGGTCACATGACCATCCTGGAACAACCGCGGAATCCTCGAAGCTCAATCTGCGCAGAAGCATAAATCCAATTCACCACACATGGAGCGTTTATTTCGGTCTACGCTAAAGCTAGCCAACGCGCGCGCCGTCGGCCGGATCGCGCTCAATGGCGCCGGCACGTTCTGCGCCTGTGCGCTGATCTGGGAGCACCTGATAACCATACAGCTCAGCGCAGGCCCGTCGATGTACCCCACGTTCGACGTGCGAGGCGAGTGGCTCCTGATATCGCGGATACACCGCCATGGAAAAGGAATTGAGGTCGGTGATATCGTGCGATTCGGGCACCCGAACTTCCAAGGCGTGAATGTTGCCAAGCGGGTGGTTGGGATGCCTGGGGATTTTGTGTGTCAGGATCCGCCGCTGAGTATGGATATTGGGAAGCAGCAGAATATGATACAGGTGGGTCGTGTGTTGTGCTTCTGGGTGGTCTTAATTACTGACTTGTGAGGATTGTGTAGATCCCCGAAGGACATGTCTTTCTGGCTGGCGATAATCTTCCCTGGTCGAGGGATTCGAGGAATTACGGACCCGTGCCTATGGGACTCATCAACGGGAAGATAGTTGCGAGGGTGTGGCCGCCCTCGAAAATGGAGTGGGTGCGCAATCCGTTGCAGCCGGCGCAAGTGGAGGAAGGCATCTGAGGATTATACCATGTACAATACACCGGGATTTTTGCATTTCGCTGATGGGGGCCATCGGGTCCGTTTTGTTCAAGCATACACATGGAGTTCGGTTCGAGGGATTAAAGCAGTGTGCATATTCATACATATCAAATTGTACAATACAAATCTAAACTCAAATGGCTTGGACATGAAACAGGGTAGACGAAACAAGATCAACGGAACGAAGAGGGGTTACGTCTCTTATATGGCAGAGGCTCAACTCTCTTGCGGCGCAGCTCCACCTTGGCACCGTCGAATCCAATCTCCTTCATGACCTCCAGGGTCGTCTCGTCCCATTGAGTACGGAACAAGTGCGCACCAATGGCCTTGAGGTGGTAGCGAGACTGAAGGGTGCGAAGGAGGGTGGTGTCACGGTTGTTCTCCTTAGCCTTGACAGCGGCAAAGTCAAGAGGCTGAGAGTCCTTCTGCTCCATGATGAAAAGGGAGAGACGGTGGTAGGGACTTCCCATCTGAGCGACAGGTGGTAGCCAAGGGAAAACCACCTGAGAGTCTTCCAAAAGCTGGGCGAGATCGACCTTGGTGTTTGTGGCCGAGATGGGCACGTTGACAGCCAGGAAGTGGGTCTTATAGTCGAAGCTGTTGTTCTCGACGTTCGGGACATCAGGATCAACAACGGCAATGGTGACAAGCTTTTCACCACCTTCAAAGATTTGCACGTCGAGTTTAGGCGCGCTTGTGCTGGATCTCGCTTCGACGAATTCACCAGCTTGGACCTGGCGCTTGCCGAAGTACAGCTTGGTGTCCACGACGGGGTCGCAGTGAGGCAGAACATCTGGGATAACGTTCATCTGCGTGATACGCTGGACGAGAATCTTGCGACGGTATTCGCGCCATTTGCGGTCGGCCAAAAAGCGGTAGATGGGCTTGGACATGTCACCTAAATTGATAGAAACCATTAGCCTCCACCAAACCGAGTCAATCGTCCCAAGCATGTATTACCTTCATTATCTTCGAACTTTCGCTTCACCAAGGGATCGTTAATATCGGCCAGAATCTTGAGGCGCTCCAGGTGTGACTGCATGGCAGTGATACGGGACTTCTTTGCCTTTTCACCACCGGCTTGCTCGGCAGATAAAGCCTCCTGTCGCGCAAGGCGCTGCCTCATGGTCTCAATCTCCTTCAACTTCTCTTCCCGGTCCGCGAGCAGAATCTTCCGGGCTTCTTGGAAACATTGGTAGGGCAGCTGTTCGAAAGGAATGTTGTCGGAATCCTGGAGCGCGGCACGGCGACGGCGAGATCCGATGGGGGTGGTTCCCTGTCGCAGCAACCGTCTTTCAAGACGAGGACTCGTCACCAGAGAGGGATCGGGTGCCTTGTGGAAAGGTAGGCTAGGGGATTCAGCTTCGGCCTCTCGGACGTTGGCGGTCGTCTGGAAGGCTCGCGTCTGGAGTTGGACGCCTGCCACGCCTCGAGAGTAGGTGTTGCGAAGGCATTGGAGCAGGGGCTTCGAAGCCCGCTCGCAGTGAGCCATGATATGCGGAATTGGGGGGTTTTTATGGGGTTGTTCTTAAGGATCGGATGTTGTTGTCTTTCCGGGGGAACTTTTTCTGTTCGGACGCCAAGGTTCTGCTAGCACCCACCGCCCGGGATCAACTTTTGCTCGTCCATTCACGACTTTAGACATCACCAACTTATACGTCGATCACGCAGCGGCTTTCACAATGCCAGGTAACGGCGCTCTTCGGTCACTGAGGCTGCTGTCACGCAGCTCGGGCGGACTCATCGCAGGTCCGAAGCAAGTGACGGTTAGTGCAATTCAAGAAACTTCTGGCTCCGATTCCAGGATGCAGTCACTGACAGCCCATCGAAATGATATAGCAACGATGCCTTGCACGCTCAATGGCAACTGAAGCCCAAACACAACCCACAGTGGCGACTCAGGACGCCATCCCTGCCGAACGCGCAGAGCGACCCGGAGGCCAAACCCCTGTCCAAGTCATGACCTACCAATGGCCCGACTTGAAACCCACACGTCTCATTCACTATTCCCGGAGACTCCTCCAAATGCCCGTTCGTCACGATATTCTCCACCGCGCAGTCGTCTACGAGGGTGATGCGACCCGCCAAGGTTCCGCCAGCACCAAGTGGAGGGACGACGTGCACGGTAGTCACAGGAAGCTATACGCACAGAAGGGTTCCGGTCGTGCGCGTGCAGGCGATAAGATGTCACCAGTGCGACGAGGTGGTGGTGTCGCCTTCGGACCCCATCCTCGCGATTTCTCGACCGATCTGCCCCGAAAGATCTACGACCAGGCCTGGCGCATTGCCCTCAGCCACCGACTTTCACGGGGTGAATTGATTGTTGTCGACAACCAAATCGATATCAACGAAAATGTGACTCCGTTCTTCATCAAGAACTTTATTCAAGCTCACGGCTGGTGGAAGAAGGGCCGGTCTACATTCATCACGCATAAGCCGAATGAGAAGTTCTTTGATGCGGTTGACAAGTTCGGCAACCACGCACGAGCTATCAGCCTCGAGGACTTGGATGTCAAGAATCTTTTGGAGACGGGAAGACTGGTCGTTGAGAAGGATGCCCTTCACAGGATCCTGCTGAAGCACTCTACGGACTTGGCGAAGGTGGACACACTTTTCTCACCTACAGCAGACGGAAAGAAGGTGTATCCACTGGAGTTTAGCCGGAAGGAGTCTACGTGGAAAATTTGATTGTGGTCATCTTGGTATTCTATTCTTGTTTTGCATTATCTAGCTCTGTACAAATAGATTTTCTATACTTCAACGTTATCACCTTCAAGACGACTGCTAGGTATGTAATATAATATGGTACTATGTCATCTTTTGGTACAGTAACAAAGTAAAAGCAGACTAAAACCAGTTATATTCTTCCCAATTCGTACCTGAGTGGTAGATCAATTGCGGTGATGTCAACCGCAAAGATATGTCGGTTATGGGCGGAGAGTTGGCCCTCGGAGCGGAGAGAAAATCCAGCGAAAAAACTCCCGAGGTCGAAGGAAAGCGGAGAACATCTGACTGTCACCACATCATATCCTTTTCTGGTTCTCGTCATATTCCAGTTCTAATGTTACTTCGACAAGTCAATCGTTTCGCCTCGCCGAGCTGGACCTCGCGCGTTCCTTCAGCCATGCCTCTACGCGCCAAAGTGACCAACCCTGCCTTTCGGGCAACAGCTATGGTATGTACATGCACACGATCTCGGAGAGAAACCCGATCTTTAATGCTGATTCTTGTTAGATGTCGACCTCACCGGCTATCCCCAAAGAGCTCCCAGGCGATGAGCCCGATGATGTTCTCTTCAACTCGATCTACGGCCTCCGCAGCGTTGAGCTCAACCGACCCAAGAAGCTTAATTCCCTGAACGGCTCGATGGCTCGCAAGATTTTGCCTCGGTTGAAGGTGAGCATGGATTCTCAGTAGCTTGGAAGCATACAATACTAATAATTGAAAAGGAGTGGGAGAAGTCTCATCTTGCAAACATGATCCTCATCTCCGGAGCCGGCACCAAGGCTCTCTGCGCAGGAGGCGACGTTGCCGCCCTGGCCTTGCAGAACGAGAGTGGACCGGAAGGACAACAAGCATCGACGGAATTCTTCGAGCTCGAATACCGCCTCGACCACATGATCGCTACATACTCGAAGCCCGTTATCTCATTTATGGATGGAATCACTATGGGTGGAGGTGTTGGTCTCAGCATGCACGCCCCGTTCCGAATTGCGACTGAGCGTACCCTGTTTGCTATGCCCGAGACCACTATTGGCTTCTTCCCAGACGTTGGCGGCTCCTTCTTCTTGCCGCGTCTTGATGGTGAGACCGGCACATACCTCGCTCTGACTTCGGAGCGCCTGAAGGGTGTTCAGGCGCTGTATGCAGGCATTGCCACGCACTACCTGCACTCGAGTGTTTTGGCCAATGTGGCGCAGCGTCTTTCGGAGCTGACCTTCCCCGACCACGTCGAGCTCCCCGAGCGATTGGAGACCGTGAACAAGACCATGGCTGAATTCTCCATCGGCCTCCCCTCGCTTGAGGAGGAGCCTATGCTCATGGCCGGCAGTCTGCGCACGGCCATTGACCGCTGCTTCGGTTTCAACACCATCGAGGAGATCTTCGAGGCTCTGGAGAAGGAGACTGAGCAGAAGGAGTGGGCACAGAAGACACTAGAGTCCCTGTCGAGCCGCTCTCCGACCTCTCTGAAGGTGACCCTGCGCCAGATGCGTCTTGGCAAGCAGTGGAGCATCTCGGAGACTTTCCAGCGCGAGCGTGAGATTGCTGCCAAGTTCATGCGCCACCCTGATTTCGTCGAGGGTGTCAAGTCTCGTCTGATGTCCAAGCCTCCCCGCCAGGCCGAGTGGACGCCCGCTACTCTCGAGGAGGTCTCGGATGAGACCGTGGAGAGCTTCTTCACGATCCCCGAAGGCGAATCCCGCCTCCCACTTCTCAGCGAAAAGGATTATCACAATTACCCCCACGCTCAGTTTGCTCTTCCTTCCGAGAAGGAGATTGAGCAGGTTGTGCGCGAAGGTCACGCATCGCGGAGACCCGTGGTCGACCACTTCCTCCAGAAATACGCCCACCGCGAGGGTGTGCGCCGAAAGGTCGTCGAGGTGATTGCCCGACGGACGACGACCTCGTCCGAGGGACTTAGGTGGAATTAAAGAGGGGGAGAATCTCGTCTATAGCTTGTAATTTTCATTGTCCTGGTTTCTTAGAATTTATTGGGAATTGGGCCCATATACCTTATACCATTTACTGCATTTCTCCGAGATCTGCTACTCATCATCGCTCTCAACTCTACAAAAAATCAGACAATCTTGCATCAACGGAAAGAACTGCCAATTCGAAATACGCAGTTAGCAGGCCTAATTGTACTCAACACCGTCTAGTTAGTGTGACACTACAGGGGTCCTCAGGCCACCCGCGGCATTGCAGATCCGTTGATCCCCAAGCTGATTTCCACGCAAAATACATCCATTCAACTGATCCTCGCAACTGTGCTGTAAATACAACGGTCTCAAATGGCACTTGATAGCGACTCTCTAGAGTCCACCCAACTTTCATCTGAAAGCATCACTAATGCCTCCACCACCTTGGCAGGCGACTCTTCCCTTCCCCTCCTCAATGAAACCCCAGCACCAGAGGCCCGCTCAGTACTGACACGCCTCTACATCTCCCACACACTCTCAACATGGAACTCACGAATGTTCGAATTTGGCGCCGTGCTCTTCCTGGCTTCGATCTTCCCAGGGACCCTGCTGTATGCTTCGATATACGCTCTAATCCGGGCATTCTCAGCTGTCGCTTTGTCGTCCTGGTTGGGTGCCCAGGTTGATAATTCGGATCGACTTGTAGCTTTGAGACGTTCTATTGGTAGGTTGGCGCGAATTGAACATTCAATCTCCAATTCATCAAAACCAGCGACTAATTGGAGATCAGTGTGGCAAAGAGTCCCAGTCGCGGTGTCGTGCTTGTGCTTCGTTGCTACTCTATCTGTAAAGTCTAGGGCTGGAACAATCGCCTTGTTTGCTTTGCAGGGCTTGCTGGCTTGCGTTGAGAAATTGGCTGCTACGGCTAATACGGTGGCTGTGGAACGGGATTGGGTATGTACTGGCAATCACTTGACGAGAGGATCTCGCTGATAATATGACAAAAGGCAATTGTAATCTCGGACAGTATCAATATCCCTCGCCAAGGTGAGAAAGCTCAAACAATGCAGACCAGCCCGATGTCTAACATCGAAAACCAGACCTGAACGCATCCATGAGACGAATCGATCTCATCTGCAAACTCCTAGCCCCAGTCTTCATCTCCCTAATCCACAGCCTATCAACCCGATACGCAATCTGGACAGTATTCATTCTGAACACCGCATCCGTGCTGGTCGAATACATGGCCATAGCTCAAGTATACCGAGCAGTTCCCGCCTTGACAAAGATACACTCATCCCCAATAGAACCAGACGCCGTGGATACAGCCCATCACCAAAATGTATCCCACAGCACACTCCACAGCCTACAAGCCTCCCTCGCACCATGGAAAGAATACACATCCAGCCCTGTCTTCCTAGCATCATTCGCCCTAAGCCTTCTCTACCTCACGGTCCTCTCCTTCGGCGCAACAATGGTAACATACCTCCTCCACACGGGCTTCACTTCACTACAAGTCAGCTACATGCGCATCGGCTCCGTAGCAGCCGAATTATCCGGTACCTGGGCCGCGCCCGTGATCATGGACCGGATAGGACCCATCCGATCCGGACTGTGGTTCCTCAACTGGCAATTTGCGTGTCTTGCAGCTGCAGCAGCTGCTTTCGTTGGCTGGGACTCTAGTTCGCGGGTTGTGGCGGGTATGTTGATTGCGGGTGTTGCTGTGAGTCGGGTTGGACTTTGGGGGTTTGATTTGTCGGTTCAGTTTCTTGTGCAGGAGGTAAGTGGCTTCGCTTCTTCTTTCTGGTCTCTTGTGGTTGTGCTTTGGTTCTTGTATACTGAGCAAATACATTGTGGCGCAGAATATTCAAGAACATGCCCGAGCCCGTTTCTCTGCGACTGAAATGGCGCTGCAGAATGTCTGTGAGATGCTTTCTTTTGCGTCGACTATTGCTTTTCCTCTTCCGGGGCAATTCCAGTACCCGGTGCTGATTAGTGCTGGTGCTGTAGCAGTCGCTGCTGGTTGCTTTGCTGCTTATGTGCGTAAGGAGCGCGGGCATCTGCTGCACCGAGTGCGGTGTTTGGGTGGGGATAAAGTGGTGTATCGAGCTGTTGAATCAGGGCAAGTTTAGGGTGCTATGGGTATGAAGCCTTGAAACTCATGGAGCTAAATGCCGACCACCTAACTAGCTTTCGATTCACTTTATATACTCGGTTTGTGGTGTTCATTAATCATGGTAGTAACTGAAATGGATATACATCGTCGATCACAATATGGATGAGTGAGTAACAAGTGTCACACGATGAATTCTGTTTACAACATGTATCTCTGGAGATCCTCTACCGAAGGCAACTAATAGTTCGGCATGGGCACAAAATCACCAAACTCAGCCGGAAACACCTGATAAGATCAAGCGGAACTTCTGCTTCAAAGGAACTCGCAACATGAAATTCCGAATCCCTTGATGGCAAATGCATGCCTCCCGTGTCAGTCACTTCCATCGCCGTAGGATGAGCGGCCTGAAAGGTCGTCTGCTGCTGGCCTTCTCGACTACGAACATCATCTGTGTCAGTAGGACTCGATAAAAGGAGAAGTCATCGATCGTATACAACATGGCAATCCAGCCAAGTAGGGACTCGTATGAAAGTCTTATATAAAGGCGATAATATTTGAAGCAGAACACTCGATCTTCTTCTCGCTCCTTGAGGTGAATAGTAGACCATCGCACTGAAAGATGTAAACATCAAAGTCCTTTGAATCCTCTGTACCCTTCTTGAATGACTTCTTGCAAAACATTCCTATAGTTCGCAAGTCCACCAAAATAGAACAGCACCGAAGGCGTTTTACCAGGGACATTGGCCCCAAAGATCCACGACTCAGTTTTTCTGAAAAGACTGCCCGAACTGAGTTCATCGCACGTCTTGGTCCAGTCGTGCGATGCCTGCAGCTCAGCCTCGACAGCAGGCCACTTTCCCGACTCCCGTTGGGTCAGGGCTCTCTTGTTGGCCTGCGAGATAATATCGGATATAAACTCAACCTGCACCTCAATTGTCGGAGGCAAATTGGTGAATGGACCATTGGGACCAAGAACCATGAAGAGATTGGGGAAGTCTGGTACAGAAACACCCATGTACGAGCTGGGCCCTTCGCTCCAACTTTCCTTGAGAGTTTGTCCCGATGCACCCCGGATAGTAATTCGCTTGTAGTTACCATCCACCGCATCAAATCCTGTCGCAAAGATGATGACGTCGAGATCGTACTCCTGGCCGTCTGATGTGCGGACGCCTTTCTCGGTAATCTCTTGAATTGGGTTCGTTTTGATATCGACGACGTCCACATTCGGCCGGTTGAACTTCTCGTAGTAGTTGGCACCACACAGAGGCCGGCGGGCATACCACTCCGTCGGAAGGAGTTTCTGTGCTGTTTCAGGATCAGAGACTGTCTGTCGGATTTTCCGCTTGATGAACTCAGAAGCTTCGTTGTTGGCTTCTTCGTTGTAGGAGATATCACAGAAAGTACCGAACATGAAGTAGAATCCACCTCCCTTGTTCCAGGCGTCTTCGAATATATTCTCTCGCTCTTCTTTGCTCACACTGAAAGTTGGAACGGTGCTTTCCTTGAATCCAAAGGCAAACATGCTTTCTTTCGCTTGCTTCCAAATCCCACCCCACTGGTCATTTAGGGCGGATCGTGATTCAGCCGGTAAATCTTGGTCGCCTGCGGGAACGACATACTGAGGGCGACGTTGGAAGGAGACAAGTTGTTTCACTTGATCTGCCAGTGCAGTGATGATTTGAACACCGGTTGATCCGTTTCCAATAACTCCAACGCGCTTGTCTTTGAAGTCGTATGAGTCAGGCCAGCTCCCGGTATGGTATTTCTCACCCTTGAAGGAACCGATGCCTGTGATGTCTGGATAGTTCTGTTTAGACAGAAGCCCAACGGCCGTAACAAGGTACCGAGATGTGAGTTGCGTGCCAGACGAAAGTGTCACGGTCCACCTGCTGTTACCCACATCCCAGGATGCAGCCTTCATCTCAAGATTGAACTGCATGTGTCTTCGAAGATCGTGTCGTTTTACGACATGTTGCAAGTAGGCCAAAATGTCTGGCTGCTTCAAGTACTCCCGATTCCAGGGATACTGGCGCAGGTCTTCGGGATCCCATGAGTATCGGTAGAGAAAGGAGCGTGTGCTATTTGATCAGCTTCGTTTGTTATGAAAAGATTTACTTGGAACCTTCAACTTACTCTGACATCGCCCCAGGATACCGATTCCAGTACCAAGTGCCGCCGACATCGGGGGCAGCTTCAATGACTCGAACGGACATTCCTTGGTCAACGAGCCTTTTGCACATGTAGATGCCCCCAAAACCAGCGCCCACCACAACTGCATCGAAATCAGGTTGGGAAATCATATTGGAGGATGAGACTACTGGTCAAGACTCGTGAAGTATTCAAATGTTGTCGAACACGAGCAGTTTGCGACAATATCAGCTATTATGTATGTATGCGTCTGCTCCAGAAGCATTCGTTTTGGCTTTTAACAAAGCCATGATCATCGCATCTTCGAGTTTCCCCGCACCGTGTCGGGGAATACTCCGGGGTAATTAGCAAGGTTGTTAGCCGTGGATATTGCCCAGGTGTAGATGCCGCCAAGAGGTGTGCGTGAGGGGTCAACACGTGCGGTACAAATAACCGCGGGGAGTTGTTGAGAAGAGGCCTCCCTGAGGGCTTCTCGTGGATATTCATTTGTTCCCTCTTCAGACGGTAAAATGCCCTGGGATGTATTGAGTTCCCCAGCCTCGGAAGAGCTTCAAGTTGTTCGTCGATGAAGCCAGGTATGGGGGAAAGGAAGTGACTGAGACAATAAATTCATGCTAATAGAAGCTACCATAAGGTGGTAATTGTGGCAATTGTTTACAGAGAGAACTGAGGTCAAATGATATGAGGCAACGCATAATATTCATCTTGAGAGCGAACTGGTAACGAATGTTCTTCATTGTACCAACACTTTGTCTGTATAACTAGCTGCACGAATTATTGTAATTAATCAGAACTATGGAATTCATCCCAACATTGCCCTTTTATATATATCGCTATCCCACACTCTCTGCAACCAGACTTCCCAGAACTATTAAGGTGTGAACTCTAGATGTCTCGCAGAATATCGATTTAAAAGTATATAACGTCAACCTATACTCCGTGTCGAAGTGTCAAGGCTAGTGTTCATAAGTGACGCTGCTCGTAATTGGCAATGAACTGCTCCTTTGTCATATTCCCGCTGTCCACGAGCGCCTTGCTCTTTTCTATCTCCTCCAAGGCTTCTTCATACATATCCATCTCCTTCACCTTCCGCGCCGCGAATTCCTCCAGCTCTTTTGGGTTGTCGAATTCCATCCCACGCCTTGCCCACTCAGTAGCGCCCAGATGTGCACGCAACTGCGTAAATGGAAAGCTATGTTCGTCGTTAAAGCCAGATGAGAGAAGCATATGCAACCACATAGCCCCGGAGGCCTGCGACCACTTGACGAGACTGGAGAGCTCTCTCTCTTCATGCCCTTGCATCTTTAACTCTTCCTCCTCCAAGATACGGATATAAATCTCTAAGTATCTGAAGTACCGGGACCCGATCTTAGGCAGCTCTTCGCTTTCGCAATCCCACGCGCTGTTGACGGGCCGGTCTTGGAGAAGCCACCACGGTGCCGAGCCAAACAGTTGGGCGGGTCCGATATATGACCACTCAAGGTCCACTAATCCAACGACAGTGAGGTCTTCCGTGCCACGTACAATCAGATTTGCCAAGCCGAGGTCGTCGCAGATTAGTTTAAACTTGCAACGGTCATACTTTGCGTTGATAAATTCAGGTATCAGACTCTCTAGGACTTTGAACGCGACATATTTGTTTTGAGCATCATAGAAACCAACAGTTGAGTTTGATTGATGAACGAGCTGCTTCCAATCCTGTCCGACGACATATTGAAAATACTCGGTTGTCGTAGCAAACCCTTTGGCTCGGTCACCTGATTATTATTTGCTTAGCCAGGGCACTATATGAGAGCTATAGGGACAAAGAAGGGAAAAGGTGGATGACAAGGCGTACCGAAAGTATCGACTCCTCCGTCTTGTAGGATAGTTTGTGCCTTGAATGTTAACGGTCGCGGTGGCGTAGGGCTGTGACTTTCAGTCTGTGGCGATGGCAGGCTGCCGATCCGGTCGAAATCCAGTTTGAAAAGTTGAAGCAGGAAATTCGCCAACTGTCTGTAGATAGCCTCAATATCACTATCGCTGATATCGTCCCTCATGACTCGGCTAGGTCGCTCGGCGTTGGGGTCCTGGAGAAGGCTGCTAAGGCTCACACCGTTTATGAAGTCCATCATGATGAAAGGGCCTAGACTAAGTCTGTTGCTGGCAGCCGGACCCCAAGCCCGGACTGTTGGGACGGGAATGGTAGTCCTGTCGCGAATGAGATTTAGAGCCGACACCTCCATAGCAACCTTCTCATCTGTGTAGTCTTCACAGACCATCCCAAAACGAGGGAAACGAACCATCCACGCCGTGCTGTCAGTGAAGACCATCTTCATGCCGGCGTTGAATGCGCCATGGTGAAAGGTACCGTCAAGCACACAAGAAAGCTTATCTGGATGGAAAGTCGACACCCACTGGCAAAGACGGCCTGTGATGTGGGCCTCATTCACCTTGTCAACCCAAAGCTGGCCCTGCGCCATGTGGACGAGATCGAGAAGCGCGTTGGTGTCCATAACGTCAAGGCAGGCTTCAATGGTGGGGGTTGAGTGCTTGGTAGGATCCGACTTTGGTGAGTGAGCTGGTCGAGAGACGAGCGAGATTGATGCACAAGACATAATGCGACATGTGACTAGTGTCTGATAGGCGGCTGTGACCTGCCGTAGGACAGAGTTGAGGCTATATAACTGAAATCCGGCCCTCTGATTTTTGATACTCTTATTCATCCTGGATATAAAGCAAGTCAATGTTAAGATGCAGGATATATCTCTTACTACTAAGAAATGATCTACCTCGGAAATGAGTTGAAGTCTTAGGTAGCGATTCAACTATTTTATAGCAAGCGCAATGAACATCAGATATTGTATTCTAATTCACTGTTTGTACTTTATCCTTTATGTTCGGAGCACCAGAATCAGCATTCCTGATTGAGAGAGTCCACTTCATTCTCTCCCTCATGGGAAAGACTTCCTTGCACATGGGACAGCAGGGTGCTGGTGTGTGCAGCAAACTAGCCAATAATTATATCCTGAGCATTAACAATATCGCGACGGCCGAAGCTTTGAACATGGGACGAGAATGGGGCCTTGATCTCAAAGCTTTGACGGAGCTTATCAAGTCTTCTACTGGGAGTTGCTGGCCGGTTATGGGTAACAATCCTGTTCCTGGGGTGGATGTTAATGCCCCTTCATCGAAGGGATATCAGCCTGGTAAGACGGTAGATATCATCAAGAAGGATCTTGGTCTTGTAATGGCTGGGGCGGAGACAGCTGGTGTTGTTTTGCCGTTGGCCCAGAAGGCTCATGAGGTGTATCGGGCTGTTGGGGAGACTGATGGTGGGAAGGATTTCTCGATTGTGTATCAATGGTTGCAAAGGCAGTCGAAGTTGTAGCAGTTCTTGAATATACCAGTCAATTCTAGAGGCAGAGAGGTATATCCAAGTATCGTCTCGTGACTTGGACGAGATAATAGCTGAGATGTAGTCAGGAGCTCAGTTGAGATAGGTAGCAAGTTCAACTACAAGCCCAATCCTCCCTCCTCCTTCTCAGCCAACTTCCTCCTCACAAACTCCTCCATCCCATCCCTCTCTTCAACACTCAACAAACCAACCCTCTCCTCCAACCCCCCCTCCCCGAAAAACCTCCGATCAATCCTCGCCCAATAAACAATATCAAAAGCCCAACTCCTCCTCGCCGCATAACTAATCCAAAACCCCCCATCCTCCCAAACCCCCCTCATCCCCCCAGAAAGCCTCTCCCCCTCCCCAATAAACCCCCTCTCAATATCCTCATCCTCCCTCCCCCTCAATACCTCCAAAAAGAAGTCCAACCGTCCCTCAAACACACGTTCCCAATCATCAATGCCTTCCTCCCAATACTCCGGCCGCTCAAGCAACAGCCAATCCGGCGGACAAAACACAAACTCCGCCGGCGCAGCATAAGTAAACTCCCAATCAATAGCCCCAACAACCTCAAACCCCGCCTCGAATCCGCAAGCACATTCGCCGGCCGCAGATCATCACAAAACAGCCTAAACGGCCCATTCTCGAACCTACAAAGCCGGCGTTCCCGCGCAAGCCGCCGGAAAAGACATCGAGCAACATACTTCGCTCTGCAGTCTTGCGCGTTCTCGATTGCGTCGTTCCGCTGACTCGAAAGATGTGTCATGTGTAACTCAGCTAGTGCGAGGAAGTACGCGCTGCCTGAGGTATATGTCGTCGACGGTAAGTCTTCCGGCCTTACGCCACCGACTTGCACCAGCTCGTTCATGTTTATGCTGAACGGGCGGTGGGTGACGGACCACTTTTCCCCGGTTTGCGAAATACATCCGATGCGTGGGAAGGCGTGTTTAGAAAGTTGCAGGAGTAATCCTGCCATCTCGCTGTATGTGGAGCGTAGGGCTCTCTCGCCGATGTTCGGGTCTAGGACTGGTCGGTCTGAGTGCGGGATTCCAGGTGTGTTGAGGGCGTCGACTAGGTCGGCGTTGTTGTCGATGTAGTCCATTATAACGAATGGGCCTAGAGCGTGGGGACTTTCGGCTGTTGTGCCGTGGTGGATGATGTGTGGGACTGGGATTGTTGTTTTCTGTTCGAGGAAGCGCATGACGGCGACTTCGTGGCGGACTTTTTCTTCGGGGAGGACTGAGTAGCCGGGGATTGGGAAGCGGATTATTGTTGAGGATGCGGTGAAGTGTAGGCGGATTACCATGTTGAAGGAGCCTTTTTGGGGTGGGGAGAGGCGTTGGGCTGGGGTTTTGCGGTGGTGTTGGACTAGGTCTGTTATTTTTTCTATGGAGTCTTGGTTGAAGAGAGCGGCTTTGAAGGAGGCTAGTTGGTCGTCGCATTTGTCCCAGGCTGTTTCGTCGAAGAACATTAGGGAGCCTTGCATTGCTGGGGGTTGGTGTGGTGGTGGCATTGTTGGTTGTTTTGATGCGGGGATTCGGGGATTCTGCTGGTTGGGAGGTCTGGATGAGGACCTTATAGCTTGCTTTGTGTCTATAGGGGTTATTATAGATGTCTATCAGGAGAAAATAGATGTGATCTACCCCGCGATTGCTCAAAGGCACGAATAACGGCAGGGACCAGCACGTTCTGAAACAGTGCCTGCTGATCCCAAGTAGCTTTTAGGAACAGCTCAACGTTGGCGGGATAGACTAAGGGGCATTGAAGTTGAAGTTGAGAGTCAAATCCGAAAAAGATCAGAATAAAATAAAATTCCAATAGCTTTTTCATTTGTTTGGTCTGTTTGGACTCACGTAGGCGTCTATATCCAAATCTGTACAACCCATGCATCTTCCCCCTCATCAATCTTAAAAAGGCTTCACAGTCCGCTGAAACCTCGGCGGCCGACGAGAAAACTCCCCCGGCCGATCCCTAGCCCCCTCCTTCCAATAATCGAACTCCATCCAAGCATTCTCCGGCATCTGCGCCTCCGTCGCCTCCAAAAACTCCCCAAGATCAGGACAAAGCGGGATGACCCCGGTCTCAAGCACATACTGATCCCAAAGCCTGAGCAGCTGCTTCAACTTCTCCGGCTCAGAATCCGCCAGATCATGAATCTCCCCGGGGTCCCGCACAAGATTATACAACTGCCACTTCTCAGGACCCTTAGGCTTAGGAATGAAAACAATCTTCCAGTCCGCACAGCGCAGCGCAGCACGCCCGCATGTCTCCCATCCCTGAATGAAATCAACCGGATGAATCCGCTCCGCTTTGCCAATCGCCCAGGGATGGAAGCTGCGTCCGCGCATCTCGACGACTTGTCGGCCCTCGTACGTCGGCGCCGGATGCTTCAGACCCGCCATATCCAGTATCGACGGCGCCAGGTCCATGACCGTAGCAAACTGGTCTGTAATACCACCCTTGCCGGACACAACGTCTGCCGGGTTGATGTCGAAGTTTGTAGGGAAGCGACAAGTGAACGGGACGCGGACGCCGCCCTCGGTTGTATACGCCTTGTACAGACGCGAGGGCGCAGTTGCAGCCTGCGCCCAGCGGGGACCGTACCAGATGAACGAGTTTCCGTTTCCAAGGTTATCGAGGCTGTTATCGTAGTATTTCTGCAGATGGGGCATGACCCCGTTCTGCACCATCGGGTAAGCCTCGTAGGCGGCGCCTTCGGCCCCATTATCGGACATGAAGCAGACAAAGGTATTATCCAGCTCGTCGATGGAGCGCAGATACTCCACTACCTTTCCGACGTTTTCATCAATGCACTCGACCATACCCGCGAAGACCTCCATGGCGACGGCGGACTTCTTCTTTTCGTCTGCGCTGAACTCCGCCCACGGCTTGACTTCTTCCGCTTGCACGGGGTGCGCTTCGACGTCCTCGCGCACCATGCCTAGCTCTTTTAACCGCTGCAGCCGTTTCTGGCGCAGCGCGTCCGGACCATCGTCGTAGACGCCGCGGTAATGATCTATGTACTCGCGCGGAGCCTGTAGCGGCCAGTGCGGCGCTGTGAAGGGTAGATACCCGAAGAACGGACGGTCACCGTTACCGTGGCCTTCGCTGCCGCCGGTCTCTTTCCATTCTTTTAGGTACTCGACCATTTTATCGCCGTAGCCATCGGACGAGTACCAGCCCTCCGGGAGATGGCGCACATATTCTCCGTCTTCCATGTGCAGGGCGATATAGCTCGCCTCGATGAACGTGGGGATCTGGTCCTTGTCTTTCAGCTCTGGCTCGTAGGCGTAGTGGTTTGAGCAGGCAGGCAGGTGGGCGAATGAGCGCTCGAAGCCACGCTTGTGCGGTGATCGCTCGGGCGTTAGACCTAGGTGCCACTTTCCCGACATCACGGCGTGATATCCGCTGTCGCGCAGTACCTCTGGGAGTGCCACGACGCTCTCGTTGAGGAAACCTTCGTAGCCTGGCATACCGCGCTGGGGCGCTGTGCTCATGGCGGATCCCTTGGGACCATTCTGGCCGGAGATGTTGGTCCATTCGATTAGGTTGCCTAGACCGGCGATGTGGTGGTCTGTTCCTGTCATGATCATGGCGCGTGTGGGGCTGGAATTATGAGCTTTCGCTATTAAACTTGAACTGGAGCAGAATACGTACGAACATGCTGCTGCTGCATGGAAATCAGTAAATCGAAGACCCTCTTTGGCAATTTGATCGATGTTTGGCGTGCGGATTTCACCGCCGAAGCAGCCTACATCGGAGAAACCCAAGTCATCGGCGACGATGACGAGGAAGTTGGGTCGTTTAGCTGTCATTGTTACGGGAATGAATATATATCAATCAAGAGAGCCACGACGCAGACAGAAAGAAGAAGAGCGAAAAAAGAAAAAGCAAAGAAAACCGGTGAGGGGTCAGGGACAGATCAATTCCTTTATCTGCAAGCAATTACTCTCAGATCCCTAACCTGCACGACTCGAGCATGAGGACAACCACACGCATGTCTGGGCAAGGGCGCCAATCGGCTCGGAATTGCGGGGAAGCTCAGGGCCCCACATCTGATAAGATGATCTTGCCTAATCAGGAAAGGACGGAGATAGAAGCTATTTATAGGCTTGGCATCAGATGTCTAGTCAATCAGGAGCGAGATAAGAATAAGTATCGTAGTAGATCTTATATAGCATACATATGCAGTAGTAATACCACAGTCACACACGCATCAATGGCGCAATTCCTCCACAGTAACCGCCGAAGAGCCTATGACATACCTAAATCCATCGCCGATCTGAGCTTCAGTGGAGACCTCACGTTCTTACACCGACCTTTTCCTACTGTTTCTAGTGCGACCTGCTATACCCAGTTTAGGCATATGATGTCCCCTGCATAGCAACTCTAATATCTCGCCACAGCCATGCCCAATGCAATCCCTATATCTCCCACACAAACCCCCAAAATGAGCTCACACCCACGCCAGTGGCAGGTTCATGTTTCTATGCATTGTTCTTGGTATTCCTATGGGGATTGGGATAGTCTGTGTTTGGTTTGGTGCGAATATTCATAATTTGGTTATTGCGGGTGGACTAATTCTTGCGCAGTCAACGGGGTGATAGCGTATCTCAGGCCGCAGTTTCTCGGGGTACTTATTAGGGACGTAAAGAGGGCGCTTTTGTTGTGGGGAGTCTTGGTACAGTCAAGGTGGTCGCTTGCAATGTTTTGTCGGATTGCTTTAGGAGGACGTCGTTGCTAGGCGCTAGGGCAGCCGTTATGGCAGTTTGTATGATTGCCACGGCGGTGGTCTCTAGCGTCTTCCATTTCGCAGTCTGAGGATGAAATGGTTACCCGTAAGCTTCGGAAATACCTCGATATCAATCCTTATAGCTTCAGCTGGGGTCCGTGGCCGTGGCTGTTGCTGGATGTGGTTATCGTTGGGTTCACTTCTGTTTGGAGAAACAGCTGGTAAGTCCAAGAAGATCAATGCGATGTTCGGTGGGATCATTTCGGATACCGAGCATGGGTGGAAGAATACTGAGCTGGATGAGAGCGATGCATCGCAGATGGCTACTCGTACTGAGAGGTATCAGGAGGCGCAGGTTAATGTGGATGCCAATCAGCGCAGTCGACATCGAACTGCACATGTTGAGTCGACTGCTGCACGGTCCTGGCTGTGAATATTGTGAGTTCGTTTTTACCACGATAACCATTCTACAAGCATCACAAAAGTGATATTGATAGAAACAATTACATTTCCATCTGAGCTCATGTTAGTCATAAAAGAATCATCCTCGTCAGACCGATTGCCCAGATGATCAAGCAACGGCCTGCTTCTAGCCAGTCGCCCTCGAGACAGCTAGACAAGGGAACAAAACAATAAATCAAGGAAGCTTGATCCGTTTACTCAAGTCGGAATCAAAACGCCAGACACCCTCCAGTTACCGCAACTGGATCGCAATTCAACAAAAGGTCGTTATCGAAGTATCCCCCTTCAATGCCAGACTGACAGGCCTGCTGCCCATTACCTCCGCGTAGAGAAAGAGGGGAAAACATTTCGTATCACATAACATCTCCTCACTCTCACACATTGATCAAATCATCGAAAGAGGCATCCTCCGCCGAGAACGAATAAGACCCCTCCGAAACTAGCGAAGCCTCCGACTCCCTCCGCATCTGCTGCTCAAACGCCTCCGCCGCTGCAGCAGCAGCCGGCTCAAGCGGCAACGGATCATCAAAGCCAAACGAAAGAGACGACGGTGCAGGCGCAGAAGCCGGCACCGCAGCCGACGTCTCGGGGACGGGTGTGGGGTCCATCGGCGAGACGGACCCGTTATCAGGGAGTGGGGCAGGCGACGACTTCGGCAACACAGGCTGCGGCACATCACCATCGGTAATCTTCTTGACCATGTGCGCAAGATGCAGCTTAATCGGTTCATCGCCACACTGCGCATGTTTCAGGACCTCATTCTTCAAGCCCAAGACCTCGGAGCGCAACCGCGAGATCTCCGCCATCAGCTGCTCCTTCTTATCCGACTGTTCCTTGTAGTCTATTTCCAGCTTCTGAGTGTGCTCTTTCTTTTTTTGGCGACACTTGCTGGCGGCGAGACGGTTTCGCTCGAGGAACTTGGCGCGCTTGGCGCGGTCGTGTGGCGGCGCATCATCGAGATCCGGGCTGAGGCTTGCGGCGGCGGTTTTGTATTCGCGGACGCGGCGGCGTTTGCTCGCTGTCTCCATCACATCTATGCCCGATAGGTCGCGGCCTTGGTCATCGTAGGGGGGCGGGGTTGGTTGGCCATTGCGTACTTGGGCGTTTTTGAGGTCCCGCTCGAGTGCTGAATTGGCAAATGCTGCCGAGTCGGCTTTGTCCCAGCCAGTAGCCATAGGTGAGACTGGGCTTAGCCCCCACAGTTGGTCGTCGTCTGGGATGGAAAGGCCTAGGAAATCGCCTGAGAAGGATGTTGTAATTGGTGATGGACCAAGATTGATATCTGTTGCAATTCCCGTAGGTAGCCCTGATGGTAGGCCTGATGGCATTGCAGATTTGAGGTTGGTAGACATGACAACGGTTTGGAGGGGGGGGGGAGAAGGGTTGGAAGTTTTTGACTTGAAGACCGGAAAGTTAATACTTTCCGGTTTCCTCTTATAAACACGGAAAGAGAGAGGCAAAGTAAAGGGAAAGGATAAGTTGGAAAGCAAGTAGGAGCAAGTAGGAGCAAGTAGGAGCAAGTAGGAGCAAGTAGGTAAGCTTCAAAGTTGAAGCTAAGAACAGACAGCTCTTGCCCTAATAACCCTAAAATGCCAAGTTTTTCTGAGTCTCTGCGTCAAGACTGAAATTTCATAAACGCAGGTTGGTCAGTTTCTCGAAATCCCAAAGAAATCCCAAAGAAATCCCACGGTCATCTGGTGCCTGAAGAAGTTGGATAAGGTCCAGCTCCGGTCGACCTTGGAGCCACGGTCGGACAAGACTTCCGACGGTCCAGCAGATCCGAGCGAAACAGATGAAGAGAGTCTCACCATGGAAATAATTAAAGAGTTAATTAGTTGGAATAATCTAGTAGTTCCAGGCTCGGTTCACTTTAAAATAAAAAATCAAATGAATGGTTAAAAGAATGGTTAAAAAAGGAATGTTGGATTTTATAGTATCTCCCCCCCCCCCTTTTAGAACCCTCCAGACCCTCTCCTTAAGCACCTGTTAAAAACCCTGATCAAGGTTAAAGATGATATAAACACAACACGAACAAAAAGAACGGTATCCAACAGGATTCAATGCCGTCAGAAGAAAAACAGGGTTGGGGTGGAGAAACTCGAACAACTTGGAAGTATACAGCTTTTTCTAGAATGGTCCAATCAGAAAAACCATGAGACTGAGAACAACTGATCTGCAACGGCTATTCCTTGCTCACCACATATCGGCCCTTGGTCCAGTATTGTAGTTGTCGATGCACATAATGCCAATTATTGAGCATCAGTCCCGCCACGCGTTGCTCCTCCACCTCCTGTAACACCTGGGCCGGAGCATCTTGGCTTTCTCGGTTCTCTCGCCCCATGACCCCGAGGAGCAGCGGTCCAAACGCCCGCGCCAAATCATGGAAGTTCGGGCTCGCCACTGGGTCACTAAGCTCACGGAGCTCCATCCCGGGTTGCTGGTCCTGGAGATTGGGGTCCTTCACCATCAAGGCAAGTAAGCCAAACACCGAACAGATAAGATCGCGCTGCATCTCCGGCACCAGGGCAATGAGAGCGAGGCACATAAGCTGCACCCGGGCTGCAGTAGTGGGAGTTGCCTCGGCGATGCAGGCGGGGACACGGAGGGGTTGCATTGGATCAGGAATCGAGTGATGGTACATGGCATTCAAAACTTGGTAGAGCCGGACACTCCCGAGGATCCCGTTGGGAAGCCCCGCCAACAATGCTTTCAACGTCCAGGCCACACTTAGCACGGGCGCCGAGTCTTTGTCTTCAGAGAGCGTGGGCATGGCAACCAAACGCATCGTAAAGTCGATCTTGGACTCCTCTTTCTCGGCTGTGAGCACATGTTCAGCAAAGTGGTCATACATGCGAATAGCGGCTTTCAGGTTGCCGGGCTCGATGAAGAGACCGGGAGTTTCCAGACCTGCAGGAACCCGAAGTCAGCTAAGCCCATGACGTAGAAGAAATTGATACAGACCATATTTATGTAGATAATTCAGCGTCGCTACAATGCACGCGGGAAGCTGCGCGGGACAGGGAGCCAAATCCGTGTGCATGAGATGGGCATGTCCTCCAAGACGAGCCAAAGTCTCAATCGACCTTCCTTCCAATGAAGTCATCGGATTAGGATGGCGAAGGTTTGCAAATGTCTTCATTCGTCGTAACTTGGGGGGTGGTGCTGAAGGCGCCGTGTCGGCAGCCAGACTCGACCGTACCTTGCGAACTTTGCCCAGAAATCTGAACCTACGACGACCTGTCTCCTCCTCCGTAGCGGGAGCAGCTTCTGTTGCTAGACACTAGTCAGTGGTTATCCATGCCTAAGCAAATGAAAAACTTACGTGTGCCAGCTGCAGAATCCTCGATTGGAATGGTAACCGGGATGCCGAACTGAGTCGCCATCTGGTTGAAGGCCAACGTAGCTTTCTGCCCGTCGAGGGTGCTAGTCCAACTCAGTCGACTATTTTGGCTGTTAGTCGAGCCTGCCTTCGAAGACGGGAGCGGAGCTGGTGTAATTGCATCGACATCAGTCTCAGGGATTGGATCTAGTGTCCCTTCAGAGCCTTTCGATGTATCTCGGCTATGACCTGCACTACGCCTCGAGGGTCCTGGTTTTTCCTGTTGAGCTTCTGGACTTTGCGGATTTTGTGGACTTTGAAGGTCGACAGCCTTCCCATCAGAGAACGGATCCGAGGCTTCGGGAACATGTTGACGTTGCTCGGTCTCATACAGCATCAGTCCTGGCCGCACCCACTCCTCCCATGCCTCCTGGGCACCCTCCGGGATTTCCTGAGCACAGTCAAGGCAGATTCTACCCTCGGTTGGGCTGGACTCCTGGGAAGTGGCAGTCTGAACACTGACCTCTCGCGTCTCTGTCGACTCATTGAACCTCACTGTCTTGCCAGTGGCCGGGTTCGCACTTGGATCCTGAGAAGGTGCAGGTGCAGGGGCGGGGGCAGGGGCAGAGGCAGAGGCAGAGGTAGAGGCAGAGGTAGAGGCAGAGGTAGAGGCAGAGGCAGAGTCAGAGACAGGAGCAGGAGCAGGAGCAGGGGTAGGGGCAGGGGCTTCGGGCACAAAAGGATTGGAGGTCAGAGGTCCGGCAGTTGACTCTCTGCGGGTAGCCTCCTGCTGCACTTGAGGTTGTGGCTCCACGATCGGTTCTTCATCTCGTCCTGAGCTGCCACGAAAACGATTTACCATTCTCTTGAGGCGTCTGGTACCATTCTTAGACCGAGAAAGATCTCCAGTATCCATGGCATGTTGTCTCGCCTGGGTTTCGCCGGCATTATCGACGCTGGCTACTGCAGCCGAGGAAGCTGGTTTGTTTCCAGGAGTGCTGGCAGATGCTGCTGCAGCTGTTTGCGGTTCATCGCCTCTTACTTCCTTTGAAGTGGTGTCTGATGGAGGTTTCACTGGATCTCCCTCGGACGAACGATGGCGCCGTGAGCCGACAGAACGAGAGGCAGCAGGGTCAGTTGTGCCAGACTTGGACGACCGGAACACAGTCTTCAAGCGCCGCATGGTTTCGTTTGGATAATGAATACGAGAGGAAGAGTTGTAGATCAAGTAAGAAAAGCGGTTTACACGAGATGTTGGGTTGGGGCAGGGCCTTGCAGGCGAGGAAGGAGCTGAGGTACATGAAGCAACTACGTTGGACACATCAACGTCAAGTCGTGGCAAGGACCGTCTACAGTCAATACCAAAACAACAATCAGGAAATTTGGCGAGATTTAAATATTTCCAAGTCTATTTCTGTGCCAGTAGTGCTCGGCAGTACACCAAAAGAGAGCACCGGATGTAGAAACCATGTCATTACCTCTGTACATTCATAAAGCCCAAAATCAAAAGAATAGCCTGGAACAGCCATGGCCTCGCCGGGCCCATGTGTCCCCAAGTAGATCATATGTTATCTTCGTTTTTCGTGAAATTCCTCGAAGATCCAAAGCAACCAGAGTAGATCAAAACGCCGGAACAATGCAAAAACTGAATATGTATGGGAAATACCACGTATGGGGGCCAACTCAAAGCCGATCATGCTTCCTCATTCTCGCCCTCGAGAAGAATGTAGTGCAGGATATCACTCAGAGTAAGAACACCCTTGAGCTTGAAGTGCTCGTCCACGACAACGAGACGGTGTACTCTTGATTTGCGGATAGTATCGAAGATAGTATCCAGTCCATCATTCAAAGAACACGTGTAAATTCCCGGGAATCCCTAACATGGAACATTAGCATCAAACTGAAATCACCGACAATGGAAGTCACCTACCGGGGAACGTTTCTTCAATGCCTCACCGACAGTCAGACTCAAATCATCGTAGACACCACCCTTGATCAAGGTAATGACATCGACAGACTCGAACACATTGTAGACGACACCTTCCGAATTCACGATCGGCACACTGGATATGCTGCGCTCGACCAGAATATGGATGACATCAATGACCGGGGTGTCCATCGAAGCCGTCGCGACATTATCATACGATCCAAGCAAGAGTTCGCCGAGCGGCCGACGCAGCTGCTGCGTATCGGGGACATTGACCGCGACGAATTTCAAAATGCGGTATTGCGTAATGACGCTGAGGACGTGGGGCCGCTCGGTCTGGCTATCGCTCGTGACGAGGGGGATACGGCGGGCGCGCGATTCCAGCATGCGCCGACAGGCATCGTAAAGAGGGCGCTCTGGGTCGATGGAGATGGTCTCGGGCGGCGCCACGCCTAGCGCCTTTTCAACTTCTGTATATTCCCGTTAGCCGCCGGGTGTACCTGCAGGAGATCGGGGGACTCGGGTGGCCCAACGCACCTCGCAAACTGTCCAGGCGGAATTGATCGATCTGATCCAGCGCGGCGGGATTCTGAAAGTAGTATTGGATAACATTGATGTAGTCGGAGGTGGTCAGAAGACCTGCGAATTTGGACGCTTTGGAGTCCCACAACGGAGCTGAGACGATGCCTGTACCTCCCGATTCCCGGTTCGTAGTCAGCTGGGAAGTTCTCGGAATTTTTGTACGGAAGAGAAAAGCGATCGAAGAACAGGGGGAAGTGAAAGGAAGACGCACCGTTTTGAATCAGACAGTTGAGACTCTCCTTGACGGAAAGCGACGTATCGAAGATGATGAGTCGGAAGCTGAGGGGCAGGACATCGTAGGAGTTACGGGCCTTGAGGAAATCGCGAATGGCACGCTGTTTGCTGCGTTAGTCAAGATCCGGATGTGAGGTGATCTGGTGACTGGTGAACCCATGCCGAAACACGACTGGGCGAGGTTCACATTTCCGATGATCCCCTCTCTTCCCCCCATAGTGTCCAACGTCAGGTATAAAGAGGGGGTTTGTCCCCCGCCATTGGTATAAAAAAAAACAGGCAAAAGGGGAAAAGACTTACAAGGCCTTGTCGCTCTTCCCGATCGATCGCTCGCTCGGAGGCCATTGGGGGCGTAGGTTACGAGGATGCACGAAAGGCGCGTGACCAGAGATGAAGGTCCCCGAGTCGAGGATCTTCCGCCTTCATTCAATGTGGGGTCTCTTTTTCCAACTCAGAATCATCAAATTATCGGAAAAATATAACTGAGGTGAAAATGATTTGAATTATGCTCTTCTATATTAGATTCTCATATTCCTTCACTCCGCTGTATCATTTGTCAGTTTCAATTCTCAGATTGAGGGGGTTCATGGGGGGTGTCAGGCTGCAAGTACGCGAACTATACAGGAAGTTGACTATTTAAATGCCCAATCCTGGTTCCATTGTCCAACTACAGGGAGATAAATTGGTCACATATTTATTGAAGCTGTAGTTAGGTGCTTACTTACTTACTGCCTAGATGCCCAATGTAGGCAGTGGCATGTTTGACACCCAGTTCTTCAGGCACAACTCTAGGTGAATTTACCATCTTCACTAGGGACCGGGGCAACCACCGACTTCCGAACATAGAGTACAAGATCCGAGAACAATTCGACATCCGGACCGAACTCATGGCACTCATACCCCTCCATCATTGCTCTAACCCGGGATGAGTCAGGGTCGGTACTACAAAATACGTTAGCATAAGCATCAAAACAAACCCTGACCAGGACACGGAGGATTGTATGCAAAAACAGAGTGCAAGATGAAAGCGAATACTCACCGTCCTGCATCTAGTCCATCGTCGAATCCCACTCGACACCAGATAACAACCGCAGGTCGAGCGATGTCCGTGATGATTTCCTTCACAGGCACATTAGAAGCCACCGAGAACACCACAGAATGTTCATCCGTCTCGAGCCAGCCACGCGGGTCGTCAATCACCTCGACGCCGGCCTCATCCAAGATCTGCTTGTCTACTTCGGTGTAAGCAGGATCTTGTGAATAGCAAAGGACTTTCTCTTTGTGATCTCTCCCTTGTAACCATTCCAAGAGGGTGTGGAGAAGTGCATGTTGAGACGCAGCTCGCCAGCGATTCGGATGATCATGGTGCGCCTCACTGCCATCGTCATTGATCCATTGCGCGGCCACTGAACCAAGAGAAAAACCAACGATCTTGTTAATTTCATGGTCCTTTGCGGACGATGCCAAGATTGTTCTAAGCTTGTCGCAAGCTGGACTCTCTGCCCATTCCTGGCCCTTGTCTTTGAAGATTCGTGCAGCAACTTCCCGGTCCAGGGGAGGTCGGGGTGGGATGATTTTCTCTGATTCGCTATCCCATTCATGCGTCACATGCAAGAGAAGTATCGGGCAAGGCGCCCAGTCATCCGGAAAGAACCCCCACTTAAGGCTCCTTCGGAGAGATGCTCGGCATTCGTATCTGAGAGCCAGTTCCTTGCTGGATGATGTCAGTCCCCATGGCCTACATGTAGCTAAGTCTAACGAAAGTACTCACCACACATATTGCAAATCCGTGCCATCGTCTTCCTCCCAGTCTGCCACCAGGCCGGTATCCACCTTGCATGCAACTGTCGCGCCGGTGATGTCTTTGACGAGTATTGTTGAGCCTCGAGCTGGTTCGCGCCTGATTTGGTCCCAAACGTCTTGAATGGCTCGTTTGGTGAAAAAGGGCATACCTGACTCGTACGCTCGGTCAATAATCTCCTCGGCCTGCTGTAAGGTTGGTATGACCCTGGGTTGAACTAAGCGACACCCTGTCTGGGCGTAGTCAAGGCTCAGTCGCGAGATCCTTTCTGGCACAATGGCCTGGGAGATGCTTGCATCGCCCATGGTGACGTTGTGGGTAGAATTTTGTCGGCGCTAACGGGTTGAGTGAAGGTTGGTTAAAAACAAACAGGATGCAGGCAGGAGGTTTGGGGGGTATACACAAGGCTGTCATCGTGTGCGGCTGACGCCTCACAAGCCAGCTCATCTATCCTATTTTGATTTCAACCAAACACGGCCCCTAAGGTCTAAGCGCTTACAACTACTCAGATCAAAGCATCTCATGTTCTCTACTTAAACTCATGAATGGGCTACATTGCTACGATGAGATGGAAACTTCTACGCGGAACCTGGCTGAGCACTTAAGTACCTAGACACATCATCCACAAATAGAAGGAAGGCTCGGTTGCGCTGCTGTCGGTTTTGGTTAATGATATGTTGTCAGGGTCTATGCAGACTGCTGCGAGAAGAGAAAGCCCTGCGACTGGTCAGACAGAGGCACAGCCCCAAAGTGGAGGACGAAAGCACATGTGCCGATTGTTCCGAGTAGTTACATGTATCTATGAACATTCCCTGTGGCAGCCTGACAACAATAATGCCATCTTGCATCTTGCACCTCGAAAGCTGATCACGCAGACAATGACCTACATAAAATGGCCAACTGGACGCAAATGGTCTTCACATCATAGGTCTTTTATGCACATACGACGTACGAGAACATGCCAGAGCAAAGCACAGGAAACAGACTTGTATAAAATCATGGCTATCATATGATATTTAATATGCACTCGCAAAGAAAGCACTAAATCCTAAAGGGAAAAGAAACCCATGTAACGCCGCCGCAGCCATGCAAGGTATCATCGCAAAGCACAATTTTGTCCAAATCCTAGACCAGCCAGGACCTGGTCTCCCGGAGGTAAATACATGATGAGTAGAGGAGGAAAGATAAACACCATAGAAGATAAAAGAACCGAAGACTTAATTTCCGTGTGCAAGCTCAGACATGCCCGTGTAACTTGAAACGGTAGATGCAAGTATGTTTAGCACCCCAATTCGAGGTCACCCGGAACACAACCTTGTCCACACGGATAGTCGAAACGTCGACAATAGTGTTGAGCTTGAAAGTCTGCGCATAGTCCGGGCCGTGGAGATCGTATTCAACTTTCCCGATGCGGTAGAAGTTAGGACCGAGAATCGGGTCGTCTGAGTAGGCGCTCGGGTCCTCGAAGGGATTACTCCGACGCAATAGATCCATGATGAGCTCGTGGAGGGTGCCGATGCCTGGGATTAGGAATCCTCCGAGTCCTGTTTCCCGGGACGAAGGGGCATCAGTTGATGGGGGCGTTTGTGAGACTGTGGCATCACCGAAGACCTTGAAAAAGCCAGCGCGGCCGGGTGTGGCTTCGGGTGTTAATTTGGCCTGGACTGGTGTTTTGTGACGGTTCACTCTGAAGCGAGCCCACACCTCGATCGTGCGAGGTGCCGCCTCGGGTTCGAGAGAAGCGCCAACAGGGATATGCTCAACTACCAATTCTTCGGCCACGATGTCGCGACCAAGGAGTACAGACAGTTGCGTTGTTCCATTGCGAGGGGCACTGCACCAGCAGTCGCCGACTTCTTCCCAGGAGGTAAGGGCGGACATGGGAGACTGTTGTGATCGGACCCCGGTCCTCGTAACAAAAGAACTCGCCCAGAGCACTGCTCGCATAGAAGCACTGCGCTTCGATCCCAGCGTGGGGGAGGTATTCGCTGGATCGATTATGGCGCCCAATGCTACCGACAAGAAATTTACCTTGTGGACCGGTTTCCGATGGATTGCGTCCGTAGGGGTTGAATCATGAACGAGGGAAAGCGAATGCTCTGACCGAACAGAGCTCATCTCCTTCGATAAGGATGACATCTGAAGGTCCATTTTGGATATTTGGTTCCGGAGGCTGTGGAAAACCTCCGGTTTAGGGATGCTTGCGTTCGCAGAAGAATCCCAATCGAATTCGCTGGGGTACAGATGTTCGCGAGCCTTCGCGGCGAACAGGGGCACGAAAATTAAGCTCAGAACTAAAAGTAGACAGAATGCAGTCCGATTCCAGTTCCGATAGGGGCCTTCCATTGTTCCGTCGAACGATAGCCATCGACGCAGAAAGCCTATCTGGGGATCGTCGGGCTGGTATTCATGAGCACTGGGTGCGTATTCAGACTTGACATCTTCATTCTCCTCATAAATGCCAGCCAGGCCAGAAACACGTCGAGGGGGCGCTGTGATGTTGTGCCCATGTTTGCTCGGCCGCGTCCTTTGCAGGTCATCGTCGTTGATATCGCGCTCCAGATTCCAGGATGCCACAGAGGCATTGTCAACAGAGCTATGCCGAAATGGCGAGCTACCCAATCGACCACTGTGACCCGGCCGCTGAAGTGGCGACGGATACATGGGGGAATTTGATAATTGACGCTGCGACGGAGGTTGAACTCCAGGGCTGGAATCCGTTGAGATAGAATGCTGAACAGGAGGAGAAGGGGTCTTGTCGGAGTGTTGGTCTGATACCGCACTGTATAGTGATTGCTGAAGCTGAGCCTGGTCGGGCGTTGGTTCGCGCGTTCGCCCTTGTTTCTTCGCAGCGTTTCGATCCCTAGTCATGGCGCCGACTTCTCCACCCAACCTATCAAGCCCGAGATGAGGCTGTAGGTGCGTGCGCTGGGGTAATTCGGTTGTCGTAGCGGTGCCATAGTTCCACGTTGATCCGATCGGAACGTTGGGCAAAACGTCAAGCCAGGACTCGTAGCGTGGTGTTTCCTGGTAACGTGAAGGAGTCGCGCCAGGCCGGCGTGCAGCGCGTTTGGGCGCCATATGTACTGGTAATCTCTAGAATGAATTTCAAGGTATACTTTGTTCTTGTGTCTGGTTGAGTGGTCAGCTTCGGACTCGATTGGTATGATTTAATAGAACAAGTCCAGATAATTGAACACGTTTAATGTCTGAATTGAAGCCTTTCAAGACGAGAAGCATCAACCACTGACTCAAATTGAATGTCCACACGTTGAGTCTTGTCTTATCCATAATGCGACAGGAACTGGAAGCACACGTCGCGAACATGAAGATGTGCGACTATGACGGACCAGCGCAATGGGTTGCCCAGTGTATCGAGCGGTGAAAAACAGTGCGAGTTAAAGACTTACCACAGAACAAATGTAATCATGCAGACCCCGAAAGCCCGTGTGTAGATATCACTTAGAAGCCCGTAGATCGCGACCCCGAGGGAGACGCGCAGACGCGACGGAACGTGACTTGCAGCTGCCAGCCGAGGGCAGTGCGACCGGGAGTTGGAGAATGGTTTATTTCGGGTCGCCTTGTTTCTGAAACAAGAGCGATAACCTGCCTGGGTGAGCTGCTACCAAGAATCCGGGGAAACAGGGAGTGTTGTTGAAGTGAGGAAAGGTAGACGGGAAAAAGGGTGGAGCGCAACTCAAGATCGTTGATGAAGAATCTCAACTCGACTCCGCTGTGCATCTAAATAATGTGACTAGACTTCCAATTTGATGGAAATTCCTCGTCTTTATAATTCTGGATGTTCTTTATCGTAAAGGCCACTGCTGTCAGTCTCACTTTCATAGTCTTTGTTGCTAAGTCTTCTTTGTTAACCTTGCGCCTCGGACTGCTACAACCTTGGGTGTTACTATTTTGGTTTCAGGGCTGGTTTTTGCTACAACTCAGATCGGTTTGGAGATGGACTTTGTTTCCGCTGTATACAAAATAACCAACATCATGGTCCTGCCACTCCTGATTCGCCCGGTCGCTACTAAGACACTGGAAGATTGAATACTATACAACGATCACGAAAGGGCTGCGGGTGAAGACAGGGACAAGGAAGATGAAACCCCAGGTATACGCCCTCTAAAAGAGATTCTACAAGTCTAGCACGTCCAAGCGGCCATAGTGCCATCTTTGCGCCCCTCCACAAGGTAGCCATCCTTGAGACGAACCCGCTCAATGATGGCAGGGGAGGCACCTTCTTCGTCCATGCCAACACCTGGACCACAGTCCCATTGGTTGCCGTCGGCCTTGTCGTAGACTTTGACCACGTTCTCTCCGGCAGCAGCCACAATTCGTTTCGAGTCAAACATCATGTCGGTGATTGGCTTGTCGTAGGCATAAGCATCGTAGAGAGAGCCCATGCGCAGATCCCAAATCTATGAAATGTCAGAAAGAAAACCCAGTGAAGCAAAGACTAAAGTACGTACTCGAATGCTGCGATCAAGACTGCCCGTGACCAGATGCACATCATCAAACTGAAGACATGTCACCGGCCCTGTGTGTCCTACAAGACTCCGGTGGACATGGCCACTACGCAAATCCCAGAGGCGGACCATGCCATCTGCTGTGCCGCATGCCAACGCGGCGTCGAAGCACTGCACTGCGCCAACAAAATCGGCCGAAGCATCGGGCGTGCGGCCCGATGGTCGCCAGTCAGAATCTCCTCCCATCATGGTCGCGGATGCCTGTGCAGACGCCCACAAAACATCCAAGGTTTGAACACAGCGTCCTTTGACTAGATCCCACTGTCGGAGTGTCTTGTCTGCGGAGCCAGAGATAAGAGTGTCGCCCTTGAAATGGAGCGCAGTCACCTCGTCGACATGTGCTTCTAGAGAGAAGACCTCGCAGTCTCGAAGGTCAGACGAGGGCGGTGGTGGGAAGTTGTGCTCTGATTCTGCCTCTTCTTGGTCACGCTCGTGTTTGTTCAAGCGCCCGTCTCGGGTTGTGGGCCGAGCACGGCTCAGGTCCCACAACTTGACAGAGGCATCCATGGAGCCCGTTGCCACGATGTTATCCTCAACTTGCAGGCAGCGGACCGAGGCATGGTGTCCCTCCAAGAAACCGGAGCATCGGCCAACGTTCATGTCCCAGACCCTCACGGTATCATCTAATGCAGCGCTGACCATAGTACCAAATGGAAAGTCGAAGTCGATCGCAGTGATCATGTCAGTGTGTGCTTCTATTTCCTTGATCAGGGATCCCGGGGCGAAGTGTTCGTGTAGAATTGGCATCGATCGTTTCCCTAAAGTATGCTGTCAGTTGTAATTCGGGTTCAAGGCCGAGGATATCCGTACGGTTACTTCGATGTCGTAGACTTTTTGGTGAAGGTGAAGGCAGCTTCTCATAGATTGATTCTGACATGAACGAGGCGTCCATTGCTGGGTCGCCGGAGGACACAATCGAATCATCCTGGCCTTCTAATTGCGGCGTCCCTGTCGCAACTGGTGTGTCTTCTGAATCCCCCTCTGGCAAATCTTCCAGCTTGTTCTCGAGCTCGGTCACTGTCGTTTTCAGTCAGTTTTGCTTCAATTCCATGATTCGATGTATCCAAGTAGGTTGACACACGTTCTTGCTCCAATCCTGCCTCATCCATCTCCAATCCGGCCAATCGATCCAAAACAATCTTGCGCATCTTGTGCAGATTGGCTACTTTATTGTCGATTTCATGGATCTCCGCGCTGCACATATTCTTTCGGATGCCCATCAACTCGAGCTTGCGACTCAGCGATTCTCGCTGTTCCTTCAGCGCGGCCGGGCCGGCAGTCAGTGCGCCGCCTCTCTCGGCATCCTTAAGCAGCTTGCCCTTAGAACCGCGCTTTCGATGTCGCTTCTTCTCCTGTTCTTCTTCGGGGACAGAGGCCTGGAAGCCTTGGAAAAGGGAGTAGGAGCTGGTATCTTCCGGGATGTTGGCGAGAAGGTCATCCGGAAGCGAGGAAAGGGCACGGGATTGAATCTCGGTGGTGGAAAGCTTCGAGCGAACGAGGTCGGTAGGTGTAGTTTGGGCCAGGGAAAAGACCTTGCGCTGCGTGGTCGGTCGGCGCAGCTCGCGGTGGATGTCGGTCATGGCATTGTGCAAGTGGTTGCTATTCTGTTCGCCCGGTCCGATCAAGTGTCCTGCGGTAGTTGTGACCTTTCGCCCAAAAGCTTCGATGTGACGAGTCTGCATTCACGGCAGATGCAATCCAGTCAGCTTGCATATTGGTGGGGGGCGTCGGAGGAGGATGGGGAAAAGCCTACCGTTAAACCGGTGCCCAGTAGGCCATCGCCCTCGACGATATCTGACAGGCCCGATGGCGAGTCATCGCGGCGCTGGTTCTCCATGAGACCAACAGTGTCTTGGGCTCAACCAAAACCCATGCGATACGGGGAGAGGTTAGTTGAGGAGCTTGCGGTAGGTTGTAGTAGGAGACTTGGGAGTCCCACGCGAGGGTTACCGCGTTCCCCGGGTACTGCCGTATGGTATCTTTACAGGCTGAAACCAGCTGCCCAGCTGCTTCAGTCGCTTTCGACTTGAGTTGAAGGGCTTTGGACCGATATTGATCTCAACCGCAGAAGTATTCAAGTAGTATGGTTCGGGTTTCTGAATGGTGTTCCTGCAAGTACCTCGGTCGCATATGGCCCTAAGTCCCAAATCCGATAGATCACCGTATACTAGGAAGCCCTGTAGGTTCACGAGTGCTGATTCACCTATTATTCTATTTGTAATTTTCTAAATCCTGCATACAATATTGATCCAGAGCTTCTGACACAGCAATTTCCACATTTTCCCTAATTTTTGGGGGTATAAATAAGAAGATGACCGGCCGAGTGGACTAGAGGCCATCCGACTTCGCAGTCCCACAGACTCTCACCCTCTACAACTCACCACATACACAGCCATGGATTCCGCCATTGACCTGTCCGATGCCTCCAAGGCACTGGACCTTGCTAATATCCGTTTCCAGTTGATGTGAGCTCCCACCTTTCTTCTAGACTAGCTGAAAGACATCCTAAATCTTTTCCCCGCCCCCGCCAACAACCCTCCAATGCACACTATACCCATGCAAAACGCTACATTTCTATTGGACCCAACCACAAACACAGAGCCGCAAGCTAACATTCCAGACTCCCAGTCGACTAGAGGACACAATCACCTTCCACCTGATTGAGCGGGTTCAATTCCCACTGAACAAGACCGTCTACGCTCCCGGCGGCATCAAGATCCCCAAGAGCAACCTCAGTCTGCTGGACTACCTCCTCCGCGAACAAGAACGCATCCAGTCCCGAGTGCGCCGCTACCAATCGCCGGATGAATATCCGTTCTTCCCTGACGTGCTCGAAGAACCAATCCTGCAGCCGCTGGAATACCCGCGCATCCTGCACGAGAACGATGTCTGCGTCAACGACGTGATCAAGGAGCGGTACATCAAGGAGGTGCTTCCGGCTGTGTGTCCTGAGTTTGGACGGGAGGACCGTGGCGAAACGCAGGAGAACTACGGCTCCGCGGCGACTTGCGACGTTGCTTGTTTGCAGGCGCTGTCGCGTCGCATTCATTTTGGAAAGTTCGTTGCTGAGTCCAAATTCCAGAAGGATCCTGAGACCTTTGTGCGTCTAATCAAGGCCGAGGATCGCGAAGGTATTGATGCTGCCATTACCAATGCTGCTGTTGAGCAGAAGGTCCTTGAACGTTTGGGTCTCAAAGCTAAGACTTATGGCACCGATCCTGCCTTTCCTGACGTAAATGGCGCCAAGATTAACGTCGAGGCGGTGGTTGCTATGTACAAGGTGAGAAGTGGTATCCTGAATCCTACACTTGGTTGTAGATTTCCTAACTTTCAATGCTACTCGAATAGGAATGCGTCATCCCGTTGACCAAGGTCGTTGAGGTCGAGTACCTCATGCAGAGACTCAAGGGCACACAATGGGAGTGAAAAGAGAGTTATTATGAATTTACGATATGCCTTTGCCATAGAATATCTGCATTTAATAAGGAATCAACATTGCTGATGCAACCCAGGCCCCAAGATGCTAGAGACGGCAAGTAGCAAAAGCAGAAGTCAATGAGCTAGAGCAGAATAGGTTGTTTCGTAAATTAGACATGAAATGTATTAGACCTAAAGTCTCCACATATGTTACGACATATATTCCGTGAGAGCCTTAACCATAGGCTCAAACTTGGCAGCCTCAATCAAGATCAAGCTACCTTTCGTCCGGATACCCAGCTCCTGGAACGCGCGCTTCGAGTCTGAGTGACCATCATCGGACTTGTGTGTGTACTCATAAGAGCCAGTGCACACCGCATGACGCTCCACCACTTCGTCTTCGGGGTGGAAGAAGAAGCGCTCAGCCTGATCACCACCCTTCTTCTTCTTCTTCTGAGGCCGCGACTCTTCCTGATCGAGCTTCGATTCAATTTCCTCGTAGTTCTTCGAAACGACCAGGTAGTGCGAGAAGGTATAGGGCTCCTTGTCCTCGACGGCCCAGGCGATCTCTTCCTGGAGCATGTTGTACATAGGGGGGACAATCTCAGACGGCATATTGATCAGTCGCTCAGTCAGGATGAGGCCAATGGGAGGGACGGGGTTTTGCGAAAGGAGCTGGGCAGCAGCGGAAAGGGACTGGTTGGAGGCGGTTTTAGTCTTGAGGTATTCGATCAGGTCCTTGATAACGGGTGTGTCCTGGAGCCAGATTGTTAGTACGATGAAGAAAGTAAGGGGAAGAGGTCGCGAACCTTGTGTTCCTGCAGATTGAGAATTGACAAGAACGCGTAGGGATCCGATTCGTGTCCATCGACCTTCACCGTTGATCCCAGCGTCGGCTGGGAGAGAATCAGATCGGCCAGCGCGGACATGTCGAAGATCTGAGCGTCATTGTCGAAGAGCTGGCGGAGGAGGTTCTTCAGACCGTGGAAATCGATGGGCTGCGGGTCAAACCATTCGAAGTCGACGTTGACCATATCCATGTCCTGTAGCCGTCATTATTGTTAGCAATTCCTCGACGCACAGTCTGGGGTACAGCTCTGAGAGACTGACCTCGTCGGACGATTCGTCGTCTGGCTTGGTGCCACCCATGGTGACATCTCCGACTTCTTTCCGCTTGACCATATTGTGCTAATTGAGCTATGATGCGCTTGTGTTTGGGTAAATAATTTGAGATTCAAAAGTTGATCTTGGCCCCGCGCTCGGCCGCTTTCGAACTTTTTTCCTTATCGGTTGTTATCGTCGATGTATGTCATTGGGCAGTGTGTCTTTTCGAGCGATATTCTACTAATCATTGACACAATCAATTACAATGCTCTGACATTTAGGGAGTCATCCAAAGCTTTAGGGGGTTCGAAGTTGTCTAAAGCTAGGGATCATCAGCGACAACTTGGACATGAGTGTTGTTGATATATTTGTGCCGGATCTGCAGACGGAATAAACAACACCTCGAGAGCATAGGAGGCTTCCTAAACATCTCTATTCATATGACAGTTATGATAACGACATGAAAATCACTGCTATGCCCAAGTTCATACATCGTACTCAACCGCATCAACAGTCGGCACCTTATGAAGCTTAACATCAAAGAACCGAGCCACAAGCTGCACACAATCCCAGATAACCTGCACCTCCTCCTTAGGAACACCAATGCGCCTTGTTCCACGAATATGCCAATGAGTCTCCTTAGGCAAATTCTGACTCATAATACCAGGCAGCACAACGAGCTGTGTATCAAGATCATCCAAGACCTGACGATCCGACAAAAACAAACCATAAGTGATCTCCTTAGAAAGCCAAGAGAAGTCCTTATGAGCACTAAACAAATCCAGCGTACCGGTCGTGTTGCGCGCATACAGCTTCTGCAACCACCCAGTGCCGCGCTCGTGGTTGGCCTGGTCGCATTGCCAGTCCTCGCGGGTGAAGGTGTAATCCTTGTCCTCATCCCGCTCGACCTCGCTAATTGCCAGGATGGCCTCGATGGGCTTGCATACCCCGACAATAGGCACAGCCTTGACAAGAGCCTCGCGCAGCCGCCGGATCAGGGCTTGCCGGGCTGGTGAGGTTGCATAGTCTGCTTGCTTGGTGAGGTGGAGGTAGAGCTGATCTGCGCGCTCAGGGTCTGGGCTGGCGGCGAGGGTGGTGATTGCTAGAATGTACCATTTGTCGTTGCCTAGGGTGGTGGTCTTGAAGCGGTTCTCTAGCTCGGTGAAAAGTTGGTGGTAGCGGGGCTGGACTTCCGCTGTGGTGGAAAAACTCATGGTTCTTGGCGGCTGGTAGGGCTGGAGAGGGATTGAGTAGATTGTGTGCTTTAGCTTCAAGCTGGCTCGGATTGGTAGTCGGGAAAACATCAGGTGGGATATAATTGTACAATATACGGTGTACAATACGAAGGTTAATGTGATCTCTCGAAATTCCATCAATCGCAGTGCTCTCCGGCGGCCGGAGTGGGTCGCTGCACGGTCAAAGGCATCCTAGACGAATATTATATACACAGTACAAGTTGATGACCGAGGGTCTCTTTTGAGCTTGGTTGGGAGGTTTGATTCTGGAATTGAACGAGAGCAATTATTGAGAAGATCATTAGATCGACATTGTATGTTTGGAAGGAAATAACAGTCCAAGTCTACGATGTATATACGATCTAATCTGATCGCGGACACGATAGATCACAAGCAAACTGAAGGTAGAAGTCGACAAGTACAGATACGTCTGATCAACAGAGAGATACTAACACTTATACAAAGGGTAAGAACATTCGAAGCTCATACATTTTGTCTCCAACTACGTGACCAACTATAAGAGTGGGGGCACTAACAAGCGGGAAGCCAAGCCACGATGTGTTGTAGTTCACGATGTCACAGATCGCCAATACTGCCTTGCAATATTTCCTGTATATTGTACACCAGAAGCTCAAAGAATGGCGCAGAGCAGCTGCCATCAGAAAACGGCCATGGATGATTCTGTCATTGCCTGCAAACTGGGCTACGACCCCACTATGATCTCAGTGACTCCAGCATGACATCACAATCCAGCATACCAAGTATAAGACCGAAGCTTTTCCAGTGAGAACGAAAGAAAGAAAAGAACCAATTAACCAACCTTCTTCTAGCCTACTCAATTACTACTACTTACTTTCTCTCTTCATTAACCCCGACAAACCTCAAATCCTCAACTTCATCCACACAAAATGTCAGGCAACTCCAGCGTCGGTAACCGTAGCGTCTACGAGGCTGGCGACCAGCGCAATGTCCCTGTCTCCGAGCTCCAAGAGCGTGCTCGCTACGCCGAGGGCCTGCCCCGCAGCCACAAGAATCTTGACTCCAAGGATGGCCGCTCTATTGCCAACAAGCTGGCTTCTCAAGAGAAAAAGTCCGATCCTTCCCACCACCACAACAACGAATACGACGAAGAGGCTGAGTTGAGCAAGCAAGACCCTACCAAGCCTGTAAGTTGCATGTGACCTGTTATGTACGAAATGCAAAAGATACAATTGCTAACGCTGTCTTCCTTGCAGGCTCGTGTGCACGGCAACACTCCCTCCAAGGGCGCTCAGGTTGATGCCGAGCTCCGGGCTGACGATGAGCAGCGTCTGCGTGAGAAGGGCATCAAGCACTAAATTTGTAAATGCTGTTTGTGATGTTACAGAATACCCCCCTTGTATCTTCTGATTGGGGTTGGTGTTGAAGCATGATGTACGATAATGATGATATCTGGTCAACGTTCTCTTGAGTTGAGGGATGGGCCGCTGAATGAATACCTACTTTGAAAGATATGGATTGTGTAAATTGTAGACAGTGTTGCTTGTCAATCTCGGAAGGACGTCATAGTAGATTGCAATAAAGAGAATCTCAAGCCTAAAGCTACCGTTCGGACCGCTGAAGGTTGAGCTTGAGTACTTGCTACTCCGAACACGATCAATGGCGTCATATGGCTCTGCACCTTCACACGTGCATCGGTGAAGTGAAAACGAGGACCTACCTAATGGCGGTCTACCCGAAGATGGAGCGATGGAAAACCCGGTTCGAAACGATGTGTCATTGCAAGATATTGAAGAGATTAAAATGTATATGTGTATAAAAGAGATCGCTTCTCTATTAAATTATACGAGACCCAAAATTTGGAGGGTCAAGCTACTGCACACGATGGGTCATTGTTGTTTTGTACAAAGCCGGAGTAGCAGGCATCACAGACGCTGCAGCTAGTTGCCACAAAAAAGAGTGGGCTGGTCAGATAGGAGGAATGCCAGGGCAATCGGCAACCTTAAGACATGGTTGGTCGCTGCAGATGCCAAGGCAAACCAGGCCGAGCCTCGACAGGAGGCATGTTGCTCGAGGGAACTCGGATGCCAATCACCGAGTCCTGTTCGGGAGGTAGGAGCGGAGAAAACTGGGCAGGTCAAGGTACAGATAGCACCATAGTCAAACCTGGGATCAGCCCTCCAGAGTAAACCTAGGGTCGTCGTCATGCGGCTCAGCAAAGACATGACTCCAGTATTCCTCGACTTTCTGGCAAAGGCCCACTTTGTTCTCCCAGGTCTTGAACGCCGTTTCGAGAGTGCAGCTCACCCATTTGATCTCCTCCCAGTAGGCCTTCTCAACATCGTATCCAAAACGCCGGATGGTCTCTGGAGGTGCCATCCAGGCGCGTCCATCGGAGCCGTCTTCCTTCAAGGTAGGGGTTGTTTCCCAACCCATGCCGAAGATCCGGTCTCCGGGATTGAACTTTGGATAGTTGGCGTGGATAAAGAAAATATGAGGCGCTGGTGCAACAGTCTCGTCCTTTACACGCCATTTATCCTGCTGGATCAAAGCATAATCCTCGCGGGGGTCGGACTGTGCCATAGCTGACCCAGACAGTCCACCTGCATTCGCATGTCCAATAGCTTGCACCCTCTCACTGACAGTATAGAAGGGCGCACCTACAGCCATGGCAGCATGGATAAAGGTTTCCTTGTCTCCCTCACCAGGGCCTCCCTGGCTTAGCAAGCGGAAATAGTGTGACGGACCGTAAAAATTATAATACGCTGCCACTAAGAGAGCCAGCGAGTGCGTTTTCTTGGAGACCAAGAATGCCCCAGTTTCTGATGACTGTCTGGCAGCCATGGAAGGAGCCTCTTGGCGTGAAATTTTGTAGTACAACGGAGATGCGGAGGACGCCCAAAAGTCGGGCCATGTGACTAACCCGTTCGATTTGAAAGGCTCCGAGTCCAACAAGTCCTCCGGCTTTCCAAGAGGGAAGCAGTCGGCATCCATCCAGACAATCTCCTCAAATGAGGAGAAAAGTACTGCAAAGATCTTGAGCTGATAGTGCTCGATCATGTTTTTACCCACCACGTCCGCCAGTACCAAGCATCGCGCATCGAGTTTGGGAAGTACATCATTGCAGACCTGTTTCTCATGTTCGGTAGCATCCTTCATGTAGAGTTCAACAGGCAGCTTTGACCCCGTACGGCGTAGCATTCGCAGCGATGAGACAAAGACAGGAAGGTATGTGGAACCAGCCGTCGATACCAATCCTCGTTTCCCTGCGGTATGTATTGGCTTCAGTGTCTTGCCCGAAGTTTTGACATCCTCGATGAAAGCCGCATGCGCTTCTTCCATCTTGCGTGTATCTTCATCACTAAGCCCCGTCAGGTCGGGTCTCGGCACATCCTTCGTGGGGTCAAAGTGTTGAGCTTCGACATCTCCTCGTTTTTCCGGAGCGGGGGTATTCGGGTTATGACGCTCGATGATGGGTCGAAGGACTTTCCAGAAGTCCTTCTGGCGCTCGGTGAGAGGCACTTCGAATGCTGTGTTGGGTACTAAGGAGACGGTAGAGGATGCGGTGGTCGGCGACCAGTAAAAGTACACAGTGCAGACCAATATTAAGGTAAGCATCGCCAGCACGAGCGATCTCGCTCTCCCTGGTCTGAAGGCACCCATAATTGTTGGATGGCCGGTAACTTGCGCTTGGATCCAGGGGGTTCAGGAAGCGGGCGCACGGCCACGCCGATCGACCTTCTATTTTCTAAAGTATAGAAGTCCAGAAGTCAGAGAATACAAAGGTTAATTGTATACAACATATATTGCCCGATCCCAAGTGTATAATGATCGGGGGTTTGCAGGCTGTGGCGTATTGTTCCAGAAAGTCCCGCGGGTTGGGCGGAAAGAAGATTAGCCCAGAGACTTGGCAGTTCGCTCTTCATCGGAACGATGTACCCCGTACAACACTTTTCCTTGAACATCGTAATTTCTCCCATAGTATGTCGGAGTTGCTCAGTCCTCTTCATAGTACCTTTTTTACATGAACTGGCGACACGAGATCATTCGAGCCATTGAACGCCCCGATATTGTGGCCCGCTTCGCGAGTGCCGAGGCCTTTTCACCCGTTGTGAACAGTTAAGGCCAGATTCAAGGCAATGGAAAATAGTCGAACCAGATCGCATGTGAGACCCAATCAATATAGACCAATGATTTCATGATCACCACAGTGGGACCAGTCAGTGCCTTTCGAAAGGATGCCCCATCGCTCAGTTCTTCTCGACTAAACGACTCAAGCGCGGATCAGCCTCCACCGGGAAGATCCCATATCCACCCCCCCAAACACGGCTTTTCCCTCGTTTATCATTCCCTCTTTTTCGGTCCTGCAGAACTCAGGAGTTTTGAAACTCTGCTATTTAAATACGCTCTTCCCCAAAGACCCCATTCGAATCCGATCTCGTGAGATTCGATATTTCCCGCCCCCAATTATAAATCCGAACTCAAAAGTACCATTGCCCCCTCGTGAAAGTCCATTTCGTCAATCGACAAAGCCCCTCAGGTCTTAACGGATGGACTCCGTGCGGGCATTGCCCACGCCCGTCCAAGATGACCTCTGATAATGCAGATCGTTCTCTACGAGATCCCGCGCCTAAGGGGAAATCCCGCAAAACTGATCCGAATGCCCCGATCCGAAAACGCCGCAAAAGAACCGTGGTCAGCGGAGCCCCCGATGATTGTTTCGCCTGCGCAAAACGAGGAGCACGATGTGACCGGCGCCGACCCTATTGCTCTCAGTGCCTCGACCTCGGCCGCGAATGTTCCGGATACAAAACAACGTTGACATGGGGCGTGGGTGTCGCAAGTCGAGGGAAACTCCGGGGGCAGAAGCTCCCGGTGATGGAGTCGGAGGTACAATCGACGGGGGCCACTGCGAAATCACAACCGAAGGCATCAAATAGCAGCGGTCCGTCTTTGTCACGAGCTCCCGCAAATGCTTCAGCCCACGGGCCTCCTGTCACTGGCCCAACAATGGCATCATTCGACGCGACAACCCCGAATGTGAAACTAGAAAGTAATCCGCCCATGATGTCAGATACGTTCGACATATCTTCCAATATGGCTTGGGTAATGGATATGCCGGATCCACAATCTTGGTCGACGACGTGTGCTGCTCCCCCGTCTATTGCAGGGCTGCCGTTACCAAGTCGGCCGATGAACTCAAATAACCAGGCCATGGTTCCAGAAACGCCCCAATTATATGCTCCCGTTTTAAGTCCGGCAGCTAGTTTTGGTTCGCCGGTCTGGCCGACGGCAGTCTCATTCTCAGGTCAAACTGCTACTCCCCCAGCGTCACAAGAGATGGATGAGGAGGAGGTTAAACATGATCCCAATCATATGATGTACTGGAACGCCGCTCACTCCCCGTCTCTTTCCCAACTACTTTTAGCACGATCTGTGGGCCGGACCCCCCGTATTCGTTATCTCATCAGCTATTATGCCGAGGTCATTGCTCCAATGATTGTGGCTTTCGATACGCCCACGAATCCATTCCGAACTCACGTCATCCGTTTGGCGATGGAGAGCGAGGCTTTGCAGGAGGCAATTGCAACGTTAGCTACGAGTAACCTGCGCCAGAGACGAGAACACAATCACCTCTCGACGGAACGAACCTTACCAGCACGCATGTCATCAATGGCTCATCGTGCCCTGACAGATGAAGATTTTCAAGATCGATACGGTATCTCAATGGTGGAAGGATATCAGAGAGAAGAAAATCACCACCGGGGGATGGCCGTCAAGGCTTTGAATGCCGATCTGGCCGACCCTCGTCGCAGATTGTCCGACTCCGTCCTGGCAACATTATTGATACTCTGTCTTTTCCACGGCTGCGATACTGGTGTTGCCAGTTTCCAGTCCCAGTTTGCTGGAGTAACGAGACTTCTTGCGATTCGAATGCGCCATTCCCGAGTCATATCGGATGATCTTAAATGGTTCATTCGCATGTTCTCGTGGTTTGATACGTTGACGGCAACTACCAATGACCGTGATGTGCAACTCCGCGGAACATGTTTGGAAATCAGCTCGAAAACAGACGGAGAATGGGGCCTGGAGAACCTGGCTGGCTGTGATGGTCGTCTATTCAAGCTGATCTCCCAGCTGGGACGTTTAAATCTCCTCAGTCAGGACCAAGAACCTAACCTATCACGCCCAAGTGACGCTGCCGTCTCTACCACCTCTCTCCCTCCTAATATGCTGTTCCCCGGATGGGAAACAGTTGTGCCAAACCCAGGAATGGGCTCCGTACCAGACTACGGATTCACTCTTCCCACGCCACCCCAAAGCAGCGACTCATCCCGTCGGCCTTCCTCCCCGGAATTTTGGACAGAGTGGTATTCGCTCAGGCAGCGACTCGAATCCTGGCGATTTGACCCACCTGCTACATCTGCTGAAGCTCCTTTCCCCTCACCGACGTTGTCTGCATCCACAATGACCTGGAACTCTACCACCTATATTACGCCACCAACTTCTACCTCGGCATATCAAGTGGCACCTGAGAATCTCCAGGACGTCTATCAGATCTCGGAGTGCTTCCGTCATGCCGCCCTCCTCTACTGCGAACGTCTAGCGGAGCCGACCCTTCCATCGCGCCATGGACGGATCCAGCACCTCGTCCAGCTCGCCATGCACTGCATCATCACCGTGCAATCCGATGTGTATCTGCTGTGGCCACTGTTCATTGTCGGTTCGGAGTGCGTCCAAGAAGATCACCGCTCCGTCATCCGGAACCGCTGCAAGGATATCTCCAAGGACTCAGGCTTCATCAACAACCTTTCCTGTCTGAAGCTCCTCGAACGGATCTGGGCCGATCACTCTGACGAATCTTCATTCCCAGTATATCCTAGCGAGCTTGGTCCCCCGCCTCCGCTGGCTGGCGGCAGGGCACCAGCTTCATCGCAGGCCTTCCGGTGGTCCCGTGTGATGCAGGCCAAGCGAGGCGACGGAGAGTACATGGTTGCATAGGTGGCTTTACTCTCTATCTTTTCATAATGTCCACCCACTCTATATGTTTGCGGGTTTCAGCTTTCAGCACTCTTGTGGGATGGACTCAATTCATGTTTTTTTCTTTTTTTTGGTTTGAGGGATCAGCGACTCGCGTGTTGGGTTTTAACAAATGTGATACCATTATATGTGCAGCAGTATTGCCTTCGGCTGATGCCATCTACATATTACCTCTTTTCGGGTTATTGGCGTTTTGCACATAGAAGTATATAGATGAATTGCATGCGTACATGTTCTCGATCCTATGATGACCGTTGAAATCTGGAACATCTTTGAATGTCCTTATCTTCCAAGTTCTTGGAAGGCACCCCCCCCCTCCCAAGCCTGTTATCTAAAGCCCTCTTTGTTGCAAGTTAGACACATTCCTTGCAGGCCAAATGATAGGGGCTATCGCAAGCCACTCGGAATTGGATAGAACACGTCTCCTAGCCCAACCTTTTTCCTATCACTACACCCCTCGACGCCGCTACAAAAGTACCATGCACAGCTAGCTACATAGGGCACAGGGCAAGGGCAGCCATTCAAACCTTCAAACCCTACATGATCAGCACGCACAACCAAACCCCTCAAATATTGAATTCACAGCAGCCCTAATCAATAATAAATGCCAATTTCCCTCGAGGATCTTCCCGACCGCTAGTATTCCAACCCGGCCTAAAATGCCAATAGGAGATCATCAAACCGGGTCCAAGGTTTGTTGATTCTCCCGCGGCTGGCTCGTGCAAGGGGGCAGATGGATGTGATACGGTTGCGGGCTATCATATGATTGTACAAGTCTTTTCTTTCAGAACCCGTTCAAAGACTGTTTAATTAGGTGTCAGGGAACCCGGGTAAGGAGGTCGGTGCTGGAAATCTACCTCGTATCCGAACATACAAAGAAGCCGTCTCCGTTATTGTTCCCATTCGCGACGAGCCTTGGCAGTCTCAATATCAAACCCAAAAATACCAACTAGTACATAACATACCCACATTGAAACCCGCTTACAACCGATCTGTCATGCCGTACGGAGTACAAAGGTACATACAGAGTACCCACAACATCTAGGCAACATCCCACCCCTATCCGCAAGGAAGCTGAAGCCTCAAACGGCGGCGTCTCCGTCGTACTATATATTGTATGGAAATGGATGATCCTCCGCGCACTAACGGTGAGTCATGCTAAGCCGAGTCGCACAAGAAGCACGGGATATAGATTAAACAGAGCCAATGGTTTCGCTCGGGGGTACGGTGTACAAAGGAAGTCTCTGTGTGTGCGTGTGCCCGTGCGGGCGTTCAAGGTTATGTTCCTACAGCCGAGGGAAATATGCCCGTTGGTCCCCTGCAGCCCTTGATGGCCAGTCGGGGCTCGGGGCTCGGGGCTCATTGGTGTGGGTTCTGGGCCTTCAAACTAGAACCTTGTTCCAGAAATTCCATGGGCCCGCTGCTAGGCGAGTTGGTGCGCGCTAGGCAGATTAATATTACCCGATGTATATCAATTCCTTTGTCTGTCAGCTGGAATCAGCTTGTGGCGAAGGAGGCAAATGTAGGATTGTGAGGGTCGAGTAGAATGTGTATGTGAGTATGGTGGGTTTTATCTGGGAAGATACATCTAACAGTTTTATAATATGTTACCTGCATGTGAGATCTAGCTTGCAGACACGATTAGAGACATGTTAGGTGGGAGGGTTAAATTTTCTTTCTTTTTGGGAAAAAGCCAAAAAAAAATACTAAAAGAAAGAAAAATAAGCCATGTGCAACCCTAGATGATCGGCGGTGCAGGAGGTCCTTTTGGCCTCTGTTTGGTTGGCTGAGACAAGGGGGCTTTTCTCGAAGGGTTGACTCATTCAAGAAAAACAAGTCCTTTCGTATCAGGGGTGGACCTGGGATTCTTTTGTGTGGGCGGCAAGGACCAGCTGGAAATTCCTTCTTTCACCCCTTTATTCGGTGCGTGAGCATAAAAGCTCTGTTGTGTTTTGTGGTATTTGTGGCTGGGCGGACTTGCGCTCGTCTCATTGTTTACATTGAACATACACAGAGATGTCTCGTTTTTTATAGGGTATGGATGAAAAGTCATACATTCTAAATGCAGTTTGTTGTATGCAATATTGGCCTAGAGCTTAATCGAGAGCACTGCCGGTCATGACGCATACTGTACATATCGTAGCGCTAGTCGGTGTCAGACCAGTACCGAATCAGGAAGATTAGGACTCGAACCCGAATGCAATCGCAATGACAGCGAGTCGCCTATTGTTCATTGCCCCACGTCGAAACAATAAAATAGAGGCGTCCAATGCTAAAAGTTGATGAATGCTAACGATTCAGATATGACTGCATTTTGCGTATGGTTGGCGAACACTGCCTCTCCATCATGCGGCTTCGATCCCAACGTCTTGTGCACAGCTGCCAAGGAGACCCTCGATTTCATACCTGATAATGCTATTACTATTTTTGCGACTAGGCTGAAGTTTTTTTTTCTACCGGTTTAGGAAAATATTGATTGTTAGACTGGAGGAGCAAGTTGCGGTCTGTAAAGTCTCTGTCTTCTTGCCCAATATAGCGGTTGCTGCCCAGCGACTCGGCGGTAAAGCCTATGCATGGTCCGTGATGTTGCCCAACATGGCAGTGCGAAGTGGATGTATGTGTAAGAGAGAACTCTGATGGAGCTCGTTAGCTGTTTCTTTTGCCATGGCAACGTGTACGTTTTTTTTACAGTTGATATTGTCCGAGTTTCTGGGGTTTAAGTGGAGTCTGAACCACTGGACGAGACGGGATGGGCCGTCGTCAAATCTGGGATGCCGTTGGACCAACCATGGAACCGACTTTAAGGTTGTTTGATCGAGTAGGTAGTGCATACATGGAGCTTACAAAGATATTAACTATGTATTCCTACATGCGAGCAGCATGTTCATTTTTATATGTAGTAGACGAGATTAATGATTGTTATGAGGACTATGTGCCATATACGGTATTACCTGTGATGCTGCAACTAACGATAGCGTTCATGCAGATGAATTGTACGAGGCATGGAAAAAGCCTAGTTCTGGAAGTCGAGCACATGGCCTTGGGCTCATCCAACCCAACTGCGACACGCCAGCTGATAGAGGGGTGACTTAATTTAGCTCCATCGGTGGACATCTGTAAGGCAGCCAGTGAGATTCTTCATGGACTACACTGCGTCTTAGTGGCGACACCCGCGCCTGTCTTCTTGCCTTTACTTTGGAGTGAGTCAGTTCAGCAAGAGCCAAAAACAGCCCGCTAGTTAGTTGCCTTGTAACTTGCAAAGTCAAAGTCAACGATATTGAAGGAAATATAGTTGGCCGCTGCCCGATCCAGCTGAGGGGCAGTTAGCCAAGCGGTTATGCATTTGGAGTTGGATGGTAAAGAGTCTCCATCTGGACTAGTCTGAGGGGTAAGAGAGACTCGCTGGTACTTTGGATACAGCAGATTAGCGAGTGATGGAGAAAGTCTGGTTACAACTAAAATGGTGACTCGATAGTACTTGCCACTGGTATTTGAGTCATAATAACTCTGACCTCGAGAACCACCTATAAAACCAACGAAGTATCCTCCCTATGGCGGAAATAATAATTTTTGAAATAATATAACTTGTTTTCAAGACACTATGAATAGATTACCTTGAACTTCAAGAAATTCAATACATGTAAGGACGTACCCAAACGCCACGGCCCACAACGCCAACTCACACGCGTTGGTGACTAGCGAACACACTGATTGGTCTGTGCCAATATCACTGGCGCTGATTTGGGATCCATCTTTTCCTTTCCTTTTCCCTTTCATCCTTGGGTTGAATTTTTTCCCTCTCCACCTCTCTCCACTGAAACCAAAGCCATTACATCTTTTGGAGCGGAGATCTCTCTGCTCTGTGTTTTCCTCAAAAACTCCTTTATCAACAGGAGTACTGGATTCTCCAGAGGATTTCTTCAACGCACTCTCTCTCTTTTCCTCGGATTGACCGAAGAACGTTCAAATGCTCTCTCAGCACATTCAGTTTCAACCCTCTTCTCTTCGATCGGAAACCGTACCACGGTGACGGTCCTATTATCAAAAAAAAAAAATCCTATCTGACCTGCAGTTCTTAAAGTCGGCGTCGATTTCTGTTTGGGTGCACGATATCCTGTATAATATACTTGGTGTTTGTCTTTTTTTTCTTCTCGTTTGATTTCATTGAAACTGCTTCTGGACCGTTCTTGCATTTCTCGACTTGTCGCGTCCATTTTACATCTGATCGCCTGGTGCTCCATATGCTCGTGCGATAATGTATCACTACTCCAGTCCACCACCCGGGTGGTCAACCTACGACTACACACAATCACCTCCTACCTCACCTCAATACGCCTACTACGCCTCTCAGTTCGCCAACTCCTACACCTCACCCCGGGGCACCTCGCGACGGCACAACCGCAAGGCCAGCTATTCGGCCACAAAAGAAACACCATGGTACTCGGGATACCCCCACGGCTCCTACGAATCAACCCCAGACTATGGCATTCCATCGCGAAGGCACGATCATGTAAGTGCTTCTTTTGCGGGAAAGCCCAAACACTACCGATACCATTCTACGACCGGTCATCCTACGGGGGATGGCCTCGGCAACGGATACCAGCCGTCGAAGTCGCAGACCCGACCCATCTTCGTCGATGTGGTCGACGAAGCATTCGATGTCCCGCGCAACACCACCCGCGAGCCCCGTCCCGGTCGCCCAGGCCGTCCCCCGGCCTCGAACCCTACTCGAGATGGCTCTGGCCAGCATCGTCGCACCACCTCGACCTCTTACCGCAAACCACATCCAGCTGATTCTCACTTTTACTTCACCCAGGCTCCTAACACCGAGGATATCGATGCGGCCAGACGCTCCCGCTCCAGACGTCAATCCACTTCAACTCGCACTCCTAACAAACCCAAACCCCCTCCTGCCACTGCCAAACCGCCACCCGTCGCCACCGAAGATGATGCCGAGCGCGCAGGGATTCCCGCAGGTTACTCGATCAAGAACTGGGACCCCACGGAGGCACCCATCATCCTCCTCGGCAGTGTATTCGATGCCAACTCCCTCGGCAAGTGGATCTACGACTGGACCGTCTTTCATCACGGAGCCTCGACACCCATGGCCGACGTCGCAGGCGACTTGTGGCTATTGTTGATCAAGCTGGCCGGCAAAGTAAAGCGGGCGGACGAATGCCTCCCTCGTATCCAGCGCGTGGAGGCGCAGGAAGTCGTCGAGGATTTCCTGGAAAGTGGCGAGCGTCTCTGGTCCCGATTCAAGAAGCTCCTCAAGGGCTGCGAACTTTACATGTGGAAGGCCGCCAAGCGAGAAGGTGGCAAGGGCCCTGTATCGATGGGTCGCAACGCCGGTATCGAATTTGTCGAATCGATTTTCGGTCGCGACCGTGAGCTTGAAAGTACCGAGAAGCTCATGAACAGTATCCGACTCTGGAACATGCGCTTTGACGCCAACTGCGAAGACATCCTGCGTCGACCGACCGCTGCATAGGATGTTCTTTCCACACTCTATTTCATTTCATTCTTCTCTTTACTATGCCGACTGCCGAAGGAGCGATACCCCAAAGAGAAAGAGACTTTTCCTTCTGCTTTTCTTATCTACTGGAGCATTTGACACTTCGCATTTGGAGCGTGTTGATTTGGCTTCGAATTCACAGATGCTCGTCCAGGATTTTGGACGACACAGACGTTTGAATTTTTGTTGGGTCCGGCGCCTCGCTTTCATATCTTGTTTTCGTTCATAAGACGGCGTCCTATGATTCCGTTTTCTATCTTCCATTTTCTGGCGTCCTCGTTTAATCTTTTCATTTCTGGCCGTCAGATCCGTTTCTGTCTTGCCGTTGGAAGTCCGTGTCACTCTGCTTTGATGATACCATCTTGCGATTTCTCATATACGTGCATGCTATTTGATTTCTCTGAATTATTTCCTTTGTCACTGTTACCCTGCTTTTTCTTGTTTTCGATGTTGGGTCGGAGGAGAAACCGGGTTGTACATAGAACCAAGACGACCCCCAACATCCGATAGAACCAACCACGACACTCGTTAAACTTTCTCATTCTCTCCAGAGTTACTCCCCGAGTACTCCATTCTCCACGAAGTAGCTCAAGTATTCATCTGTATCCGATACTATTTCCACGTAGACCACAACCCCGCTGACGGACACACCCCTTCCCAAACAGGTAAGTGATGTGATGTGATAGCTACCCCTCCCCTCAGCGCTTCCGCGGCAAGTCATTACACTGCCCGGTACAAGAGTGGATCATTTACCCCGCCTACATGTAAGTAGAACCTTCGAAAAAGCAACCTAGAACTTGAATACCCCTGCCCCCCAGGATTACTTGCAACAGCCCAATAGATCAGGTCGACGAGGTTGGCATGTTGATCGTCTTGTCGGATCGGCCGGTTTGGCTGCAAGCCCCAAAGCAGGTACTGTCTCAGCAATGACGGCGGCTGATGTCACATTTTTCATTTAAGTTGTAGGCCCCAGCGATGGTTTTGATTTGCGGCATGTATGCGGGTGAGCCGTACTGCTATTGGCTTGGACTTTTGGAATTTTTCTCATGCAGTATGCACGTTGGAGGTACCCGAGGGTGTGGCGAGCCTATCATGGTTGAGGGGCAGGGGGGGGGGGGGGGGGGGGGGGGGGGGGTAATGAGGGGGTTTGCATGCATGAAATTTTGATTTCTGGCTTTGTCTGAGGGTGTAGGGTTAATTTTATGCTGTAGGGGTATGGTATGGACTGTGATGGGTTGGAGTTAATCCATAGGTCTGAGACTCAAGGTATCTGGTGTTAATGGATTGGAAGTAGTGTTCAAGAGTCTGATGAATGGAGAATGCTTGATCTCCTTCTTGATTTGGAGTGAAACCGAGCTTGTGTGAGACAATGAGTCAGAAGATGAGCTGGGGGAAGAGTCTGGTTAGCTGAGACTGAGTCAACTACGTGGTAGATTGTATGTTGTGCACAGAAGGCGGGTGGCTTCGGAGGTTGGAACAAATTCGAGGAGGCTCGCATAAGATCAGGTGGATCCAAGTCTTCATTTGGGTAGAGCCATGTGCTCATGCAACCTTATTTGTTCTCGTCAGATCTAGCACTGTTATTCGCCTAATTGCATGCTAGTATCTAACTTGCCATTAGTTACAGCCATACAAAGCTCATAAAATAGACTGCCTCTTCTCCGAAACTCAAATAATTCCAGCATCACAAAAGATCCTGTTACCCTTTCCTTGAGTATATGCGGAAGAATGTTCATGTGAGCTATGAGGGAAGAACTCAAGACTTCAGCTTCCAGCTAGTGCATCCTCAACACGTCTTTCTATTCATATCTGTTCGCATCTTCAAGCGAGAAGCGCCAACATAACAGAAACAAAATGGTCACGTTAATAATAGTCACCATACTTCAAGACTGAATTGCCGTGGTGGCACAAAAACACCGCCGGGTCATGTGCTATCCAGAGCTCTCGACATCTCCACGATGAGTATATCTTCCCATCGGTCATTTAATCCTTCGAAATAGCAGTAACGATCAAGAATAACATAAGTCGTTGGCAGCGTAGTGAGCCTTGCAGCCGGTAGAATGGTGACGCATGTGGAGATGTCACGGGATGGACCGCCAACCTTAAACTTTGACATCGAGTGCTTGTGACCTGCATTCGATTCTTTGAGTCGACTTCTGTAAATACATCGCTTGAAAGGCCCTCGAAGGCCAAGATTTGCAATATGTCCTGATGTAATCCCATCCTATCACCAACAGATGAGGATGTGATCATTGAAATTCCTCGTAAGGTCTCAGCTGAATCTCAATTTATGAATAGAGTGGGCCTGATACCCCACAGATTGCGAACATTGCTCGTCGCACATGCAAGAACCATCCGAACACCCAGCTGCTTCTGATCTACGTGCAGGATTATGCTAGAAGAATAATGCAGCATGGATCCACCACACTTGAGACACCCAAAGACAACAGAGTCTAATGGGCTATCAGTGTGGGAATGGATTCGGAGCCATTTTACCATGAGACCGCCTGAGGACGACGAACCACAGTCATGGTGGGTCGCATCGACGACTATTCCGCTGGTCGCTGCTGCGACAGGGCCACTCGCTAATGTCATGTCGATCGTGGCACTGATCATGCCATGGCGAAGCAAAATCATCTCGACAGACGAGGGTCCCGCTGGAAATTTCGTGCAAGAAAGCTATCCGGATCCCCCTTGGTAAGGATGAAACAATAAATTGTCTTCAACCACAGATTCCTAATGCTGCAAATAGGATCACTGCGCTGAATGCAGTTTCACTTGTCTGCGGGATAGTGGGCAATGCCTTTCTACTTTTCAACTTTACCCAGGTCGTACGCTATATTATAGCTTTGCCGGTGACTATAGTCTTGTGGTTCATTGCCACAGGAATCGTGGGTATCTCATCTAGCCCCTTAGCGCTTCAAATCTAATCTCTCTATAGCTGTGTGGGCTTACCATAGCCACCAATATCTATGCACCACCTACATGCGACAATTGCTTGTACTCGCAGGCATACTGGAGTGCCGTCATTGCAGCAATCCTATACTTTGTCTCAAGTTTCGCCCTCATGATCAACATGCTGGGCTACTTTCTGGGTAAATACCCGCAGCATTTTTCACTGACCGACGAGCAGCGAACCTTGATCTTACAGACAATTGCATTGGTATGTTGGCTCCTGATTGGCGCAGCCATTTTTCAACGGGCGATAGGAATCTCTTTTGCGGATGCATTGTACTTCTGTGATGTTACTATACTCACATTAGGATTTGGTGATATAACTCTCACCAGTTCTGTTGCGCGCGGTCTTGTCTGGCCGTATGCAGTCATTGGGATTATAATTATCAGTCTGATTGTCGGGAGTATTTACAAATTCGCAAGCGAGGTTCACTACGATAATGTCATTCGGAAACACATTGAACATAAACGGCAATCTACTTTCCAGCGATCAATCAGCCTTGGGGAGTTCAAATCCCAGGAGAAACGCCCGAGCAGCGGAGGCGAGATCAATCCTCCTACTCCCGCTCGCCAAATATCCACACCAACTAGGCGGCATCGACCCATTCGCAACACTATCAATGCAATTGCCACGAATCGTCGACCCAGACTTCTTGTCATGCGCGAAGAAAAGGATCGGTTTGATGCCATGCGCCGCATCCAGTATGATACCATGCGCTTTCGTCGCTGGAACAATTTGATCATCAGCATCATTGTTTTTGGAATCGTGTGGACCTGCGGAGCAGTAGTGTTTTGGCAATTAGAACCCATGACTTACTTCGAATCGCTCTACTTTTGCTTCAGCTCCCTGCTGACCATCGGCTACGGAGACTTTACACCGCAGTCAAATGCATCCCGACCAGTCTTCCTATTATGGTCTCTAATCGCCATTCCCACTATGACCATGCTCATTTCCCACATGAGCGGCACAGTCGTCGCCAGCTTCAGGCGCGGCACTGAAGTGGTCGCCGACTACGTCGTTCTTCCTCAATCGCACGTTTACAAGTCATTTTTGGCTCGGATTCCTGGTCTTCCCAAATTGATAGCTTCACACCAAGAGAAAAAGCGAGTGAAACGAGGGTTCCCACTTGAAGGAGCTGGTGATGCCAATATGGATTCCGGGGAAGCTGGTCAGCCTCGTCATATCGACAGCGTAGCCGAATCCTATCCGCACAGAACCCTCGAGGAACTTGCCCGTGACCCGTCACCTCTCGAGCTTGCCCAGCAACTTGCATTTGCCATTCGCCGCGCCGCGAGACATGCTCGAGAAGGTAAGCGGAAACAATACTCCTATGAAGAGTGGGTCGAGTTCACCCGTCTCATTCAGTTTACTGATCCGCGGTCTCGGGAGTCGGCATCACACAGAGACCGCCCCCCAAATGAGGGAGGTAGTGTCAACATGGAAGAGGACGAGTATGGACTTGTCAATTGGGATTGGATCGGTGAGAACAGTCCCATGTTAGCCAAACAGACAGAGCCTGAATGGGTTCTGGATCGCTTATGTGAAAGCTTAGTTCGGTATGTATCGAGTCAAGAGAGTCGGGCTGTTCGAGGGGATGCTGAACCCGGAGAAGAGGCAACTCTTAGAAAAGAGAGGGATATTGGGTTGGATGAATGAGTTGCATTTTGTTGTACATGAAGTCATATAACTCTTTATCACAGTAGTATAGGGGACACATTTCCCAAAGAGGAAGGTCATAGTGCGTTATATGATGCCTGAATCTCCATTTCTGCCTGCGGATCATGACACGAACATTAGGTACATCGCGCAACAGACTTGTTGAGCTTCATAGATAATTCAGCCAGCACTTAGTAAGTAGTCTAATACTTCCTTGCCCCTTCCTAGGAAAATCCAACAATCGTCATCAGACATGGCCATCTCAAGCCCCCACATACGGGGGCTGTGTAAATGATTGATGCCTTGAGCCCATCCTATCCAACTACCTACACCATCCAATATCTTCCAGCTTCCAAAGACAAACAATCTGTCCTTTAGCTACCAATAAATACCCTCCTACAACATCTCCCCACCCTCCCCCTTCCCCATCCCCAACACACCATCAACCCACCCACCAAAATGACATCCAACATCCCCGAAATCCTCCTCCTCTGCATGGACAACACCTTCATCACAACCTTCAACGAAACCCTAACCACAACCTGGCCCGACCACTCCTCAAAGATAAAAATAACCCCCCTAAACCAACGCCTAAACTCCCTCCCCCCAAACACAACCTTCAACCTAATAGTCTCCCCGGCAAATTCATACGCCCGTCTCGACGGCGCCTTCGACAACGCCATCTCCCTAGCCTTCAGCCCGCGCAACGACTACCACGCCCTAACGCGCGCCGCGCAGGCCGTCTTCTACGAGAAATGGCGCGGCTTCGCGCCTCCGGGCTCGTGCACGCTCGTCGAGTTCCCCGAAGAGCTAAAGCGGAATGTCTACGGCTGTGAGTGGGTCGCTATGTGTCCGACGATGAGGCAGCCCGGGAATGTGAAGTGGGATCGGGAAATTGTTTATGAGTGTGTTTGGAGTCTTTTGTGTCAGGTTGAGGGGTATAATCGCGGTGCTGAAGACAGGAAGATTGAGAGGGTTCTTTTGACGCCGCTTGCTGCTGGGGTTGGGGGGTTTAGTAGGGAGCGGTGGGCGGCGCAGATGGTGCTTGCTTTGAAGCATTTTGTTGATGCTGTTGAGAGGCCGGGGGTTTGGGGTGCGATGCAGTGGGGAGATATTGTTGAGGTTGATTCTGAGGTTGAGGGGACTTGGGATTTGTAAGGCTTGGGTTTTTAAAGGGTATCATGTCGGTAGGGTGGTATTTTGAGGTATTCTGGATATGGGAGTTTGAGGATTTTTGGTGCTTAGGAAAGAAGAATATGGTAGTCTCTTGAGGGAAATGCAGAGGGTTTGGAATTCTACCATAGTCCATCATGAAGGATGCCTTTTTCGTGCGTAATCTTCAATATGTTTGCAATAACTCAAGGTGTTCCTTGACTCTCTAAGTTTCATTCAACTCTAGGAGGCCCTAGAAGAAGTCACGGCATTACATTATTGGCAATATGTCTGGATGCCCATATAAGCACCTGATCAAAAGTTCTGAGGATAGAGCGTTTGCGCCAGGTCTTGACCTTTATTTTCAACTGTCAACTGACTTCTCGTTCAACATCTGAAAAGTCACGTCGCAGATCATCTACATGGCATCATGTTAAGTCGCATAACGGAACTCCCGATTCTCCCGATCCGTGAGATCAAGGAACTCCTGATTCTCTGGCACAGTGTACGCAGCAGCCAACGCCTCCCTCTCCTGATCGCGACGACGATTCTCCCGCGCCCCCACCCACCAAATAAGACCCAGATCCACCGTAATGAGGGAATACAGAATGACAATCGAGATCTTAGCCGGCAAGTAGCCGGGAGCATCTTTGGCTTGGAAGGTCTGGGGCGAGATGATATTGCCGACAGTGTAGGCAATCGTCTGGATGCAGGACACGGTGATCTTCTTAGTTGAGCCAGCCACATTCGTACTGGTGAGTGCAAGGATCGTCGTCCAGCCGATAGGAATACCTCCAGAGAGGTAGTATCCCACAAGTGCCGGGGCTTTATTAGTCGTCGCCATCAAGATCGCGCCGATGATGCCGGGGATGTGGCCCATGATGCACCAGAACAGCCTGTTTTTGGTCTTCATAGCCAGATACGTCAGGCCAACCAACACCACCACCTCGTAGGCACCGAGTGGCGTGACGAGGAGGAGACTGTCCGTCTTCGAGTAGCCCATTCCAGTGACGAGGGTATTTCCGAAACTCGTGGCAATGGAGTTCGGCACATTTGCCGCAAGGACCCAGAAAGCGTACAGCCAGGTGTGGGGATCTCTGAGGGCTTCATAGACCTGTGCCTTCTTGAAGACATTAGTGCCAATGCCTTGGCCGTTACCACGAAGACGCTCGGCGTGCATTGCCTTTTCCTTCTGGGTCAAGAAGCCCGCAGTGACGGGGGAATCAGGCAAAATGAAAGAGAACAGGATTCCGATCACCACGGTCAACAGGCCGAGGATTAGGAAAATTACTTGCCAGCCACGCAATGGCGAGTTTGGATCGGCACCAACATGAATCGCTACGCCATACGCCACGTAACCGCCAAACATCTGCGCCCATCCACACATGCTGAACCACAGCCCAACGCGAAAGGCTTGTTCTTCCTTGCGATACCACTGCGAGGTGAAGACCACCCAGGCGGGGATGACGGCTGCTTCTGCGGCGCCGAGAAGGAAGCGGCAGACGAGCAGGGAAGCGTACGAATGGCATGCAGCCATGGAGGCCAGGATGGTGCCCCAGATAGTCACATTAACGGCGACGTATTTTGCGAGGGGGAAAGCTTGCACGAGGCGCATCGTGGGGAAAGCGAAGGTCAACTGGCCGAAGAAGAAAACACTCGACACCCAGTTGAACTGGTTTCCCACGAGGTTCGCTGACTCGCGCATGCCCGTGACGCTAGCATAGCTGATAGCAATCTTATCGAGGTACTGGAGGAAGTACACGATGCAGATCAACGGCAGGATATACAGGTCGATCTTGCGCAGCAGTCGTTTGGATGTCTCGGGATCGAGGACGCCGGGCGTACCAGCTTCAGTCAGTAGCTGCAGTGCAGCATCGCCGCCGACTGTGGGCTGAACCTGGACCTGAGGGCTCTTCTCATCTGTCTTGACTGGGGTGCTCACTGCTGGTGAAGGAATTTCGGAGGACATGTTGACTGAAGCCAGCAGGAATATTCGCTTAGAAACACTGGGCAGCTTGTAGGGATTTGCGTGTTAAATATCGTGTAACATCCTGCGATTTGCCCGGGCATGAGCCATATCGACGGGGTATCGCGCCATCGTTTGCCAGAACAACCTTTTATTGTCGGTGGAGACTTCAACCTCGTCCGCTTAGGTGACAACGGCTTTCCCAAGCGAGTGGCCCACATCTCGTCTTTCGTGTCCGTGACTCAGTAAATCGGGCCATTTTCCTTTTGATTGATTCATCTGCCTGATATCCTTTGTCAAAACTTCTGGAACAAATCCCATCCCCTGCGTTAGTGGGGAATGGCTATTCCAGCCTAGCTTGCTGGTGAGACCAATAGTGTTCACATTTGAATGCGAGTATATTCTGTCTCTTCCTACCCAGTAACAAACTGAAAATCGTTAATGAAACCGATTAAACTGCAGTGTACGCAGTGGACCTGATCACAGAGAAATTCGGCCCCAAAAGAGGGTCCGATGGATCCAACAGACGCTAACAATTACAAGCGCGCAGAATACGATGTGCATAATATATAGAACTCTGATATATGGGGACTGAGTAAGTGACAGTAGGCCATGTTACAACGTTGTACAGTATTTGAAGTCACGTGGTATAAAAGACCTACCCCCGACTAAACATTCTCTTTAAACGCCTTTCCCGCATATCCTCAATCTGAAGATCATACTTTAGAAGTCAAAATGCCAGCCGCAGCAGCTCCTCTTTTTACGACTCCTGCCCTTGAATTAATGTCGTACTGTGAAGACAGCGACTTTCGAGCTGAAGGGAAACTTGAGCCTAACAGTCGCTCGCAGTCTCTGATCTACTATTCTCAAGACAAAAAATGGTGGATCAAAGTAACTTTCAAGGGCGCAATTTCCTGTTTCACCCATGATGCTGAGCCAGAGCAAAGCAAATCAAAACGCGAACGACGAAATGAATTCCAAGACTTTGTGAAGTTGATTGATTTTCGATCGATGGCTCTTCTGGATAATACTTTGACTGAAGTGGTCTTGAACGAAGACCCGGAAACAACTGAGCCTGTGAAACTATATCGCGAACCAGAAGATACCAACCGGTTTACAAAACTCATCAAAAATCTGCGATTCTATATTCGGGAGGACCCATTAAGAGTGGTTTATCCGCCATGCCTCCAATTTCCGTCTTTTCGAGCCATCAATGTCGCCGAATTGAAGGAAGAGGATGAAATCTCCGACGGGGTGTTCCGGTTTTTACACAAGCGCGACAGAAAACCATATATTCTCAAGGTAGTCAATCGGCCCCTTTACCAACCACGCGATTCGGATGTTATACAAAAAGAACTTGAAAATCTCGAACAATTCAAAGGGGTGGCAGGGATCGTTCAGCCAGCTGGTATTGCGGTGTTCGCCAATCCATACGCGACTTCCCAGAATTGTGTCAAACAAATGGTTGTTAGCGGGATTCTGTTGGAGTACTATAGCGGTGGCTCCTTACAACGTGTTCTAAATGAAAAGCGTGTTAGGGAATTCGACTGGGAGCGATGGGCTGTCCAAATTGGGAATGCTTTGGACATTTTTCACCGCGCAAAGAAAACTCATATGGATATAAAGCCTTCAAATATTGTTCTCGACAATGATGGCAATGCGGTCCTTATTGATATAAGCGGCATCGGTGGAGTAACGCACGAGTGGCGTGCTCCAGAGATACGTGATGAAATATCACCCTTTGATCTCCCATTCCAAACACGTCGAATGAATGATATTTGGGCCTATGGAAGGCTTTTGACAGAGATTGCGTCGAACGCTGGGAACAGCCCCTTTGCGGGAACTCTCAGGTTGGTTGCGGATCATCTTACTGAAGAGAATGTTCACAACAGGTGGACTCTAACTGAGGGAATCTCTCGGTTGAAAATTTGTCAGTACATTGATTAATGTGTGGTTTATTTAAATGTTTGCATTAAGCTTGCCCCAAACCACAAATTGACAAATCCGGTTACCACGTGCTGCTAAGCTACTGGCTCACAGTTGTGTCAGGGGACAAAGGCTGATATGGCTGGCCAGAGTCGAACCAAGCAGAGCTGCAGCCTGGGGTGACTTGCCAACCAACGTAGCCGCCAGCTAAAATAACGATGTGAAAGTTCATGCATTAGCGCGAGGCTGAGTCATGCACATGAGCTTAGGTAGGTATTCCTCTTGCGTTGATTATTCATCTTGACCTTGTACACAAACCAACTTCTCCCTTTCCAACCAATTTTAGGGTTTCTTTCCCTCCAGATAACTCACCACGTGGTTTCTTCCTCAACCTTCCTCAACCAGCAGCTACGAGGCCATGCCACAGACTCTAGGACATGCGTTGGCAGCACCCGAGCATATCTCCCTGGACTACGGGTGCTCGAATTGGCGGATCAGTAGCCAAAGAGCCGCAGATTTGTACAGTTCTGGTACTAAGCTTTGGACAAGAGAGGATCTCAAAGACATAGAACAACAATTGGGCCAATCCTATTCTAAGGACCGATTTTCAGTCCGTCGAATTGACGGAATCATAATCCAAATATCTAATCCCTTGTTCCAAGTACAGAATCCTATCTGGTACGTGGGTATGGTATTCTGATCTAATATTAGCCTGCAATCTAAGTTTTCCTTAGGAAACCCTATATCAAGTACCAAGAATATTGGCGACTTGTGAAAGAACAACCCAACGGCCCAATCGAAACCTACCTATGCTCTTACATTGTGGATTGGAACAATCAGACTGCACGAAACTTTCGAGAGCTTATAGCACAGCCTACACAAGTCTTTGACGGGAAAGACTTGTTATGGCAGAATAGCACGACCTGCAAGCAATTAACAACCTTAGTCCAAGATTTACTCGGTACAAACACTGTGAAGAAAGTTCTCTGCTTCGGGCTTGGTGATTTTTGTCGCTCCGCCCCTGAATGGCTAAAAAAGCAGCATGACTCTTGGGATAAAACCTCTGATGTGGAAAATGTAATGGGCTGCATGATCCAGCATTCGATGGCTCTCACTATAGCTCAACTTTGTCGAGGCAATGAAATAGTGCCATTACTTACTCAGGACCCGGATTATACAGAGGTAGCAGAAACGATCCTGATTAACAAGGGATTCAAGATTGTTGGACCTCACGGTGCAGGAGGATTTGCGGAAATCGACGAGGAATCAATCGTGATATCACCCTTTGCTGCCGCCCCAGTCAAGCAGATTATCGCCGATCTCGCTCGGCCTATGCTCATTATTTCCACCGGCTTTGATGTCTTCAATGGCAATGAGTAAGTTCGCCTTCATCAATCCTCGAATCTAGCTGACCAGGGCACTTCACAGAAAACCATTGGCAGATGCTGAATCTCCGAGAACAAGGCAAATGTGGCTTGATTATGATGTCTTTAGCCTTCCGAGCCATTCTGATGATGTTGAAATATGCTGTGCATTGAAAGGATTACATTTGTATCATAGACGCTAGCAATCTCTGGATTCGCAAGGAGCCTGAGCTTACAGAACTTTACATCTAGGGGTTGTGACCCACGCTCCGCCTTCCGATCACCAGGCACAAAACAATAGAACAAGACCCTTATCACCATAATAATAGTCACTCGTCCCTCCATGGTAAAGGGAAAGAACGCCAGGAACAAACTAAGAAAAATAATCCAATACCCCTTTCACCACGCGGTCGAGATCGAAATCGTCTGGATGTATCATCCAATTGTAAGCCACGATTTTAATCAGGCGTTCCTGTGCATCATTGAATTGAACCCAAACATGGCCTGTTTCTGGCGGATGTGCCATAAAATCCAGCTTGCAGTCCCCTAACAGTTTTTCAGCCACAGTCTGCACGAGGTCTTCTCGGTGATCCACTAGTGCTCGATTGGCTGTTTCCGTGTCGACGATATCCGTGATGAGCCCCTGTGTAGCCATATGTCTCAATAGCCCGCCTACTCGTTGCATTTGGGCTTCTTGCCAGGCAATAGTAGCGATGACCTGGTCTTTAAGATCTGGAGGCCCACGGCCCTCGAGGGCGACCTCACAGGCGGTTACCAGGGTTGAATGGGAGAGCGAACTCTGCAGTGGTCCGAGGTCTTTCAGGTAGTTTGCTATGACCATGGCTTTCATGTCTGTCCCCGCGCCATTTCTCACCGGGCTATCCTCCGCTAACGCCTGCATTGGTTCTCGCTCAGAGCTTGCCAAATGACGAAGTCTTCTCCAACAGCAACGGGCGGAGGTCCGCGACTGCAAGACAGACTCATGACGATCTTGCTCGTTAAGCTCGGACATTTTGGAACGGGTGAATCTATATTCGAACACCAAGTGGCGAGCAGTAATTATGTTTGTTGACATGGTACATTGAGATGATCGGGCAGATGCGACACGCCATGATCCCGCCCAACCATGGCACTACATCGGTTCCGTTGACATAATGATATCATATCCGGGCTGCGTCTTTACTTTACGCCTGAAAGCACTTTAGACGAATCCATACTCTTAGATAGGAGCGCAATTGCCATAGAGTTGCTGGCAGGTGTCAAAAGTCCGATAGGGACATCAACTCCCATCGAACGACAGCATATTCAGCCAAAAAGACTCATATCAGCCGTATGATACGTCCGACGAAAGCCCTTTTTGCCGAGATAGTGCCAGCCAGTCACTCGGCTTCACTCCATCTCTTGAGCGCATCAGATAATGTGGATGTCGATATTGGGCAGAGTTGGGGAGGACTTTACGAATCAGAAGACCGCTTGTCGTTCGAGATGATGCGAATTGAGCAAGAAACGGGCCGCCTAGAAAGAAAAGGGTCCGTCGAGCATTCTAACAACAGCCTGGGACCTAAGTCCCGTGCTGTGAATCTTGCACACCTGCATACAGCATTCTAATTCATTGTTCGGTGATGCCCTACTAGCCTAAAGCTTACAAATAGTCTTAAGGCTCTACCTAGACACAATGGATCTTGAGTTTAATATATATTTGTGCTTGACTGGAGTACCTCCTCCGCCGAAGAAAATCTCCCGCTCCAACAACCCAGAATAACATCACCCCGAGAAATATGAGATACATCAGGAAATTGCAAATTCCGAAATCGCTTTTCGACTTCCGCATCTGCAGCACGTCGCTGCTGCGCTCGCGTAAGGATTTGGATATCAGATGGAGCAATGTCCTGAAACTCAACAGGATAGAGTTCGGCATATAGGGCCTTCCCAGTGACAAGTTCAAACAAAGTAGAACCCAGAGTAAAAAGATCGGATAGTACCGTATTCGGTTGTGCGTAGTCCCTTGGCAAACAATGGGTTGCCTTCTCATACCTAAGGGCAGGATGCTCGGGATACTAGGATAAGTTAAAATCACCTAGGCATATATTTAATTTATTATCGACGAAGAACTGGCGTAAGGCAAGGTCTAAGTGGATTACTCTATAGCGATAGATAACTTCTATAGCCTCAATAAGTTGTCGGAACCACTTTGATTGAAGCTCAGTAGAAACCTTATTCTTCTAGTAAAATTTAGAGAGATCGCCTTTCGGATAGTACTTAACGTTAACGAAATCTATCCTTCCCCGGGAAGTACACTAAGTAATACGAGGATAATTATCTATAATATTGTAGATAGTCGCCTCGCGGATAATAGATTCTATATTATCTTCGCCTTAACTACGAGGCGCTTTTCTAATGGTTTTACCGTTAACTAGGTAAACCTTAGTAAATATACTAATCGTAAGAAGCTTCTAGTTGCTCGTTTACTCGATAACTAGGCGATATTCTAAGGTAGTTATCTAATATTCGCTTCTTTGTGAATTAGTTAATAGAAAAGATTACTACTAGTTTTAATCACTAGGTAGGCTTATACTATAAGATTCCTTATTAGTAATTTAAGATTTATAAAATTAGAAGCCGATAAGGGTAGCTATTATAACTAGTAGTAAGAATAACTTTCTACTAATATCTAGGAGAGTATACTAGAAAATAGGCTATATCTTTAATAGTCGGAATAAAAATATCGTTGTGCTAAAAGAAACGAAGTATGTTGATAAAAGGGTAGCTGGGTAAGGGGTCTAGGTATACCCTAGAGTGATAAGCGTAAGGGTTACGTAATCGCTTATATGATATTACGTAGAATTTCCCGATATTCACTTCGGGGCTATAGGCCTAGCCTAGGTAGGGATCTAGGGCTCTACCTAGAGCTAGGGCTAACCTTCTTTACTGATAATAGTGAAAGTAAATAGAAGTATATAGTGACTAGAATAGAGAATAAAGCTTGTATTTAGATAGTTTACTAAGAGGGGGTTGGATATAAATAGGCGGTGATGATATTTAGCGTGGTCGACGTGTGGTCCGCTCCGAGTGTTTTCTCCTTCCTAGCTAGCGCCTATAGGTATATCTACTCGGCCTAGTCTAGCTTGCCTTGGTCCTAATATAGATTCCCGGGATTGTTGACAGTGTCGAGGGTCGACGTGTAGTCCGCTCTAAGCGCTTTCTCGTACCTAGCTAGCGCCCGCTGGTATATCTACTCCGCAGCAAGAAAAAGTACTTATTCTCGAAGTAGTTTTGCAATCAGTAAAGCTTTGTGGAGTTGATAAGGCGCAATATTATATATAACGTCGTTTTGGCAGAAGCGCTATTGTACTAGCCGCGTGGCATAAGCAGCCAAGGGAGAGTAAGAGAGGTTTGCAAAATTATCCACGTTATCATGATTTATCGACGCAGAAACGCAGTTAAAAGTATACTAATAATGATTTACGTCGATATCCTTATTAAGTGCTACTAATCTAGTCGTGCACGCAGTTATACATCGTCTATGACTCAAACGTCTGATAAACGTCTAGGAAATAGTATTCAGCCAGGATTCCCATCACTCTATTAGAATTCACGTCATCTATGATCACTTCGCGAAGCCACTCGGGAGAACTATCGGTAAGTCCGGCATGAAAAAGCTTATACTAAAGACTCTAGTTATCGAAGTAGGCCAGTAATTTCAGTATTTTCGCCGCTTCTACTGCCATATTCGAAAACAGATTCCCCCACATACACTCGCAGATCGTTTCCCGAACCCTATCCTGAGACACGCTAGTCCAAGTCTAGTTACTTCTCCTAAAACCCCTGTCAAGCTGTATCGTCCCGCTTGAACAGTAATAAATGACTCATAGTTATAATACAGTAAGATTCTATGGAGCGCTGTAGAATGTTCTCTGCAAACAGTCCAAACAAGGGAGAAGGTCTGGCGATATGGCAAGATCGCTGCGACCTCTCCTCCTCCACCACGTACGCAGCCTTCGACTGCACTCGTTTTATACACACCACACTCGTTAAATATACACTTTGAAGGCCGCGTTGGCTACTAGAACACAGTACTAACCCTGGTAGGAGATTATGCCTCTTTATCCCCATAGATTATCTTTCCGTTTCCGATTCATTACCAGTGTCTGTCGAAAGCTAGTGTCCCCACATAAGCTGATATGAGCCTCTTAAGCGGATTTAGAAATGACTCAAAGCCCCCATCATGTCGATCACATATCTCAGCCTGAAGAGCTCGAAACATGGGAACAGAACTCGCAATATGCCCCGACCCCCGGATTTTTTGGCAGCCCCTACGACCCGGAATATCCCTACAGCCCCTCCCCTTTCTATATGCCTGTGTATCGTAAGGAGACCGCAAGCCAATCACGGCCAGATACTCTCAAACTCCTTCAGTTGTCTGAGTGGGAAGAGGGAAGAGTTTACGACGAGGACCCGCCAGCATATGTCCACTACCACATAGAGTGGCGTGTCAAATTCAACAACCGGGTTATAGCAAAAGATACGGAGGAAGATCTCGTTTTGGCTCCAAGCGCCCACTGGCAGCTATTTCTAGAAGGCAAACTGCAGGATGTCCTTCGGTGTAAGGTTTCCCGCAACCGAAGGGTGAGGGCTGATAACACTGCGATTGTTGTGTCTGTAAACGATCGATTACAGCGTGACCTGACTAAGCGATTCGACAAGACCGATATTGATTGGAACGTCATCGATAAACAGCTTCAAAGGTGGTCGAATCTGTTCTGCCAAGGTAAGAAACTGAGACTGAGTATTTGCTTCAGCTATATAGAGGACCACCAATATCTAACCGCCGGACGGAAAGGGGAGAAAAGAGGTAAATCTTCTGTCACTAGAAGGATGCTAGACGAGCGGGACGCACAGCTAGATGCTGAACAGGAGGCCTCTGGTCAGAGACCAATCTGGCGTAGCGTCTATAACTTGATACGATGCGATTCGTCTTCGTGCTATCTAGGCCCTTACTGTTGGCTAGACCTAACGGGAAAGAAGCACTATCAACTCAAAACACACTATATGAGGCGCCTAGTGACCCACGTAGAAAAGGGTGGCGTCCTTGAGTCGCATAAGGACGTACCCGAAGCGATCCGCGAAGAGTTATATATGGAAGAGCAGCAGAGACTCGAAAGAGACAAGCGTAAGGGAGGCAGCTCTCTTGGACCGGGAGTACCTTATCCTCCTATCAATATCAACGTTCTGTCATCGCAGTCTCCCACCTCGGGGTTAGACGTTTCAGGTGCCAACATGGCTGCTGACTCGAAGAGTATGAGCCCACTAGACATTCCCGGGCCAAGAGATGCAGCCGTCAAGGAATACGGTGAGTGGCAGGGGTCAAATGTCACCAATGACACCCTCAAAGCTGCATTCCGACAAGCGTGTGATGTGATGCTTGAAGATGGCCTTGACCTAGAGCAGGTCTACAAAGATCAAGACCCAGAATTCTTCATCAGCAAGGGAATAAAGCGGGGCATTGCCCGACGTTTTGTGGAGGATATTCCGAGCTGGGTCGAGAACGTGAAAAAAGGTATCCCTGTTTATGAAGTCCTATAATTTAGATGTTAAGGTGGTCTTGAGGCGTCAGGGCGTTTTGTCAGATATTAGCATGTCCATAACACATCTGTTTAGTAACCGAGGTTTTTCCTCTCTTATCGTACCTTGACGGTGGGTTGTCTTCTATATAGTTCACGGATATTTGAAGCCGAAGCTCCTTAGTAGGACATGACAGGTTGGCCCACATTAGTAGCTGCCCTTCTATCGTAGTCTAGTTAATGTAAGTGCTCTTAAAGCGCTTGGTCAAATCTCGTTGAGAGCGGTCATTTATAGAGGCTATAGTTGTTGTATCATCCGGTCGTAATCGGCGGTCGTGGGCTATCTTGCGTCGTAGGATCCTATCAGCCTTCCCCTAGATCTGCGGCTAATAAACGCTTAGGAGTTGAACAAGGTCTTGCTCGGTATCCTTTACTACGATCCGATGGTTTAAAGTGACTTTCCACTTAATCAGGTATTTAAAACTGTCTAGCGGCTGTTCACTTAGAGTTCCTTCGTCATGCTGTTCCACTATGTGTGGAAAATCTACCAGATCGGCCTATATCTGTTGCTCTAGAGACGAGCGTTCATCCTCGGGGTTTGGTGAAAGGCAGCCTATAGACGGGGTGTAGGCACGTCCGAAATAACTAGGGGTTAGAGGATACGTCGGGGTCCGTTCGTACGACCGGAGGAAATATGGTTAGAAATATTTATCGTCCGAAATAGAGATGGTCATTTCCCCTAGAGTACTGAGGAACCTAGTAATAGCGCCGTCGAATGTTAGTCTGCAATATAGCCATATTAGGATCGATTCAGAAAGCTGGCGCTAACAAGAAGAGCAGAGGACTGAGCAAGACCATAGGTACGAGGCCGGGCCAGTTCAGCGTCCCTAGTGGTGAGTAATAAGCGTTGGTAGTGAAGGAGCGAGCGTTAGTGGTCAGTAACGAGCGTTGGTTAAGGAAAGGGTTTATATAAAAGACGGGAGATAGGTGGGCGACGAGATTCCTAGCGACAAGCCATTCGTGGTTTGGCTTGTTACTTGACGCGGACTGTTCTGGAACGACGAATAGGGGGCCACGCAAGCGGTGGCCTCCACCTACGTCATTTAATAGGACGCTAAGAAGCTTGCTTTCGACCAAAGCCTCGTAACTCTGCTTCGAAGCCAGATTGGGTACTGCATAGGAGTATTTCTTTTTCATTCCGCGAGTCATGATATCGCCGTAGCCCTGTACGTTGAGAAATGGTTTCCACCGCTTTTTCGCTATGATCTGTGGCCTTGACTTCGTGAATTTCCTGATGAATCTCGCCGTGGTCATCATCGCAATTAATACGCTATCTGAGTGTTTTTAGTGGTGAGGAACCAGTGCTGGTTGCGAGAAGCGTTTAAGCAACGGATGGGGATAAGAGGGTGACGAGGCGTATGTGGGCTTGATCTCCTAGCAACCGGCCTCGGCGGTTTGTTTAGTTTGCGCTTATGTCGATTGTTCTGGACCGTGGTTCCTAGAGACGGCACGGCCCACACAGAGCTGTTGCGTTCGGGAGAACAGTGGATTGTCCCCTTCCGCCTACGCCATATCTAAAGGTCCGAGAGGCCAGCTCTTGCTAAAACAGACTCCTCTTTTGTCTGCCACGTTCTTTTCTGACATTATGTGTAGTATTTCTCTGGTGCAGATTAAAGAAGGCTTATCATTTGGCCCCAAACTTCATTCCGCTGATCGGACCATTATTCACACCAACCTGCATGCCATAGTTGTGGCCTCCAAATGTGACATGTGTATGGCGATCCCCTTCCTTCAGAATATTGATGATCTTCGCCTCCTGCTCTACCTGCTGCGGGACAATTCGATATAAAAGATCCTTAGCGTACGCTGCCGCGACCATCGCCGCATATCCCTGCCATCTTTTATTCTTGTGCGAATCAGCGTAGTCGCAGATGCCGCGGATCACAAGGCAAGCCAAGTGGTTCATAAGCCCAGCTGCTTCCATTTCAAAACACAGAACGTCCTGTTGTGCGGCCAATTTGTCTCGAATCGAGGCATCTTTCATGAGCTGATTGGCCGATGCTATCAGCCCGTAATGAATCGCGGGATTGTCATCATCCTCAGTGCGTGGAGCACGTGAAACTAGGCATGATAGATCATCTCCGCAATTCGTACTGCAAGGTATTTCACTTTCACCCTCTGCGAGGTGGATAATGTGACTTTGGTATAGCCGATCACTCACAGGATCTGGGTGCTCATATCTCTTTCGTAGCCGTGGTTTCGTCTCGAATATCTTGCAAACCGCATCGTCGAGTGTGTGACCTTCTTTCTCATACTGAGCTTTGAGCCCGCCTACTGCCGCACGTAGGACAGTAGGTGGTTGGTCGAGAAACCCAGTAAGCTGGAAGCTTTGGCCCTGTATTGTCTTGCCAAAGTCATACTGAATAACACCGCCTAGGCCATTGTGAGGAATGCTGACGACAATATCTCCCAGGCGGATATCATGTTTTTGGCTGGGCGCGCCGCCCCCGATGCCGACCATCAGGCCAAGGCGGATATTGGGGAAGCCATGTATCATGTCTTCTGCCACACGTGCTGCCGATGAAGTGCCATACTCTCCCATAGGCAGAACAGAGATGACAACGTTATGCTTCCCAATTCTGCCTAAGGTGTAGTCATTTTTGTTATGTGGCGGCAAACAAACGGGGCGGTCATGCTTTTCGTCGAGAAATGCTTGGGCGGCGACGTATTCGGTGGTTATGGCGCAAATCCAACCCACAGTGTAGTCCTCGCGGTTAGACATTGCACAACGAAGGTACGTATTGGATCGCCAACGTAAGGGGATCGTGGTTGACAACTGGAGGGTAAATGGTGGTAGGGTTTCTGCTGCCACAGATGCGGGGTTATCGTCATTCAGCCGCATCCAGAGACTGCCTGATTCGGTTTCGTCTGACAGCGTTCAGCGCGTAGCGCCGTCAAGTCACCTGATAACGGGGCTGAAATACCCCTCACTCAGCTATGTAGTGGGCTCCTGACCCCTTCCTGAAAATACAAGCACCACTTGAGTCGCTTTAATAATGGCACGGAACTCGTTTGATCACGGAAACTTCGGGCTCCAGATTGGGATCAATAATGCCCCTATCAACAACCCGCAGTTCTACCTGCCCCCGGGTAAGTGTAACAAGGTCCTTGAAAGGGTCACAAGGAAGTTAACAAATAGCCGCTCAATCGCAGAGCCACCGGAAGCCCGCCCAGAGCCTCTGTCGACCGTGCCTTTCTTGCACGACCAAGACTTTGTCAGTCGCGATGCACTTCTTGCCCAAATGCACGAGAAATCGTCAGTCCCGGGGTCCAGAATAGTTCTAGTTGGTCTCGGCGGCGTTGGGTCAGGAAACACGGGTGCAAGGCTAGTCCGTTTAAAGCTGATTGTACAATAGGAAAACAAGACTTGCTATCGAATACTGCTATCGAGTTCGACAGCAATCGACCGACACCTGGGTCTTCTGGGTTCACGCTAGTAATACAGCCCGCTGTGAGAAAAGTCTACGCGACCTTGCCGACCGAGCCAAGATTCCCGGGCGCCAGGACTGCAACGCCAATATATTTCAACTCGTCGGGAACTGGCTCCAGGATGAAAAAATCGGAAAATGGATTCTCGTCCTAGACAATGTTGATAATGATGAGCTTCTTTGTAAACCTTCAGCGACTGGTACAGAGACCCAAGTAAACGTCCAGAGTCATGTCTCGACACAGCCACCGCTAAGGTACCTTCTCGAAAGCTCAAACGGCTCCGTTATTATCACAAGTCGGAACAAACGAGTCGCGTTAGATATCACCGGCCATAAGAAGAATCTTATTGATATACAGCCAATGAACATGGTCGAAGCGCTAGTTCTACTACAGAATAAGCTGGATATACATACGGAGAGTGGGGACATGGTGCAGCTAGTGGAGGAACTTGAGTTCATGCCACTCGCGATCGTACAAGCTACTAGCTATATTATCCATCGCTCACCCCGTTGCTCGGTATCGCAGTACCTAGAAAAGCTTCGGAAGAGTGATCGTCAAGCCACCAAGCTTCTTCACCATGAGGCAGGTCACATTCACCGAGACTGGGAGGCAAAGAACTCCATTCTACTTACATGGCAAATATCTTTTGACCATATCCAACGAACAAGGCAGTCTGCGGCAGACTTACTCTCTCTTATGAGCTTTTTCGATTGGCAGGGAATCCCAGAGAATCTTCTACGGGTTCAAGACAGGGAGAGAAATCGAAGTTCTGTAGAGGAAGTTACGAACAGCTCTGGTGAAGATGACATGGATAGTTTGCCGGAATCTGACCTAGATCATGACTTTGAGGACGATATTGCAATTCTCAGAGACTATTCGTTTATATATGCTAGCGAAGCTAGCATAGTGTTCACGATGCATCGGCTGGTGCAACTAACTGCACGTGCATGGCTTACGACGCAAGGGCAAGTGGAGCGATGGAAGGAGCAATTTATTAACAATCTATGTCAAGAATTTCCGACTGGTGACTATGAAAATTGGGCAAGGTGCCAACCGCTCTTTCCACATGTGAAATCAGCGATATCACAGCGGCCAGAATCCCAGGACTCCCTACGACAATGGGCTACGCTACTTTATAGAGGTGCATGGTACGCGTGGAAAAGGGGTAATATCTCGGACGCTAAGGAAATGGCATCGAAATCAAGGAAACAGAGGATGGCAGTATGTGGTGCGGATAGTGAAGAAGCCCTTGCTAGCACTGCCATGCTAGTAACAGTATATATGCTTGAAGGCCGGTGGGAGGAGTCCGAGAAGCTCAACCTGCAGGTGATGGACGCACGCAAGACCAAGCTCGGCGACAATCACCCCGACACGCTGGCAAGCATGTCGAACCTAGCGTTGACCTATACGCAGCAGGGCCGGTGGGAAGAGGCCGAGAAGCTACAGGTGCAGGCGATAGAGGCACTCAAGACCAAGATCGGCGACAACCACCCCGACACACTGACAAGCATGTCGAACCTGGCGTTGACCTATATGAACCAGGGCCGGTGGGAAGAGGCCGAGAAGCTACAGGTGCAGGTGATAGAGGCACTCAAGACCAAGCTCGGCGACAACCACCCCGACACGCTGACAAGTATATCGAACCTGGCATGGACCTATACGAAGCAGGGCCGGTTGGAGGAGGCTGAGAAGCTCAACCTGCAGGTGATAGACGCACGCAAGACCAAGCTCGGCGACAATCACCCCGACACGCTGGCAAGTATGTCGAACCTAGCGTTGACCTATACGCAGCAGGGCCGGTGGGAGGAGGCTGAGAAGCTACAGGTGCAGGTGATAGAGGCACTCAAGACCAAGCTCGGCGACAGCCACCCCGACACGCTGACAAGCATGTCGAACCTGGCGTTGACCTATACGAAGCAGGGCCGGTGGGAGGAGGCTGAGAAGCTACAGGTGCAGGTGATAGAGGCACTCAAGACCAAGCTCGGCGACAACCACCCCGACACGCTGACAAGCATGTCGAACCTGGCGTTGACCTATACGAAGCAGGGCTGGTGGGAGGAGGCCGAGAAGCTACAGGTGCAGGCGATAGAGGCACTCAAGACCAAGATCGGCGACAACCACCCCGACACACTGACAAGCATGTCGAACCTGGCGTTGACCTATATGAACCAGGGCCGGTGGGAAGAGGCCGAGAAGCTACAGGTGCAGGTGATGGAGGCACGCAAAACCAAGCTCGGCGACAACCACCCCGACACGCTAGCGAGCATATCGAACCTAGCGTCGACCTATACGGACCAGGGCCGGTTGGAGGAGGCCGAGAAGCTACAGGTGCAGGTGATAGAGGCACTCAAGACCAAGCTCGGCGACAACCACCCCGACACGCTGACAAGCATGTCGAACCTGGCATGGACCTATACGAAGCAGGGCCGGTTGGAGGAGGCTGAGAAGCTCAACCTGCAGGTGATAGACGCACGCAAGACCAAGCTCGGCGACAATCACCCCGATACGCTAGCGAGTATATCGAACCTAACGTGGACCTATACGCAGCAGGGCCGGTTGGAGGAGGCCGAGAAGCTCAACTTACAGGTAATAGAGACTCATAAGGCCAGGCACGGCGACAACTATCCCGACACGCTATTGATTATGGCCAACCTAGCGCGGACCTATACGAAGCAGGGCCGGTGGGAGGAGGCCGAGAAGCTCAACCTACAGGTGATAGACGCACGCAAGACCAAGCTCGGCGACAATCACTCCGACACGCTGACGAGCATGTCGAACCTGGCATAGACCTATACGCAGCAGGGCCGGTTGGAGGAGGCCGAGAAGCTTAACTTACAGGTGATAGAGACTCGTAAGGCCAGGCACGGCGATAACCACCCTGACACGCTGTTGATCATGGCCAACCTGGCATGGACCTATACGCAGCAGGGCCGGTTGGAGGAGGCCGAGAAGCTAGAGGAGCAGGTGATGGAGACTCGGAAGGCTAAGCTCGGCGACAACCACCCCGACACGCTGTTGATCATGGCCAACCTGGCATGGACCTATACGCAGCAGGGCCGGTTGGAGGAGGCCGAGAAGCTCAACTTGCAGGTGATAGAGACTCGTAAGGCCAGACTCGGCGACAACCACCCCGACACGCTATTGATCATGGCCAACCTGGCGTGGACCTATACGAAGCAGGGCCGGTGGGAGGAGGCCGAGAAGCTAGAGGTGCAGGTGATGGAGACTCGGAAGGCTAAGCTCGGCGATAACCACCCCGACACGCGGACGAGCATGGCCAATCTTGCTGTTACCTGCATACCTTCCGGCAAAACCGCGGATGCCATTAATTTGCACCTGGTATCTCAACTAGGACCTCTGCCCAACGGCTGGAAACAGCGAACCACTCCTGACGGCCGGACCTATTTTGTGGACCACAACACCCGAACGACCACATGGCTTGATCCACGACAGCAGCATCAACAAGGACCTCTGCCCGACGGTTGGGAACAGCGAACTACTCCTGACGGCCGGACCTATTTTGTGGACCACAGCACCCGCAAGACTACATGGCTTGATCCACGACAACAGCATCAGTAGCAGCTGGTATCGATGTGATAGTCTGTGGTGTGTGTGTGTGTGTGTAATTAATTTACCCTGGCCCCTCACCAAAGTTGGTTTATCAAAATACGAATCCGTACCCAGTCTATTGGGTTGTGGTTTATAATCCAACTACCGAAGTGATATGCAGGCTACAACACCTATATATATCTTTATGCGTAGCTGTGCCGTCTACCACTTCCTACGCGAACTTAGGGCCTCGCCGAGGCCTGTCGTAGCTCAGGAGCCGTTGTTGTTTTCATGGTGCCCTCATGGCGCGCGGCTTTGAAACCGTTGTGATGCTTCGGCAAAGTCCAAGGCCGCTTCCACGGTCTTGACCCGTGAAGCGCTGTCAATCTCACCCCTGCTCTCTTCTCTAGGAAGCCGCATTATATGATGGCTCTAGAGAAGTTATGCAGATGTTGCTGGATAGAGGTGCCGACGTCAACGCTAAGGGTGGACTATACAGCAATGCACTTCAAGCTGCATAATACAACAGCCCCGGGGAATTGGTACAGATGTTGCTGGATAGTGGCGCCGATACCAATGCCCAAGATGGACGGTTTGGCAGTGCACTTCAAGCCGCATCATCCAACGGCCATAAAGAGGTGGTGCAGATGTTGCTAGAACGCGGTGCGGATATGAATGCCCAAGGCGGACAGTTTGGTAATGCACTTCAAGCCGCATCACTTGGACGCCATAAAGCGGTGTTCCAGGTACTGTTGGATCAAGGTCCCAGTCTTGATTGATGCCAAGTGAAAACAAAAAAGCTAAAGCTCAAAGTATTCTGGTATGTTCGTAAGGCCGAGAAAGTGGCAGTGTGTGGTGAAGGTACAGTAGAACCAATTAAGACTCAGCTACATGTTGTTACAACTGCATTATATCTGGCGAAAATGGCCTCTGGCGCTCTCTTCTTTTCTTCCAACCATATTGATACACCATTCGAGAAAACTATCGAATCCTTGATCGGGATCCTCTTCATAGTAGCTCCAGCTACGTTTTATAAAGCCTTTGAGCTCAGCAAAAAATTCTTCAATAGGGTTCAGGTCCGGCGAGTAGGGAGGCAAATAAACCAGCTTTACTCCCGCATCGGCACACATCTGTGCAAGATTCTCAGAATGGTGAAACGACGCATTATCCATTACCAGAACGGATTTAGGCTCGGGCCATCTCCCGCAGTGCCGAAGAAGCTCAGCAATAAAGTCCTCGAATATAGTGGCGTCAGTTGAGCCGCGAAACACACGAGAGAGAACAATTCCATCTTGGGCATACGCTGGCAGAATCTGGTATCGTTGGTCGCGGTGAAACTGGGACACTTGCACGGGAGCCTTGCCAATCGGTGACCAACCTGTCCGTCTAAACCCAGCCCGTTTGTCACACCCTGATTCATCGACGTATACCAGGTGATACGACTGAAAGTCCGAAATATTGTGCAAATAGTATTCTCGCAATTCGGAGTTTTGCTCTCTAGCTATCTGTCGAGCTTTCTTTTTAGACCAACCGTTGGAGACGAGAGCCCTCCGAATACTGGAGGTCGTGGCTAGCGTCTGAAATTCATCCCAGAGGAAGACGGCCATCTCATCTAGATAGAGGCCGGGTTTCTCGAGCAGGTGTTCACACAGTGCTTCAAACATTGATGGCGTTATAGTCGGTCTCCGGCCAATCCTATTTGGGGGAGCGTGGACGCTTCCAAATTGCCGCAAGTTTTTGCGAATATTTTTGATCGTTCGTTCGCTGCATTGAGCTTCCTCAGCCATCCGAGAGGTGGTAAGTGACTGGTCCTGTATCATATCACGAATAAAATGGAGCTTTGAAGGAGGTAATCTTGGTGCCATGATGCGCGGACCGTATAAGGCGAAGTTCAAGAAGATGAGTGATGTCTATGCCTACGTCCCAGAAGACGGGGGACAGAGGGAGAGAGGGGTAAGGGGGTTGGCCGTGTTTCATGAGTTTACCGTAACGTATAGTATTTTAAGCCATTCTCTCGTTCTATAAAAACAGCCATCTATTTTCGGAAAAGGAAGATCTGCAACTAAGCCAGATATGGATTAGTGTGTTTCAGGATAGGGTTCGGGAAACAATCTGCGAGTGTACTATAGGGAATCTGTTTTCGGATATGGCAGTAGGTCTTCCTTTTCTAGGCGAGAGTATGATAAATCCTAGGTTATATAGAGCGTGCGCTTCTGATACTCCTAGGCGTGGGCGTCGGCGCGGGTCAATGTTCTATCGTTTCTCGTACTCTTAAAGGTAGCGTTCGAAAGTGAAGGCCCTACGACTTCGCTGAAGATACGTCCCGGCGGTGGCTAAAGTAAGAGGAAGACCCGTAAGTCGCTTTGCGAGGCGCTTTGCATGAGGATCTAATGGTAGTGGTTAGTAGATCATAAATATATTTAGTTGTAGCATACCTGATTAAACATTCTCTCGTTTCGATCGGGTTTACAGGATTGCGAGGCTATGCTCAATATTCTACAGCGGCTTTATGTCAAGAGTACTCCCAGCAACGAGATCTGGCCGTCGAGTGGTGACCACAATAGCCCTATGAGAAGCAGGGAGGTAATAGTGGTCAATCCGAAACTGGTCGGGGTCGTCATAGTTATCAAAGATTAACAACCATTCAGTATTTTTTAGGGTACATAGCCATTGGTGTACACGTCTCACGATCACTTTGTCCTCTAAAACTCCAGGCTCCTGAACGTCGAAGATAAGACCGGCTATTGATCGGAAACTGTCTTTCAATGCGGCCTCAGATACTGCATTAAGCCAGAACATCGAGCTATAAGATTCACGGGCGGACTCTGCGTAGGCGATAGCAAGCTGGGTCTTGCCAATACCACCCATACCACCGAGGACTAGGCGCTGTTGCTATTAGGACTCGAGATGGAACCGAAAGACCCGCATACCACCCCGCCCCGCCCCTCCGTGGTGCGGTTGTTGGTTACGAAGTTTAGACCCGCGGGGCGGTTTTAGGATGAGTAGAACCTGTTACGAGCCAAAAGGACAGTTCGAAAACTACCTGTGCATTCAACGAAGGTATCAAGACTGGGGAAAAGATGGAAGAAGAAAACTATCTAACGGGAGGTTTTGTTGATATCACCCCCTACCCGGTATCTTCCATCTCAAGACCAACCTGATATCTTAGGCTACTCATCCTACCATAAGGCAGCCCCATCGTCACATAATACAGGTTGATTGGGCAGAATGCAATCACGCTATATCATGCCATATCGGATGGGAAGGATGGACAGCCGATCGTATGATTTCAGAAGAATGAGTCATAAAAACAGAAGATAGGCTTATGATGAGCCATAAATGGTGTCATCCATGTTGAAATGGATGCGGCAGTTTTACCGTCACCATTATTACAGAACAAATATGTCCACCTGACTATAAAGACTATCCTAGGTAGAGTAAAGAAGCGATCATTAGGCAGAGCTTTTCGAGAAGGTATTAGCTAACATTATCCGGCCTCCAAAATACGACTCATGCCAGCCAGGCCAATATGTAGTCACCTCTGTCATTGAGAATGAGCATGCTCGCCGGATATTATGCCAACGGCTACGTGATATGGAGAAAATGTTCACCGAAATTTATGACGAAACTGATGATGAACCTGATGATGAACCTGATGATGAACCTGATGATGAACCTGATGATGAACCTGATGATGAACCTGATGATGAACCTGATGTTGAATTTGGCTACAAAATCGGTCGCGAAACTCAATGCCGCTCATTAGCGAAATTTTTTGGAGACTTAGTTCCGTTATTGGCAGAGGGGAGGCAGGTAGCTACAGAGTTGGCAGATGTATACAAGAAAGGCGCCATCCAAAACCCCGAACTCCACACCGTCATGTCAAGGCTCACTGATAGTGAGTTCAACCGGATCTATGCTTCTTTAAAGGGGAATCAAAATTGGCAGATGCAACACGAGCTGGCTCAACCTCCGGTCCATAAGGACCGCGGCGACTGCGTGGCAGAGATTGTGGAGACAACTCTCAACTCTCTTTACATAGCAGACAAACGGAGGGAGCTGGAAGTTGCACGCGCGACTCTCCGTGCTCTTGTGGCCGGTTCTTCGAGCTCTCGGCAAAGGTGGATGAGATCAATGCTAAACTTGGCCAAAGCGTTCAATTGCATGATACGGCCAATGACTCGAAGACGACTGATGGTGCTCCCGCAAAGCCAAGTAGGAGGTTTTGGAAGAGAATTTTCAAGGCCTGAGCTCGGCCTTGGTGGTGAAATAGAATGAGGGTCTCTAGGGTGATCAAATAATGAGCAGACTGCTGAATATTGGTATATATCTTGCTTTACACCAACTTGAACGATCCATGTGGATGTATGTGCTTAGTCTATGGGTTATTTCTGTGTGCTTGCTCTGAATTTCCAATACTATAATTTTCGGGAGATCAATGATCAATAGATGGATTGTTTTGGTCGTATAGATGAATAGGCTTTAAACTAGACTCGATTAGGAAGCGGCTCTTGGTGTTTCTTCAATGAGTGAGATGGATATACCATCTTCACAGATGAGTGAGAATCAATACATTTACTCATGATGGACAAGTCAGAATAAGTGAATGCAGTAACGGATGTGACCTTTTAGGAAAGCCGATTGTCAGAGCGAATGCACCTATAGCTTAAGGCATATGTCTGCACTCGTATACTGTTCTCCCACTGTGCTTGATGATGCAGTGGTTTGATCTGAGCATCTAACCTTGGAATCAGTCTGTCGAAGATTACACTAGAGCTTTCATTTTAGGTAACTACATGTACTTAGGCATGCTCCGATATCGTTTTGTGTGTTTTATCCACGTTGTTGGCCTAAAATGGAAACTCTTGGCCGATGCAAGCGGAGATTACCGGAGCACCCCAAGTAGCACAATATGTATCGGGGTTTCCATGTAATAGAGGATCTGACTCGGAGGGAAAGCAATCACATCCATTTGATTGTGATGAAGAACATGTCATCTTCACAAGGACCAATGCTTTGCCAGTTGAATTTCCCGTGTGCATCGATGTACACAAGACACGGACGTGTCACAGCTCGAGTCTATGTCACTGAAACATGAACAGCTGTAGGAGATCAGATTGTGACAGGCCAATATTCTTCTTTTCGCCAATGAGGACATTGACGGTGTCCAGTGACACACAGCGTGATATGTATAGGGGAAAGATGGTTGGCTGCCGGGATACGATGGATGCTTAATTCAGCCTTATCCGAATCGCGCTCCACTATTGCGTGCTGAGCTTCCAGGCAGCAATCGAGGTGAGATAATTCAGGAACACAAGATAAAATAGTCATAATAATAGTCAAATAGGTAAAGTTGTGAAAGTATCTCATCTACTGTATATTGCCCGTCACAAGCAGGCCCGCAATCGGACCAAACTCCGAGAACTTAAGTTTTCCCCTCGGAACTCGCCTCGTGCCGGTCCAGGAACGTGAAAATTTTGTACTCCGTACGACCCAGGCTAGTACTCTGCGCTCTCGGTCAATCAATTGAATCACCGTGAAGGTATTCAAGTCAACAATTTTTGGCAAAATGGAGAAGCCAGCAGAGACTCCCGATCTCGAGGCCTCCGCCCCAGACGCTCCCGTCACGCAAAAGACCAGCGCTGCCCAACGATGGAAGCAGAATCTGACAGCGACGCACGCAGACCTGATCTGTCTGATTCTCTGTTTCCTCACAGGCCTATGCGATAGCAGTGCCTACAATGCCTGGTCCTGTTTCCTCGGCATGCAAACGGGTATGAAGTCATAGCCGATCGCTCTCCCGCAAGGGGCGAACCAGCGCAACAAGAATAAAGCTAACCAATTCCCCCTCAAACAGGAAACACCATCTTCCTCGGTCTCGGTGCCTCCAATCAACCCAGCAACAAGCCATTCGGCTGGCTGAAGTCGCTGGTCTCGATCCTGGCCTTCTTCTTCGGCGCAATGGTCTTCTCGACGGCGATGCGCGCCGTCGGCGCCGTCCGCCGCGGAACACTCTTCGTCTCCTTCCTCGTGCAGACTGTGCTCATTGTCATCGCCGTCGCGCTGATCGAGGCCGATCTCATCCCTCACACTTCCGCTGACGCTGCGCTGGACGGCGGCCCGCTCTTCCTTGAGTTGATCCCGATCGCGTTGCTGGCTTTCCAATCTGCCGGTGGAATGACTTGCAGTCGTGTGCTGGGATACAATGAGATCCCGACGGTCGTCTTGACCAGCGTTTACTTTGATATCGCGTCGGATCCGAAGATCACGGACAAGCCGACTGGGAATGTCAAGCGCAACCGTCGTGTGGGCGGCGTTGTGGCTCTGCTTATCGGTGCGATTGTTGGTGGCTGGCTGAGTCGGAGCAGTGGTGGTATGGAGTCCGCTCTGTGGATGGCTGCTGGCATCAAGTTTGTTGCTGCGTTCGGGTGGTTGTTCTGGAAGGCTGCGCCTGCGAAATAGATCTGCGCGGATAATTGGGGATGTGTGGTGCTTTGCGCTGATATTATAGAGATACCTATGTCGGGTAGATTTACGATTCAAGGTGATTAGATATATATAGATCGATGTAAATACCTTTCCATTCGGGTGCTTTTGGGTTTGAATTATAGACATGTCCAGCTTGCAAGCATTTGCCTTTCTACAAGGCTCTATCGATCAAGCCTGAAAAGAGATCAGAGGCATTCCTAGAATTTCTCTCTCCCCTTTTCCCAACAGCATTAATGCTAGAATTATCTCACCTGTTCTCTGTCCCTGCTGTACGTGATTGGTTGGAAACTTCTTCATGCTGCATAGAGCTTTACTATTGGTTCAACGACGAATTCTATGAATATAGGTAGGTAGTATGGTACCTAAGCCATGTGGGTAGCACCCCGGAGAAGGTGATATCTCGTACATTACTGGCTTTCGTAAAGTCTCCACACCTGGAGAAAGCACTTGAACCCAATAGCCACATCAATACGGTTCGATTGCCACCATACAGATATTGGAAACCAGTCACAACAAAGCAAATTCTCGTGGAAGCTTCTGTGATGCCATTCCCCAGCATCTGTGGGCTGGTTCACCCAGCAAGTACCAACCTTAGTGACTGACTGATCCAAAGCTTGCGGAACGCAACGGAATCAGTGTGGCACAACTAGATGCATCCATGAATCGAAAGTACCCCAAGGTGGTGAGAAATATAGTCGTCATGGTCGAATCATCGCCACCACCCCAGGTAGCCATAAATGTAGACACTCTTCCCCTGATCCTGATAGTCTCAACCATCAAAATCAAATATCAATAATCAACCATTTCCAAATACACACAAACACTTGGTATGCTATCCACTTTAACCCCTCACACCCTGGATAAGGAGTGTCTCAAGATGACGGAGGGGGGAGGAGACACTTCGACCTATAAGAACAGCGATGGCTAACGCTCCAACTATCAAGACATACATCATGCCTAAGCCTTCATCTTCCACTAACGAGGCTGTACACCGTCAAGATCCCAAGGCAGTTGCCGACAGAACTCAGTCGCATGCTACGGAGAAGGCATCTCACAGTGATGAGGGACCTGCTGAGCTTCTGAGTGAGCATATGGACGATTCGGGTAATGCAGTGCCCGATCCAAGTTGGACCCGACAGTCACAAGACCCCAATGACCAGGATCCGTCCGACTTATTCGAGGCCATGAATGCGGATACGTCTGAATTTGCTTGAGTATGGATGTGCATCGCCTTTGATTTTGGATATAAGCCGAAATTGGAAGATTGGATTAGCGTGGAAGTGTTATATTTGTGATGAGCAGTTTCCTACCTTTTGTCCCCCTTCATCAAGTCCTATCAAGGAATCTCGGGAGGGAGACTTTGATTTGCCAATGACTCCATAAGAGACAAATATTGAAACATAATTGAACATAATTGATAACTACGTTTTGACATCTGTAGGTCTTATAGACTGTATACAAGACTGTTGAAAGTGGGTTCTTGTGGAGTTATAGCGTGGTCATTGCTGTGGCAACGGGCCTTGTAGACTGCACTTTAGTGCCTTGTAACCCAACTCACAATGGACCTTGGAACTCCATATTATTTTCAATCTCTTCGATCTTTCCTGATTTGAATTCATTCTTTCCTTACAAAAACAGTGCAGAATATGCGGCTCTAAACGGTTGAAGAGTGTGTGTTTACAATGAACTGAACGTCCGCAAGAAAAACAACGCGCAACAGTAACAACCCCCCTTCTCCTTATTTCACTCATTCTACATATTCCCTTTCCACAATTCATAATTATTCCCTTCCTTTGTCATCGAGATCCATTGCATGTACCACTCTCTCCTTGATCGACGACGCGACGCCGTCACTTCTTGTGTACAATTATTGAGGGACAACAGTAGGGACATGGCGCTAGATCCGCGCTTCTACCACCACATCGGCCATCCGGGCCCGGGCTCGATATCGTCAGCCGCTTCATCCGAACTATCAGCCGCGACAGGAATCACCTCACCCAGCATTATATCCACCTCCGCTTCCGCCGCCACCCTCCGATCCACAGCTTCAAGTCCGTCCTTCCGCGCGCGGGAGGGATTCGCAGTACCCAGTAACAGAGATGGGATGGCGAGCCCAACACCAGGAGGCAATGTGCGCGTCGTGGTGCGAGTGCGGAAGTTCTTACCTCGAGGTAGGTGTTGTTGGAGATGGGTGTGAAGGGGCGAAGATGCCCTGAAGTGGAGGGTGTTGTCTGACCTCTTCTTGCAGAAATCGAGCGCAAGGCCCGATGTCTGATTTCGATGGACCCGCATACGCAGATGACGTTATTGAAAGCACCGAAACCGAAACCGGGCGATCAAGGAATACCCAAGTCGCAAGCTCGCGGCAAGATCCGGGAGGATAAATCGTTTACGTTTGACAATTCATTTTGGTCTCATGATGAGGAGGATGAGCATTATGCACACCAGGAGGACGTGTATAACTCCCTCGGTGAGGAGTTTCTGGATCACAACTTTGAGGGATACCATACGTGTATCTTCGCATATGGACAGACGGGTTCGGGAAAGAGTTACACGATGATGGGGACGCCAGAAAGACCTGGTTTGATTCCTCGGACGTGTGAGGATTTGTTCCAGCGCATTGAGAGCTCGCCTTCTCCCGATATCAGCTACAACGTCCGAGTGTCTTATTTCGAGGTGTACAATGAGCATGTTCGCGATCTTTTGGTCCCACGAACGGATCCCCCGCATTATCTCCGCATTCGCGAATCGCCATCCGAAGGCCCTTACGTCAAGGACCTGACCGAGGTCACCGCAAGAAATTACAATGAATTGATGAAGTTTATGCGAAAGGGTGACGTCTCACGAACTACGGCTAGCACTAAGATGAACGACACTTCGTCTCGATCTCATGCAGTCTTTACTATCACTCTAAAACAGATCCACCACGACTTATCAACGGATGAAACTACTGAGCGCACTGCTCGTATTCGATTGGTCGATCTGGCAGGTTCCGAACGCGCCAAATCCACCGAAGCGACTGGCGCCAGACTTCGTGAGGGTGCAAATATCAACAAATCTCTTACTACATTGGGACGTGTCATTGCAGCTCTCGCGGACCCCAAGAAGCTCCATGGGCCCCGAAAAGGCAAAGAGCTGGTACCATATCGCGACTCGATCCTGACGTGGCTCTTAAAGGACAGTCTGGGCGGCAACTCCAAGACTGCGATGATCGCCTGTATCGCGCCTGCAGACTACGAAGAGACACTCTCTACCCTTCGTTATGCGGATCAGGCCAAGAACATTCGGACACGGGCTCGGGTCAACCAGGACCAAATGTCGGCAGCTGAGCGTGATCGACAGATTGCGGAGATGACAGAAACCATCCGCACCCTTCAACTCAGCGTGAGCCAAGCGGCAGTCCACCAGCGGGCAAGTGAGGCCTCCGATGAAAGACTCGAGGAATACCAGCAAAAAGTGGAAAAGATGCAGCGGCTCATGGAGGAGAACAAAATGGTCAGCGAATGCAAGATTCGACAATTACAAACAGAGAACGACGCCCTGCGCATGCATCTGAAGCTGGCGCTTGAGAGCCTCAGGAACCCAATACCCGCCATCACACTCGAGCAGCGAAAACCTAGTAACATGACTGTGGACGATGAAAACCTACCGCCTAGTCATGATCCAGAAGATCGCGAAGGCTCCCCTGTTGTATCAGATACCGAATCTGATATGGATATGTGGGAGGATGATGACACCATTACCGATGATGTCTCCGAGCAGGAGGCCCAACGGATGCAAAGTTATATGCATGATCTCCTTGGTGATCTCAGTGTTTTCAAGCGGAAGTTGGCTACAGACCATGAACGGTTCCGCCCGCTCAATGAGCCTGGGACTCATAAACGGCGTGCTTTGGGAACCATTACCAGCAATCGTTAATATGTGGAAATGTCTCTATTTTTATCTTCTTGGTGTACAGGGATTGAACGGAGTTGGCGGTGACTTCTTTGTCTGCTCTTTTGTGATGCCATTTGCGCTTGGTCTCCTCGTTTGGTGTCTTTGTGGGACTTCCTTGTTTGATTTGGGACAAGAGTAGTCCCAGCGTGTGTACTTCTTTCTTTGATAGCGAGCTCCCTGCGACGAATAATGAGACACTTGATGACATGCATGTTTCAAGGCTGACTATGAACCTTCATTGGGTATCCTAGGTTTCTTTCAGGCCTCACTCTTAAATGAAGGCTATGGTAGTCATCGATACAGTAGAATGTATCTAATGTTTAAGTCATATCTCTCACTTGCAATAAGAAGGTGCGAGTTAATCAAAGTAAACCAATAACTGCACATTGTTTCTATTATACTCCGCGATGAATCGCAAGTTAGGGCTCCGCCGCTCAGTGGGCCGCTTATGGCATCATTTCTTTTTCCGTGAGTCAACCCTCCCTCCTTCTCCCCACCAACTTCACATAACCCTCCCTCACACGATAATTGGTTGCCAGACAAAATGTCGGAATCATTCGATCCAGCGCCTATCGCGCAATTATCAACCCCTCCCTCATCAGCGCCAGAGCAGGCTCACCCCGGGACCGAAGACGCTCCGCAGACTCTCCCGATCCGCGACTCAAAACCCGCCCAGCCCACCGGAGATGCGCCCGCGCCCACCGATGGTGCGGCCGACAAACCACTCACCCCCGCTGAATTAAAGAAGAAAGCCAAGGCCGAGAAGGCTGCCCGACGCATTCGAGAGAAACTGGAGAAAGAAGGGGGTGTTCCGAGCAGTATCACCATCACTCCCGGTGCTGGAGGCCAGGCTCGTCCACCCACTACACCGCGGAAGGATTCTGGTGGTGCTGGTGCTGGTGCTGCACAGAAAGGACCACGCGCCCTCCCTCCGCGCCGTGGCTCTGGTCCCGGCCCTCTCGCGCAGACTGGCTCCGTCCTCGTGGAGCAAAAGAAAAAGAAGGATGATAAGAAGGTGGCTGTCTTCGGGCATTTGTACGGTCAACAGCGTCGCACCACTATCGCCGGTGTGACGAAGGAAGTACACCCTGCCATCTTGGCCTTGGGTATGCAATTGATCGACTACACTGTCTGCGGCAGCAGTGCGCGTTGCGTGGCTACGTTGATCGCTTTTAAACGAGTATGTTTACTTTTGGCTCGACCCTAGAGACAGACTCGTGTATACTGACAAGTCGCTTTTCCAAGGTCATTGAATCTTACACTACTCCCCTGGGCACATCGCTGGCTCGCCACCTGACTACACACCTCTCGCACCAAATCACCTACCTCTCGACATGTCGACCTCTTTCAATCAGTCAGGGAAATGCCATTCGTGCATTGAAACTCTCTATCGCCTCTGTCGATCCCTCTACCCCCGAATCTCTCGCTAAAACCACTCTCTGCAATTTCATCGACAGCTTCATCCGAGAGAAAATCACCATCGCCGACCAGGTGATCGCCGACAGCGCAGCCCAGAAAGTCCAAGACGGCGACGTGATCGTCACATTCGCAGGCAGCAGCATCGTCAAGGAGACCCTCCTGCTAGCCCACAGACAAGGCAGACGCTTCCGCGTCTCAGTCATCGACTCCCGCCCACTCTTCGAAGGCAAAAGCCTCGCCCGCGATCTCGCCACAGCCGGACTGGACGTCCAATACTCCCTCGTGCACGCCACCACGCACGCCATCAAAGACGCAACGAAGGTCTTCCTCGGCGCCCACGCAATGACCAGTAACGGTGGCCTGTACTCTCGCGTCGGCACCGCCCTCGTCGCCATGTCCGCCAAGGAGCGCGCCAGCGGCGTCGAAATCCCCGTCATCGTCTGCTGCGAGACAATCAAGTTCACCGACCGCGTCGCCCTCGACAGCATCGTCGTCAACGAAATCGCTGAAGCCGACGAGCTCCTGCCCGCCGGTGTCCCGGCCGCATTTGTCGTCCGCGATCCCGCGGATGCATACGTGCCCCCTCCGCCTGAGGGTAAGAAGGGCGCAAACCGTCCTCCTGCCCCGACTCCTGAGCCTCCCGTTCTCTCAAACAAACCCTCCTTGTCCCCTCTTGCAAACTGGAGGAATACCCCCAATCTGCAGCTGCTGAACATCATGTATGATGTGACGCCTGCGGAATACGTCGATATGGTCATTACGGAGATGGGCAGTTTGCCGCCTAGTGCTGTGCCGATTGTTCACCGTATGGTCACGAATTTGTGATGTGCTGGGGGGTTACTTATTTTTCGCTTGCACTGCGATATGGTCACGAATTTTAGCAAGGTCTTCATCATATGTATTCTGAATTAAAAGCAATGACATGATTGCGACTGCCGAGGCGTCGTGATTTCCTACATGGTTTAGCTGTTTCTCCTTTTCCCTCTTAAGCTTTTGTTTCCAAGGTTGTTTGTTTTGGCATCTGCAGAACTGGCGTTCTTGGGTTGGTACATATTAGACTTGGATAGATACTCGCTATCCCTTTTCGTTCCTTATTTTCCTGGATTTGGTCGTCGTGGGTTGATGTCCCATGCATCGCGCCAAACCATGAATACTTGAGGAGATGCTGGCATATGACTAGTTACATGTAACTATTGGAAGGTGACCGCAACTTGTTATGTGTGCCATTATCTTCGAACCTATGACCTTGTCATCTCAACATTATATCTTGGTACAAATCGAAGAGTATAAACCATACGCTTTATGTGGTCCAGTGTCCCATCTGAAAGGTTGAGCATTAGCAATACAATCAACCATCCATCTAGCGACCAACAAACTGTCTAGAACTTTCAAAGTATATTCGCGACATATAATGTGTGTTAGCTGAGCAAAAAAAAAAAAAGACAAAAAAGAAATCGACAGCTCAGAGATTCGAACTCTGGTCCCCGAAGGGACTCGCTTAGCAGGCGAGCGCCTTAACCACTCGGCCAAACTGCCAATGAGATGTCTAATATAACCCTTACATACATCATGACGTGCAAATGGTGCAAATAACTACATATACTTCGTAGGTAGCAGAGTGGCTACTCCAGTTTGTTTCCAATTAATTATGTACCATGATTTCTTATAGAACAATGAAGGAAGGTCTCATGTAGCGATAGCGATCAAGGTGATGCACGGTCGGGGCAAGGTGTGGATATTTGGGAGAAGAGAGTGACAACACCCAGATATATATCCAGTGTCTCAACCACGCTATTTGTGGCGCCACACAGTTGGATAGAGACGGCAGGAACCGTATTCCAAGGTTACTTTTAGTCCGCCTCAATCAGTGAGCAAATCACAAATCCAATTGTAGACGCCTCAATGCAAGTGTGCCAGCCAAGAAGAACTGCCATACACATCCCATGTCGTCGACCGTATCACCGGGATCAGGGAACGGCAACAAGCTCTCAAGTTGCATTGGCTCATCCTCAGAGACATCTTGTATCAACATAGAGATTGCCCTGCGAAGAGCATTTGTGGTTCAAATGACTTTCACCCAATCCGAAAGAGGCCACGTCCCATAGTAAATGTGGCTGGTCTACCCTCTACCCCCCCGACCTCAGCACGTTCGTCGTGAGACTCCATTTATGGTGGTCAAGGACCGTTCGGCGATGGTGTCAACGATTCGTCCTCTCGGGTCACCAGGCTCGTGGAGATATCGACGTATACATGTATGTATGCATGACCGACGGCTTTGCTATCGTGTTCGTACTTTCACAGTTATCACCGCCGAGGCCGGGAACCGTAGTATTGTCGCCAACTTCCGCGCCGGCATCTTCTTGTTTCCGGTCCTCATACTCGTTATCGGAGTCGAATTGGAATAGTCCATCTCATGTTCGCTGTCTGTCACATGCGTGACGGACCCTCGCAAGGCCTCATATTGTCGACGAGTGATGCCGGAACACCACGGGCGGGAAAACGCAGAGACGACGAGTAGACGGAATCCATCTATGTGTTGGCTGGAGATAAAGAGCTGCGATGGCGTTGAAACAAAGCTCACAGATAGATGCCTGTATTCGACACGTGTTTCGTTCCTTCTGTTCTCTTTGTTGTCAATCTGGCATGAGAGACTCGAAAGCGCGGACATCATCGATGAGGCTTCGATTCACCAGTACTTCCCTAGATAGTTCCAGAAAGAATATCAATGAGGTGAATCGAGTCCCATGAGACGAAAAACTATACAGGATGAACGGAAAGCCGAGTGAGCTCATCGAGATTCATTCCGACATCACTAAAGAGACAGGGCTCCGGTGCCTTGTGCCCGTCAGCCGAAGCTGCGATCGCCTCCATGGCCATTACAACAAAATGACGAGATAACAAAAGAGTCAAATGGACTGGGCACTGGGAGAATGTCTGCCTACCGTATCTCTTTACTCCTGACCTGTTGGGCATGTTTATAGTACAGTGTCCCACCTCTGACAACCATCAGCAATCGTCAACGCATGCACCCATTATACCTGCCTCATCCCTATTTCAAAGTATCCATGGAACATGAGTCTCTTACTAACGGAGGTCAACACTGCACGTCTGATCGACGAGTACCCTCCATGGATTGCGATTGCTGCCTCAGGCCACCAAACCTACCATGGATGCTTTGCCACCAGGACGAAAAATTTCTGATTACTTTTCTTTTCTTCTCTCTCTTTCAAGTGCCCGACCAAAATTGAATAATCAATTGAAAACTTTCCCTTTCGCCACAGAATGAGTGATGATCTCCCCGACGTTTGCGCCTTCAAACTTCGAATCCGACCTTGTTCGAGCGGGATCCCTTTGACAATGGATGCTGCAGGGCTGAAAGTCAGAACATTCGGATAAAGGCGGAGACTTTCATCAAATGGCAGTTTGGCCGAGTGGTTAAGGCGCTCGCCTGCTAAGCGAGTCCCTTCGGGGACCAGAGTTCGAATCTCTGAGCTGTCGTTTCTTTTTTTGCTTTTTGTTTGGTAATTCTTATATCACGACTTCAGCCGAATTGAATTTGGACAGTCGCTTTGTTCGTGTACATAATGGTGTTTTTTTCGGTGGTTGTTTCCGGCCTACATGTATACTGCCCGGTATCTGAATCTCGGAGTTTGTAGCAGACCTCATACATACCTCGAGGCGGCGTGCGCCGAGTATTCCATTCCTAGACCGGATAGTTATAATTGAATACATGTCCGCTGGTTGCCGTTCAGAGGGAACGATGCGAAGTTTGGTAAATGAATCTACTGGTGTGTACTCGGATATGTGTTGCAGATACTACCTACACATCTATACACTAGCTAATTTCAGAGGAGCCTTATGGGACGGGATATCCGAACCATAGATGTATACTCGGCAGACGGGCTCTATGGTGCGCAAATAGAAAGTCAACAAGATAGGTTCGAGACAGAAACCAGTCAGAAGCAGGACGAGAAACAAGACGAGACGAAACGCGTGATAACAGTACGACAGTACTTCTAAAACAAGACAGTATTCAGTAATGGTTGGTTGATTGAGGAAGGATAAATACAGCTATCTAGTAAAGATTGGGTAGGCAACCTGACCAGTCACCTGATGCTCCCGTGACGGCCATATGATATACAATCCCACCACCGTATCAATACACAAAATTTCCGTAAACACGCGTTCCGCCGCCACAATGGATGTTCCGCCTGGGCGGTATGCCGCTCTGCTGGCAGAGCCTCGTACCGATTTAGAAACCCGATAACGTGACTCTGGATGTGAGTCTCACGTGGGAGCCCAGCCGCATTGCTCATAACCATAGGGCGGTCGCGTGACCTCGTCGATAAATATCGCGTTCATCCCCAATCTCTTTCTTCTTCTTTTTCTTCTCCTTTCCTAGAGAGAAGAAAAAGGGAGAGGGGTCCTTGGTACCTAAGCTTGGGAGGGGGCGGTCTGTGATCAAGAAGACAGATCTGTTAACCCACCCCCGCATTGCACATTGCGGGGAGACAATCAGGTCGCTATGTAGGTCGCAGACAGGCATGATTTTTGCACTTCCACATCTTTTCACTAATCCTCGAGCCAGTGGCACGGGATTGGAGAAGAGATTCTCGCAACTTATACATATACAGCTTTCTATGCGTGTTCTCATGTCTTTGAGCGCAACTTCATTTCATTTAACTAGAAGACACATAGACAAAGGACCTCTGTATGTTCATGCAGTCCCAATGCATTGCACCTTGTGCTGGGATAGACTGGCCAGCGACGGCGCAGGGCCGCGTGGCAAGCATAATTTTTGGGCCAACCCCCATTATTTTTTCATCAATATTTCGAGCTAGTGGCACGGTATTGGGGAGGAGATTGTTAAAGCGCGGAGTTATCTCATATTGTCCTTGTGTATTTAGCATGAATTTCTACAGTAGTCTTTCTCTTGTATCAACATTTGTTCCTTATGTATAACTTGTACAACCGTACTAGTTAGTTAGGTAGTACGTCCAATATACTATACATTGAAGAGGGGAACGCTCTAAGGCAGTATGCTCTGAGGCATACGGGTCGATTTAGCACTTGCCACCTAGCATAGCATCATACCAAAGTTCAAAGGAGAGTGAGGAGCTTGCGCCCAAGAAGTAATGTAAGAGATGTGTAGGAGTGTATTGTCTAAACTGTCACTATCTGCGTACTACATCTCTGTCCTGGGGATTACTGACGTAATAATCTAAAGAGCGGACAGGGGAAGTCTCACAGTAGGGGAGAGCCTGGCTCCCCACTAGTACAACATGTAGATCCCTACCCACGCGCGTCACACGCGCGGGTATACCCGTTTTCCGGGGTAAACAGCCCCACCCGAGCCACGTGCCGGTCCCTTAGGTAAGTGTCCCGATCGGCCCGGGGGTTCCAATCTAATAAGTAGCTGGTTTTCTATTCTAGTTACACCTCTCTTCAGACAAGTTATTTTGGGCATTCCAATTTTAATTTTTGAACCCTGCGATGACTCTCATGCTTTTGCATGTGCTGTCTCGCACCGTGTCCTTGGGCTCACACTACCCCCAAGAGATGCGACCATATTTTCATCAACTGTTCGGCTTGTCTGGGCGCTTGAAGAAGATCTGTTGACAGTATTGTGCACTTGAGACGTAGCGACATCGACGCGTCTATACTTGGGCTGCTGCCTATGCTATCACTAGGTTTACACATCGCCCTACATTGATACTTTGTTTTTCTTCACCTGGACTGTCTGCGAACGACCTAAGGTAAGCTCTAGCTTTCATAACATCCATATGGGGTTTGGGGGGGTTTTGAAAATAGTGTTAAGACGCTCTTACGATGATTTTACATCCAAAATGTGTTGTAAGATTTATACACGTTACATGCTTTTTTTTCCGAAGACGTTTTATGGTTTTAAACATTTTACTCGGATTTCAGAATTTCTAGGACCATTTTCGAAAATCGCAATAATTTTGATAGCATTTTAAAATTTTGCCGTTTTTCTTGTAGATTTTCTATAAATTTTGAAAATCCCCTTGTATTTTAGCTGAATTTCAGAATTTCAAACACGTTTTTTGAACATTTTCAAAATCCAGCCTCATTTTCATAATATTTTAGAAAATCACATACATTTTGGTCTCATTTTATATTGACTAGGTGCCTGTCTAGGTACCTTAGGGGTGCTTTACACCACCTAGATCCTCTCTGTTCTGAGATGCCTGAGATGCCTAAGATAAACTGAGATGCCTGAGATGAACTGAGATGCCTGAGATGAACTGAGATGAACTGAGATAATCTGAGATGCCTGGGATAATCTGAGATGCCTGAGATAATCTGAGATGCCTGAGATAATCTGAGATGCCTGGGATAATCTGAGATGCCTGAGATAATCTGAGATGACTGAGATGACTAAGATGAACTGGGATGAACTGAGATGACTGAGATGACTGAGATGAACTGAGATGCCTGAGGTAAACTGAGATGCCTGAGATGAACTGAGATGCCTGAGATGAACTGAGAGATGCTAGAGATGCCTGTTATGCCTAGTTACGAGGAGGTAGGTAGTCAACCAACGTGGTGGTATTAAACGAAGTAACTAAGTATAAGGAGAGAAGGAAGGAAGGAAAATATCACGTGCTAATCTATATACTACCTCTGATTCTAATACGGATTAAGGCGGTGAACAAGGCGGAACGGGGCCTTTGTACCAGGTACCGCTTTTCCCCTAGTATTATATATATTTTATAGGTACCTAGTACATTAGTAGTGTTACAAAATATTTTAAATTTCAAAACGGTCAGAATCTTCGCAAAACGTTTTGTTCTAAAATGAAATATTTCGCCTATAAAATATTTTATTCCAGCCAAAATCGTTTTACCGAGGACAAAATGATTTCGCTCAAAACAATATATTTTACACATAAAATCATCTTTACGGTAAATTCATAAAAAAACAATTTTCAGAAAAAAATACACTTGAAATGATTTTTTCGCGTAAAAGCGTCTTAACACTATTTTCAAAAACCCCCCATTCCCTGCATGGATACTTTCAATGTGTTTTCATTTTGCTGATTATATTTTGGTGAACGCGTGACCTACCACGTCATTGGCAGTTTGGCCGAGTGGTTAAGGCGCTCGCCTGCTAAGCGAGTCCCTTCGGGGACCAGAGTTCGAATCTCTGAGCTGTCGATTTCCTTTTTGCCTTTTCTTTTGCGATCTGTATCAGATAGCCGTGTAACCGGGTACTAACTAGTATACTTTTTGGTAGCAGTAGGTAGTTTCTATGTACATAAGTTATGAGTCGCAAACATACTCGCATAGTTAAGTACTGTGGTAGAATATGGTTGTGGCGTTGTTAGGCGGTGTAAACACCAGCTATCATTCTGCCATCAACAAGCATCAGATCCATTGATACATGCAGTCTCCATTGGCACAACAACACTACCAGACTCCAATCCATTCCAATCCAAACAAAGGAAACCAAAATTTCATCCAAGATGGTGAGAACATGACCTAATAATCTTCCAAAATCCCCAAACTAACACCCAAACGAACAGAGCAAAGATTCCTCTGCCACATACCTACACATGCACCAGCCCCGGCTAGCAGACTACTTTGAAGAATTCACACGCCCACACACCTCAACAACAAACCACTCAATAACAAACCCCCACAACTCCTCCGCCGCCAACCGCGAAGCAAGCAACGCAGGCGCAAACGCCATAACCTACGGCTCAACCTCCCCCGCCACAATCCCCTCCTACCTCCCCATCGAAGACATTTACCTCCCACCACAATACCAGCCGCCAAACCCAGAAGACGAGGACGACGTCGTCCCCGACCAGCATGCGGCGTTCGGAATTGCCCGTGCCATGGAGCGCAGACGGACTGCTATTTGGCGAGATCTGGGTCTTGAAGCGCTAGTTCGCGGCGAGGGACATGGGACTGATCTTGCGTCCGCGACTGGTCCTAGTGGGAGTGGTGCTGCTGGCGCTGCGACTTCTGGGCCTGGTGCTACATTGAGGGCTAGTGGGAGTGGTGCAGCTGCGGCTGGGGCGCCGGTTGTGAGGGTCAGGGAGTCGGGGAGGAGGATGGGTGGGCGAAGGATTGTTGCGTTGCGATGAGTGAAGTTGGCATTTATTGGATTTGAATTTGCGTTTCGGGCGTTGATGATACTCCTAGATACTCCTGATGTGCACGCATACTATGTGTCTCGCATTCTGTTACTGGAGCATGCTTATGGTGGGCTGGATAGCCCCTTGTTATGATACCCATGTTTGGATGTATGCTTGTGTTTTTATGTTTTGAAGATCATTGATTCATTCCATTTGCGGTTCTTGTTCCTATAATCGCCAATATCAAATGGCTGCAGGCCCAGCTTGTCCTGAGCCGTAACTCCGCGCATAATGCGATATGATTACATGCATACATGCCACTAGATTCGGGTGATGTCGACACGAGCCCGCTCATACAGCTTGTGGCTCAGCTGTTTCTGCTCGCGCTCGTCTTCTCCGACCAATCGGGGGTGGACAGCCAGTTGGGCGTATGAGCCTGCGGCGCGACGTTTTGAAAGGGTGCCTGGATTGATGACCAGCACACTGTCGACGACCTGCAGAAACAATGAGGTTAGTATCATTGATAGAAGTTGAAAGAAAATGACTTGTCCAGGGATATCGTACCTTCACGAAAGGCGGCAGCATACTAGGCACAATGAGGATATCTGGTCGGACATTCCACCACTCGCCTAGTTTCAAATAGGGGAGATCCAACATAGCACCTGTAGCCAAGCTACCTTCGGTCGCGGGCCTTGGAAGACCTGCCCGTCCGGTCGGAGGGAACAAAGGGAAGAAGTGACGTTGCTCAACGAGATATTTGGGCAGACGAGTGAGCAGGTTTCCCTCTGCCGGTCGACCATGCAAAACCTCCTCACGACGAATCTCGGAGAGCACATCGTGTGAGCACATGCCAATGACGCATTCGTTGAATGATAGTGTCACAGGATTTGAGACCATGCGGACTTGCTTGGGCAGACCTAGGTCCTTCTTAAGGAGCTGTTCCTGAGGCCAAGAGACATGTCGGCTGATGGCATCGCGCACAGATGGAACCATCACGATTGTGACACTTGGGACAGCCGCTGCAAGTCGTGCAATTGGTGCTGAGATGCAGTGTCGGAACAGTATGGACAGTGTAGCTGTGTCTGGGTCGATACCCTTGATATCGGGCAGATCAAAATCACCCGATGCAAGAAGCGGATGCTCAATATCTAGGAATGGTCCTAGTAGCACCAGACTATCGGCATAGTTATCAGCTGCCTTTTGGCATAGCTCCTGCAGTGGCTCGAAGTCTAGGTTGTCATCCGCTGTATATGGACCTGCAGCCATCATAATATTAAGCGGTGAGTTCACATCGCCATTAACTCGCTCGTTGATGTTGTCCAGTGCCACAGCTGAAGATGCAGCTGGCGGCAGAAGGGGAATCGGGAGCACTTCCTTGACGGTGAAGTATTCGCCAGAAGGGTTGATTCCTCGGAGAGCCACGATCTGACCTGGAAAGAAGTTTGCTGAAGGTATCGAATCCATCTTCAAGGGGACTCGTCTGCCGGCTCCGGTCCGGCGCGAAGTCTCGAGAACAAGAGAAGCCGCGTTCAATTTTCCTTCAAGACTGTCTGAAGCGATGCGCCCAACAGCAATGATCTCGCTCGTGCTCTGGATGGCTGCACTCCCGAATGTGATTTCGTCCGAACCAAATTGTGCCTGGAATATCGTTGCGAACTCATCGATGCGATCATCTAGAATCTCCGAGGCTTCTGACAACTTCATGCCCATAGGTTTGTAGCCGAACTTTTTAAGATCTGTATTCGCCGTGGGCTTAATGCGCGACTCGGAAAACGGCGCCATTAGAGATTCCGGCAAGGAGAGGTGCGCATTGAGCGTTTCCACCGTCTGGCCAGCGTTCGGTCGTTCGGAGAATGGCACTGGTCTATCCTTCATATCAGCACCTTCAATGCATTATACACACCACATAAAAACATACTGCATTCCATCGCCAGGTGTTCCGGTCGGCGTTTTTGTGCCTGCTTGTGATCCGAGCTTTTCAAACTTGCTGACTCGTGGTGCAGCGGGCGATGTGAGTTCGGCCTTGTGCTTTGCTGAACCAAAACCATTCCCAGCTCGAGCATTCGAGGTATTTGGTGTCAATTGGTCGAACATCCCAAACATATCGCCGCTGGCTGCGGCCGCGCCCCGCGGGGTTCCCATGTTTGCGCTTCGTTTCTCGGTGTGTCGGCCGATCTTATCGCGACTTTCGCGCTCCAAAGCTTCTTGAACATCCTGTTTAAAGCCTCGCACTGTCTGCATGGTCAAGGTCACCCCCTCGCCCATCTTTATGCTGTATGATTCCCATTTGTAGAAGAGCTCCTCCGCGGGGATCGAATGAATTCGTAGCATGGAAAGTAGCTCGGTCAGGATATCCTTAGGGATTCCATCGGGAAATGAGCTCGCAAAGTGCTCGTTGAGCTCTGCCTCGGCATCCATCGTGGCGAAATGGTGTATCGTTGGAAGTGCAATGGACCTCGAAAGTGCAGACACGCGAAAGACGCGTGAAACCGTGTCGCTGACCTAAGCAGCCCAAAGGAGTAATATTATTCGAGCATTGGGATCGGAGTGGAGCTGTCGATCTTAAAAGTTCCTGATTTGGTTCTTCCCCCCAGATTTTATTCTCTAATTCCTTAGATTTTCACGTGCCATTGAGTAGCTTAGAGGTTTAGATCATATTCCAAGATCATGTCGAGCGTCGAACAAGAAGCTACTGCATCCGCCAATGGCGGCGACGTTGTGCCCGATACCAGCGTACAGGCATCCGCCGAGTCGGCCCCCGTGAGCGCCCCGGCCGAGTCTACTTTAACCACCAAGCCAATTGACCTTGAGCTTCCTACATCTGCCGCAGATGGTCTCATTCAGAAGCCATTCCCTAAGCCCCTGGAATCTGCCAAGCCAACAGCACCCGCCGAGCTCACCGCGGACCAACAATCCAAGTACGAGGCTGTTCTCAATACTGTCTCATCATGGACCACAGTTCCCACCAAGGCGGAGAAGAACGCGCCGACGTCTCCCATCACCGATGATGAGAAGATGTGGCTGACCCGCGAATGTCTCCTGCGCTACCTGCGCGCAACCAAGTGGAACGTCTCCGAGGCCGAGACTCGGCTTCAGAGCACTCTCACATGGCGTCGCGAGTATGATGTGAAGAAATTGACACCCGAATATATCTCCATTGAGAACGAGACGGGTAAACAGGTGATTCTGGGTTACGATATCCACGGACGGCCATGTCTGTACCTCTTGCCCTCCAACCAGAACACGGAGAGAAGTGACCGCCAGCTCGAGCACCTTGTGTTCATGCTGGAGCGCGCCATTGACCTCATGGGTCCTGGCCAGGAGACCATTGCACTTTTGGTCAACTTCAACGAGACAAAGTCCGGCCAGAACGCCAGCTTGGGCCAGGCTAAGCAGACGCTCGGCTTTTTGCAGAATCACTACCCCGAGAGACTTGGTCGGGCTCTGGTCATCAATGGTGAGTGATTGACTGTCCCAGAAGATTGCAAGATAAGCTACTAACCTTCCATCATAGTGCCCTTCGTCATCTGGGGATTCTTCAAATTGATCACACCCTTCATTGACCCTAATACTCGACAAAAGCTCAAGTTCAATGAAGACCTGCGTCAACACGTCCCGCCCGGCCATCTCATGAAGTCTGTCGGTGGTGATGTCGAATTCCGCTACGACCACGCAACCTACTGGCCTGCTTTGAACACGTTGGCTGATCAGCGACGTGAGGCTTACCGTGAACGCTGGGTTCAGGGTGGCAAGCAGGTCGGTGAATTTGAGAACTACCTGAAGGGCGAGGATGTTCCCAGTCTGTCTCAAACCCAGGTTGAGGCCAAGGCCAGTGAATAAGCTTGAACGGGAGAGTGAAACGTACTGCACTCATCTTGTCGCATTTGTTCTATCTAATCACAATGTTTTCCTAATATTTGTTGGTCAATCGCTGGCATTTCTCCATAGCGTTGGGACAATCTTCTGTTGGCTTCTTCCACATATACCGCTCTGTTTCGGCACATTTGTTCATAGACATTTCCATATTTGTCAATACTTTAGCGATAGAGTACCTGGAATCTATTAATCTAATTCTTTTACGTCTTCTCCTGTCTGTCATCTTTAGCACCCATTTAGATAGTACAGAATAGAGCATTTGACTTGGTGCTCATAGTGATTCATATCAAACTACAGCCGGAATATAGGTTGGTTCGACTGGAAGCAGAGCGTGAGTGATTGCTGGAAGTATAGCCCGACAGTCGAATATGAACAAGGAATTCACCGAATCAAGAATCTATATCAAACTCTGGATTGACCCACGATGGCTGCGGTGCCTTTGCACGCATCCAGGCGCCGAATCTATGCAAACCGCCAAAAACTAGACAACCGCCAACGAGCACAATGATTCCCTGAGCAGTGAAAGTCTTGGTCCAGCCGGAAGACTCCTGCCAAGAAGCAATAAAGAACTGCACACAGCAACAAGTCAGCTTTTATCAGTCGATCATATCATATGAGATGGGAATTTCCCAAGGTAGCCAAACATACGGGGTTCATGAAAGCACTTAAATTGAGAAAAACAGCGTAGAAGGTAATCACACTTGTTGTTTGCAATGGGTAGCAGTCAACGATGTAGCTGCTTGCCACCGTGTTGCCAATCTGGATACCCGCGGCGACTAGAGAACTGTTAATCTTGCGTTCATCTTCGCATCTTTGCTGAGTGGGACATACACAAGAAGAACGCCACCTGGCCTACCATCCAGTGATAGTTCTGGTCGATGCTGATTCCCCAGATGATCAACCCAACTAAGAAAAGAATCAAGATTTTAGCCACTATCGTTACACACATGACTATGTACCTCCCAGTGTAGAGAAGAACTTACTAGTTGTGAGAAGTATAGCAGGGTACGCCAACCACAGCCGCATCTCCGGCACGCGAATATTGCCATTCCTCTTCGACAGCTTGTTGACAATGTAATCACTAAGCCGACCAGAAAAACAGACTTCCGATATCACCGTCCCGAGTAGTAACCCAAGGAACAGCAGTCCTTGGATGAGGGGAGAATATGTTGCATATGCTGCGGGTACCATCGTGATAACCGACAGAACCCACCAGTACCAAACAAAACTATATCCGAGCACTGCGATCACCACAGCAGGTAGCTGGAACGTCAGCACAAACCGGATGAGTGAGTCCCAAGGCTTGGGATGGGGTATTCCAGGGATAGGGCGCCAATTGATGAAGGGGAGGGTTTTCGTGCGGCGTAAATCGGATACTGAGGTCTCTACCGGTGAAAGGGTGGGCAAAGCTATATCCTCTCCTACTGGTTGCTTTTCAATATCAGTAGGAAGGGCTTCATGTCCATCGAGACGAGGCATTTGTTGCAGCATCTTGTTTCGAGGGTAAAGGGTCTCGGGTAGGAAGGCGAGTTCGAAGAGCAGTAAGGCGGCGAAGAGAATCGCATTGAACCAATTGATCCATGCGGCGTTGACGAGGTCTAGAAAGCCGCCGACTATAGGTGATGAGTTTCAGTATGTTGTTCGTTGGCGTGAAAAAGGAAGAACTCGGGAGTGCTTACAAGTAGGACCAAGGAGCAAGCCAGCATCCAGTGCTAGAACCCAGAGGCCGAGCTTCTGGCCTCGCTCATAATCGAAGAAGAGATCGTTTACTGCGTAGGATTAGACGTCAGATATGGTTCTGCTAGGAAGATATCGCGCAGACGTACCGATAGCCATTCCAACGGTCGATGCTGGGCTCACGCCAAAGCCTTGAAAGAAACGGGTAGCCATGTAGCTTGAATAATTATCAGCGGTAGCAGCACCGACTGTTGAGACCAATGCTATGGTTGTTCCGACCAAGAATATCAGTCGACGACCGTATATATCACCAAGCGATGACCAAATGAGTGGGCCGACGGTGAGCCCTAGCGCCGGCACAGCGACTGTCCAGTTCACCTGCGAATAGTTGATCTTGTATTGGTCTTGAATTTGGGGAAAAGATGGCACAGTAGTAGTTGTAAGATATGTGAACAAGAAGTATCTATTGCCAAAGGAAGATGGTGTGTTAGTGAGTCGGCGTGGTCATCGTCTGTCTCATTGTCAAGTGAAGTGCGAAACCGACATGGGATAAAAAGTGGTCCTCGGGACTACAGCGGTACATACTTGAACATGACAATAGACAATATAGTATGCTTTTGAAGCCTCGACCAGTTCAATGGATCCAAGGAATCTGCGGTAGGCTGTGGATGGAGTCTGATTCCGTTTTGACCGACAGCCGTATGGTAGAGGATCTGAGTGCCCTGGGCCATGGGCGTGTGTGTTTGGTTGTCTTGATTGTCGGAACCATTGTATTTGTTGTCTTTCTCCTTCCACTCCTCTTTCTCATTTATATCTGTTGCCGAGTATGTCGTTGTCTTGGTTTTGCTGTGTGGCGAAGACATGTTCAGGGAAAGTATAGGCTGCCCGTATGTGATTCTGATATAGATGTGACAATGACTTTTCAGAACTTGAACTATGTAGTTCTGTGTATATGAGCAAGAAGCATATCAGAAGAGGGATAGCGCTCCTTTTGTACAAAGGCTCAAGATACATGTAGCAAGTGATAACTCTTCGATTGGTTTGTTGTAGTCGTATGGCTCTCACGCAGGGGCAATTCAAGCTTATCAGCAATACATTGAATTGAGTTTACAGGATTTATATGTTGTATGTTTCAATTCGCCACATAAAGAATGCTAAGTAGTACATGTAGTTAAGCTTGTCCAACTGGAAGATCTTACATGTTACCTAAATTATTGAGGTGTAGTTAAGGTCTGTACATCGACTGCTACTAATTGTTGAGTTTCCAAAATGCAGATGAAGTTGTTACATGCCAGTATAACCCAGTTACTATAGATCATTGCATGCATCCTATGTTGTACATATACACATCGGGATCATCATTTCCTAAAATGTCCGGTCGTTATCAACGCGACAGGGGGGTAAGAAATCTGTCCAAATACACCAATCAACAGGCTCGAAGAGATGATAAGAGTCAAAGATAACAAGGACAGACGATCAAGGGCAATTGGTCATGGAATAAAAGTCAACATAAGCTGTTAATGTGCTAATACTATCACATCTGGAACATGGGGCTCTATGTCCACCTTGGGGGAATCTCTGGGGTATGTACTCCACGCCAAGGATACGATCTATTGACATTGACCACACCTGACTTTGGACTACTACATTTCCCCTAAAGATAAGAAGATTAGACTGAATGGCATCATTTATTCTTGAATAACATCTCCATGGAAATTGTAACATCTCCGCGGTATACCAAGTTCATGTCAGATCAGCAGTTGGGGTAAAGACGATAGGTAACGGCTTCATTAGCAACAGTCACCAGAATGACAGAACCCAATCTATCTATCGATGCCACTCTTGATCTCTTACTCAAACTGCCAGCGAACACTTAACTCTAGTGAACTTCCATTTTCGGGCAAAGCCTGGAGAAGGCTGATCCCCCCTCGTTCCCCACTGCTGCTGATAAGGAAATCAGACCCTAAACAAAGTACTGTTGACATCACCTCGGAGACTCAGACTAGGCCATTCCATGCTGCGTCGGATTGTTTGAAGCAGAAGCCATCGAAACGTGGCTCCAGCACGATCAATTGTTGCATACCAACTCATTTGCAACGGTTAGTCCGAAGCCGAGATCGGACTCGAAGCACTACGTTGTATATCTTACCTTGCAAAAAACCATTGAACAGTCAGGGCAGTGGAGAAAAATACACCATTCGAGCAAATGATCAGTTGAGCAGCGTCTTTTACCTTGATTGTTGGATACGCAGAGAGAAGGAGACTCGCTGCATTACTGGAATAATACACTAAGCTAGACTACATGCGCAGATGTTTCTATGCTTGATACGATGCCAGTCTTAAGATGTTTACCTTCCCGAATCAAATACAATCAATTGATATAGAGAATATGTCCATTTTGAAATCTCTTGCTTAACAGGTGTTCATTTGAAACAGAAGATCACTGTACCTCCACTTATATGTATGGACGGATGACCGCATCACCTACTACACTTCAGAATATCCAGACACATTGAAACAAAGAGAAAGTCGCCTTTGCTCGCTCTAACATTATGCTCAACCCCCGCGGCAATGACACTGTGTCAAACAACCCTCCACCAGACGAGTATACCTCACTCCTCCCCAAGCCCATCGACGATGTCCCACCATGGAACGAGATCTCAGCACGAAACGAAGAAGATGACCCGTTCTCACGAGGCCTCATCCTGACCGAGTTTTGGCTACTTCTCAAGGACTCTATCCCCGTGATCCTGGCATACACTCTGCAAAATAGCCTGCAGACTGTGTCCGTGCTGATCATCGGTCGCTCATCGCCACAGAACCTAGCGGCAAGTGCATTCTCGCAGATGTTCGCAATGGTCACCGCATGGATGATTGCATTGGGCGGTACAACGGCCTTGGATACCCTCGCTTCATCCTCATTTACGGGGAGTGCCAACAAACATGATCTGGGAATTCTGCTTCAGCGCGGGTTCCTGGTGCTGAGTCTTTTCTATATCCCTGTTGCTATCCTATGGGCTTGTTCTGAGCCGGTCTTTCTCTTCCTTGGTCAGGATCCGCAGCTTTCTCGTGATAGTGCGAGGTTCTTGACGTGTTTGATTCCTGGCGGATTGGGGTATATTTATTTCGAGGTTATGAAGAAGTACCTGCAGGCTCAAGGTATGTGGTCATTGCTTCCACTCATCTAGATGCAATGTTCTAACCACAAGTTACAGGTATCATGCGAGCCGGAACCTATGTTTTGCTAATAACGTCACCCCTCAACGCCGGACTCAACTACCTATTCTGTTACACATTCGAGATCGGACTCTTAGGAGCCCCCCTAGCAACGGGACTTTGCTACTGGCTATCGTTTGCCCTACTCGTTCTCTACGCACGATTCATCAACGGCTGGCAGTGCTGGGGAGGCTGGTCACGCGAGGCATATCAAAACCTTGGCACCTTCGCTAGACTCGCCCTCCTCGGCGTCGTGCACGTCGGTACGGAGTGGTGGGCATTTGAGATCGTGGCACTGGCAGCCGGAAGACTGGGTACAGTCTCTCTTGCTGCGCAAAGTGTCATAATGACAGCCGATCAAGTCCTCAACACGATCCCATTCGGCATTGGAGTGGCGACATCGGCTCGTATCGGCAATTTGCTCGGTAGCAGGGACAGTGCTGGGGCGGCCCGGGCTGCGCATACCTCTGCCGTGCTGAGCATGGTCTTTGGCGGGGTGGTGTTGGCTGTCCTTATCGGGACGCGTGATCACTTTGCGAAGATCTTCAATGATGATGTGAGCGTTGTGCGGCTTACTGCTGAGGTGTTGCCGTATGTGGCGCTTTTCCAGATTGCGGATGGGCTCAATGGCAGTTGTGGAGGTAGTTTGCGAGGTATGGGACGGCAGCATGTTGGTGCTTTTGTCAACTTGGTGAGTTATTACTGCGGTGCATTGCCGTTGGGCATTTGGCTTGCGTTTCATGGCTGGGGACTACAGGGGTTGTGGGTTGGTCAGTGTATTGCTTTGTATTTGGTGGGCATTTTGGAGTGGGTTATTGTTGCTCGCAGCCAGTGGGATGTGGAGGTGCGAAAGGCGTTCCTGCGTATGGATGTACATGAGAGTTTGTAGGCTGGTGTTGAATAGTAGAGGAGATTTGATGGCAGCAATACGGAGATGCACATATTAACTTTTATTTATCAAATTGATCTACTGTTTGTTCAACTTTACATAATGCTACCACGTCGCTAACCTACATCTACATATCTTGGAAATGTCACCTCCTGGAATACCTGTACTGTCTGCATAACTGCGGTTTCTCTTGAAGCGAAAAACAGTGATGACCTTACATCTTCTCTTTGAATAGTTCGACTAACGAGTCTTGTTCAACCAGCTCATGACTAAATTCATTCAGGTCCACAGCATCGACATTGCCTCTAATAACCTCCTATACCAACCCCTCCAACACCACCACATCATCCGTCGCCTTAGACCAAAAAATTTGCTATCTTGGATTACTCTTCCAATTGAGACATGGACATACCCAAACCAAATCAAACCAAATAGATGGATGTCTTTGCAAAGTCCAATACATAATTACAACGATACTCCCTAACCTAACAAAACAAGAACAGCTTGATGATCGTTAAACATGTACACAATACCTCCGATGGTCGGATGCCGATCACCCGATAAGACTTTTATATATCGAAACTCGCCCAATGAGCATCGATTGATAAGCCCTATGCCTGTCTCCAGGGCTATAAACATTTTGACTAAAATCTTTCGACGCCATTCCCTATCTTCTTCAAGTCTTCTTCAAGCTGTAGGCACATCCTTAGTGTTCTCCCCCGGTTTTCCCTTTTGGGATCATCGACCTACATTATGACTTGCATGATGCACGTTGTAGCTATCCTATACTCTCCGATACCCCAACCACCAATCTACTTACCAGTGTAGATTCCCAAAAGGGAAGGCCACTAGAGATCTCGGAGTCGACACTTCACCGTAACAATCTTGCCCCCAACATATTCTCCAAAATTGGACCCAGAGTATGCAGATGGGGGTGTTTTGCAAATCGTATCTAGATCTAGGCAACGAGAGGAGAATCTGTGCCACCATCGTGTGCAGATACATCAAACAGTAGGCCCACTGATTACATTGTACAAAATCTAGATATCGATGATCTTTTTGCAGTGCATGGCATACATAAAGCCTCGAAGAAGTCCTCGTTCAAATCATATCGATCATCTCACATTCAATACAACAGCGACAATGATCTCTTCCCTAGCGGGCTTGCTTGCCCTTTCTGCTATCGCTTCAGCACATGGTGACCACAATAGTCAGTCCCAGCTGGCTGGTCCTCACCGAGGAATTTGGTACAACACACTCCCCGGTGATGGCGGCACCCAGGTGAGATCACTTTCTATCCTATTTTGACATGTACTCGTTGTAATTTCTAACCCGAAACCAAAGGCCGACTCTGTATTCTCCGGAATTTCAACTTTCGGTCGCCTCCCCTACTATCCATGTCTGGCCAGCGATGCCGAGAAGTATGATATCGCATTCCTAGGTAAGTTGGCATTGGAAAGTAGCCGCTCATGGCTAATAGATGGCGAAATCATGTATCTCTAACACGTTTGTCTTGAAATCAATCAGGTGCCCCCTTCGATACCGGTACCTCCTACAGACCTGGAGCCCGCTTCGGCCCCAGCGGAATCAGACAAGGTTCTCGCCGCCTGAATCTCTAGTATGTTTCTCCCCTTAGTGAGCAGAAGGCTTACGCCGGCCAATGTCCGATAAAAACCAAAGGCTCACGCAAATTGGCCTTCAGCGGTGGCTACAATGTCCCCTTACAAGCGAATCCGTTCGTTAGCGACATGAGAATTCTGGATTGTGGCGATGTCCCGGTTACTTCGTAAGCAGAACCCGGAGCTGAGCGCAGCAAGTGTTTTGAAAAAGAATGTGCGAAGCTGACCATCGCACAATGGTACAGATACGATAATGCCTGGGCTATCCAGCAGATCGAGGAAGGACACAACAGCATCTTGATGCGCAAGCCTTATACCGACGCTGATAAACTCGGTCTGTCGCGCGCTGGGAAGACTCTTCCCCGTGTCATCACTCTCGGTGGTGATCACACGATTACCCTGCCCCTGCTGCGGAGTATTAATAAGGCCTACGGGCCTGTGACGGTTATTCACTTCGATAGTCATCTGTGAGGACTCCATTGGATTGCTACGATTTTGGAACACATGTGGGCTGACCGTTTGCTCACTAGGGACTCGTGGAAGCCTAAGGTATTCGGTGGCTCTCCTAGCCAGGTTGCTGCCATTAACCACGGCACATACTTTTACCACGCTGCGATGGAGGGCCTGCTGAAGAATGACACCAATATCCACGCCGGTATCCGCACGACACTGTCTGGCCCATCGGACTATGAGAACGACGGATACTGCGGCTTTGAGATTGTTGAGGCTCGTGAGATTGATACAATTGGTATGGTCTATTCCGCCGGCTAGCTTATGTCCATGCTAATATGTGTGCCGCTATCAGGAACCGATGGCATTATCAAGAAGATCCGCGATCGTGTTGGAACTGATAACCCCATCTATCTCTCAATTGATATCGATACCTTGGATCCTGCTTGTAAGTATCTTGCGGCGAGGAGTTGCGAGCTAGTTAAGTACTGATTTTGTTACTTTAGTCGCCCCGGCTACTGGTACCCCGGAGACTGGAGGCTGGTCCACGCGTGAATTGCGAACCATCATCCGTGGTCTTGATGGGCTGAACTTCATTGGTGCTGATATTGTCGAGGTGGCACCGGCTTACGATACCAATGCGGAGTTGTCGACGATGTATGTGCTACCCCTTGATACCTATGCCTATGATCGAATGAAATTGACTGACACTTTTATTTCTGCAGGGCTGCTGCTGATGTTCTGTATGAGGTTCTCACTATCATGGTGAAGAAAGGCCCGTTGTCCATTGGCGAGGACTCTCATGAACTGTAGTGTTCAAGGAGACATAGGTTTGGGGAGCAAGTATACTGGTGATACTTGGTCCATGCGATATACTTGACATAACGAAATTCAATCCCAATTCTCCAACTGCTGGATTATCTGTACAGGAGGCAAATAACATGAACTTGGTTTGATATAAAATATACGGTGTGATATTTGTGCTATGGGGCATTGAGAAACGGGCTCTTGCATATGAACAAAAAACGATTACAACATAGACCCGAGAATCGACGATCCTTCCAACGGTTTTTGTGAGTGGACCACTTGTCATAGAGATCTGACATTCTGCATCTTCAAAGTCTCGATTTCCACGTGACAAGAAGAATGTTGGATACCTCGGGTTGGGGCCAATCGCCGCACAGGTACTCCGTACCCCTCCCGACATCGATTGAAGGTCAATATGAACTCGATATAGAAATATCTGGACATGATGGACATCGACCCAGGTCCTCGAACCTCTGGGCCGGACTCCCATCGGTAACAGTTAGGAGTGGATCTCGGCTCCAGGAGAAGTGACCAGATTGGCCTGACTGGCCCGTCCCTGACACGATTTAGACTCCATCAGGAAGTGAACGCGCAGTGATCGGCATTCGGAAGTCCATGAGGTGGCTGGTTCTTATGGGTTCAAAGAAGAAATGAGCACCTCGGATGGTTTTTCCTTTTTACCTAACTTTCATTCATTCATTTAGCCCGAAATGAACGGGATAACCTAAAAGCAACACCTGAAACGAATGGCTAGACCCTAAGGTTCTGATGCGTTCCTTCCATTCACACTTTAATTTTGGGATCAGGAGTAGATGTGGGGGGGGGGGGGGGGGGGGGGGGGAGAGAGAGAATTAAGAGAAGCATAGTTTGTGAGTTAGTTCACATAGTCCGGAAGATGAACCGTGAGACGGATGTCCATGTACGAGGTAAGGTCGGACGCTATTGAACCATGTGTCCGGAGTATTTATGAAAGGGGGACATTCTTGAGCATTCCCCCTACGTATAAGATAGAAACCAAAGAAAGAAAAAAAGAAGAATACAAGATTTGATACAACTTAGATATCGTGAACCCTGGTAGGCAGCGTGGAGAAAATGTAAAGTTGGCGACGATGCCCCTGAAAAGCAAAGAACAGAAAAGAAAAAGAAAAAAAAATAATCAACTCTCTAAATCTCAAAACGCTAAGCTATTCTCGGCAGTGCACGGTGTTAATTTCTCCAGACCTGCATCTTCTGGTGATTTATTTTACCTCCCTACTTTTCTCCTGCACAAGTTGTTCCAGATCTGGGGAGTCACCAAAAGGTACGATGTTGTTTTGTGTTGACATGTCAACGTGTTCAACCTCACCACGCTAAAAAAGAAAATAAAAAAAAAGAATTAAGGGGCACTGACACTTTACTCTCCACATTCCAGACATCTCCTATTCTGCGCCTCATGACTACGCCTGCTATTGATTAGCATCCTTCCAATTCCCTCTATTTCATTTCCACCTGGTGTGGTCTCTTGGGGAGAAGAGATGACCATCTCACCGCCAGCCTCGCCGACGGGCACGCCCGCGCGACCCATCAGCGGGATGATGCGCACTCCGCGCAGTACTAGTCGCCTAAGTATGAGCAGCAGACAAGGTGGAAGTCGTGCGTCGGACGAGGATGGCAAGACTGCAGTCAAAGTCGGTATGTGGATTCTTGTCCTGTTCCCCCCTAATTGCCTCCATGGATTCCATTCCATGGGTCTCCCGGTACCTGCAACAAAGAGTACAGCCGGCAACCACATCGAGTTTATAACTGACCTGGTGCAGCTGTCCGTGTACGACCACCACTGAAACCAACCGATCCGGGCTACGAATTGATCCCTCAGCGATTCCAGCGATCCATGGTTCATGTCACCGCGCCAACCAGTCTTACTGTCGATACATCTGCGACGGGCCAAAAGTTATTCGTGTTCGATCGTGTTTTCCCAGAGACAACCGAGCAGGAGGGGGTGTGGGAATATGTCAGTGAAAGTGTCAACTCGTTTCTGCAGGGCTACAATGTCTCGATTATGGCGTATGGCCAGTCCGGGGCGGGCAAGTCTTTCACCATGGGTACCTCGGGCCCAAATGAGCAGGACAAGGTGCAGGATATGGGTGAGTTTGAAAGATGCTGGTGGACGAAACCACTTGGGGACTAACTGTGTGGATCTGCTATTTAGGTATCATCTCCCGTGCTGCGCAGGCTTTGTTCGATAAATTAGACGGTCCCTCAAAACACATGCGGAATGGCTCGACCACTGGCCTTCGAACACCCCAACGATATTCAATGAGTTCCGCCGCAAGCTTCGGAAAGCTGAACCAAGAGAAAGAGAAGACCTGGCAGTTGAAGGCTACCTACGTGGAGGTGCGCTTTTTGATTTCTGGCCCTAATTGCTAGTGTTTCATTTTTCTGACCCTGTCCTTCAGATCTATAACGAACAATTGAGAGATTTGCTGCTTCCCGAGTCGACTGCTGCAACGGACCGCAACGTCGTATCAATTCGCGAGGATACCAAGGGCCGCATTCTTCTGACCGGACTGCACCAAGTCAACGTTAACTCCTTCGACGATCTAATCGGTGCCCTGAACTTTGGCTCCGCCATCCGACAAACAGATTCCACGGCCATTAACGCCAAATCATCTCGGTCGCATGCCGTTTTCAGCTTGAACCTCGTGCAGCGCAAGGCTGCGCCAAACCAAGCGACGTCAACCCCGATCAAGGAGAAGCGCATGTCGATGCCGGTGGACTCGTTCAATGCCGGAGAAACCATCACGGTTGATAGCAAGCTGCACTTCGTCGATCTTGCGGGTAGCGAGCGGTTGAAGAACACAGGCGCCTCCGGAGAACGCGCCAAGGAGGGTATCTCGATTAATGCTGGTTTGGCCGCGCTCGGCAAAGTCATCTCGCAGCTCTCCTCGCGCCAACAGGGCTCTCACGTCTCCTACCGTGACTCCAAGCTTACCCGACTCCTCCAGGACTCCCTTGGTGGGAACGCTTATACATACATGATTGCCTGTGTGACTCCTGCCGAGTTCCACCTGAGTGAGACTTTGAATACAATTTCTTATGCCCAGCGGGCCAGAGCAATTCAGAGTAAACCCCGCATTCAGCAAATCGCAGATGAAGGCGACAAGCAGGCTTTGATTGAGCGGCTCAAGGCCGAGGTGTCATTCCTGCGCCAACAGATTCGCAACAGTGAAGGCACTGAACGACGGGAAGAACGATCCACTGAGCGAAGTGAACGCAAGAACGAACGTGAAAAGCACCTGCAGAACCAGCTATTGGATGTCCAAGAAAGCTATAACTCTCTCAGCCAGCGCCATGCCAAGCTTATCTCGAATATGGCCAATGATTCGGATGCGCCTGCTACCAATGGCGAATCGAACGAGGCTACCTCTGAGATTGGGAAGAACTCCGTTGAAAGAATGCAGCGGTCCAAGTCCTTCGCCGAGTCCGTTGAACAGATGGTTCTGGAGTACGAGAAGACCATCCAGACATTGGAGTCTTCCCTCTCTGACACGCGAGCCTCGCTGTCTATCACAGAGAGTGATCTGCTTGAGCGCGAGACCAAGTTTGCTTATGTCGAGACGACCAAAGAACAGCTCCAGGCCCGTGTTCAGAAGTTGCTCGACCGGGAGGCCAGCACCGAGACCTACCTGCGCGAGTTGGAATCTAAACTTGACGGGCAAACTACGGGCGAGGAGAAGCATGCTGCTATTGTGGCTGAACTGCGTAAGGAGCTAAGCCGGGCCCGTGATAGCGAAGCCAGCTGCGAGGAGTATATTTCTACACTTGAAGAACGACTCGCGGAGGGTGAGCAGGACATGGAACTTATGCAGCGCGAGGTGATGCGTTTGGAACACGTCATTGAGCGCCAGCGAGGCCTTGGACAGCTTGACCATCTGCTCAATGAGCTCGATGAACGCGATGGTGCTAAAGGCATCGACTACGCACACTATAACCAGACCAGGGGCATGTCGATCTCGCATAGACACACGCCTTCCCTGGATGTTCTCAGCGAAGCAGTTGAGACAGCCATTCCGGAATCGGATGAGGATCTTATCGACCCCATCATGGAGGCCGAGCATGAGTCCCCCGAGCAATCCGAGCATGAGTCGGGCGAGGACCTGAAGGTTTTGGAGACAGCGACCAGCAGGCTAGAGGCACGTCGCTCCGAGGCTCTTCGTGAGGAGCCCATCTCGAGCCCTGCTCAGTCCAAGTTCGTTGCCGATAAGCTCGAGACCGTCACCCAGGAGCTATTCGACCTGCGTCTCCAGCACGAGAACACCATTGGTGACTTCGAGGTTCTCGAGTCCAAGTACGAGCAGGCTCTCAAGGCCCTTGCTGAGCTTCGCCAGGATAAGATTGACGAAGCGCGCCACCCGGCAAACGATGGTGAAAACGAAATCACGCCTCGTCCGGTGTCTTTTTTAGAAAACGGAGGCACTCCGACTATGAAGTCTGGAGCACAACACTCATTCTCGCAATCACTCTCTTCGGAATTATCCTCGGCCGGGGAGCCATCCACTTTGCGCGAATCCTCTGAGTACGGATCAAAGGCAATGTCATCCGCACCCTCAACCCCGCAGGTGATGTCTGCAGGCCCAGTGGACCCCGAAGAGTCTGAGAATATGCGCAAGATGCTCGCGGAGCATCAGGAGAGTGCTGAGCTCATGGCCCAGAAGTATACGGAGTTGCAAACCGAGCATGAAGAGATTCTTGGACTGGTCGAGAAGCTGAAGGCCGAGGCCCAGCGCCAGAAGTCGAACTCGCCTCCTTCGACTCCCGGCTTCAAGATGATCCGCCGCATGACCAGCCAGAACCTTCTGTCAGGAGTTGATCGTGCAACCCGCGCCCTTACCGGCCTCCGACTCCTTGCATCCGAGGAGTTCGCTGATAAGCCGGACGCTATGCACAACTTTGATTACCATCTGGATCAAACCATGCACGAATTGCAAAGCCGTATGGAGCGCCTCCAATCCCTCGAAGCTGAGAACCAGAGTGTCAAGAAAGAGATGGAAATGAAAGCGACTATCATCTCTGGCCTGACCAGAGAACGGTCCAGTTTGCAGGGCGTCTCGCCTGTGGATATGGCTCTGGTGTCTCAATTGCGTGATCAGGTTATTTCCCAGGATATGCAGATCAATCACCTTCGTGAGGCCCATGAAAGCCGCCAAAAGGAGCTGCTGGCCGAGATCAATACCCTGAAGGGTCTGTTGAAGTCCCAGGAAAGCGCCACTCGGGCAATGGATGCCGGTGCTGAAGAGCAGGACAAGAAGATTGGTGCTCTCCAGGGTGAACTTAACGAGTGGCAAGATAAGCACCAGAGTGCTCTGCAGTCTTTGCAGTCTTCCGAGTCACAGCTCACTACCACCCTTGCGGAGCTGGAGAGTGCTTTGGCTACTGTCGAGGCTATGCGGTCTGAGCGTGCTGCTACTGGAGACGACTCTACCGAGAAAGAAGCAACCGCCCGAGAACTTGAGGGTGACCGTGTCGAGCAGAAGGAGCTTGTGGATAGCCTGAAGAAGGACATCGAAGAACATAAGTCTACTATTGCTGCTCAGCTCGCCACGATTGCTGGTCTAGAGAAGTCTCACTCTGATGCCCAGGATCAACTGGCTACGCAGACCACCACCGAGGAAGCCACCAACGCCGGTGCTGTTGACTTGGGACTTTCCTCCCGGATGGCTGAACTTGAGCAGGAAATTTCCACTCACAAATCGGCCGTTGATTCTCGTCAGACTGAGCTGGATACGCTCCAGGCATCTCATATTCGCGAATTGGCCGAGTTAGAGGAGCGTACCAAGGCCGCTGCCCAGGCCGAGCACGATGCTCGTCTCGTCGAGAAGGAGGCTGAACATGAGCAAGCCATGGCTGCTTTGCAGAAGGAGATCGCGGAGTCTCGCGACGAGTTGGTCAATCTGCTCAAGGCCGTGTCGACTCTTCTTAATTCCGAGGTGTCCGCCGAGAACTTGCCGGACCAGATCCAGGATGTCCTGGCTCAGAAGCAGCACTTCTCCGACAAATATGCTGAGCTCATGACCACCAATGAAGACCTTCGCCAGCAGCTGGAAGCCAAAGGTGACTCTGAAAGCCGTTTCGATGAGCTGACCAAGAAGCACGACATCCAGGACGCCAAGGTCAATGAGCTGGCTCTCTTGGTGGCTACGCTGGAGGACACCCTTCGCCAGAAGGACGAACAAGTCAAGAAAAAGGAAGCCCTGGTCGAGGAAATTACCCTTGAAAAGCAGAAGAGCGTGCGTCTTGTGGAGGAGCTTGAGGAACAAATTACCAACAGCTTCGACCAGCACCACAACCGTCTGTCTGTCATCCAGCAGGAGCGTGATCAAGCTTTGGAGGACGCCAAGGCGAAGATTGTGATTTACGAAAGTGACATTGAGACCTACCAAGTGCGGATCGAACAGCTTGAGCTCCAGATCAAGAACAGCGGAAACCCTGATGGCTCCCACGACCGCAGCAGCTCTCTCACATCCAACCTCCGCAAGAGCTCTTCCGCCGCCTCCCTCCCCTCGCCTCCACCGGCAATCCCTCTTCCTCCCCTCCCCACCATCGCCTCCCACTCCAACGGCACATCCAGCGTGTCCCCGCCCAGCTCTCGCCACGCCAGCAAAGAGCTGTCAAGCGTGCAGATGGTAGAAGACCAGGAAGCCCGAATCCGAACCATCGAGAAGCACCTGTACGCCGAGAAACAGCTGACCGCGACCTTGGAAGAGGCGCTCAGCGACCTCGAAGTCCAAAGCGGCAAGCTCAAGAGCGAATGCGAAGCCTGGAAGAAGAAGTCCTGGGGATTCGAGGACGAACTCGCCTCCCTCCGCAAGGAGCGCAGCTCCGCTCGTCTGTCCCTGCAGGCCGTCGAAGAAGAACGCAGTGCCCGACGTGAAGCCGAGGCCGCGCGCGCACAGCTCGAAGAGCGCATGGCGGCCCTGAACAAGAAAAAGAAGAAGAGCACCCTCAACTGCTTCTAGGCGTTTCTGACTTGACCTTGCTGGAGCGCTTAGCACCAAAAGCGATCGTTGCATTCTCACCTGTCTTTATCGCAATTTGCCTTCTGCCTGTACACTTTCCCCTTCTCTGTGATTTCTATTTTTATTCTTTCTATTTTTATTACCTTGTTTCCCTTTTCTCTTTCGTTCGTCCCTTGTTCCATACCCCCTTTTACTTTGCCGGATTCCCATCAGATTCCCTCCCGCTTTCACTGTATTATGAGCTTTTACGTTTTGTCACTTTCCACAGTCGATTTCCGTCAATACCTTGTGCTATAGCCCATTCCCCCCCCTTTTCTATTCCGTCTTTCACATATTCCGTTGATCTACCCGCACTCATGAAACAAGCCGTCATGACTGGTAGATGTCCATTATTATCTATTATTGATTTCCGATTTTCCACTACGCTGTAAATTCTTCAATACTGTACAGATATTTACGCACAATGGACGGGGATCATATCAGCTCTCGTTCGTTTTCGTCTTTCAGTCCGAATTTCATACAGGGGCCTCGCTCGTCAATATTGAGTTGCAGTTTTCGTACAATTAGTGCTGCCTTTCTGCTCGTGGATTTCCTCGATCGTCGGATCATTTGCTATCACGCTCACTTCGGGCTGTAGAGAACACATTCGGTTGGTCTTTTGGAGTGTTATAAACATATTTTTATCATACGTAGATGAAGTTCTTCTCTGTCTGGAAATAGATGATGTAGTTAGTCGCTATAACCGTTTCGGCTATCCGGGGTTTCCCCGATCAGATAACTTCCAAGGTTTGAGTCGACTGTGGGGAAAAAGCATATAAGCCCCTCGGCTGAACGCCTTCAGCCTTGTTGATTCGCCCTCTCTCGACCCAGTTTGCCGACGGAGTCTATTTCTAACCGCCTATCTTATTAAGGCCTAGCAGTCGACTCTTCTCCATGAGCTCTGACAATGGCTACGTTGATTGATATGGGGGTTGTGAGACCTGGGAAGTTCGTGGGGACACTGATTTGATATTACTACGGGACTCTGATGATAGAGAGAATGCTTGGGGGTTTGGACAGGTTGTCGCCATTGTTTTACTGACTGCACCCCTCGTCACCATCACCGCCCGGTTATTTCAACGCGGTATGCCTTCCTTTGCACCTTCCTGGATCTCTGACATGGATGCCAAGGTATGTATGTGCTAACTGGAACTTGATTAGATGACAAGAGAGGCCCACCGTGGTAACAAGCTGCGAAGATCAATTGCATGTTAGATATCAGTCTGACAGTCTGACTGGCTCCCCTGTCGCACACGAAACCCCAACGGGCCCATATGATCCCGACAATGACTGGGACAATTGCAGCCAAACTCTCGGTGCGGCAGTACTTTGTACCACTTTGATTTACTGTATTATCTTCTTCTTCTGCGTCGTCAATGTTACAGCAAACTTACTTAGAAGTTTGGTTATCTATCGTGTGGCTGCCGTCATTGGATTTGCTAGTCTTCCGGGAATGATTATCCTCGCAATGACGATTGAAACGGAGCTGTCTAAGATGCCTCGGTGGCTTGAAGGCTCCTACACATGGTTGACATTTGCTTATTCCTTCTCAGTGCATTTTTCTCTGTTATGATTGGGTCATTCTGGCTTAACGTGAGTATATCTGAGTTCTATGCTTGGTATGGCACATTCATTCTTGATCTTTGCTGCTGTGTTCTACATTATATATGCTGTCTTCTATCAGATTTTGGGATGAACCTATTAGGATGAGTTAGAGTGATAGTTTGATGCTTCTGCTAAGAAATTGTAGTAGAGAGTCATCACCCTGTCTTCCATTTTGAACTCTTTTTTTTGGTTTTCGTATAAGACTCCAAGGCGCGCGACACACGGCTAGGTTCTATAGATTGGTCAACAGGTTATGCTAAGCCCAGCTGCAGCATCAAGAATACCACAATCTGATGGCTAGTTTATTATTTGCCATTGCAAATATATTCGACACCAAAGATTAAACGAGTCGTCGAATCGGATATGTGAAATAATTTCGATATTGATATTCGCATCACATGACGCGTATACCCCACGTGTCTTTAAGCTTGTCGTAACGGCAGCTCCAAGCTCCAAGCTCCAAGCTCTCAAAACAACTCACCATGGGCCTCCAGCGCTCTAATGTGACAATTATCCATCCGGATCTAGGCATTGGAGGAGCCGAGCGGCTCATCATCGATGTCGCATTAGCTCTTCAGAACCGAGGCCACCGCGTAACGATCTACACCTCCCACCGCAATAAGGCGCACTGTTTCGACGAGGCGCGCGATGGCACGCTGGACGTCCGAGTGCGCGGCAACACCCTCTTTCCCGCCCATATCTGCGGCCGACTTCACATCCTCATGGCTGCCCTGCGCCAACTACATCTGACCGTGTCACTACTGGGCGAGCTTGGCACAAGGGGTAGCTCGGAGACAATCACAACCAACGACGACGAGGAACGAGACGATATCTTCATCGTGGACCAGTTACCGGCCTGCGTGCCTTTTTTGAAGTCATTCGGCCGTCCGCGAAAGTCCCGACGCCAGCGCATACTGTTTTACTGCCATTTCCCGGACCAATTGCTCGCGCGCCGAGATGAGGGAGGCTCGCTTCTCCGGTTGGCGAAGGGGCTGTATCGGTTTCCGTTTGATTGGTTTGAAGGCTGGGCGATGAGCGCATCGGACCGGGTCGTTGCGAACTCCAAGTTCTCTCGCGGGGTGGTGCGCGACGTCTTTGGCTCGGACCGGCTGGGTGATGTGGAGGTGGTCTACCCGTGTGTCGATATGGATGCTGGGGCTGCAATGCCCGAGAAAGCGAATGAGGATCCCCTCTGGGGTGGGAAGAAGATCTTGCTCAGTATCAATCGCTTCGAGCGGAAGAAGGATATGGCGCTGGCGATTCGCGCTTATCATGGTCTGGGCGCGGAGAAGAGGAAAGGGACGCGGCTAGTAATTGCTGGTAAGAGAAGTCTTGCACATATTAGATTTGAAATCCATGCTAATGTGGCACTTTATTTACAGGCGGTTACGACAATCGTGTCCAGGAGAATGTGCAATATCACCAAGAGCTGGATGAGCTTGCGACGAGTCTCGGGCTGAAGACAGCGACCTCCAAGACAGTCTTATCTGCGCTTTCAATACCCGACAATATCGACATTCTCTTCCTTCTTTCGGTTCCCACTGCATTCAAAGATACCCTGTTGGCGCAATCGAAGCTCCTTCTTTATACCCCGATCAACGAACACTTTGGCATTGTACCCGTCGAAGCAATGCGTGTTGGTCTCCCAATACTAGCATCAAATACTGGCGGTCCTCTGGAGACAATTGTCGAGGGCGAAACTGGCTGGCTCCGGGACGCTCACGCAGATGAAGAGTGGACTGCCGTGATGGACAAGGCACTTTATGGATTGACCGAGGAAGACGTGAAATGCATGGCTCTTGCTGGCAAGAAAAGGGCGCAGCAAGAGTTCTCGCTTACTGCCATGGGCGATAGGCTAGAAGAAGAGATATCCACCATGCTCAACGCCGAGAGAAGGCCCTTCAATGGGTGGCAGCAGGTCTTCGCCATTCTCGCTCTGATTGGGGCTGTTCTTGCAGTGATGGCTGCAATTTTGCTTCGAGCGATATAGTTCATTGATACCATTCCTGTATTATATTTACCCTGATACCTGTACTTTTGGCTCCTGTAGATCCCTTCTCCTATCATTTCCATCTTGTACATTGTTCACTCCCACCACACCCACTTCCGATATCAGTCACGTGGTCTCGCGTTTTGTACGCGGTGACGTCGCGTCCCCCTCTATCATCCCATCGTTATTCTTAATCACCGGCCCTAGTGGCATTGGGACCGCCCAAAATGCCCGAAATCATAGATCTCCTTTCATCCGATCCTCCAGTTCCACCTCCCCAGCCACCGAAATCGCAACAACCAGCCGGACTTCCGTCGCGACGTCCGTCCCATCACCTCAATCCGATCTCGTCAGACTCGGTCGATACGTCCCTCTTCAACTGTGACGATATCTTCGATAAGCCCACCAAGAAGCGGAGAGTGAGCGATCAGGGCACTTCCTCTCTGCGACAAAGCACCACACCAAACGCAGCCCGAGCGCCAGCTCCAGAGACAGAGTCTTGGTTCTCTATCTCTGATGATGATCTTGACCTGCCGCCATCGGGTGCCGCAGCGCAGAAGAAAACAGCCCAAACACGTATTGAAGAGTCCGACCCAATCATTCCTACTTCTTCGGCACCAGATCCTCTGCCGAAGCCCCTACCGCGGAGGCCGAACCTCCCAACTCGGGATATCATGGCGCTTGACGACGATGATGATGAATTTACGGATCTTACGAAACCCCCGCCATCGAGTCTCCGAATGCGCAGCGAGATTGATGAATTCAGCGATCCATTCGGTCTGCCGGAATTCTCTGAGCTACTCAAACCCTCGCGAGGCACAACTGCCTCAAACCCCATCTTCTCCGAGTCGACTGCTCGGCTCTTATCTCGCCTTGGCAACGAAGACACATCCAGCACACAACGCTCAGGCTCGAAAACGAAAGCTGTCGCTCGAAAACCGAAAGGCGCCAGTGTGGAAACCATGACTGCGGAGGTCCTCTCCGATGACGACATCGACGAACCAGTAGCACCGCGGAAGGCAGCCAAGAAGACCAGCAAAGTCACCCCCGCGGAGAAAGAAGCGAAGGCTAAAGCACGCGAAGAGGCAAAGCTGCAGAAAGAACGAGATCGCCAACTCGAGAAAGAGCGCAAGCAGAAGCTCAAAGAGGAAAAGGCAAAAGAGAAACAACGGGCCGCCGATATCGCTAGCGTCAACAAGCTCAAGGTGAACAAGAAGGACTCCACGCCAGAAATGATCATCGACATGGCCAACTCTTTCATGGACAGCAGCATCAGCACTCAAACAGTCGAGTTCATGAAACGCCTCGACGTCCACCACACATTCTTCACAAGCCCAATCCCCAACATCGTCAAATGGCGCCGCAAAATGAACGCGACATACAACCAAACCCTCCGCTACTGGGAACCATGTCCCTTCTTCATCCAGAACGAAAACCACGTCTTATGTCTCGTCCCCGCACAAGACTTCATAAAAATGATAACCATCCCACCCTCAGACCCAGACCCAGAAATCGAAACACTCGAAACCCACGTCCTCCGCCTCAAAACCGCCTACCCAGACTGCAAACCCATCTACCTAATCGAAGGCCTAACAGCCCTAATGCGCAAGAACACAAACGCCCGCAACAGAGCCTTCCAAGCCGAAGTCCTCCGCCAAATGGCCGAATCAACGGTCCCAGAAGAACCAACAACGACCGCCCGCGGCCGCCCCCGAAAACCAAAGAAAAAACCCGACGCACCGCCCCTAGTCGACGACGAGACTGTCGAGGACGCACTCCTGCAACTGCAAGTCACGCACTCGTGTCTCATCCACCAGACGAACACGCCGTCTGAGTCCGCGGAGTGGATCAAGAACTTCACGGAACATATCTCGACTGTGCCGTACCGGCGCGAACGACAGGAAGCGCATAATGCGGCGTTTTGTATGGAGACGGGACAGGTGAAGACTGGTGTCGATAAGCAGGATACTTTTGTCAAGATGATTCAGGAGGTTAATCGTGTTACGGCGCCGATGGCTTATGGGATTGCGGGGAAGTATCCTTGTGTTACGGATTTGACGCGTGCGATGCGCATGCATGGGCCTATGATGTTGGAGGATATTAAGGTGTGTTTTTTCTTTCCTTCTTTTCTTTGGGATTGCGAGCTTGTTTGAGGTTTGGGGATTTTGCTGACTGCTACAGAAATCTGCAAATAAGAACGGGTCCCTGACGAATGCGCGTATTGGGCCTGCTGCTAGTAGGCGGCTGTACAAAGTGTTTACTGGGCTTGATCCCAGTTCCACGGACATTTAGATCCGTCTTTTGGCCTTGGCTTTTTGGTTATCCTTGTCGCCAGGTTTCTTTAGGCTCTTGTTACCACAGGGTAGCTTTTTTGGATTTTGGAAATCGCATGCATTTGGCGTGTTGGACCATCTTTTTGGTTAAGATTCTTTGGTTAGTAGGGGCATTACACTGCCTCGTCTACCTACATTCTGGCTGCGAATTGGATATTGTTCTTTCTGTAGCGTTGGTAGTAACACGCCCGATGGCCCGCCTAGCAACGTCGTCACTTACGGGAATACGAGTTAGGCATTGCACAATGCCATTCTTTGTCTAAAAAGGAAAGTCCAGTGCCCAAGGAACGAATGCAGAGATATCCCAACGAAACATACTAAACTTTGGCGTTGCTTCTTGCCAGCATTGTAGTCAATCTTAACGTAAAGAAAGAAAGAACAAGCCAGGAAACGAAAACTAAGAACCGCTCAGCTATATGCACAATCCAAAACCACATTTTGAACCCCTAAAATCAACGCCAGTATAAAAGCAAATTAGCCATGTTATATCACCCAAATCAGACGTCCACTTAAAAGCCATCCGGGATCCCACTAAACAACAACCCCCCTCCTCTTCCACCCCCTCCAAGCAACAACCCAAGCCAAACAGGCAAGCCAAACACTAACCGTACACCCAACAGCCCAAAACCCATAACACCTCCAACCTCGGCACTGCCCATCCCGCGAATCCCCGTCCCCGCGATCCATATCCACAGCATACTGATACGCAGCCGAGTAAACGACGCCCCAAAGCGTCGCGCCGGCAGCAGGCATCATGGCAACAATACCCCAGTTCGTGGCGAAGTTCTCGACGCCCCAGACGACGGAGATGATGATCGGGGCTAGCGAGAAGGCGCTGCCGTAGCCGAAGCCGATGAGGGCTGTTGTTAGGTTGAAGAGGGATGGGTGGGATAGGGGGAGGGGAGAGACGAGGAGGAGGTAGCCTAGTGATAGGAGGATGGCGGAGGGGATGAGGAAGGTCATGCGGGATAATGTGAGAGTTTGAGATGGTGGTGTGGGGGCTCCGTGGTGAGAGTTTGCGGGAAGTGGCGGGAAGAGGTGTGTTGCCGGGGGCGCGAAGAAGTCGGAGAGGGAGCCTGTTAGGAGGCGGGCGATTGTTGAGGTTAGGGCTATTGTTGTGACGTGGGTTGAGGGAGAGCCGGCGGGTGGAGGTGCGGCTGAGGGGTAGGATTGGGGGGTTAGGGTTGGGATTATTGTGCCCAGCTATTGTGAGGAGGATTGTTAAGTTGTCGTTGCATAGTGTGGTCTTGGGACGGGATATGGACTTACGTTGTTGATGTATGACTCGCCGGGTCCGGTGACTAGGAAGAAGCCGGCGGCTAGCCACCACATGGTGTGGTCTTGTAGGAAGACTCGGGTTTCGTAGTTGAGCAGCCAGTTCTTCTTTCGGCGTTCTTCCTCCTCGCGTTCCTTTGCGAGTCTTTGTTGCTCGCGCTCTTCGTCGGATAGGTCTGCTTGTTCCTCGTCGAGGACCCCCGAGAACGTGCCGTACTCAACCGCTTGTCTGATTTCATTACGCGGTCGGAAGAACTCACTCTCCTCGAGTAGTCCACTGCGCTCCAGTTCTTCGACCGTCTCGTCGATATAATTGTCATCTTCGTCCACGATGCGCAAGGCAAAAGTACCGACGAAGCCAATGACCAGCAGCAGCACCGCCAAAAAGACAAAGTACCTGAAAACATCGAGGTCACCATGACTTCCATCCTCGAGGCGTTCGTAGAACAGGTACATCCCGATCTGGCTCTGCCACATGCCACTTAGACCAAATGCCGCAATAGGAACAGCAAGCATGATACCCTTGTGCTTCCCCCGGCCAAAGTTTTTGGCACATGTAGCCACGGCCGCGAGATACATGCAACTGGTCCCCATGCCAATGGCGATGAATGCCACAATCATCACCCAAAACGGCCATCCAGACCCGCCCACATCTGCAGGTGGTCCGCTCTGATATGCTAATGCAGCGAGGAGATACCCGATGCCGAAAATCAGGCCCGAGAACAAGGACAGCGGCGACGGGCTGTATCGGTCACATAAGTAGCCGAATAAGGGCACGGGAAGGTACATTGCGATCTCTGCAGCGATGGAAACGGCATTGACCTGGAGCTGCGAGTAATGGAGTCGGGTAAGGAGTAGATGGCCGTATAAAGAGAAAGCGGTGATACTGCCAGCTCCTAGGCTGTGATATAGCACAAAAGACAAGAGTCAGCTTCCAGGCCTTATTCATCGAGAGTATGCGACGACATAGCACAAGGAATCACATACCAAGTTACAACCCCCCATCCAAAGCTAAGTACCCGGATAACCTCCTTCTGCATCCTCAGTCTATCCCGCTCGACCAGCTCTTCGACGACTTCACTCAATAGCCCATCATCAGCCCGTAACCCGAGTACGTCATCAGCGGAGCTCCGCGAATGTCGTGACCCAGGCCTTGACGCTTCCGGGTTTCGCTCATTTGTATCATGTCCTGCGTTGACATCCTGCAGTAGTGGACGGTTTGCGTCGAAGTCACGCTTATCTATCGTCATGGTGCTTGGCTTTCTCCGCACCGGTAGCGCTGGATGTGTAACCGATGCTAAGCTGAGGGTAGAGTAAGATGACTATATATTGAGAGATATGGAAGGTGACGATAAGTTTGAGGTCACGAGTTGTGGTGTTCAGGTTTAGACGACTCTAAGGCACGCGCCGAGCACGTTTGTCGTTCTCCAACTCGTGTGCTGGAGCTTGAAAGGGCGGGGATGCGGTATCAGCTGGGTGGATCACTCGTGTTGTTGGGCTTGAGTTGGCGCTACGTCATTGGGGTTCGGCATCCAATGCTCGCAATTTATGTGGAGTTATGTATCACGGTCGAATATTTGGGATCATGGATATATCTCATCTGCAAGCTGTCTCAACCGAGGCAAGTTGGGGGGACGAGAGCCCCCGAGCGGAGAGATAGTTGGAGTCATCTCACGTGACTCGTTACGGGGGGCATCGATGTATACAAGGTGACTCGATTCGATCACGCTATTGTAGAGAGGAATGATGTGTTCGAATAGTAGGAATGAAGGTGATTTATCCATCTAGAGTATAGGAAAACACCCATGTACAAATAAAAACATAGAATTAACAACCCATGCTGGAGATGAACCGAAAAACAGGCATTGGAGACATTGGGGGTATTATCAATATCAATAAAACAAGACAGAGAACTGAAATGGGAAACTGATACACGCCCAAAGACAGAAAGAAAAAAAAAACTATATAAAACAGAAAAACAATTTGGGCAACACCAAACGACTCTAAATGCATCCAAGCGTTGACGGGGATCATAGAAGCACTCATGAGGAGGGGGTCGTTATTTCGTAGTGTCGTCGCCGATCAGGCCAGGTCAGGCACTGGTGCATAAATGCTGGCACTCCATTTTAGGAGTCGTGTTCTATCCTCCGAACGCCACATATCGACAGTGGGCCGAGAGATCGATGATGAAAATCGCAAAAAGAAAGGGAACTAGAAGCTGACTTCACCAGCGTCGCTTTCCATCATGGTTTCATCCCAATACTGGTCAGAAGGTCTCTCACGCGCCGCTGGTTGGGAGCCCAACGCGATGGCTTCACCTTCACCTCGTTCCACGAACTCCTCAAGAGTGACCTCCTTCATGATCCGCTGGAAATACATGCGGAGGGTGCGGAGGCCACGCAGATATCCACGATCGATATCGTGCGGATTGTGAGGTGGGCAGGGTGTATCTGGGGGCATTTTGTCTTCACCAGTGACGCAATTGGCGAAATCGACAATCTTCAACTGAACGTCTATTTTGCGATTTCCGTCATCCGTCCGTCCACGTTTGAGTGACGTGCCTTCACCGGTGGAACGAGGCGGTCCTTGCTGAGGAGCTGACTGGGGTTCTCCATCATACAGAATCAAGAGGCTGCTAGCATATAAACGGTATGAATCCAGCTGTCGAATCATGTGCTCGAGTAGAGCCAGTTTTTCCAGGATGACTGGAATCTTCTTGGCAACACTAGCATAGCTGACGCCATCGTAAAGGAACCGAGTGAGTGCATCTTGGAACTCACGACCGGATTTCAGATCGCGTCCAAAATACTTGTCCTCGAATATGTACTCTTGCTTCTTGACGTTCCAGGCTTGCATGCCACAGAGCCGCACACCCAGCTGTTGTGAAGTGGTCGACTGACATTTTCGTCGCTGCGACTTCTTCTTTTTCTCGTTCGCCTCGATGCCATACTGGCGAGTACCCATCTTGAGATCTAGCACGCATGGTTTGTTCATACCAGCTGTCAGATCCTCAAGCAGCAAGAAGAACTGCACTCTTTCGTCCTTTCTCAATTGTGCCTCCTTCGGGTTGCTGGGCAAGATTGGGTTGACAGGTTCCTTTGGTTGGAAGCGGGAGGGATCGGAAAGTCTGCCAGAAGGGAAATCGTCGGTTACATGGCGATCGCTGATCGATATACTCTCTGACGCTGGCGAAGATGAAGCTTTGGTGGCGGAAGAAGTGTTCGAAGGCATTGATGCATCGGTTTCCATGGAGAAGATGTCGTCCTCCTTGTCACCACCATAACCATCGTCGTCGAAAAATATTAGCTCGCCACGGTTCCGAGAATTTAAGCTGCCGCGTCTCTGAAGACCACTTCCGGAATGCCGGCGTCGCGGGTGAGAAACCCGAGAAAGTGAGCTTGCCCGGTTAGCCTCCTCTTCACTTTTGACCTTCTCCAAGCGGTTTTGGTTGGCTTCCAGGGCAGTCGATGCCGACGATGAAAGAGCAGGCCCTTCGCAGGGAGACACCACTATGTCAATCGCTTCTGACTTCAGAGCTGTGATTGGACCAGGGGCCGGCCGTCGATTGCTAGCCGTGTGATCTTCTGATAGGTTCTCTCGGCGGTGGGGGTTAGCAGGTGAGTCGGAATTAGCCCTCGGTAGATGAACGTGACCCCGGGCATGGCGTCGATGATGATGGATCGCAGGAGGGCTGAATACTTCACGGAGGACTTGCTCCTGTAGCTTAAGATTTACAGTGGTGGCACCCCATATCTTGGCTCGTTTGCCCAGAGCCGATGGGTCAGACTCTGCGGACATACCCTGAAGACCGTCGATGGATCGTGCGCGGCTCACTGAAGATTCCGCCGTCCTCGGTCGCTGCTGGCGGGTGAATAGATCCGCAGGGATGATATGACGGTTGTTCTCGAGAATTACTTTGGGTATCACACCTGTGACCTGGGACTGGCTGACAATCCGCTGTGGTTCTTGTGGCTCTGGTGCCCCGAGGAGCTGGGCGCTCAACGCCGAAGCTCCATTGGCACGCGTTGCGTCTGGAGTTTTTCCATTAGCGGGATCAGCCTGATCCTTTGGACGTTTGGGCATCTTCGAGAATGTGACATTCAGCACTCCGATGTATCTTGAGCGAAAAGTTAGCATTCGGCAAGCTGAAAATTGATTGCGTTTTTAGTGGAGGGTTGGACATACTTGGGAAGAAACACCAACATTTCTGGGTGCCTTTGTTCAATGCGTTCGTAGAACTCATTCTCTCTGTTGTTGAGCTGCTTGCATACAGCACGTCTCGAAAACCGAAAAACGGTTGTATGCCCACCAACCTGGTGTCGATAGGGTTTCAATTCCACGGCACCGAGAGGTCCCGGGGGTTGGGATTTGGGGCGAGAGAGATGCCGAGAACGCTGCGTCGGTGTTGCCGTTGGGGTTTCCGCCTCATCGGTCAGATCGGTCTCCTCATGGGCGAAGTGCGGACTTTCATCCGTCGACGGGATATCGACATCGGATTCGTATGTCGAATCCCAGCTGCGTTCAGCAATGGTACTCAAAGGCAAATGCTTTTCTGGCTCATTCTCTCGTGGAGAATGTATATCGCCATAGAGGATCTTACTTTCATTCTTAGATCGAAAGGATATATCCACATGGCTGATTTCCTTTTCGGGGGACTTGCTACGCTCTTGAGGTACTAACATCAAGTCTTGGCCTTTCTCTGAAGCCTTCAACTGAACCGGCTGTACATCATGAGGACCTTCAGGATATTGCTGTAGCGCCTCAACCCCTTCAGGCACCGTGCGCTCGTGGGGGAAGTAAACCGCAGAAGAAATCTGCTCATTCTCCTCTTCCTCGACCCCATATTGCCTGGACCCACGGCCCTCTTCCTGCTCGAAGGAGCCTGAGGGGGATACTTCCACATGAGGATCCTCCTGGAAATAATCACGGCTGCGCTCTGAGTACTGAGTCGGAATACTTTTCGAGAAGGAGGATCCATGACTACCGCCAGGCGTGAGATGAAAGTTTCTGATCTCTTCAAGCAGGCTGCGAGGCAGCGCTGTGGGGCGACGCTTAGATGGCTCATCGTCCTGTAGATGCAACTCAGCTGCAGGTGGGGGTTCAAGGGAGGGACCGTCGTCAAGCTTGGGGAGTGAGATGCTTTTACGAAGCGTATTCTCCTTCTCTGAGCGATGTGATTCTTGCTCATGATTCTTGACACGATCCCTCGGCTCATCCTGTGGCCGTTTGCGATCCGGCGAAGTGGTATTCTCTTTAAAGAGGCCCAGGTAGTGGCTAGACTTACGGCTGCGTACGTTAGAAGCCGGCTCCGCATTGGTCAAATTAGCTTCAATTGAGCTGTCAACTCGACCACGACGGCCTCTGCTTGAGCTTCGTTCAAGCGCAGCATGGGGCTGGAGGGTTTCTTCTTGAAGACCGTGGGGCAAGAGATCCCCAGCGGTCGCGGAAGTACGAGAGACATCATCTAATGCGGATGGTAGGAGACTGTGTCCAGGTGAAGTGCCTTGCAAACGACTGGTTTTCGTACCTTTGTCATCCAATGGCACTTTGTACCGCTGAGATCCGCTCAGATGAGCCAGCCCGCCGGCCTCTAATTCCGGGGTCTTCAAAACATCCGTCGGCGAGGTCGATGCGCGCAGCAGAGACACGCGGGGAACGTCGGAGGATGGAAAGAGAATGGAAGAACGCAATGGAGAATGTCTGTGGGCGTCAACTTCCATGGGGGAAGGGTCGACGTTGAAACGGTGGGGAGAGACCTTGGTGGATGGACTTGGAGATACAGATGCATCATCAAGGCTAGGAATCAGATTGACCTGGCGCTCGTTGCCCAAAGCCCGTTCGGGGGGTAATTGTGGGGTATTTGCGCCACTATCTGAGGGGAGATAATGGGTTGCGAAAATGCTGTCACGTTCAGACAGCTGAGGTCTGTAAACAAGATCTGGATGTGCGGTATTTTCTGGCGGTGTGGTCGCCGTTCTTTTTATGGGAAATCGAGATGGGGGATGAGACCAAGAGTGGGCCGTGGGGGATTCAGCGCGGGATGGGGACGGCACCTCTCTAGGCCCCTGGGACAGATGCTGGCCCTGCTGTAAGTGGTGACGTGGGCTACGTCCATGAATGGAATCCTTAGAGCAATCATGTTGGGCAGGCACAGCAGATGTCACCAGGGGATTAGGCCAAGTATCTTCGGGAACGGACGGCGAATCTGACATGGGGAGGACATTGGTCAAGTACCAAGATCGGGATGGTATAGCAGCGCAGACCGAAATGGTTAGGCTCGTTATCGATGGGGAGGGTGAATCAGGTTGGGGCGATGATGATAGAGTAGGAGTGGAGGACTGGGGTCAAGAAGATAGGCAACAGTTAGATTGTTCTAATTCTGCTGGGGGATTCAAAGACAAGGGAAAGATGGCGCACGTTTGAAGAAGGAGAGATCTTACAGGTGGAGAGAGCCGCAAATCGGTCGGAATGCCGGGATCTGAACTGCAAAAGATAATAAAATTAAAAGGAATCGAAAGAACCCAAACAGGGAAATTTGAGAGAGATAGCCCTTCGGGGATCGTCAGTCACCGCCCTGGTGGATCCGGGTTTGTTTTGAATTTGAAAACCCTCTCAAAAATACAGATCTGGATATTAGGAAGAGAAAGAAGAAGAAGAAGATGTCAAAAAGAAGATATCCCAAATGACCTCCTCAAAGTGGAGAAAAAAAATAAGAGAAAAGACGTTGTGGAACTTGGAAGATGGTCAAAGATGAAGTCACCGGCAAAAACGCCCAAGAAAAACGGAGAGTTTGCCTCTCTCACCAGGTACTCGAAGGTTACTCATTTTCATTCTTCATTTTGTCACTTTTACTTTCCACATCAAAATGCGATACAGCTACTACAAGTACATGGCTTGGGAAGCAAATCACCAAGTTTCGTGCAACACTACCTTCTTCACGTGTCTGACCGGGATGTCCTTCTATGGGAAAGAACGATCGAACTCAGGAACAACCTTGAAAGCAACTTGGAAGTGTTCTGAGGAATGTGAAATACCAACGAATATTGGATTTTAGTTGGGGATCATCACGAGCTAAAATGCTTCATCTTCGATCTGCTGATGAGATTTGTCAAGTCTAGGGGATAGAGACTTGCATGATATTCTGCCAATCACCTGTCTCAATGGGTGGCGTGCAGCTACAGTGATCGTTCATAGGCGTTTTCCTTTCAAGACAATTCCCTTCAAAGTTATGTCGATCTCTTAGTCTCGAGCCTTGGTCCTTGTTTAAAGAATTCTATATAACACATGACCACAAGACAACGTTGAATCTTCAAGTTGTCGAAGTATTTTCTTTTCATCTTATATCAGGAGGATTCCAAAAGCTACATAGCTAGGACAATTTATAAGTCCACTCATTATCTTTTCCTATATAGATCTATCCCCTATATTTCAGTATAAATGTTCACGGTAAATGGGAGAGGGTCTATATCACCTAAACCAATTCCCCAGAATCTCAACAGAAACTAAAACAGCCCCACGATCCGCTTTGGCTTGGATCTAAGCAGCTTAAAATGCCCCCACTTCGCACAAGCCGTCGCTAGTCCTACGGGGTATTATTCTCACTGTTGTAGGGCTGTAGAAAGTGACCACATTCAAACGTTCACAAGTCACGGAGAGTATAGCGAAATTAAGAATCTAAAGCTGCTGCCTACTTGGCTAGTATCTGCCAATACCGACTGATTATAAAAATCATCACCTTTTTTGATTGTCAACACACTTCTAGTGAACTGAGAATATATGTTATCTTATAAGATATTCAGATAATGCTCACCTCTAAGCATTAGAAGGAGTATAAATGGGAGGATAGGAGGATAGCCCTAGATATACAGTTATGCTTTGGTGCATAAGTCTAAGCGAGATAGCAGATACTACAAAGTTACGACAAAAGTATATAGACACACTAATCCCAATTTACCCTTCCACTGAGGTCCTTATATATGCGAATATCCTAGGACCAATACATGTACCTAACCCATAGACCAAAAGACAAACCAACAGCGCCAGTCTCGTGTGATTGTGATGGAAAAAGGTGATCGCCCAACGGGAGGCGCCGAGCGGGTCCCAAGCCAACCAGAGGGCCCAGCCATGTGAAGCAGAATGCATTAGGCCCAACGACCAGGAACCCAGGACAAATCACTTCAACGAATCAGCTGGCAGGAAAAAGAACGAGAGAGATCTGACATCCAGACAGACCACTTATATCCTCTCATCCCCGCAGAGCTCTGACTCTTGTACGCCCCGCTGACAAGCCTCCTATGGTTCGCTCTCTCCTCTTCGAGTCCTAGTTCAATGTTCCCTTCCTTCCACCATGCGCCTCTGTTCACACTGGAGACCACGCTTGTGCGGTAGCGAACGCCCAAAGAGCTTATACATCCCAGCTCCCTCTGTCAATCGGTCGCAGGTTATCTGCCAGCACTTCAACGGGGGTTCTGTCTGTCTCCTGTCACTCATGTTGATTCCCGGAGGAGAGCCCTTGCGTATGTCAGACAACAGCTTTGCTGTCCGTCAATTATCTACTTCCAGTTAACTGGGCATAGCTATTCTTGAATGCTCTTTTGTTGAGAAAAGCTGTATGATCGCAGTCATATTTACTCCTTAACAGCAAGTCCACAAGCAGACCTACAGCCCTGACCCCTTTCACAATGAGTCGCCTGAATTTGGACACCTCGGTTGCAGGAGGTTGCAACCAAAGGTACTCGTTTATGGAAACACCGCTTGAAATGCACCCAACATTCAATCAGCGGGACTTCCAATCGCCTCCCCCAGCGGACTCGAGCGCACCCCAGCATCCTCTGGTGGAAGAACCCCAGACACAGCACCAGCGAGCATGGTCGTATGCACCAAGTGAGAAGGAGAAGCAGTATCAGCATCAGGGGATAATTCCAGACAACCGTCCGCCTCTTGAGGAGCACCCTGCCAATCACGCACCTTTAGCCCAACAGCAGCAGCAGCAGCAGAACCGTCCTCAGCTTTATCATAGCGCTTCAATGCCTCTTCAATCATATGCGACACAAATGTATACCAATATTCCCCCGCAGCAGCAGCAATGGCCCCGAAATATCGACATGACCATATCAACCCAGTACGCGAATGCACCCGAGCACCAACGTCACGGTACCCCGATGTCACCTCTTCCATATGCCAGTCATCCATACGCGCAGTCGCAAATGAACATTCAAGACCAGCAGCGCGACATGTCTCCCCAAACCTTCATGTACACCGAACCCCCCAGGTCGCCACCCAATTCGCCAGGGCCACTACCACTGAAGGTGAACCCGGAAGCACCATCACGAAGCGAGACCATGACCATTGTGCCAGACGCAAACCCGCTGCAGTCGCCCTTATCCCCCTACTTCCCGCCGCCAACCAGAGCAGCGACCTCAAACGCTGCCCCGCCCGACGACCTAAGCGCATACCACCAACCAGGCCAGACCCTCCATCCAAACCAAGAAGTAAAGGGCGGAGGGTGGAGCAATGGACTATGCGAATTCTCGAACTTCGGCATCTGCTGTCTGGGACTGATCTGTCCGTGCATTCTGTATGGAAGAACGCAGCACCGTTTGTCGATGAAATCGAAAAAGGAAGATCCGACTAACATGCTCGGCTACGAGACGTGTAATGGGTCCTGCACCGCGATGGGACTGCTATGTGGATGTCAATGTAAGTTCAAGCCCAGACTGAGGATGTGAATGGCACGAAGCATAGCCGGTATCCTAACACCAATCACAGGGCTCCTGGCCACCGTCCAGCACACCAGAATAAGGAAAGCATACAATATCCAGGGGAGTATTGCATCGGACTGCGTGCGGGCGACGTGCTGTACGTGCTGCACCTTGATTCAAGATGAGAAGGAGATCCAGAAGCGCGAGGAGTGTCGCGCTCGCGCGGCGAGGGAACGGGGGACTACGCTGCTCTCGCCGTATACCACGCCCGGACCGATGTCGTATGGCCCGCCTCCGAAGTGAGGTGCTTTCTAGGTGTGGTGCATTGTGTGTATATAGTTCATGCACTGTGCTATAATGTTGTTCGTCGTTCGATGTGTTTTGAGTTATTCGAGTTCTTGTTAACTTGTACGGAGTACGTTCAAGATTGCGGACTGACAGAGCGAGAGCGTGTAGTTGGTTTGGCCGAAGTGCATAGACACTGAAGAGGCATAAGGAATAATTGAGTCTTGAGTGGAATCAATGAGAAACATCGGATCAATCCTTGACAACCGTCTATTTGACTCACGTCTTCGGAATGATAATATGTTATAAACCAGAATTATCCCCCAAGCTATCGTACTCGCATGGTCGCAAAGAAGGGACACCCGTGGAAATTTGGAAAAACCGTCCCCTTTCAAAAAGGTGCGTTAACCCTCTCTAATGAGACCCGATGCTCCCGGTGATGCGAATACTTAGGACATGGTTTCACCATTCCATCTTTACTGAGATTTGTGCTTGACATAAAGCATCGAACCCTCCAGTTCGACCATGACTTACTACAAGGACTATGCCACTGCTTGGTACTCCGCTATTAAACAGCTCAGAGACTAAAGCTAGTCATGACTCTCGGAAAAAATCTGATCCCACAGAGTTCCAACGGGATGTATCTTTTCTTCCGCCTTTGTTACTTACAGGCTCCCGCATGGAAGCTTGTTTCGCTTTGTTTCGACATTCCAGATCTTTGTCCAGGAGGGAAAGAGAATAAAGAATGCATTCTTATGACTTGAATCCAACACCCTCTAGCACATCGACCAAGTTACCGACCCAGTGCCATCGCAATGGCCCGCAGCCTGAAAGAAATCAATGACCACCCCGAAGCCGACTGTACTCCAACAATGGCTTTTGAAGCCTTTGGCACCTTTCTTCTCTTTAACAGCACCACAACGCATTAACAAAGAAACCCTCCACAGGAAAGTCTATAAAACTCGCATTCCTGCAGTTTCCTCGTAATCCACTCCCCATCAATCCCTCAAAAAGGCAGTCCCCTCACCATCCATTACCAACAAATCGCTAAAAGAAACCCAGTAAGTCCCCCAGCCCAAGAACACAATGTCTAACTCAGAGCCCACCACATCAGAATGGCAATCGCGCTTCCAGGAAGTGTGCCGTGCCTTCGTGGACGAGACCGAGACTCTAGCTAAATACATCAGAGACAACGCAGACGCCCGCGGCACCGGACACAGAGCACGGGTCTACGACGGACTAATGCGTCTCTGGTCGCAGGTAGAGAAGCTCAAGGACGCCGGTCTAGATATGGTCGCGGAGTCCCCGAAGTGCCCTCTTGTTTTCGCGGGGCGTCAGTATTGGTATCTCCGAGATCTTGCGGACCAGACGGACTTTGAGGACGAGTGTGATGCGTTGGAGACGGGGTTGGATCAGTGGGCTCGTCGGGTTCTTGCTAATGAGGTTGAGAATCTTTGGGTTGCTGGGTTTTTGGAGTCGATGTCGTTGAATATTATGGGGCAGTTTCAGATTGCTGGGTGTCTTTTCTTTTGAGTGAATACGTGTAGGTGGATTGGGGTTATATCAAATTATATTTTGGGACATCTTGGCTGGGTTTCTCTTGTAGATGGCCATCTACACCTTAGGGAAGTAAATGGTAGGTAGGAATACCTATAAATCTAGCTGTCCGTGTATGATATGATATCCAACGATTCGCCCAGGATGTATGTACTATAGCACAATGTAACAGATACGAGACTGTAGATCCCAGCCCTCCCCACCTCAGGAGTGCACCCCCGCCCTAACACCAAACACATGACAAGCGCATGGACGCCAATCCGATAAAGCCACCATCGTCAAAGGCGTTATCTCTGCTTTCTTTGTTATAGTCCAAGCTCTCTTAGGCTCACTAGCAGCAGATTCGCAACAAGAATACCAAAATGCGCGGCCTAGACGAAAGCACCGAGGTCCTCCTTCGCACCGGTCAAAAAGCCCAGGAACAAGTACGCCATGCATGGGACGGATTCATCAACTTCGCAGCGCGGGACAATGTCCTCGAAGTTGCTTTGGGTTTGATGTCAGTGCTGCCTCTTACACGACGACCGAATATCTCAAACTCAGAAATAACATGTTCACTAACATCTCCATCCCGCGCAAAGCATAGCAAATGCATTTACCAAGGTCGTGACATCTTTCGTCTCGGATTTGGTCTTACCCATCGTCTCTCTACTTCCTTTTTTGAACAGGAACATGGATCAGAAATTCGCTGTTCTGTCCAGGGGACCGAATTACGCCCGGGAAAATGGGTATAACACGCTCTACCAGGCGAGGGAGGATGGGGCGTTGGTTTTGGCTTATGGGTATGTGGATTTGTACTTGTCTGAGCTGTCTGTCGACGGAGGTTTTGCTGCTCAGAGTAGGAGCCTTTCTAATGGTTTTTGGCAGAGTGTTCATTGAGACCGTTCTCAATTTCTTGGGTGTTAGTCTTACACTGTACGCGGTCGGACATTTGTATATGGTTATTTTTCATCAGAGGGTTATCAAGCCTACTGTTCGGTGTCCGTATTGCAAGCAGTACATTGGTGAAGCGGTAAGTCAACTGGAATTTGGAATTTTGGGGTGTTTTGGGTTTGCGTCGGCTGATTTGGTATTTGTAGGTGCTTCGGTGTCGGCATTGTTCGTCCTGGCAGGATGGAAGGGAAGATGGGCCGGAGAGTGATAAGAGGCGTGAGGATGTGGGTGATGGGGAGCCGAGTTCTGTTGGGGAGATTCCTTAGGTGGGATATACTGATGCTTGAGGTGCTGGTGGATTTCAGCAGGTTGCAGACACGGTGACAGGGCTGGTAGGTTTTCATGTTCATATTCTTTTTTTGTTTTCTGTACCTATGTAGCTACTCGGCGAGTCTGGTTATGGCTAAGAGAAGTGTCTTTCGTTTGACATCAATGATTTGGGAGTTTAATTAATGTACAAGATGTTCTATAGTATGGACACACGTCTAGAATCCCAACCCAAACCAGCATGTCTATACTTCTATATCGTCCACCAGTCGAACTCGGTCATATCCTGTACCGGCAAAGTTTCCTGTTTGCGACGGAACGTGCGACGGGCAATCTTCTCGAATTCAGCCGGAGGAGCCCAAGCCGCATCCCAGGTCCGAGGGTTCCTTAGAGCAGTTTTAGCCCGGAGAATGCCAAACCGGAAATCGGTAGGTGCAGCAGCAGTGTCTTCAGGAGACGGTAGTCGTAGATAGTAGCGAACGCTGTCAGGGATCTCTTCGGGCACATGGCTAATTATGATAAAAACTTGGTTCTCCGTAAGACCAGTGAACCGGTACTCGTCGCCGCTAATGCGGTTGTGAGGTCTCTCGCCGCAATCCAAGAAATGCAAGCACTTATCGCGCTGAGATGCGGAAAGACCCGAAAAGGGTTCATCGAGGATGACAATGTCTGGCTTGGTGACGAGTGCCCGGAGGAAGAGCACAATGCGTTGTTGCGCGATGGTGAGCTCGCCGAAGAGGATCTCATCCGCGTAGTCGACGAATTGGTCCGGTGGCACGTACTTGGCTTCTACTTGACTTCTTGAAGTTCCGAGTTTGGGGAAGTGGCGAGTGCTCACGGTTGGCACCTCCTCCGTCGCAACGTAGTTTGGATCTAGCTCGGGCCTGAAATGTTGTAGGAATGCATTTATAAGGTTGTCTCGCTCGAGGTTCAGTTTCGGCTTTGTCAGGAAAGTCTCGGCGAAAGCAGACTCAAGCGCTCCACGGACTGTCAATTGGCGCGGGAAAAAGGCATGGATCTCCGGCGAGGAGTGTCCAATGCGGGCCTGCAACTCAAAAATTGAGATCCCTGGTTTGCCAGCTTCCGGAAGCCTGGATCGTCCGAAGAGTTTGACAGGCTGTGCATATGTCTGCGGGTGATCGGATGTGATCATGGAAAGCAAGGTTGTCTTGCCTGAACCATTGGCCCCGAGTATCGCCCAGCGTTGGCCACGTCGGACTCGCCAGTGAAGCCCATGCTTTTTTTGCTTGTGCACTTTCTGCTCCCAGTCACCAAGAATTACTTTGTCCCCGTACTGAACACGAACGCCTTCCATATCAATGATGGGCTCTCCGCCCAATGGTGCGTCGACTTCTGGGAATTTTAACTCATGCTTATGTGCCACCATGTCTCGAATGAGATTTTCATCCAAGACACCAGCTTCTAAGTCTGCTTGACTCTGTGCAAATATCTCTTTTTGCTTTGGCTTTAGAGAGTCCAAATCGGGCTTTTTCTTTAGGACATGGGCCCAGACATCTAGCGTCTCATCAATGGTTGACCTTGGTCCTTGCAGGAGAACTTTATGATCGTTGCCGAGAACCATAATATGTGTGATCCACTCCGGTACCTTGTCCTGGGGGCGCACGGCCAGAACAAGCCGCGGGGCGGCTTTCTTCGCCAACTGGCGAAGCAGCCCAGAAAGACCTCTCACTGTCGGCGGGTCCAATCCCACTAGACAGATGTTAGAATGTCATTATAATCAATACATATGCTAAAAGTACTCACTGAAAGGCTCATCAAGGAGCAATAGCTCCGGCTTTGCTAAAAGCGCCTTTGCAATCCGTGCTCGGCGCGTTTGACCATTGCTTAGACTCGAGACGGGCAAGTCAAGCACGGCAGAAATGTGAAGATCGGTAACAACACGGTCGAACAATGTTTCGTCATGAACTGTGCCCTGCTCCTCGCCCTCCATCGGGTTCAAGTTGGTCTGGCCGCGCAGGTATTGCCGCACCGTCCAATCTGTCTCCTCCCGATGACTTTCATAGCGAGCACTGAGATATGCGCCTCGGGTTCCCCCAATCGCCCCAGACCCTTCACCACTGAATCCAATGTACTGGACTGCATTGGACACCACACGTAATCTTGGGTCTTTGGCGGCAATCTTGTCTGTGAGAAGGTATGGATAGGAACGTGCGTCGGGTGGGAGACAAATGTGCTGGCCGCGGAGGATATGGAGTAGATCGGTTCGTTCGGATGGGCCAATTACAGCCCAGTGTTCTTGGCTCGAGCCAGAGACTGCGGAGGGGAGCGAGAAGTTCAGGCCCGGGAAGAGAGGTGGGTTGGACGGGTCCTCGGTGGTTGGGTATTGTTTGTAGAAGGTTCCGTCTTGAATGCGGATAAATGGTACTGATGATCTGGCACGGATTGGGCGATAGGCTGCAAGCCGCAGCACCCTGGGCCGCAATGTGGTTCGCAATAGCATTGTCGCCGACTTGCAATGTCGCGAAGTCGGAGATTGGAGATTCGGGGTTAACATTTGAGATCACGTGATTTGAAGAAGTATATCTCGAGGCTCGTTTTGGTGGAGCCATGGTTGTACACATGGTATAACCGAGATGCACATAGCATGGTATCAGCATAGTCTCTCTATAGTGAGGGATTGACCCGGAGCGACATTTGTATGATAGAAATCGTCCTTGTAGGCATGTCGTGTGACCATATCCAGGCGACTTTCCTAGATTTTCCCATTACTCAAGATGGTCGACATGATCAACTACAAAGTCTTGATTTACAGGCCATCTAAAAATAGCAACATGTAGTCACTCCCCAATATACCACTTTGGCATCCATGAATGCGTTGAATATAGATTCGAGACTGACTGGATACGTAGCATACGTAGCCTATCACGTGACCTATCCGATCTGCTCACATCCGAAAGTTCACTCGGGGCCGATCGCCTGTTTTCGGATCTGCGTCATGCGGGGTCGTAGTTGACTCCTCGAAGGATCGATGTTGAATGCCAACTACCTCTTATTTTGCCAATTCAGACAAACGTTAAACTATAATTTAGAAGAGCAGCACATCTTGGATAAAAAAAAGAAAAAGAACGAAAGTAAACACCAAGCCGATCGATGGTAGCAAGTTGTATACCCGCCATAGATGAGCCGACGGGTGCGGGTGTGGCCACCCGACAGCCAAATCCTCGGTATCCGATTATCAGCGTCATATATAACCGGCCTCTGGGTAAATTAGTTGGACTTCCATCCAAACATTGCCGCTTGCACAAACTCACACTTCTCACGGATTCTTGTGCGTCAACCACGACCCGGTGACTCCGATATCAGTCCAGAATTCACGAAAAGGACATACTTTTGACCACCATTTTAGTGCAAGTGTCTACGCAGATATAAGAGAACTGCAACTATGACAATCAAGGGATATTCTCCGGTCCTTGAGACCAGCCGCATCTTCTCGGAACTATGCGAGCAGGCTGAGCGCTTCGACTTGCCACCCGAGGTCCTTGAAAACAAAGACCGCGTCTCGTTCTCTACCAGTCACAATGAAATTTATTTCCCCATTCCCTTCAAAGAGACTGAGACTCTCGCCGCTCTGAAGGGTATTGAGGGTTCCGTAGCAGCCGCTATTGCGGACCTGCGCTTCGGCGCTGGTTCGGAACCTCGCGGCGTCCAAGTCAACCTCGAAAGTGCAACTGCTTTCGGATGTCAAGCGTACATGGCCAAGGTTGATGGCTTGTCAAAACTCGACCCGGCTGTGAAATCCAAGTTGAAGAGTACGTGCACCGGTGTAAACTACTCGGGTAATAGGCAATATTGACTCTTACAGATACGGATTTATTGGCTGCCCAATCCAATGGCTACAGACGCATGTCTGCCAATCTTTACAAGACCAAGAACCCAGATGAATACTTCCATATTCATGGGTCACTGGAGGCTACTACGACTTTGAACATGATTGGACTGGAGGGTCATCGACCAGACTTGACTGATTATGAGGAGATTATCAAGGTTATCGAGCCTAAGGTGCAGCAATACACGGCCGCGGAGCTAGAAGCGATGAACAAGGAGAAACGACAGGCTGGTGTGACTGCTTACAAGCACGAGGACTTTATCAAGACTCCCCATGTAAGTCTTACAGGATGTTGTAACCAAAGACAAACGGGCTAACGATTAACAGGGAAGTCTTAACGTCCAAGAGCCAGCATGGAAAGTGAGCAAATTGCCTGGCGACCTTCCCCCGACTCCATTTCCAGCCAGGAAAAACGGCAGCAAGAGAATCCTCGAAGGTGTCAAGGTACTGGAGATGTGTCGTATTATCGCAGGTCCGACAATTACCCGCATTCTAGCCGAGTACGGTGCCGATGTTTTGAAGATCACCAGTCCCAGCCTTTCCGACGTCCCCTTCTTCCAAGTCGATGGCAACATGGGCAAGCACGCAGCAGACCTTGATCTGAAGAGCGAGGCCGGACGACAGGAATTCGAAAAACTCCTCGACGAAGTGGACGTCATCGTCGACGGCTATCGCCCTGGAGCTCTCGACAAGCTCGGCTACGGAGCCGAGGCAATGGCAGCAATGGCCCAAAAGCGCGGCAAAGGTATCGTCTACGTGAATGAGAACTGTTTCGGATACGAAGGTGAATGGGCCGGCCGCGCCGGATGGCAGCAAATCGCCGACTGCGTAAGCACACCACTCTCAACCACTCGACTTTATCAACCAAATCTAACATCAACAGGTTACCGGCATCGCCTGGGCCCAGGGTAAATTCATGGGCCTCTCAACACCCGTTGTGCCCCCATTCCCGATCTCCGACTATGGCACAGGCTGCATGGGCGCCATTGCCGCGCTGACAGGTCTCTACCACCGCGCGAAATCTGGCGGCTCGTACCACGGCAAAGCCTCGCTGATGCACTACGACCTCTTACTCTTCGCCATGGGACAGTACCCAGATGAAGTGCAGGAGGAAATTCGCAAGGTGCAGCCGGCTGAGTTCTTCAAGTTGCGTCATTGCGATAGCGTTGACCGTATCTCGTCGACTGTGTTGAAGGGTATGCAGGAGCGGTTCCCGCACTTGTATTTGCCTGCTGGGGCTGCATCGGAAGGCCGGAAGCCGTTGACTGAGCTTTGGTCGTCTCGCGCGTACGGTGCAGACATCGAAGTTGTGAAGCCGGTTGCTGCTGTTGAGGGAGTGGACAATCAGTTTGTGCGGTCTAGTCGTCCTAATGGATTTGATAGGGCTACGTGGGATGATTTCAATGTTCAGGAGGAAGATGCGAAGAAGTGTTAGTCATTGGGCTTTTCTTACTTAGGTATTACTTCTTCTGTAGAAAGATGCAGTGTGCATTGAATGCAATGCGACAGAGGTGTGCGCCTATCTGAAACTGAGATGTAATGACGATCCGGTCTGGCATCATTCAAAGTGATCTATTGAGCCTCTTTTTGATGATATATGCGGGCAAGCTCTTGGGATCATCACGACAATGCAGGATTCTGCCCGAAGATAAGTGAGACAATTTGGGGCTCCCTGCAGGATGTCTTTTAGATGAAGTCTGTTGAAGCTATAGCAACCTGTCAAGTGTCAGTTGAGTCTTGGCAGGTGTTTAGGGTCAAGCCACTTCCAATTCCCCCGAACATTCCATCCCACGTTCACTCTCATCGAGTCTAGACCAGTCGATTCAAGATGGAGATTCCAGTTTATTCCACTCTCTTTTTTCCAGTTTTTACAGGGGAAAGTGGTTACCGAGGCACTAACAAAGTGCCCCACCAAAATACATAGAAGCGTGTCATGAACGGTTTCCCTAAAACCAGATTTCGCAACCCGATTCTAATTTTCCTTCTCTTCGAATTTCTGAAATTTGCCACATTCTTTACTTATGTCGAGGTGACCAGCTAGAGATCAGCTGGCCCATTTATCATGGGTCAGCCGGAGCACGATATCGAGCAAGAGAGAATCCGTGAATTGTCCAAGTCAGTTATTCTCTTACCAATTACTCCCCGTCCCCGTGATCGTCACTAACATGTTCCGATCTTCACAGATACTATTGTACCTTCGATCAGCAAGATGTGCTTCCCGCAATCCCAGATCCCAAACAAATAGAATCAGTCCCACAGAAACCTACACCAAGCATTCGCCTCTCCGCCGATACCACGCTGACCGCACTGACACAATTGGGGGTCTATCGCTTTGGATGCAATCGGTCTTTTGTTTCGATCATCGATGGAGAACAGCAGCATGTCATTGCAGAGGCAACCGCCTCGATTTCTCTACGAAACAAAGATAACCATCGACCAAATGATGGGATCTTCCTCGGTGCCACGACATTAGACTTGGAATGGGGAGTCTGTCCGCATGTCATTCGGCTTTTCACTGGACAGGATACTTCCCTGGTGCAGGACACGGAAAACATAACGGCTAACCAGACACGCAACATCATCCGGGATTTCACCAAGGAGGAATTCTACAAAAACCGCCCGTATGTGCTTGACTGGCCATTCTTTCGCTTCTATGCCGAGGTGCCGTTGTACAGCCCATCCGGGTATGTACTGGGTTCATATTGCGTGGTAGACGACAAGCCACGAGCGGAATTCAGCGACCAAGATATGGCTGCTCTTCGTGAAATTGCCGACTCGATCACAAATCATCTGGAAAACGCGCGGATTGTACAGTACCATCGTCGGTCGGAGAAATTGGTCAAGGGATTGACGAGTTTCGTCAAAAGTCATTCGAAATTTGACCCGACTGGTTCCTCCACCCAAAGTCAGATTGAAGCTTCTACCAAGAAGCTCAATTCGGAAGACTTGGACTTACCAGTCGACCAACGCGACATGGAAGAAACGCTCGATTTCTCATCCACCAAAATGAATACTGGCACCTGTTCGTCTGTCTATGAAACATCCCCAGACAGCGTCAGTGGACAAGAAGCGTCGATATTTTCTCGGAATCTACGTTCCAGATCAATTTCCACACTGCCATCATCTCCTTCTCGTGCCTCCTCGAACCGGGCGGAACCGGTTCCCTCTTATACCGAAGGTCCTTCTGAGATAGCGGCGCCTGAGAATGTGCCCATCACCGAACGAATCGCCGCGATGTTTTCACGTGCTAGTGTCTTGCTGAAAGAATCTCTGAATCTGGATGGTGTGGTATTTCTTGATGCTCATCGCAACGACCCGCAATTGTGAGTAACTCTTTCTTTGGCTGGTTATTATTTCTAACGTTCATAGCGAACCCTCCGGAAATCACGACGAGTGGGATGTCTTGTCGAAGCCTGATACAACGTGTTCTACGCCCTCGGGCTCCAGCTCTTCCGGTGATGTGAATTCGCATTCGTCAAACGATGCAGAACCATACTGTGGCTTCTTGGGCCAAGCTTTAAGCTGCGGGCCAGCGAACAGCAACACTGGCTCAGATCACCAAGTCAACGTGACAGAAGATCTACTGCACTCATTGATCACACACTTTCCAGAAGGTCAGATCTTTAATGTAGACAGCAAGATAAATCCGGACAATCTCGCAGACTTTGCGAATGAAGACTCAGAAACGCCTTCACCCAGCTTGGAGATCTATCAGCAGATTTCCCACCGTCTCGCCCAGCAACTTCCCACGGCCAAATGTGTGCTTTTCTATCCTTTATGGGATTGGAACAAGTCACGATGGCTCGCAGGCACATTGGTATGGGTCAATGGATCCAATCGCCCTTTAGGCATGGAGGACCTGCACTACTTCAAAGCTTTTGGAGATTCTATCATCTCTGAGGTTTCTCGAGTACACTGGATCGCTAGCGAGAACTCCAAATTCGACTTTGTAACTTCTATCAGTCATGAGCTTCGCTCCCCGCTACATGGGATTCTCGCAAGCGCAGAGTTGCTGCTCGATATTCCGCTTCAGCCTGCGCATCGTGATATGGTAAACATGATCTCGACCTCTGGACTCACCTTGTTGGACACAATAGATCACTTGTAAGTCTTTTCCCCCTTCATCCAGCGAGATGTCTTTTCTGACATCTTTTCTCACAACCTTTAGGCTGGACTACTGTAAAATCAACAACTTGACAGCCACGCAAAGCCTCAACACGACCAAAGGCAAGAACTCTGCAACAAGCCTCGTTTCTGATTTCAACCTGGATTCTTTGGTTGAAGAAGTCGCAGTGATACTGCACACCGGTCGGAAATGGTCCGCGCCTGTCTCATCGCTTGCAAGTGACATAGCCACTGCACCCTTGCCCACACAGCCCACCTACCATCATACTGGAACGGAAGATGAACTATCAGTGATAGTAAGCATCGACCAGTCCAGCTCCTGGAAGATTCGCTCAGTTGCCGGTGCCTGGAAGAGAATCGTCATGAATCTCCTCGGAAACTCAATGAAGTGGACGCAGACTGGCCTCATTGAGATCTCGTTATCACAGGCCGCAGCCCCCGCTCATGCAGATTCTCATATCGTTCATCTCCGCGTCATAGACACAGGCCAAGGAATTGCATCAGACTTCCTGGAGAACTCCGCGTTCTCTCCGTTTTCCCAGGAAAATGCACTGTCAGAGGGTGTTGGGCTTGGGCTCAGCGTCGTGCATAAGCTCGTAAAGTTCCTTGATGGTGATATCAAAATCAAGAGCGAGAATGGCGTCGGCACCCAGGTTGACGTCTATATTCCCGCACAGCGTCCGAAGGAGCTCGTCTCTGTCAGCCCAGCTGGCAGCATCACCCCAACCGGAAGGAAGAGCCCGGAGGACTCTCTGAAGGCATGTCTGATTGGCTTCAACGGCTATCCTGACTTGACGGAGACGCCGACTGGTATTCTGAGTTCGGATGCCAAACGAAAGCTTTCCATCCAGAGAACTCTCGCCAGTGTCTTCAAGACAAGAATGGGGTGGCAGGTTGTCCTCGCAGAGTCGCTTGAAAAGGGCGAAGGCGGTATTGCGGTCATTGAACAGGCGAAGTTTGAGGCTATCCTCAATGCCCAACCATCTTCTGCCCTGAATTGCGGTCATCAATTTAAATTCTTCATTGTTTTGGGCAGCACAACGCCTTCAGTAGGCTGCGTTCTTCCTCCGCATGCCATCCTGGTGTCACAGCCGTATGTCGTGAACGGACCCTCTTTTGCAAATTCGTGAGCTGACTTTCAGTACAGATATGGACCTCAGAAGATTTGTGAAGCTGCTGAGAGAATCATGGATATGCATGTATCACAGTCTCAAATTGATGCTCAGGCTACGACACTGCCCATCATAACAATCAGCCAAGAGCCCCCTCTGTCGGAGTCAATCCCACAGATTCTACCGGAACCATCGAAAGCCTTATTGCAAGAGGCTACAGTCGAATTAGTCTGCCCGGTTCCTATACTTGCAGCCACGCCGAACGGAGCAAATGGCGGAATCGAGGACATGCATGTCCTCATCGTGGATGACAATGACATCAATCTCAAGGTAAGTGAACTCATTTTTTCGCCGTGATATCTTAGACTAGCAAATGTTCCACCAATACTCCATCCCCGGGCCATCTCGATACATTGCTCATGATCTGACTTGCAATCATGAACCAGATTCTAGCCACCTTCATGCAAAAGGTTGGGTGCAGCTACGACACAGCTTGTAATGGTCTCATCGCATTGGAAAAAGTCGAGTCTTCAAGTCGGAGATACGACTTGATATTGATGGGTTAGTTTTTTGAACGTCGCCGAACATCCCCCAATCCAGAGATTTCTAACTGCGTCGTGGATATCATTAGATCTATCAATGCCTGTAATGGATGGACTGGTTTCAACCAGCAAGATCCGACAACATGAGAAGGACCAAGGACTCCGAGCCTCCCGAATCATGGCTGTTACAGGCGTCGCTTCGGAGACTGTGCAACAGGCGGCCGTGACCGCAGGTGTTGACGACTATTTGGTCAAACCACTCTCACTTCGTAAGCTGAAGAAGCTTATGGAAACCAGCTTCTAATCAGATATCGATATCTCATTTATGTCCCTCCGCCATCTATGGACCAATTGCCAGCGTTTGGCGTTGACTTTCTCATGATCCCATGATACCATTGAGTGCAAGGAAGTGAATACTTGCTCCATACAACTCACGAACTAACAAGACATACAATTATGACAGTCATAGTTCCACTTCAATATCATTGACCAAATGATATCGTTCAATCCCCAGTTCAAGCACTGGAAACACTTGTATAGGTACACTCTAAACGCAGATTTCTTAGGTCACGGCCCTGGGAACCAGTTTTGTCGCTAGTTACTCCCAGCCACCTACGTACATGTATAGATCGACTTAACGCACAGACGAGCAAGCTTCCTCGAACTTCGCAGAAGCTCACATCAAGCGGCCGTTTGCGACCCTCCAGCGGCTGCCAGAGCAACAATACATCCTCAATAGCCATAGAAAAACAATGTTCAGATGCGGCGGGTATCACATGAGCCGTCACCCACCGCTAAACCAGCACTCACCAAATAGTAGCCTGTAGCTCATTTTGTTAAATGGAACACCGACTACGTGTACGGTTGTTAGCTCGGCGCGTAGCTGTGATATCTTGCTTATGTAGACAGAGAGGGCCGGGCGAGACCGGTCATCAGGGCCTGTTAGTTGAAAGGCCCCATTTTCGGCTCCTTTTGATTTTTGGTTTTTTGGACTGTTGGGATTGATCCTCTATGCATGCGTGTGCATGGCTTATGTGCATAAGGCGCGACATCCATGGATGTGCGTGCTGGTTTGGACTGTGCTTACCTTGCATTTTTCGGACATTGCGGTGAGACTGGGTATAACCGTATGGATTGCAATTGGATTTGTTATGGTTTGGGATGTTGCTCGGCCCCGGGGATATGTTGATTTTTTTTTGTCATTTTGGCAGATTCGAGGCGTGATATATATCTGACATGGTTGACTCCATATACTACTGTGGTACTTCCCGGGATTTTGGGTCTTAACCCAAATAAGCAGGAGGTACCTATCGCGGTTATCGGAGGTAAAATATTCCGACCCACAACGGCTCAGATGAAACAACCTTGGAACCTTGCAACCTTGGAAGTGGCCTCAGGCCACTTGACTGAGCCACATCTATACGATGAAACGATCAGGCAATCCTTGGATGTATACAACAACCGATATAGCAAGCGATGCACTCATTGGATGCAAGCATATGCAACACAACTCAACCTAAATTAGAGTACATGAGGACTCGATCTCGAATACCAGATAGACCAATACGAAGACTCGCACAAAGAAACAATCTGGTTCATGTAAATTACAGCACAGATCACGATGGTCACCGCCACTTCGATTGGCCGTCGAATGGCCCGAGTGGAGACTTCAAGTACGATATTTGGAATTACACGGCCATCACGCACATAGAGATTGTTTCTTCTTGAAGTTTGTCATGGTTTGCATCCCACGGGCTGTGGATAATTTTGCCTGACGGGTGGCAGCAGGGTCATAGCGCGGTATTCCAAATCCCCCTAGGAGCACTGACATATGTACACAATTAGAACTCCCCCTGAAGAAAATGAGTCTTGCACTTGACATCCTCTTGAATGAAACGAAAATTGAAAGCCAAAAATGAACAAAACATGGATATCCCACCAATAAACGCCAGGGCCAGAGACAATTTCTGGCAAGATGCTGGGAAATCAAAATCAACTCCGGAATGAGACGAAGAGAGCAAAAGTTAAGAATGATGTGAAGGCGAGAAGAAGTTGACCAAAGTATGTGCGCTCCGGAAACAGACAAAAATAAAGCAAAATCAGGAATCAAAAATCGGCCCAAACGCCGGGGTCCCTCGCGCTTCAAGCTCATAAACGATTCGCCCCGTCAGCACAGGGTTACTGATCACGCACACCGCTTCAGCTTTGAAGTCTTTGACCTGCTGCAAGATGATTGGGACCATGTCAACACGTCCACACTGGTTAGTGTCCAGGACGATAGGATTTGGATCCATCTGGTGGACCATTCTCAACACCCCCTCACCATATGTTTTTTGTGGCGCACGGGTTTGCCAGAGCACACGCAGGGCGGGCCGGTTATCATCGCCGAGGAATGACAGACATGGACCGATCCCCGACCCGGTGGTAACAACAATTACTCTTTTGAAAACACGCATGGCATATGCAAAGCCATAGATCAGCACGCCACGCTTCCAGAGGTGGGTAGGCGGCTGCTGGATCGTCGCAGTCGTCCAATCGCCGGCCTTTGAGATCAAGCATGAGAAGGTTTGCTTGCCATCTTTAACTGTGGGTGCAGGGTCAGGGAAGGTAGCAAAACCATGCCAGTCACGGAGGGGATGCTTGGCGAGTTGGATACCCTTGCCAAAGGTGGTGATGGCATGGTCAAAGTGCAGGCGGGTAGCGTGGGTCGAGAGTGGCTCGGCCCGGACCGCAACCTTGCGGAGGAACAGCCAAGGCTGGATGATGGCCGCCACCGTGACCATCAAAAACCAGAATGCTGGTAGCTCGATCAGGAATTTGCCGAGAGGTTGGTTCTGGGCCTGGCTGGCCTGCTGCGAAATGACCAGCAACAGGGCCACGAACAGGGCTACGACAAGCCACCCCGAGAAACGGTGAGTGAGTTCGAAATAATCGTGAAATTTCATCCGAATCGCGGGGTGGGACACGACAATGATTGCCAGCAATAGGACAAGGATGATGTAAGCTAGCGCGACGGGCGCTGCTGAAGTGATGATGCTTGCATCGGCTGCCGATGGGGACCAGTACTGGTGTGACATGACGCCCACAAATCCCACGTACCACACGAGGGAAGCGACGCCACACCCGCTATGGACACCACCATAATGGTAAACTTTGGCGGCAATGCGACGGAGAGGAAGTGGTGCTGATCTGGGCATCGAGCATACGATCAAAAAAATGGCGTTGACTACCAGTGGCTGGCGGGCCAGACCGCACGCAAGCAAGTTGGCTGCTGTGGCATTGACCAAGGCCAACAATTTTTGATCAGTGGTCATAATGACCACAAATAGAGCAAGGTTGGCGCAGAAGACTAGGGTGAAGAGGCGCCGATACAATGTGAGAATGGCATATCGAGTCGAGGCAAACAACTTGGGTTTGCGCTGAGGAGTCTGGGCCTCGAGATCGATGTCTACTGCGGTATCGAGAGACAAGGTCTCCATCTCCTTGGAGTGGCATTTCTCGATGACCTTATCGCCATCGGTAAGAGTGGCCTCACTCGAGGATGGCGAGCCCGGGATGATGAGGGCCGGCGCAGGCATGGTGATGGGGTGAGGAGGTTTCTCCGACATGGCTAATCTAGTCCTCACAATGGTATCCTAACAGGATGGAAGAGTTCAAGAGATGGCTGACGAAAAACAAATCAGGCCAGGGATTCCTTGGGGGGTAGAAGATTGGAGGAAAGAGTTGACAACCCAACCAGGGCGAATCCTCCATTTTTGAAGTCATGATGTTAACCAAATCACGCAGTCCCCAAATCCAGCTCTACTAGAGATCAGCTCCCCATCCCTTCTGCCTTGCTCCTTCCTTCCCCTCGTCCGCCAGTCTGGGTCCTTCCCCATTCGGACTTTCCATTTGGACATCACAACGATGACGCCCTTTCGCGGTGTTGTTCGGCCTCAGCTCTTATTTTTCGCCCTTCTCTTTTGAGTTTGGATCCACGCCCTGGATCAGGAATGCATTGCATATGATCCTATGATTGCTACTGTCCCCATTTTTGCTCATCCGATTTTTCCCCTCTCTCCAGGTATATGACACTATCACATTGGGACTCAGACCTCACCACTAGTGCCAAAGGTCTATCTTGCCAATCAGCAAGCAGATATTCATCCTACACCCTTGCTTTCAGCTCTCTCGGGATACCCAGATGGATACTGTCTCGAGATCGATCTCGGGGAAGCTGTCTCGAGCATTCCGATGGACCCACGTCAAAGCCTGTCAAAGCTTTGTGTCTGATCGTCAAAGGGAGTGTTTACTCCTTTTGGGAACGGGATGAACCGGAAAGGGAGCTGAGAAGAATGTGCTCAAGGTGTAATGCAACCCAATCAGCTTCAATGGATCCACGATAGTTTGCCAAAGGGTGTGTGTGGGTGAGATGCGGCGGTCCACTATCGAAGACTAAACTGCAACCCTGGTGACCGGTACCTGCGCGAACTAGTCCATGGGGGGCAAGATGCAAGTTGACCGGTTATGATCGCCACACCACATGATATTCCAGCTACAACAATCCACGAAAGGCCTCAATAAAACGAGCGATCTGCAGCCGAGGGATGGCAATGACTGGCCAGGATCCCTGTGGAGGGATGCACGCCCAAGCGCCGCGAACAATGTCAAAGTGGGTTTATGGATCTGGGCGGCATTGTGCCATGAGGTTCATGCAATAACCCGTCGTGATGACATCGCAGTTCATGTGTTGTTGGGAGTTTTGCTTTTTTTTCGCCCTATTTTTGTGGTTCACCGCTGCACGGTCGATCATCCGGCGCAGCTGAGGTGTGTCCACTCAGGTCCAATTCTCACCCCTCTCTTATCTCATCCGCAAGGCTCACTACGACATCTATTGCACTAACGAACACTCTACCCTCGATACCGAAGTGCCGGGAGCCCATGCACGGGCGCAGTGCAACGCCGGATGGGAGTGGGTGCACGGTCTCGTTGGGCGATCATTTCGTTAGCGGGATCTGGATCTTGGAAGGGTAAGGCAATACTATTCAAACTCCCCAGGGAGGAGGGAGGAACGGATGGCCCGAACTTTTCTCCACTTAATTATCAGCTGCAGGTTTTGGGCATCTATTGGGAGCCTTTGGGCCATCACAATCCGTGGAAGGAGAGGATGTGCATCCCTTCATGACAGGGAGTCAGACATGAGATTGACAGCGGGGATATCGGTTTACGAGCCGATCTCCCATGTTTGCAGAAGGGATGGCAGATAGCTGTGGCAAATATTCTTCTAGGCGATCTGGGTCGTGTCTATTAACTACCGGATCTGGGACCCCCTGTTCCACCTAGATCTGAAAGGGATGGTCCATTCAGCTCGTGGGTGTGAGGAAAAAGCCAGCGATTTGTTGACATGTTGGGTTCTTGGAATGTGAAAATCACTAATTAGAGTTTGGAGCATATCTCACGATCCTGTCGATCTTCCACGAACCATACCAAGGTACTCTCCAACTATATCTCGAAAACGGAAACGGGCGATCTGGTGTGGCTCAGCTCAGGAAGGGGCCGGGGGGGGGGGGGGGCTAGTGAATTAGTCAGAAATGTGAATATTTCAATTTAAATTGTTTTATTGAATTTGAAATTCTCGAAACCGCCACAACTGAATGGCGCTAAGGCTGTTAGTGTCGAACCTGTTTGGTGGAGACACCTTCATGTACGGGGGACGATGTTAGTTGTTATCCCATTTTTCGCCATGACATCGTCATCCGCTGTTCTCAGATGACTTTTACTTCTTTTTATTTTGTATTTATTTTTCTTTTCTATTTTCTTAGAGTTCGTCCTATAGTTTCCTCTATTTTCGGTTTCTGATATTGTCAATTCATTCCACTTGCCTTACAGTTCCCAAAACAGTATCAAGGTTGACACTAGCGCGTCCTTACCTAAGCATTTTATTCCAAATCAGCCGTCGACAATCGGGGAGAGAGGGGGGAGAAAGACGAAGTAAGAGAAAGAGAGTGAAATCAAATACAAATCGTGTAAGAAAATGGACTCATACATTAACCTATATAACCCCCCGGCCATGGACCTCATTGTTTTACAATCTGTGTACCATTCTCCTCTCTCACATTAAGCCCTAACATCATGGCTTGGAACGCATCTACTATGTCTTCAAATACTGTGGTCTCCAAAGATCTCTACTCCGACTTGTTGAGCTTCACTTTCGATGGCCCGAAACCTTACAACCAGAATCAGCCATTGTTCATTGATGCCGAGGATCCATCTCGATCATTCACAGCCGCCCAGTTCCGACAGCTAGTCCGGACTCTGATCGCCGGATTGAAGGCCCATAATGTCAAGCCGGGAGATTGTGTACTGCTACACTTGGGAAATAGCGTGAGTGGAACACAGAGCCCTCGAGATCATGAAATTCGATACTCGACTGGAAGTCCTCGGAGAAAATTTTCAAAAAGAAAGTGAACGAAAAAAAAAGCAAAATGCTAACCTGCTGTTCATGAACTAGATTCTATATCCCGCCCTCTTCTTTGGCATCATCGGCGCCGGAGGTGTTTACATGGGCTCCAACCCACGCAGCGCGCCGCAAGAACTCGACCACATAATCGGCCTCGCCGAACCAAAAGTAATCCTCACAACCCGCGATGCCCTCCCCACCGTCCTCGACGTCTCCGCCAACCGCGGCATCCACCCAGCCCAGGTCTGCGTCCTCGACGACCGCGCCATTGACCACTGCGCCCAGCTCTTCCTGTGGTACGAACTGGGCTACTCAGCCGCAGGCCAATTCTTCGCCATGTCCGGCAAAGACGCCCGACACTCCAACTTCGCAAATCTCCTCTGCTACGGCGAAAGCGACTGGCTGAAATTCAACGACCCGGTCGTCGCACAAGCCACGCCCGCAGCCATGTTCTCGACAAGTGGTACAGGCGGCCTTCCCAAAGCAGCTATCCTGTCCCACTACGCGATTGTCGCACAGCATCGCGCTATCTACTATGACGTCCCGCACCCGGTTAGCAGGCTCATGGCCCTGCCCATGTTCCACCTGTTCGGTGCGCTCTGGACACACCTGTTTCCTGTTCGCTATGGACACCCGCTGTTTGTCCTGCCGCGCTTCGAGACTAAGGAGTTCTTGGCTGCTGTGCACAGGTACCAGATCTCCGAGACGTATCTGGTCCCCGCTATTATTCACTCGCTGAATCAGTCCACTGTGCCTGTCGGCGACTATTTGTCTTCGCTGCGCTATGTCGGTGTTGCTGGTGCGCCTATCGATGGTGCTTCCATGCAGCAGTTCCGCACCCTCATCAACCCTGTGGGCTATGCTTGTCAGATCTGGGGCATGACCGAGGTTGGTGTGATTTTCCAAACACGCTACGGTCAACAGGGTGACGCAGGAAGTATTGGTACTGTCCTTGCCGGCTACGAAGTTCGCTTGGTAGACACAGATGGAAACATCCTCGGCGACGACTGCCCCGGCGAACTGTACGTGCGTGGCGCCGGTCTGCTGAGCGCATACAAAGGCCGCAGCGATGCATTGGAGCCTAACGGATGGTTCCGAACTGGAGATGTGGCGTACGTCAAGAACGGCCAGTATTTCATCGTTGGACGAACGAAGGAGCTCATCAAAGTGCGAGGGTAAGTCAAGTCACATGTCAAACCTACGCCCCAAGTACACAAAGCTAATCATTCCCCAGATGGCAAGTCGCCCCTGCAGAGGTCGAAAGCGTCCTCCTCCAACTCCCAGGAATCAGCGACGCCGCCGTCATCGGCGTGAACAAAGAAGGGATGGGCGAGGTGCCCCGCGCCTTCGTTGTGCGCTCCCGCGATCCAGCTGTCAGCCGTCTGTCCGCCGAACAAGTCTACAACTACGCGCGCCAGCACCTGGCCCGCTACAAGTCTCTTGATGGCGGCGTCGTGTTTGTGGAAGAGATCCCGCGCACGGCCAGCGGCAAGATCCAGCGCTTCCGCCTGTCCCAGATGAACTCCTACCGCGAGATGGTGGCGTCGCTACTTTCCCGCTTCGAGGGAGACAGCGCTGCGGCTGCAGCTGCGGCTCGTCGGGAACTCCCCGCTGGTGCTGAGATCCCGGCTGTTGCTGGACGGGTCGCTGTCTAGACTAGGGAAAACTTGGTTTAACCCTTTTTTTGCTTTCGCTACTATTTGTGGCAATATGTGTTTACGATGTCTGCATCCTCACTTTGGATGGACAGGAACGGCGTTTGAATTAGGCCGAGGCGTTTTTTTGACAGAGATTTGGCTTTGCATTTGCCATGTATGGGGACTTGTTATTTTTTTTATTTCGGGTGGTCATCACATCGTTTTTGCTTTACGACTTACATTTGACTTTCACGATGGCTGTCTCCTGACATTGATTTACACCGGTTTACCTGGTTTGCTACATACTTGCTCTGAAATATCATGAACAACTACCACTTCTACTTTGGATAATATCAGTAAGACGCAGGTCGGTTGGGGTGGGAACGTTGAACAAATGAGGCTTTCCCACAAGTATAGCACAGACACTCAACATCAACATCAGCCTCAATCCCCAACCTGCAATCTACAATCAATAATCCATATCCACCTACATTACATTAACCTATGGCATCACAGCAGAAATCCCAACTCCATCGAACCCACGATCCCGGAACCCGGGCCACCAATCCCAGCCCTGCCAAAATGTGATCTATCACAAACCCAAATTCATGACGATCACGTTCTATCGACATATCCACCGTGCTGGAAAAAAAAAAAAGTATGTGGCTGAGACGCACGGGGATATCGACTCCGATCCCCGATCTCGATTTCGAAGATCCCACACGTTCCAATAGCGCGAATCCACGATCCGCTTATGCAGACTCTGCGTCTGCAGACGGGAACCGTTTGGATTCTGTGCCAAGGTCCTGGCTCTGCAGGGCCCTGCAAGGGATCCTTTTTCTTTTTGTTTCTCAGGTCAAGCGATCGACGCTAGATTCAGGTCTGGGAATAATTATTGATTGGTATCGATTAAGTTGCATGGATGGCTTTTTTGGTATATTTGCTTTTTTTTTTTCTTCGTATGTTGTAGATCGGAGATCGTGGATGTCATTCTGTAGGGTTTAGGCTGGCGCTGAGGTTTATTTGGTGTCTGCTGACGTCCAGCTTGATGTTTGCGGATCAAGGTTTGGGGTTAGGTTTGGATTTAATTTTTCTTTTCTTTGCTTTTCTTTGACTGTCTTGGAGAATGTATGTAGAGTTCGGGAAGTTACATCGCGGGCCGGAGGTGTTCCACGGTTCCGCAGATATCCGGGGTCCTTGCAGGAAAAGAACTAGAGTCTAGTGTCTTAGAATTGGGAAAGGAATCAGAAGGGCTAACTATGTTGTATACGAACACTCTAGTTGATGGGCAAGGGATCGAACCCACTAGTTTCGTTTTTTTCAATCCCAATCTACAGCTCTGCGCCGAAATTCCCATTATCCAAGACACCACGAAAAGCCAAACAGTCCTAACACGATATGCATCATTCCCCAACCCAATTCTCATTCCCTCCCCAACTACACAATCCCCCAATCAATCAACCTCACACCCACCCAATGTCAACCTCGCAATCTCCCCCACCAACCCACGATCAAGCCTCGTCCTCCTCGTCGCATATCTATAAAACTGCCAATTCCTCCCCTCCTGATCCGAATTCAGCACGTAAACCGGAAACGCAAAATCCTCCCCGCGACCCTCCCACCACCTCGCCCCGGGAAAGGTACTTATATCAATCTGGATGTAGGTTTGGCGCTGGTCAGGATGCGCACACACAGATAGGCCCCAGCAGATGCCGCGCTCGTCCCAGTCGGACAGGAAGGGCTGGATGAAGAGGAAGGCGAGTGGGAGTGGACTGCCGGAGCGGCGGGGCTCAGCGGGGATGATGACCACTAGACGGAGGCGGCGGACGGTGACGATTGTGTTTATTATTTCTTGGCGGAGAGTTGTTGCTGTGCTTGTTGGGTGTAGGGTAGAGGTTGGCATTGTGGTTTGACTGAATTGGATATAGAAGGTGGGTGGTGTGCTTAGCTGGTATTTTAGGATGGATTGGGGTGTTGAGGACTAGATCATATAGTTGGTTGGGATGGACAAAAGCTAGGTGATTTGGATAATGGGCTTTGTCCCTGGTGGTATAGTTGGGAGTCAGGGTGTTACATTGGGCGTGTTTTGAGGTTAGACTATTGTCTATGTAGATGCTTTGTCCATTCTATACGGTAGAGTGGAGTAGTATCACTTCGTGACCACTTTGAGTGGCCTATAGTCTATCTTTATCAAAGTATCGAGAATGCCTCCTGATGCAAAATCGTTGGCAGACACACTTGCCGCCTCAAATAATCCCATACCCCATCCACCAGACCCCCCAAACCAAAGGCCCCAAAGCCCCCAGCACCGCCGCCCCAAACGACAGCTCCAGAATGCACCAAATCCAAATCGTCCCCACAGCAGGCGCCTTTTTCATGACCGCATAATACGGCTCACCATTGGTAATGGCAATAAGATGCGCCCCCAGAACCGCCGCAACAGGCAAAAAGACCAGCGTCCGTAGCGCAGGCGGGAAAACAAGTCTCCGCAGAAACGAAAACGTGAATTTATCACTTGTCAACGGGAATAACGAAAGAGCAGGCTCTGTCTTCCCCTTCGAGCCACGCTCCCCGAAGGAAATAATATGGCCGTGCGCTAGGTGCACGAATAACGTGAGTAGCGGAAACGCAGTCATTACAGATTCCTTGAAGAGTTTGGGCAGATCGATTGTTTCGGCGTATTGGTGTGCTGCGAGGTAGCTGAGCGTGAGGTGGAGGGTTGTGAGGGGCATGGAGAGGAGGATTGTGTCGAGGAATGGGGGGAGGGGTTTGTCTTCGGGTTCGGCGGTTTTCTGAATATTTCTGTCGTCGTTTGGAAGTGCGCGGGCAGCTCGGGTCTTTTTGTTTTGCGAGGGGTTGGATAGGTGGCTGCTGATGTCGCCGTCTGTGTCGACTAGGTTCCCTGACGCGTCGACTGTCACGAAACATGTTCCCGCTGGTTGTGGGGGTATGCCCTGTGCTTCTACTGAAGCTGGAATTGGGGTCCCTTTTGCATGGAGGCCGCTTTGTCGTTCTGCGATGATGTCATATAGGGTTCGCTCGACGGTTGGTTTGTTTTGCGTTGGATCGTTGCGTGGAGGATGGGCCATTGGGACTTCGAATTCGTTGCTTTTAGAGAATGGGCCGGCTACTGCGCGGCGCTGTTTGCGGTTCCTTGGGGTTTCCATTTTGCCCTGGTGAGGGGATGTGGCGAGATGGTGAGGGGATACGGAAAATTAACAAACACTGACGTGGAGATGTGAGGTTGAGGGCTCGGTGATAAGCTCCGTGCCCGGGGTTAAGGCGATCGGCACAAGGTACCAGTTGGCTCGATCTAGTTATACAAGGGCCCCGTGATCATGAAATTTAAGTCAATGATAGTATTCGAACTGCTCTATCTGAACAATAATTCCTCTAATTCTTCTCTTACGTATCGCAACTTTTTCAGAACACAGAATATCGAACTTTTTCAGAACACAGAATATCGCCAACTCATTCAACCAGCCTGGTACAGAGCTGGACCAGCAACCACATGCGGGTTAATCAAGCTTAAGTTGAACGGAGTCAGGAACGGATCACTGTCAGTAATAGCAAGAAAGATAGTCCCGTTGAAAGCAGGGTGACCCTGATACGTTTCCAAGTCAGGCTGGGTAGTAAAGCCCCGAATGCCATTAAGCGTACTGTTGACGGCAGCAGTGTCATTCGTGCCATTCGTGCCATTCACGCTCTTTGTAAAATCAAAGCCACTCGTAGCATTGACAGCATTGACGATGCGCAGCGGCGTATAGGTAACATTGAGCTGCGATACCCAAGCCACAAACTTCGCGCTGCCGGCGCTCGTGTGTGTTGTCGTGATGTAGCTGTTATTGGGTCCGATTCTCTTCCCCGGCAGGTCCCACTGCAGCAGCACCTGGCGACCCGCCGATGTGAGCGGCATTGCGCGGACATTGCTGACAGAGGCGCCACAGCTAGCGCCCGGAGCGGTCACGTTGGAGGTTCCGGGGCCTTTGGGTGATTGGGGGACGCTGACGCCTGGTCCGACTGTTCTGTTGACTCCCGTGGTTTGATTGAAGCTGAATCCTTCAGTTTGGTTAAAACCCAGAGTCCGATCGATACTCGAGGTGGAGTTAGAGGAGGTGGAGTTAGAGGACGTAGAAGTTATGTTCACTCTCGCAGTAGAGTTCATAGGACTAAAGCCTGCGTTCCACGCATTTGGCTGATTGACAACCATAAGTGTAGGGAAATTCTGCCAAACCAGCCGAGTCTGGTTTTCAGGACACGAAGTGATAAAAGGTGCAAGCAGCGTCCAGGCCCACGACTGCGGTATGCCAACTTGAAACCACTCCACCATCGGGAAGAGCGTCTCAAATTGACGGAAGATCAGTTGTTGTCGTGCTTCGGTGGTGACCGTTTGGGTTAGGAGGGTCGCTGCCTCGCGCGAGTCAAGATGAGCCAGGAACCCGTACACGCCTGCCTCGCCGAAGCGAGTCAATTTCTGACAGAAGTCGATGAATTCTCTGACGTTCGTGTACGGGTAGATGTATGAGCATTGCTGTGGGGCGTGGGCTCCTAGGATATTGCTCAGCATAGTTGCGTGGCCTATCTCTTGTTCCGCCATGAAGGATATCAATTCGCGGTCTGAAGAGGTCAGACCAGCGGCTTGGAAGTCTGACTCGTTGAACCGGCGGAGTCCATCTTCAAAGAGATCCAGCTCGACCCATTCTTGGTATAGAGCGAGCGCCTGTTGATTCCGAGTCAGTTTCTGGAACACAGTACTACATCGCTGGTGAGATGCTGATACATACTAATGACTGGTAATCGAAATCACTTCTTGTGTTGTAGACGGGCTCAGTCCCATTTGTCCCAACGCCACCTGCCGGGACAAAAGGAGCGGGCTCGGGCTGGTGAAGGCGTCCATCAGCAGGATATCTCGTCGCATGGGGTGCAACGCCTAGACTAGATATGGTCCTTCCAATTGAAGAGGCAGTCAAGGCACCTGTGGTAGTTGCTGTTCCAGTGAAAGGCGTATGCAGCTGGGAGATGTTGTGTGTTCGAAGTGTCGGTGCTGGCATTGACGTATTCATAGCCGACAGCGACGCCACGCTGCTTTTTGCATCTTTAGCATGTTTCTTTGGAGAAGCAGCCACAAGAGGCAGTGAGCTCAATGAGCTCACTAGAATGAGGTTCTTCCAAAGCATGTCCGCGCAAATTCAACTTTCGTTTCAAGAAATGAGAAGCTCTTCGATCGCTGGACCTCAAACATAGAGTTAGTTGCACGGTTCAAAAGCCGCCGGATAGGTACGGACCTTGAGAGAGATGTAGGAATTAATCATTCAATGGCCCTCGGCCAAGAGCTGGGGCTCTTGTTCTCGAAGGCAACCGCACAGTGGCGGCCGAAGACACGGCCTTCGGGGCTATGGTATCGGTAGTTTTGCACGGAATGCATTTCCGACTGAAGAATGGCCACACGGGAATGGCAAGGTTCGATAGGTGTACATTTCTATTGGTCATTTATTCACGTTAGAGGGACGTCCTTCGTACGCTGGGCTGATCGAGTAGATGTCAAATCTGAGAGTATACAATGGATCCGGACGCGTCGGCAGCATATGACGTCGGGGTAGGTTTCTCCTTCCACGGGCCCAAACCGAGCAACTTGCCCAGGTGCAATCGAAGACTTCCTTTGGGGGTGGAAATCGAATCCGGCCGGCCGGTGCCGGGAGGCCATTGAAGGAACCAGGGGAGTAACACAAGACCGGTGAAACTCAGGTGGACCATCAACACAAAACACCTCTTCAGAAAAGACGGAAGGGAAATTCTGCAATGTAGATTATGAATTGTCCTTGCTGGCTCTGGGATGATCTCACGAATAGGCATTTCCCCCTTAACTATACTCTTAATCCGCAAATCTTTGAAAAAAAGCAAAAAAGAAAAAAGAAAAGAAACAATGCCTAGCCGGAAGACATATGATATCATTGTCGAAGCATTGAAAGAAGCCTTGAGGAGCGAACTTTGTCACTGCATCCGCCAGCTACCCTCCCCCGAGAAGAAAGCATAGGTATCGCAATGAGGCACATTGGCGGTAATCCTCACACCATTAGCCCAAACTATCTCCATGGTAGAGCCCATGATAATCGCAGTAAACGGCTCACGGCTCTGCAAGGAACGACGGATACTTTCAAGCTCCTTCCAGGGGATATTCACGACAGCGGGGGCTCCTTGGAACGGAGCCGCGGTTTGACCACGAGCATTCTCGAATACCCATGGCTCGCCCTTGATCATGAAGACACCGGCCAGAGATTTGTCACTCTGGCTGGTCAGGGATCCGAGCCATTGAGGCATGGCTGCATGATCAGTAGATAGCCTGGCAAGTTTTCCACAGAAGTTGCTTACTGGCGGTCTGGGGGAACTGCGAGAGCTGAGGGGGATAGAGAGACGATAGGAGGGGAAAGGGTTGTGCGAGATATGCTTTCCTCGAGCGGCATTTATCTGTCCAGAAGATGCAGAGATGGATTTGTAAGGGAGTGGCCGAGCCGCGATTGCATGTTCTGTTGCTTCTTTTGTGTTGTTGCAGGAGAGTATCCAACCATGTGGTAGAGGAATGTTTCTCAGCGTCCTCGAGGGCTCTTTCTCACCGCTTATTGTCGTCCGATGCAGTGCTCCTGCAGTGCCCCGTGTCGTATCCCTCGGGTGGTCCTTGTTAAATTGGAAGTGGAGAAATTACCCGAGATCCTGCGAGGGGGTTCAGCGCCTAACGACGGGTATTTCGTATGAAGGCTTAGAGAATAGGCTCATAAAGACTTCGGGGATAGTGGAGCCATGGAATTAGTTTCTTCAGCTCGAGGCGATCCGCTAGGTAGATCGGAAAAAAGTTATAAACATAGATCCTCGTGTGCGTCAACGAAGCCCATTTTGAACACATCCGCGTTGAAAAAAGACAATTCATGTGACACGTGAGAATGGCGTGACGGTTGGCTGAGGTCTCCGACTATCGAGTTGCCAGGCATTGAAGCAGAATTCGGGGTTACCTGGGAGCAGTGATCATGGGTATCGCCAGCCCTGTTCATGAGCCTCTGAGACATGAATGTTGACCACATCTTGTTGGGAATGAGAGCATCAGGCCTCACAGGGAATACACGTATCCTTCACCTTAGTACAAGCGCTCGGGAGCACGGAGAGGGTTTTTTATATGTAGATTGGCAACCCCCATAGATCTTTTGAGTCAGAGTTAACTGCAGAAGCGACAAGGATACAATCCATCCCCAAGGCACTTGAAATGTCCGGGCCGAATTGAAATGGAAAAAGCTCGGAGTTACTCCGCGATGTCGTTTGTCTTCGGCAAGATCGCCGATCCAAAGTGGGCCAGAAACAAGAAACGTGGGGGAAGAGGCGGGGATGTTGGGGGGAGTTTGTCCTTGAAATAACGCCCTTCGCCCTTAAAAGTCATCCTCTTCTTCCTCTCTAACTTTCCTCTGAAATCTCCCAATCAACATCATGGCTCATCTCCAAGCATCAAATCTCTTCTCCGTCAAGGACCGGGTGGTCGTGATCACCGGAGGCGGCAGTGGTACGAATCCAAGACTTCTCCCACCTATGATAAGAAATCAATGCTAATACAAACCAACACAGGCCTCGGGCGCATCATGACCAAAGCCCTAAACGCCAACCAAGTCTCCAAGATCTTCATCCTCGGCCGCCGCGAAGAAGCCCTCCAAGAAACCATCTCCCAAACCACAAACAGCACAGTGATCCCAATCACATGCGACATCACCTCAAAAGATTCCCTCGAGGCAGCCTACAAGGCCGTCGCCGCCCAAACCACCCACGTCGACCTCCTCATCGCCAACAGCGGCGTGATGGGCCCACTCATGAAGCCCCCCGTCCCCGCAGCAGACGGCACCCTGCCATCTCTGTCGCAGATCCGCGACGAGCTCTTCAACATCCCCATGGAGGAGTTCAACAACGTGATGAACGTGAATGTCACGGGCTCGTACTACACGGTCCTGGCGTTTCTGCCGCTGCTCGAGGCGGCGAACAAGCGACGACCGGCGCCGCAGGAGAATGTTCTCTCCGCACCGACGGCGCAGGTGATCATCACCAGCTCGATTGCTGGGTTTATTCGGCAGGTGCCGTTTAGCTTTGCGTACAATGCTTCCAAGGCGGCTACGACACATTTGATCAAGGTGCTTGCGACTGCGTTTGCTTATTATGATATTCGGGTTAATGGCATCTCGCCGGGTCTTTACTACTCCGATATGGCGAATCATATCTTTGAGAAGAATGGGATTACCGGTCGGGCTATTTCTGATGGCTCGTTCCCGCGTGAGATGATTCCTGCTACTCGTGGTGGCGGCGAGGAGGATATGGCTGGCTTGATCGTTTGGTTGGCTAGTAACTCCGGTGGCTACATCAATGGTAATATCCTAGTCTCTGACGGTGGTCGGCTTTCTGTCGTGCCAGCTGCCTATTGAGTGGGGTTCTGGGCATATGTGGGATGTACAAAATTCAAATTCGACGAAAATGAACTTAGGTAGACTGCTTGTGTTTCACATATGAGAATATGAAAGTTCAAATGCTTATGCATGAGGCAGATATTGAGCATAAAGTGGGACATTTTAAATCAGGGCAATCCCAAGACACAAACAGACTGATCAGTAGGTCGCTGTCAATCGTTGAACGAGATAATCACCAGAAGTAATCGCCGAGTATTTCTTCTCCACTTCGATCTCCTCACCGTAGGTTCCTGGCAAGGTCTCGATAAGCTGATTGAGATTGGGCTGACAAAAATACGCCACACTATACCGAGCAGGGTATTCATCTGAAGAGTCATCCCCAGAGCCCTCACTCACAGCCATGGGCGGCTGAATCACCCGGTGACGGGTACTCTTGATGGTGTCATTGGACCAACGAGCAAGCAGATCCCCAGCATTGACGACAATAGTATCAGCGATGGGTGTCGCATCCACAAATGTTCCTTTAGGGCTGCGCACCTGCAGCCCACCATGTCGATCTTGAAAAAGCAATGTGACGGACCCGTAGTCACTGTGCTCACCCGCACGGACTTGGTTAGGGTTTTTGTGGAAGACTTCTTTGCTGACGGGAGGGTAATGGAGCAGACGGAGATTATTGTCGCCATCATTGACAAAGTCGTCGAAGAAGTGCTCGGGTAGACTCATGCCCAATGCAATGGCCTGCATGATTTGCTTATGCAGGGTCTTGCCCATCTCAAAGAATGACTGCATAGTCTTCTTGAACTCCTTCCCTTCGTCGTCGAGATGATCAGGCCAGCGATTGGGCAGACCCTCTACTCCCTCGCGACCGAGCTCCATGGTTTCCTTGATATCTGGTGCAGACGAACGCAGATTATTGACGCCATCTGTGCCGTCCACGGTGATTAACTTCTCCCGTCCGATGGCGACGTAACCACGGTTCGATTGCGGGGTCGTCCAGCCTAGAGAATCCTTTTCGCTCTGGGGGCGAGCGAAGAAGCGCGCAGATGATGCAAATACTTCGGATACCACGGAGGGTGGGATGCCATGGGACTTGAGGTAGAGGAAACCGGATGTTTTGAAAGCTTCGGTTATGGAGAGAGCGACGGCATGCTTGTCGGACGGGGTTCCTGTGAAGAAGGGGCCAAAGTCGATCAACTACAGCAGACCTCCATTAGTCGCGGCTCCAAGCAGACCGGAGACGGAGCATACCGGTATCTTCAGATCATCCTGGTCCACCGCGGCAGACGCAGGCTGAAGGTCTTGGGGCGGGTTAGAGGCCATTGTATGTACGACGCGACGGGATCGAAGATATGAACTATGATTACTGTAGGGAGGAGAAAGCTGAAGACCACGAGCACAAGCACTTGAAAATCAATTTATTGTTATGGACGAAGGATCTACAAGAAGAGGGGAAATTGAAAGTCGGGGAAGTTCATAGGTCAGCTGCATACATCGAAAGATAAGCACACATTGGGCAGATAAGCGAGATAACATTTCCGTTGACATTTGTCTACTTCGGAATTGACTGTATGCATTGGTATACATCTGCATGCTATCAGACTATCCATATGTACCCCATGTGGACTCGAATGTTCAGGACATAAACTCTGGCAGCGCAGATCAACCCACATCCTCTCCACTCCCATCCACAGTGGCCCGTGCACTGTTGGCATTTCAATCACTTGAAATGTGCCTGAATATGCCACTCACATGTGGTTGTGAATGGAGAGAAATTCCCTCCAAGGAAGAGGCAATACAACCCATACCTACCGACATACATGAGTCCACGGCATGAGCAATGGACCCGGAGATCGCGGCGACTCGACAGTATGTGAGGCTGCACCGCAAATCAATGGATTTGCATGGACCATACTGCCCGTATGGGCCGGTTCGGTCCATATTCCAACACTGCGATATGCTCCGTGTGAGACCTTCCAGGGATTCTGAATCTGAGGTCACTGCTGGAGGCGAGGATAGGACCACTAAGGCTCATTAATTGACGAATTTCTTGGCGGATGTCGAGTGTCGTGGAATTGATAATGTACATTTGAGCTTCAAGTACCACGCCAATGGCGAGCACGGCCGGAGCTCACAAGCGCTAGCTGATGAACCCAGTTGCACCATGAAGAACGTGTGATTTTTAAAAAATATGACACTTTCAGCTCAGTTGGTGGTATCTCGGAGTCGATACCCGCACTTGAAAGTCCGCCGGGGCCACAGCCTAGTGCTGATGTGAAAGCTGGTCATCGCCGTGCCGAAATCGAATAGAATATGCACTGGATATGCCTACCAACGAGTCGGCATCAGCGAGGTCCGGATGTCCTCGGTAATTATTCCACGGCATGGATGATTATTAGGTCAGGAGGGGGATGTCCGAGGTCGCCCCCCACCTGCACCTCCACCTATTAATAAGCATCGAGCTCGATTGTGAACTTCATCACAACAGCCAAATCGTTGCTTTCTTCTCTTTTTCTCTTTCCTCGCATACTCCGTTTCATTCACTCAACGAAAAACCCATCTTCTGGTCCTCTACTTCCTATTGAATCGCCAACATGACGTTCACTGTCTCCATTCTGTACCCCAACCCGGAGGACATCAAGTTCGACGAGGAATACTACATCAAGACCCACATGCCTCTCGTCGAAAAGGCCTGGAAAAGCCTGGGTCTGACCAGCTGGCGCATCAACAAGTTCCCCACTGCCCTCGATGGCTCCCGGTCTCAGTATCTGATCCAGGCTACCCTCGAGTGGGAGAGCGAGGAGGCTCTGAAGGCTGCCCTGGGAGCCCCCGCCAGTGCCGAGGTGTTCGGCGACATTTCCAACTTCACCAACGTGACGCCTATTACTCTGGCTGGTACCAGTCTCTAAGTGACTTAGTGGTCGAGAGTGTATGTGCAAGTTCTTGTTGTTGAGCGTTGCTTGGGACTGCTTGCTGAAATTGATATACAGCGACGATATAATTCATGAAGTAAATGGGTTACGGAGAGATCTATGCTGTCAGACTGTGATATCTCCAATTGTTACCCTTGCGGCTTGAAGTGGAATTATAACGGTCTCCGGGTCTTGGCAATCCTAAAGACAAGCGGTATACGTCTTATGAACGAACACACGATCTTTATGCATCGATAGAACCTTCCTAGCAGAATACGTAAGATAAAAAGAAACGACGATATCTTCAGACTTATCAAAGATAAAGCAAGTGTAACATCGTAACTCCCGAAAAGAGCGGGGGAACATCCCCGCTTCCTGCAGCTCCTTATCTTGTCTCCCCTCACTTGGGTATCAACAAACCCCTGGAACCTGTTCTTCCTTTCTCTACATTCCCATCTCCAATTCCCCATTGTACATCCTCCAAGATGTCCCGTCCTTTGGTAGTCGACGTCCACACCCATGTGTACCCCCCATCATACATGGCGATGCTCCGCGCTCGTAAAACAGTCCCATACATCCACGACCCAGCAAGCGGAGAGCCACGTCTGATCATCCTCTCGTCAGATGATGACCCATCCATTCCAATTGACGAACGCGGCCGGCCCGTGGACACCTCCTACTCCGACATTAACGTCAAAATCAGCTTCATGCAGCAGCATGGAATTGACAGCAGCGTAATCTCTCTCGCAAATCCCTGGCTGGACTTCCTCGAGCCCGCCGAAGCCCAGCAATGGGCCGAGCGCATCAACAACGATCTAGAAGAAACCTGCTCTCAGAACAACAAGCCCACCGAGGGTCTCCCTCTGAAGGGGAGGTCGACGTTGTTCGCATTTGCGGCTTTGCCGCTCAGTGCGCCCAGCCCAGATATCATCGTTAACGAGATCAAGAGACTGAAGGCCCTGCCGCATATCCGTGGCGTGATTATGGGGACATCGGGACTGGGCAATGGTCTCGATGATGAAAAGCTCGGTCCGGTTTGGGCGGCGCTGGAAGAGACTCAGCTTCTTCTTTTCTTGCATCCTCACTATGGTCTTCCTAACGAGGCGTTTGGTGGTTCGGAGGTAACGAGCCGCTATGGCCATGTCCTTCCATTGGCTCTGGGGTTCCCGCTCGAGACCACCATTGCCGTTACCCGTATGCTGCTGTCTCGTGTCTTTGATAAGTTCCCGACTCTGCAAATCTTGCTGGCGCATTCGGGTGGCACTTTGCCATTCTTGGCGGGGCGCATTGAAAGCTGTATCATGCATGAGCGGAAGTTTGTGGAGAATGGTGGGGATGTTCCTGGGCCGCAGAGGAGTATTTGGGAGGTTTTGAAGACGAATATCTTCCTAGATGCCGTTGTTTATGGAACTGCTGGGCTCAAGGCCGCTGCTGCTGTTGGGGAGGGTACTGATCGTCTTATGTTCGGTGAGTTTCTATCGCATTGGTGATAACATCGGAATTGATAGAAGCTAATATGATTCTGCAGGCACTGACCATCCGTTCTTCCCGCCCCTAAATGAAGGTGAAAAGGAATGGATCAGCGTGACCACAAACTATAAGGCTATCGATAAGACTTTTGAAGGTCAACAGGAAGCTGTGGCTGCTATTCTCGGTGGCAATGCTGCCCGTGTCTTGAAACTGGAGTAAATACCTAGCAAGCCTCTCATTCGAAATTTCTTATGTATACTGGCCTGCAGATATAATGGTACCAATAAACAAAAAGCTGGGTATCAAATAAACAAGAGAAAATGCAAAACATAAGAGTAACCTAGCACCGGACAGTACCGCGAACGAAAATTCCATAAATCCTAGGTTTCAAGTTGGAACAAACACATTCTTCAACACATCCCAACCCACGATCCGCCATAACTCCTGTGTGAGCCAATCAGCAAACCTCTTCTGTTCCATCTGCTCGCTGTCAAGCATCAGAGGAGGTGGGGTCTGTGGACGTCGCAAAATCCCCCGAAACAGAGACTCATCAGGTCCGAATACAGCTCGAAGAAGGGTATTCTGCAGACGGTCTTTGGCATTCGTGACAAACTGACGAGAAGCCGATGTCTCTGGAGACGATTGGCGGGGCTCGGTATCAAGCATTCTTTCCAGCAACCGAGCAAGATATTTGGCTTCGAGTTGTGCCTCGCTCGGCATGAGACCTTCATCCGTCATTTCCTCTAGTCCTTCCGGGAATGTCATCCCGGGGCAGATACCCATTGGAAGTCGTATGTCATGGAAGACATGAAGAGCTAGCATCCTGCCCAGACGAGTAAGGACGAGGAAGAGGAACCCTTCCATTACCTCTTGATCTTTGGGGTTGTTCAGATCGAGGGATAGAGCCATTGTGCAAAGCAGGTCTGCAAGGCGTGATGCTGTCTCGTTCTTAGCTGGCGAGGGCTTCAACTTTGTGTTCTTGTTCTGTTGATCAGGTTCTGTTGCAGACTCTGAAAGGTTTTTAGGTTTTGAGTTCGTTGTTGGTGGATTTTCCTTTGACATTGCAGTGCAGTGCAAAGTAAGTGCAGTCATAGTTGATTCGAACAGACCTACTAGGTAGTAGGTGACTTGACCTTGATGATGCACACCATTCCCTGTTCCAGCTAATTTGCACAATGCTTTATGCGCGAGATGGAAAGCGATTGTCACACCATTGATTACAGCATCAATATTCGGCGCGGTTATCTCCTTGGTTTGGGAAGATTTCTGCTGTTCTAGAGTCTCCGTTTCCATGACCGTTTGGATCAGTTTCTGCTCTGCAGCTTTGCAAAGGGTAACTACTTGTATGGCCAGAGAATTGGCCGCAGAATTGCTGTTTGGTTTCCGCTGTAGAGCTTTTTGGAGGGTATGGAGTTGGGCGTTGAGGCATAAGGCTGTCACGAGATTAGTTGTCATGTTAGAACATGAAGAGAGAGAAGACCTAATACCCTCTTCCTTTGAATCTTCACTGTCATCATCATCATCTAGTAACGGAATGGTCTTCTGCGGTAGCTTTGTGCGTTTCCTAGCCACGTTTGCACTATTCGCATTCTTGCCAACGGCAGACGCCTTGCGTTTGCTCGCCAGCGAAGTTTCATCATCATCTGGGGCGCCTTGAGCTCGCAGTCTGGCAAGAAGGGCCTCATTACTCTGTTTGAGCTCATGCAATTCTTCACGTAGCTTGCTCTGTCCCGCCTCGGCCTGTTCGTACGCTCGTTGCCAGAAGGAAACACTGTCGAAGAACTTCTCTGTCATAACCAGATGGCCCAGTTCTTTGCCCTGCTTGATGCACTGTCTAATCTGCAGGATGTGTTCTAGAGTATAGAGTCAATCATCTAGTGGTCCGGGGCTTGCGGGGAGCTCGATCTTCTCCTTGCCTTTGATATCTGCGCCTGGTGGTTTCTGCTTTGTAATGGCCAACGCTAGGGCTAATTGAAGCCTGCTTGGAGGCTTCACAACAGAGCCAGAGGGTTTTATGGCTGCCATCTTACTAATGGACTTGATTAGATCATGAATTGGGATGAGATGGTTGTTGATACCGAATCAAAGTAGAAGATCCACAGACTACGCTCGGGCCCCAGCATTATATATCTTCTCGAAATCTAACCAAAGAAACACCACAAGGGTATATTTTAGAATTGGGTGATCACCAAATAAACTACTGCCTATGAATGAGTTATTTCATAAGTTCAATATACCTGACAGTATGTTTTTATGAGGCTCTTTCAAGTGCATTCTCATAGATCTTATAGTCCACCAGTTGGCGGCCTGAGGCGCTCGAGATCCACCGCCCAAGCTCCAAACTTGAACCTTCGACTTTCCATCTCAGTAACACCACCTCACTTCCAGAAGCCATATTCGGAGATATTTCCCTCGGGACTATAATTACCTAACACACCTGAAGTTCCTTGTCTTCGAAAAATCAACCACAAACCCGAAAACTGCATTCTCAACACCTCTACTTCATCTCCGCAACCCTCCCAGAGCGGCATCCAGTCGCATAACTTACCAAGATGTCAAACGACGATCTTAAGGCGCACGCCGCCTCAAACCAAGACTTCTATGCCCTCCTCGACATCCAACCAGCCGCCACAGAATCCGAGATCCGCCGCGCATACCGACGGACCGCACTAAAGTACCACCCAGACAAGATCGCAAACCCAACCGCAGCAGACATCGACAAGTTCCACTTCCTACAAATTGCCTACGATGTACTCTCCGATCAATCCGTACGGCAGCTGTACGACAATGCGCGGGAAGCCCGGCTGCGCAAACAGCGCGAGCGTGACATGATGGGCGCGGCGAAGCGGAAAATGCGCGAAGACCTAGAAGCGCGGGAGAGAGCTGGTGCTGCCGAGCTGGGTGGCGCTGGTGTCAAACAGGGGGTCAAGCGAGCGTGGGCGGCCGGTGGAGATGACGATGCGGAAGAGAAGCTGCAGCGGGAGATTGAGCGCATTGCGGAGGACGGACGGAGGAGGCGGCGCGAGGCTGAGGAGAAATTGAAGAAGGAGCTCGAGGATGAACAGAAGAAGATGCAGCAGGAGGAAGAGGTGGCTCGCAAGGCGGCGGACCGGAGTAGCCAGCGGGTGGACCGCTCGAAGATGGGCGGCGGCGCGGAGATTCCTGAGCTTGAGCGTGCGGTGAAAGTGCGCTGGGTGCGGGAGGGTCGTGGGGTAGAGCTCGATATCGAGCGGTTGGTGGTATTGTTCAAGCCCTTTGGAAAGATTGAGAATACATTTGCTCTGAAGGATAAACGCCAACGCATTGGGGAGAAGAAGGAGAAGAAGACTGTTGCGACGGGTGTGGTGGTGTTCTCTTCTATTGTGAGCGCTCACGCCGCTGTCCTCGATAGCGAGAAAAGGCTTCGTCAACGTGCTGGTCAGGATGACGAATGGGGGCTTATTGAGTCTGTCTTCTGGGCCACGGGCAGCCAACCTGATCTAACTCCAGGCACAGCCAGCCACGCTGCTACAGACCCTGATACATCATCCAAGTTTAACGAGGCTGAACCCACGCCTAAGCCATTCATTCCATCTAGAACCACCTCCAACGGGTCTGTCAAGCCTTCCTTCAACTTCCCGGGTACAAAATCATCACCCCAACCGGACGCCGCGCCCTCATTTGGCTCTTTCGCTGCTGCATCTGCCGCGGCCGGTGCCCCGAAAGCGTCATCGTTCAATCCATCAGAGAAGGCTTCAGCTGCTGCGCCTAGTCTACAAGAATTGATGATGATGCGACTGAAAAGTGCTCAGCGTGAAAAGGAGCGGAAAGCCCTTGAAGAAGAGCTAGCGCGAGAAGATGAAGCCGCGGATGCAGCAGAAGCAGCGGCAGCCAAAGGCACTTAGCTGCCAGACTTCATCGTCCCCCGCTTCGTTTTGCACTTTCTAAACAGGCGCAGCCTGATTCTACCATTGTCTTTAGATATAAGAGATACCCACTGCAGTTTGTTATCTGCAATGTTACCCTGAATAGAGATACGTAGCTATTTACATCATATCATTTGAGTTGTATTGTACATGTGGTGAGCAGACGCTTCCAAGGTTATATGTAGGCATCTTAGTGTCGGTGCGCTTCAGCTTCCTCTTCCCCCAATTGCTCGACAAATTCTCGTGCTCGTTCACCCTCTCCTTCAGGGCTGCGAGCAGGTTTCGCCTCCTTGCCACCGGATATGAAATCCCTCAGCCAAGGCGGAACGAAAGCACGCACTCCGACCTCTTGGCCTGGTTGCTCGACATCCGGAGCCCAAGATAGCTTGAAGTGGTGTTCCTCAGGACGAGCAGGAGGCTCACCCATAAGCGCAACATCAGTCATAACCTCAAGGCGACAAAGAGCAAGCCCAATATTCCCGATGCCATTCAAGAACGTCCCCGCACTGCGGTTCCGGCGAGTAGCAGAAACAGCCTTAACAATGTCCGCCTCTCCAGCAGGCAAAGCAAACTGAGCAGACGGATCGTATGTCAATGTATCCGGCGCACTCGCCCCCTCCTGACCCAAATCATAAAGCTGAACAGGCAGAAGACGCTTCCGCGTAACGCCACGGTGGTGCGTACGGATCGTCAATTCCTGACCAACATAACAGCCCTTGCGGAAATCAATACCACGCGCCATATCCATATTACACTGCAACGGCAAAGCCGACCCACTAATAACCTCCTTCTGTCCCTCCGCAACGCCATGCAGAATGCGACGAACAGTATACGAGTCCAGCTGTACCTCTGGCCCAGGAACCTGCTCTTCATCCGGGAAATGGGTGCGCAGACCGTCGGAGCCGGGTGTGACAATGCGGGACCCGAAGCTCGGAGCACGGGTATCGATGCAGCCGGCGATTTCCGAAGTGGGCGAGAACGGCGACGGCGAGTCCGATTCTAGACTGTAGGCAGCCCATCGTTGCGGTTCGGCGTGGTTCTTCCAGGAGGACCAGATGGTGCGCTCGCCTTCTTCCAGGGCGCGGAGCTTGAGCTTCGCGCGCAGCTTGTGTTTCTTCAGGTGCTTTAGCAAGACGGGCACTTGGTCCTTGTCTACCTCGACTAGCCAGCCTGAGTCCGGGCCCTGGGCTTCTGCGCCGGGTAGTGGGTAGACGAAGGCGTCGTTTAGGACTCGGCCTTGTGAATTGAGGAATGCGGTGTATGCGCCTGTGCGTCGAATGCTGCGGTTTGGGTCATTGGCGACTAGCATGTTCTGGGTCATTAGACCCTGGAGGAAGGTTGTGCTGTCGAGGCCGGTTATGGAGATCAGGCCGCGGTTTGTGAGTCGGCTGTACCCTGCTGTCGGCGGGAAGGGGGCATTTTGCTGTGCTTTTGTAGAGAAAACCCTACTGCGAGACAAGCAACGGGTACAAACCGAGTGGCGTGGACGCATCATGATTGAATTGATGTTTTAATAAAGGGCCAATGTGAGCTGATCTATTTCTTTACAAATCGGCCGATGACGTTGGGCGGTGAACTTTTGGCAGAATAAAGAATACTATGCATCAATAGACTCAAGAACTCGGCCGGCCAATTTACAGGGGTTGACTAGTTGTACATAATAATAATTGAAGCAATGTTAGAATGTTGCTATGCTAATGGGTCGCAGAGCTATCTGTTGGCTTTGGCTACACCCTCCAAAAAACCAAGCAAAAACGCCTTGTCGCTTGGCGTGGAGATCTGGTGGACCTTGGCATGCGCGCCGCCATCTGAGGACGTACCGTCTCGAGGGGTAGATTGTCCGCTGCTTGGCCGATGATGGGAAGAGGCCGGACTGACGATGCTAAAAGCAGCGGGTGATCGGAATGGATTCGAAGAGACACCCGATGGAGAAACAGGCGTTTTGCTGAACAAAGACAACAGCGAGGCTTTTTGCTCAGCCGTTTGACTCGGTCGACGGTCGAAGTTACCTTGCGGCGCCAAGCCGTGTGTGTTGGCGTCAATGCCTGGCAAGCTCGATTTTCGTTCAGCGGCTTCCGCACGAGGAGCTGCTGCCATCAATGTTTCGTAGCCGGAGGCGTCAGACCGACGGAGAATTTGGGGCTTGAAATTCTTAACAGGTTGGGGTGCTTGAGGTATCTTTGCAGGCGGCACCTGTATTCCTTGTGCAATTGGCATCGGCGACGTTGCCTCCCGTTTGGCAGACGACGGGCGCGAAAGGATGGTGATAGGCGAAGATAGCTGTTGCGACTGAGATTGCTCTCGTCTCTGCACATGACCTCTCTTCGTCATTCCAGTGGTTGACTTAGTCACAGGCTTAGCAATTGCCTCAAACTGTCGGTTGTTCAAAGGCCCGGACACGGTAGCAGATGTCTGGGCTGCTCCTGCATAGCCCGGCTGATTGGGGGCGTTGCGAGGACGCTGAAGAATTTGCTTTTCGGCAGGCGTTGTAGTTGGCAAGACGGGTTTGCCCGATAACTCAACTGGCTCAGAAGCACGGGGAGTCTGGGGCCCTTTGAGTAAGCCCAAAAGACTATCCTGGTGTTGAGATGTCTTGCGCGCGTGAGAAGAAGCCTGCATGGGAGCTGCCAACGTCGCTGGACTCGGACCTTTGGGGGTTTTCACCTTGAAAACTTCCAAAAGTGCCAAAGAATGACTTGTAAGCTTAGGAGGAGGCAGTTTGCTCGCCGGAGGGACAACTGAGCCCCGTATTTGGGTCAGTTGGGCAGATTCGGAGAATTCAGGATCTCCTGTCCGTTGGAATGGAGCGGGCATCTGACTTGGTGGCAGAGCACCACTGGCGAGAGGTGGTTGGTTATGGTGTTGATAATGAGAAGACGCAGCGTCTCGAGGGAACTGTGGAATTGCGGAGTGTGTGGGAAACCAGTTCTGCGCTGTAGTCTGGAATGCATTGCCTTGGAGAAGCTGCGGGACGTTCTGGGAGTGTCGAATATGAGGCTGAGACGGAACGGCGTGGAACGGCGTCGAATTCTGCCGCATGAAAGGAGCAGGGCCCATATTCTGCTGCTGTTGAGGGAAGCCAGGGAAGAAGTTGGGGCCCAATGGAGGCCGGTGCTCCGCCGCTTGGAGGCTGGATTCGTGTGCATCTTTCGCGGCCAACATGGGTGCACTGGAAGATTCCTGGATTGACGGCTTCTGACGTCCACGCTGCAACAACGCAAGGAGCTCGCTCGCCTTGTCAGTCTCGACAGCGGAAGCCTGCGCTAACTCAAGTCCTGGTTTTTGAACTTGCGCTGGCGCTGCGCCGATCTTCAGAAGGCGTTTGAGATGATCTGAGGCATCCTGAACACAGGCCAACTCGGGAAGATCGCTTGGAGTATCCAATTTGGCGAGAGGCATTCCCGGAGTACCATTAGACTGCCCAGTTTCGTCCATAGAAAGAGATCCCTCCACGTGTGCCATCTGGTTTGTACCTGGCAGGGCGTTGTCGTCATGCTTCTTTTGCTGTGCGATCCATTTCTTCAACTGGTTCAGGAATGGTGCAACCATGTAAAATTTATTTGCGTTTGCGACTGCGAGTCCTTCATCATGCTGTTTGCTTTTCTTAAGAGTCGGCAACTCCGATAACTTGTACCATTCGATCTTGCTGATCTCTTTTCGGGTGCGCGGCTCGAAGTAAGTGTCCCGGGGGACACCTCGGAAGACATACAGTCGCATGTGTTGCTCTCGCATCGTGATCTCGATGTATTTGACATCATCCTCCCCTTTGACTAGGTCGGCTTGACGTACGTCAAATCCAGTCTCTTCGTAGACTTCGCGAATGGCGCAATCAAGATCCTTCTCGCCTTTGTTAATCTTGCCTCGGGGGAAACTCCAATTAGCTCCCTTCTTCCAACCCTTGACTAGGACTACCTCGTCCATGTCCTGGTTCAACATGATCGCACCACGGACCGGCACGCGGGTCTTGTAATCAAGGAATTCTTGGAAGGCAGCCAGGTGGTGGTAATGAGACCATGAGGACATAAGCGGGCAATGCTGGAAAATGCGCATTGCGAATGTCTTCAGATTCATCGAGGGGAGGGCAGGATCGAGCGGACGAATAAAATCCTCGTAGAACCATTGCGCTTCCTCGACTTGGAAACATATGCGTTCAACGGATTCAAGCTCTTCTCGAGGGAGGTTAATAATGAAGCGGACGCACAAGTCATCCAGCCCTGTTAGAGATGGCCCACCGGCCTCAGTCAGCGACCTGTCGTCATTGCGATCGATCAGCAATCAGGCACTCACAGTCTTCGAGGCGCATCTTTGAGTCTATCATTGCGATGGGCTAGCGCTGGCATTTCAGATCCTTGTCGGTCGAGAAAGAATCTGCTCACTCGATCCGACAGCGACGGCGGTCGAGATAACCAAGGAACACGGTAAGGGAACAGCTACCAGGAAGGTGGGCCAACCCAGGGCTGCGTGGAAGGGAACTTGGATTAAGGTAGAGGCTGAGGGCAGCTAGGTACAAAGCAGGTAGTAGTGGAGACTGTGTAAGGGGTTCTAGTAAAGTAAGAGAACAGAGTATGGTGAGGAGTGTTGGGAAGCGAAGCAATGTTGGAGCTGCCCAAACCGGCCCCGGGTGATGATCGGGTGACTAAGGTATAATGTGGCGGTGCAGATGCGGAATACTGCGCCACATGTGGCTGGTGGGCGGGTTCCAAGGTTTGGAGTAATGACGTTCGTCACGCAAAACACTCGGGCTCAGGCTCCTTGCACCCCCTGGGTTCTTTGGGAGTGCTATATTAATCCACCTGATTTCTTCAAATCAAGCACCTTGTTCATCTATCCTTACGTGCCCTTTGTCCTTGCTGAAAATAAGTGAAACGAGCGCCTACTGAAACCCCTGTCTACCCAACCAGGTATAGGGTAGGGCCTGGAAGATCAAAGGCTATACATAGTCTATTTTTGTTGCAATTTGCTTTGCACCCCTCTATTTCTTCAGCACTTCCCCCCGGGAAAATCTTCCATTTCAAATATCTGTTTATTTCTAGCGATTTTCTGTGTGACCTAACACAAACATGTCGAAAGTTCTGGTTTCTCTGATTGGGAAGAGGGTGCTAGGTGAAACCGCCAAGAATCACTTCGGCACTGAGGTGAGTGCACTACCTAGTTTGACCGGGATTGTTTCGCGAAGAGAGAGCTAACCAAATATTATGTCTCTATGTAGGACCCCTACTTTGAAGAAGTTCCTGCGTCACGCCTTGGTCGCGCTTTCGGAAAAAAGACCCAAAAGCGTCGCAAGGCCATCCCGCCGGGCCTCTCAGAGAACGATACCAAGGTTCTGACCAAAGTCAAACGCAGAGCCTATCAGCTGGACTATGCACTTTGCAACCTGTGCGGCATCCGCTTCGGTTGGGGAAGTGTGATCGGTCTTGTTCCATTGTAAGTTTCACCAGTATCTATTGCAGAACCGATAATTGATCAATGCTAAATGATGATTTGCAGTATTGGCGACGCCGGTGACGCTGCGCTCGCGATGATGGTTGTTAGATCCTGCGAACAGATCGATGGCGGACTTCCTGCGGCTCTGCGAATGAAGATGTTGATCAATGTGGTTCTCGACTTCTTTGTTGGCCTCATTCCTTTCGTCGGCGATGTTGCGGATGCAGTGTACAAAGCCAACACCCGAAACGCTGTCATTCTTGAGACCCATTTGCGTCAAAAGGGTACCAAAGCGGCGTCAAATCTTGGCAGAGGGCAAGAGCAAACAATCGAAGTCGATCATAGTCTCCCCGATGCCTTTGATAGACAGGAGGGTGGAGTAGTGAGCGACAGACCACCGGCATATGACAACGTTCAGCCATCAGGCCATGGGGGAAGGAGCGATGCTGGCCCGGAGCCTCCAGCCAGGCCTCAGCCAGCCACACAGTCTCGAACTAATCGTTCCTTTGGCAGATGGTTTGGTGGAGCGAGTCATCCAGAACATGACTTGGAGCGAGGCGGGGCGAAGTAACACGCGATGCATGAAGACATTGAGATCGCAGTTTCAGATACCCCATGATTGTTCGCCAATGATTCCAGATAGCGCTCAAGATTCTCATTTTAAGTTAGATTAAGCTTGTCAAGAATAGAAAGGGTTTCTCTTTAGCAAAGCTCCCCAGGCCGAGACCGCATGCAACCGTAGCAGAATTGAGAGCTGTGGTTGTCCTCTGCCTGGTTTGCAACGGTCACTCCCGAATTGCCTGTGACATTTCCCAGTAGACCAGCGCAAAGAGCACACGTCGGTGCACTATCAGGAGTAGAGGCATTGAGTTTGTTTGCGGTCCTGGCTACGTTCGCCATAACACCTGGATACTTCGCGCCCTGGTTCTGAACATACCGCAACATCAGCTCGTCAATTGAAAGGTTCTTGGTAAGGACGTTATCCGAAGGCGGTTGATCAGGTACGACGATGTCAGAGAGCTCCGAGCAGACACTCTCATACTGAAGCAACTCGGCTTTGAATAGATCACGAAGCGGGTACTCGAATCTCACGCCCCAAGGGGACATGCCGTCGGATACCTGCCAGGTGAGGGAAGCCCCACGTCCCTTCGCGACACCTGCCAGTGCTTTCGCAGCGAGACGGCTATCCGAGTCACCCCAAATCACAGATTCACATCCAGACTTTTTCGCGAATTCGACGACGAGTCTTGTCAGCAATATCATGTCGACATCCGCTTTAGAGGTAGCGGTGGAGATAGATGCACGGAAGGCAGCCAATCGCTCTTCATTTGATCGCGAGCTGTCGTCTGTGAACTGCGAGCCTCCATATTCCTTCATGATTTCTTGCATCTCCGGGACATAGTCGAAGATGCTGTGAAACGGTATCCGACTGATGGCTGGCATTGGGAAGTTCTTTTGAAGTGCTTCGTAGTTTCTATCGAAGGGAGGACCCGTAGCCGAAACAGTTGAAGGTTCGATGACAAGAATCTTAAAGTCATAGCCCAGGGGGCGTCCATTGTTCAAGCGAGACTGGCGATCGGCATATAATATGTGAAGCAGAACCGAGGAAGAAACACCGAAAGACACAGGAAGAAGCAACTGGTTGCGAGGCCCATCAAGACCAAAAGCCCTGTAGACACTCAGGCGCGACTGAACTTTGTGTGCGATGAAATGCCTAAAGCAGGAACTGAAGAGGTTTAGTGACTATGAGCTGGAGGGGTGGTAGATTGTCGACTGTCGCATACCTGCAAAGCTGCCTCTGGCGGACAATGAGCTCGAATTCGGCATTCTTGCAATCCATGCATGACTTGTTCAGCTCTTTTGCCGGCATGGTGGGCTATATTATAAGAATGCGTGTTGTTATTGGTCTGAACTTGCAAATCGAAAAAAAGTCGACCAGAGTTGGGAACTCAAATAGTGGCGGTGCCCGCTTAGATAATGGCCACGCGCGGTTTCCCCGGCTTGGGGCCTTCGGGCTCAATAAGAACACCCTAGCCTTACGATTTTCTTACGGGAATATCTTGAACGAAATTGGTTGTCTATTTTCTTGCTGATTACTTTGCTTGATGCTGTCTGGTCTTCAAGACCTTATTCCGAACTCCGGCGCTTAGTCTCGCTTCAACTCAACGGTCGCCATGAAGGGCTGGCTCCAGACCTTGGGCTTGACAGCCCTATTGGCAACCTATGCGCTTGCCAATGAAGCTGAACTCGTGGGTGCATACCTTTCCTTTGATTGATAACGATAATCAGCTAATGAAATTCTGCAGAAATCCGACGATGCGCACCGACAACGATGCTCAGGGATGTACAGTCGCAAAGCTTGGGGAGGAAATGTTGACCCCTTCATTTTGGTGAAGTTTAGCAAGTCGGAAGTCGAGGGAAAAGATCCTTTGGCTAGCTTGGTAATTTTCGAATGGTCCGACGAGGCATTGATTGGACAATACCGGTCCGATGATGCTGAGGTATGTCTATCAACTTTGCACAAAGAGGCGGCGCAGCTAATTATTGGTTGCAGGCCAAGGAAACAATCTGCGATGCTTCGAACGTTGAAGCAAAGATATGCACTGAAGAGCAGCTCGGCTCTTTCGTTCTCACTAGCAACGCTACCGATGTCTCTCAAAACCCTATCCTCTCGAAAGCAATCCACCTCAACAACCCCGATGCCGTGAGATACCCCGTCAGGAAGACCGGATTCTACTGCGTGAGCACATATGCGTATTCCGGTCAGGAATACAATGCAGTGGTTACCTTCCGAAACTCATATGGCGAGCTTCCCGCTGCTCAAATTGCAAAGCTGCCTTTCTATGGGGCTCTGACCATTGTGTACGCTGTTATTGGAATGTATGTCTCTTGGAAACTTGATGGAATCAGCCAATCTTCGGGCACATGCTTACGCCAAGTTCTAGATTTTGGGCCTTCCTTTACGTGCAGAACCGTTATGACATTTGTACGTTTGGGAGTTTCTTTTTCCCGCTATGAGTGCCATGCTAACACTGCATAGTGCCTGTGCAAAACTACATCACTGCAATCATTGTCTTCTTGATCGTTGAGCAGCTGATGACGTGGGGATTCTACGGTGAGATACTCTACTTGCTTCCCTGCGTGACTTCATTTGACTGACTTTCACAGAATACCAAAATCGCCACGGCTTAAACGGCGGAGCCAAGGCACTTATGATCGTCGTGGCAGTACTCAATGCGGGCAGAAATGCTTTCTCTTTCTTCCTCCTCCTAATCGTCTGCATGGGTTATGGCGTGGTCAAGCATTCGCTAGGCCGGACCATGGTCTTTGTTCGCATTCTCGCTATTGGTCACTTCATTTTCGCAGTTGTCTATTCGGTCACCAGTCTATCAATCACCCCAGACAGCGCCGGTCCTCTGGTGCTTCTGATTGTTCTGCCGCTTGCTGGAACTTTGACGGCTTTCTACGTGTGGACCTTGAACTCACTGAATGCGACGATGAAGGATCTCATCGACAGGAAGCAAAAGACCAAGGCGATGATGTACAAGAAGCTGTGGTGGTGTATCCTCGGCAGCATTGTCGTGATCTTCGGTTTCTTCTTCATCAACTCGTTCGCTTTCGCTGGACGCAGTGACGCCAGCTTTGTGCCCGAGCACTGGAAGTCCAGATGGTTCGTGCTTGATGGCTGGCTCAACCTGGTATACCTGTTCGACATTGGATTCGTCGCTTATCTGTGGCGACCAACTGTCAATAACCGCCGCTTCGCCATGAGTGACGAGGTATGGAGCTTTCCCTATTCCAGAGAGCCTAATTTTCGAGTACTAATATCTGTTATAGCTTGCCCAAGACGACGATGGATTCGAGATTCGATCATTCGGCAGTGGCTTGGACGAGGAAGATGCCTATGATGCTCCACCCGATTATCCGGGCAGTTCAGCCGCCCAAGGTCGTCGTGATCTCTCTCCGGTTCCTCCCAAGCCCTTCTCATCGGCACCTCGACAGCGTGAGTCTCTCGAGGAGGAGACAATCTTCGCCGTCGGTGAGGAGGATGGTGAGAGGTGGTCTGATGACGATGAGTCACCTCGCAATTCCAGCGAGAGACAGAAACTCACCGGTAAAGATAAGGATTAGACCTAACATTGGCTAGTCTTTTTCCAGAATGGATGTTGATTCCAATTAGTATCAGAGCTGATACCTATCAGAACCAGACGTCTGGTGAATTGGTGAGGTTGCCGTTCTACTCAATGTACAATCTGTTGCCAGGGTAAGGATGCGAGCATGTTATGGCGTTGATTTTTCCTTCGAATACTTACTTTTGTTGAATACCTAGTTCTTCTGGCTCTCTGTTAGTTATATTATTTGCCTACGCGTTTGTCTTTTTCTGAATTATCCGTCCTCAACGGCGTCTCCATATGCCAGTGAGACAGCGAAAGCCAGAATGCATCTATCTACATGGGTGATATAAGCTACCTCTCTTAATTTACGTAGTAGAAATATACATGTACATTAGAATGATTTAACTAATATGACAAAATGGTTTCCACATTTCGAGGACTCGCCGTGCTTTATCTCCTAGCAGCAGCGTTAGTAGCACTTGCTCAGGCAGCTTTGAAAGTTAAGCCTACTGAAAATATAAACACTGGGGCGCTGCAGATTATATCCATCTGTACAGAGACAGTGAGGCCATATTTCAGTATAGCAGAGCGAGTTGTCCAGATATAAATTGAAAGAGCACCATCGGATTCCAGAACCAACGAAAGTGGAGCAGCATTCCTCCATTGAGTCATCCAAAGAGCCTCATCCATGTGGAGCTTCCCGACTTCTCAGGTCCCGAACCTTTCCAGCTCCCATCACCTCTAAACTGGCTCACACGAGTAATTCGATCATTCCAACCTTTTCACACAGAGACGTCTGAGCCTCTGAAAGGTGTACTCGCTCTTTCCCAAAGAGGCTACTTGACTCCGTTCCTGCCATCCGATAAGAACAGGCCTATCGCTCTTGCCCCGACAGCAAAACAAAGAAACACTACCCTAACCACTCGAGTACACACCTACCTATGCTTGGCCTGCTCTTGCTAGAGCAACACATGCACACATTCAACGTCTAAAACGACACAATGGCACCAAATGCGCATCCCCGCGTCTCCGCAGACCCCTCCAACGCCAACCAAGCCCCAGACAATGATACAAGCACAGGCACCGCAAAGCCAGATCCCAAAACTAGGACCAGCACCGCCCTCTCAGCCCAGCTAAACCAGGAATGCAATGACCTCCTCTCCGAAATAGACGCTTACCAATCCCTCCTGGTATCGACTCTCCGCAACCCACAACTCGTTGAGATCCGCCAATTCCGTTCGAGCATAGCCTCCGAGCAGAAAATACTAGAGAAGCTGGGGAAGCAGATCGAGAGAGCCGTTAGTGGCACAGAGCCCGGGGCAGAATCAGGAGACCGGGAAACTGCGCCCCCGCATGACCCAGATTTAGAGATGCGACTAGTGCATGCGCTGCGCTCCTCGAATTTGCCCTTTTACCGGGCTGTCTGGAGCATTGCGCGGGGATCTTGTTCTGGGTTACTTGCGCTAGGGAAGAGGTTCTACTGGGATGGGGAGACGAAGACGACGGAGAGGAAGAATGCGGAGAAGAACAAGCGTGGTTCTGGGTCTGCGCAGCCGAAAAAACAGGCTAATAAGGATAAGCGCAAGAGTGTGTTTGTAGATATTGTTGCTGATGATGGGGAGGAGTGGGTTAAGGTGTCGACTATCTCGGAGAGCCGGCTTTTATTTGAGATGGCGAAGAAGGGGTGGGAGCGTGATAGTGATGAGGAGTGGTCTGATTCTGAGGGGAAAGGGCGGACTGTGCTGCAGAATTTTGATGACGAGGATGGGGATGATGATGATGAACTGGAGCTCATTAAGCTGGCTCGGGATCTGAGGAAGGCGGCTGATGCTACTCGGGTTAGATACAAGCACCCGCGGCTACGGGTTGTTATACCTAAAATTGAGGAGGGGAGCATTTCTGAGATTGATGCTATCTTGAATGAGATGCGGAGCTATGGTATTCGGGTTGATTGTCAGGGGAGTCTGCCGACTGAGACGAGCACCGGACTGGATCATCTCCTACCTCAGCCCTTCAAAAACTTCACTTCGACTCTGAATGTCGATTGCACTTTACTGCTTGCCCTGGTATCTGACTTGTCTCACATCAAGGACATTCCGCTGGCACCCCATTTCCATAGGGCCATCGTTCGACAGATTGAAGTTGAACGGGAAAAGCCGTTGCTGAGTTCTGAACTCTGGCCGGCTATGGGTGGTCGCGAACTTGTCTCCACCACAGAAGCTGTCACACGTTTCCGTGAAATCGTGGAAACCATTGGGACAGAGACTGAGAAGAGCAGGACTCGGATGTTGCTGGGAGAATCACCGTACGACGGAATGGATTGCAAGGCTATCCTCCAGAAGTTTCAAGAATTGTCCGACTATCAGCTTCCCGGGGATTGGAAACTCCCCATCAAGGTCATTGAAGCCCTGCCAGTGATTGATGCGGCTAAGGCACAGGGTAGCCTCCATCCAGTAGTGCATGAAGTTGAGAAAGGCCTATCGGATATCAACTATAGCGTGTTTCTATACGGTTGGGTCACTGGTTTGACGACCATCTCCAGCAATCGCACAATTGACAAGCAAATTGAGGCAACCGTTGAAGAGAACAGGGACGGCGATGATGACCTCGAAGGTCCAGACGTCTGGATCTGTGACACGGCACGGAGTTTGGTGGGTAAAGATAAAGATCGAAGAGCATAACCATGAGAGGTTAGGGTATCTGCTAGCCATGTTCAAAGGGAAATACATCTTGTGGGCTTCGACCATACGTGACTGTGAAGAAAATGGTGGTGTTTGTTCGGTTGGTGATTTGTATGGTCCCCGGCCTCGTAGTTGTCCTTTGGGATAGTGGTTGGTTGAGACTGTGAGATCTTTCAAGATGTGAGACTGGCTCTACTTCTCTGATGATTTGCCATGATCGTCGGGTACATGGAAGATTATTTCCTTGTCAGCGCTAGCAATCATGTTGTAGCGCGGGTTATATTCGACCATGGCGGTGCGGCTTGGAGAAGACAACTGCACTGCGGGCTGCAGGTTGATGTCTCCCCCACCGATCTGCCCCAGATCCCACACAAGCATTCCATGCTGGTCACCATTGCCACCAAAAACATATCGACCGTCGGGAGAGAAACATGCGTCGCCTTGTCCGAGAGGCTTGCCAGTCGTGGATACTGGCGCAGCACGACCAGACGATCCACTCTTGCCGGCAAGGAAAGCCTTGACCGTACCGTCAAAGGCATCTAGAATATAGTGACCATGGTAGTCTGTTCCCAGCATCAAATATTTTCCATCATTGGAGAACTCCAACCGAGTCCATGCTCGGCCCCGCGTCGAGGGTGTGCATCTCTCCTCGTATGGGGCAAGGTCGAAGGTAGAGAAGGGCGATTTGTCAAAGTTGCGGAAATCGTAGAGAAGTACAGAGGATGTGGATTGGGAGGCAATGGCAATGACTGCGCCCGAAGGATCGAATGCAGCGAGGTATGGTGTCGCAAGGTTCAATTTTCCTTGCGGATTCCTTGAATTCAGATCCCACAGCGTCACGGTATCATCCTTGGAGCAAGACATAAAGGCATCACTGGCGGGTGAAAGAGCTAGGCAAGTGACTTGGTCATTATTGCCAGTGAAATATCGAATGTAACCCTCGTTGTGGAGGTCCAGTAGCCGCAAATTATCTGTGAACGGTGAGCTAGGGAGTCAAGCGCCAGGGTTTCAGAGCACATACTATCAATCTTGGTACTGGCATGAAGCACTTGGCGAGAGTGGTGGGTGAATCTTGCAAGATGGACACCATATTTCTTGCTAGCCACTGATTTGTTGTATTTCCCCTCCTTCACGTCGTAGACGTGCATGCTGTCATCGTTGCCGGCACCGATCAGAAAGTCGCCCTGGTCGTCAAAGTCCAAAGAAGTCACATATTTGGATGGGTCCTTTTTGCAAGGGTGAAAGCCCTATAGAATAACTTTATCAGATCTGCGCGATATCACCTGATCTTCACTTAAGCTCACCTTGGATGGGCGGAAGGTGTCAACAATATCCGTGATTTTCTGCGACTTAAGAGGAGCTTGGGCGGCGGGCGGACCTTGCTGAGGTGTTGATTGGCCCTCAGTCATGATGAATTGTCGGTTTAAGAATTGAAGGGATATTCAAAGTACTGAAGTGATTCACGAAGTGCAAACAGCACTTAATCAAGCAGAGAGAATGTGAGAGACAGCTAGGGCATCCAAACAATAAGCTCCGAGATGAAGCTCCGGGGTTTTTTGCGCCCGCCGGCGTCTTACCGCCTCCGCTGATATAAATATTCCGGGGCCGACGCCGGAGGTCCCTGGTTGAATTGGCCAATGAGCGTTTGACCGAGTCAAATTCGCCGCTTGTAAGCTTTCAGTCCACGGTTATCTTCAGGGCTCTTTTCAGACTTCTTCAAAATCTGGCTTAGGTGAAGACATTGTGCATATACAAACAATTTGGTTGTGACCTGGCTGTATAGCCTCATCAATTCGCAAACCTCCTGCGGAACCTCCGCTGCTGGCCGCGCTTGTGTCGTCCTGCGGGTCCGATCATCCTCCGCTAACCGACAATCTTGAACAAAGTCATCTTCGAGACACAATATTGCACATAGACCAGCATGGCTACCACTGGAGGGTATGTGATATATGTGCGATCATGATGTACAAAGCATGCGCTAACAGCAATTGTGGTTGAACAGCGCGTTCATTGCAGGTGGCATTGCAGCATGCGGTGCAGTCACTGTCACTCACAGTTTCGAGACCGTCAAGATTCGGTTCGTGTTGTCCATGTTCTATCCGAGCTATTACGGTCCTAACATCTATATCTGGTCTCAAGGCTCCAACTGCAGGGTGAATTGCAGGCCAAGACTGAGGCAGTGAAGAAATACAAGGGCGTGCTCCACGGCGTCAAAGTCATTCTCCAGAATGAAGGACCTCGGGGTCTATTCCGGGGTATCGGATCTGCTGTATGTCATGCCTTCTTTGTTTGACACCCGACCCGCCGAGCTAACCCCCGATTCGTTCAGTATATCTACCAGGTCTTGCTCAACGGCTGCCGTCTGGGCTTCTACGAACCTATCCGCTCAACCGTCACAACCGCCATCTACGATGATCCTAAGGTCCAATCACTCGGTGCCAATGTCTTTGCAGGAGCCGCTTCAGGTGTAATTGGAGCCGCAGCGGGATCTCCCTTCTTCCTTGTGAAGACTCGCCTTCAGTCTAACTCACCGTTCCTTCCTGTCGGCACTCAGCACAACTATAAGAACTCATGGGATGGTCTCACTAAGATTTACAAGGGAGAGGGCATCCGGGGTATCTACCGTGGTGTCGATGCAGCTATGATCCGTACCAGTTTCGGTAGCTCCGTGCAACTCCCCACATACTTCTTCGTCAAGCGCCGTCTGACCCGCCACCTCGACATGAAGGAGGGTCCCGCTTTGCATTTGGCCAGTAGCGCAGCTTCTGGTTTCGTTGTGTGCTGCTTCATGCACCCCCCTGGTATGTTATCTTGAGATGGCCTGTTTCTTCTTCGCTGACTTTGCTCTCTAGACACGATCATGGCCCGCATGTACAACCAGACTGGCAACCTGTACGGTGGTGTCTTTGACTGTCTGTTCAAGACCATCCGCACCGAAGGTCCTCTTGCCATCTACAAGGGCTTCTTCGCTCACTTAGCCCGCATCTTGCCCCACACCGTGAGTGACACCCCTGGAGTCGATCTTTGCTTTGACATTCACCAGCTAACCTGACATCTAGATCTTGACTTTGAGTTTGGCTGAGCAGACTAATAAGCTGATGCGCCGGGTTGAGGATCGTATCCTGCCTGATTCTTTCAGGGAGGGCATCTAAGCATCACATGTGATTTGTCATCGGGGATCTTGCCGCGAGATTCTTTAAAAATGTCTGCATTGTCTGGCTGGGTTTCCATTTCGGGATGTTCTGTGCCGCACGGCTATTTTTGACTCGGCATCGAACTGGCGTTTTAGAGTACCCTCATATATATTGAATTCGAGATTTTGTACATAATAGTGCTCACATTACACGAAAGGTATATATTTTGTGAGTCGTGTTTGCTTGTCTCAACAGTCAGTTCCCCCGTAGACTACATATGAAACGCGAGAACGCGCTAGCACGTGGCGATGCAAGGAACTTCCCTACGATTCCCCCTAGTAGTTAGTCCATCCAATAGACACTGAATAGGCCAGAAGTATGTATAACATAACTATGTGGGGGTTGCCAGTGCACCTAAACCTCAAACCTGGCAGGTGGGGATTTCGAAAGGCACTTGCAAGGGATCACTCGCCACATTGCATTCAGACCCTGGGTGGCCTAGTCAATATATGACCGTACTAGTCCTTTATAAGACGCATTTGATGCAATTGAGCACATAAGACGGTAGCAGACCAGACCCCTCGCTTTATGTAGGAAGCATAACTGTCTTCGGGGCTGGGCGCGACACGGCTAATGATCGACGGTACTCTTTGTCGCGCGGGTCTCCTCCGAGAAACTTCTGGATGGAGTAAAGGGTAGCAGCTCCTGCATTCCTGGTACTTGACAGGATCTGCCACATGTCAGAGCGTTGCTATTGTAACTTGCTGAATGCTATCACTGTTGACTCAAAGTTGCAAGTGGAATAATGAGAAGAACTGGCTGTGTACGGGTTAATTGAACAAAGCTAGAACGCGTGTGGAGAGCTGAGCTCAAGTCCCTTACGCCATATGACAAAAATGAGTTATAAATCGGCGAATGAGACATTCTGCTGCCTGGATCTAGGCCAAGGAGAAATCCAATAAGATCCGTAAAGCCGGTTTGTTTTTCAGTCGCGTCGCGTGTTTTTGTGGGTTCTCTGGCTTATCTGATCGTGATCAATAGTGGGGATTGAGAAAAAAATTGGAGACGCGTGGTCGTGTTTGTGTCTTGTGGCGACGATGTGCTCGTAGAAATAGCGTGTTAGTCGCTATAGGTATCTGTGATTCTGATGTACGTTGTAGGTATCAGTAGCTAGTATATGGATGCATGTATGTATTCAAAGTCGAATTCCGTCCATTGATCAGTGATCACAGATGAAATAGATTAAGATAAGATCGAAATGCCCTCATCTACACAGGATATGCACAAGAATGGAGTACGTATGGAGCTGGAATGGCCACAGACAATTTCGGATGTTGCTGGGATCCAAGTGGCATGACCCAAAAAGGAAAGAAGGGGAACCTTGGAACGACGCGCCATTACCTAAGCACTGCGCGCGGTCACGTGCGACGTGACTTAGCACGTCGCGCTAAAGAGAAATCGGCAGTACTTAATCGAGTTTCTTTTCCCTCGTCCCAACTCCGAATCTCCCATCCCACTTTCCAAGCTTCTGCCTCATTCTTACTTGTTGTTTTGCATTCACGATTCGTTTTGTGATCATACTTTCAACACATACTCGCCCCAATGGCTGCTCAACTCACTCCCTCAAAGCAGGTTCGTGATGTCACGCTTCTTGCAACTCGCGCCAGACGCGTCGTGAACCTCGATTGGACTAACACGTCTCCCTTCTTAGGCTGCTTCCTCCCTCGAGAACCTCAAGATGAGCGACTCGCCCGTTAAGAAGCTCGACTTCCAGTCGGTTGGCAAGGATAACGCGTCTCTCAAGCCCGTCGACGCCACCACTGAGAAGCCCACCGAGAAGACCGTGGAATCTAAGCGTGCTCTTACTGCTAAGGAGCTGGAGGCTACTGAGCCCCTCCTCCAGGAGAACCCCCACCGCTTCGTCATGTTCCCTATCAAGTACCACGAGGTAAGTCACGTCGTCGACGCGTTTTCACGCGTAAAGTGGATATCTCAAATAGATGCTAATCATCTCCGTCTCGAACAGATCTGGCAAATGTACAAGAAGGCCGAGGCTTCCTTCTGGACCGCTGAGGAGATTGATCTCTCCAAGGATCTCCACGACTGGCACAACCGTCTCAACGATGACGAGCGTTACTTCATCTCCCACGTCCTTGCCTTCTTCGCTGCCTCCGACGGTATCGTCAACGAGAATCTTGTCGAGCGTTTCAGCGGAGAGGTCCAAATTCCTGAGGCTCGTTGCTTCTACGGCTTCCAGATTATGATGGAGAACATTCACTCCGAGACCTACTCTCTGCTCATTGATACCTACATCAAGGAGCCCAAGCAGCGTACATACCTCTTCGACGCTATTGATACCAGTATGTGCCTCTTATCATCTGACTACGCAACGCTCAATTGGCTAACATGACCTCTAGTTCCCTGCATTGCTAAGAAGGCTGAATGGGCCATCCGCTGGATCAACGACCGCGAGTCGACCTTTGCCTCGCGTCTGGTTGCCTTCGCCGCCGTTGAGGGCATCTTCTTCTCTGGCTCGTTCGCTTCCATCTTCTGGCTGAAGAAGCGTGGCCTGATGCCCGGTCTCACCTTCTCCAACGAGCTGATCTCTCGTGACGAGGGTCTCCACACTGATTTCGCTTGCCTGCTGTTCTCCCACATGAACCACCGCCCCGACCCCAAGCTTGTTGAGAATATCATCATTGAGGCTGTCGACATTGAGAAGGAGTTCCTGACTGACGCTCTCCCTTGCGGTCTGCTCGGCATGAACGCCACCCTCATGCGCCAGTACATTGAGTTCGTCGCCGATCGCCTGCTCTTGGCTCTCGGCAACAAGAAGTACTACAACGCCACCAACCCCTTCGACTTCATGGAGTCCATCTCTCTGGCTGGCAAGACCAACTTCTTCGAGAAGCGTGTCGGTGACTACCAAAAGGCTGGTGTCATGGCCAGCACCAAGCAGGAGGTCAACGCCGAGGGCGAGAAGGTCGTCAGCAGCGGCCTCAACTTCGATGAGGACTTCTAGACGATGTCCTTCTCTGTTCCCTCTTGTGTTGTTTTATACCCTCTCCCCTTTCACGTGATATTATGCCGTTATTCTGTTCCATTATTGATTGATGCAATTTCTGTTCCACGGCGCGCATGGGAATGGCGTTTTCTTCTTGTCTTATTATTTTCATTGTCTGTCTCGGATTCTTCGGTGTCTGGATGGATGGTGGATTCTGTATCTAGGTTTTGAATCACTTATTTCAATGTGTCTATCTCCTTGTAAATGTACCTACATAGCTAGATAGATTGTTTTCACAGATACGTAATGCCAACTGTCTCGATTGAGTATATCCCGTCACAGTGCTACTTCTATACCACATCTACTTTCAAAATCTACTTCATCCAGATGATTGACATTCATAAAATGTATTGTAGAACCAGCCTCACTCGAACCGATGTTTAATCGGACATCAAAGTCCATCCATGCACATCTATGAATGCATCATAAAGAAGCCAACGGTAACAAACCCCCTTCATAAATCGGGTTCAATTACCTCTTCCCCTTCCCACCCTTCTTCTTCTTCCCACCCTGCACCTGTCCTTGCTGCTGCTGCCCCTTCCCAGCCCCAGTAACCTCTTCAGTCGCAGGAGCAGGAGCAGGAGCATCAACGATCTCCACATCACCACCAACAGTCCCACCAGCCGACAACCCCAGTCCCGCTACATCAGCACCAGCAGCCAGCTTGCCCAGGCTCGTAATCAACCGACTGACTTCCTGCGCCTTGTTCGTGCGGTAGTGCAGACAGATCCCCGTGGTGGGATTGAATGTTTTCAATGTGAGGCTTGCGATTGGGACGATTGATGCATCGGCTGCTTTGGTGGTTTTCGCTTGCGACTTTTGGATGCGTTTTTGGTTTCCCGGGCGTGTGGTTGGGAAGTTGTATTTTGTTACGATTCGGGTCTGGACTTTGTTAGTCTGTTTGATGTTTCTTCGGTTGTGCTGGGCTGGGCCTGGTGGGTGTTGTTGTTGCCCGGTGTGGGGTGGTTGGAGGTTGGAGATGGATATTCCAGCGGAGGAATGCGGGTGAGGTTGCTTACTGTGTCTGGGTAGGCTTGTAATAACTGCGCGGATTGTTCCAGGTAGGCCTGGGAGGTGGGGAGGTATGGCATTTTGAGTGGCGAGCGCTTGTTGAGCTCGAGGTTTGGTGGAGGTGAGGTTGGTGGGATGCGGAGGGTCGGTGGTCGTTGGTTGTTGGTTTTGGTGTCGCGGGATGGTCGTGCTTGAATATCGCGGGTTAATTTGAGAGGTCCGCTGGAGTTGACTGCTCGAGGGAGGAATTGGTGAAGTTGGTGATGAGGAGAGAATCAGAGATGTGGAGGTGTTATCAGTGTGCTGGCGGCTTTTTTCATGTCTTGGCATCAATACGCTTTTACTCCGCTATACACCTGTGGCACTTTTGGGATTTGGGGTTCACTACATGTTTCTTTTTCGCATGTAATGGGCAAGTTCTCTGAATCTCCATTCTAGACGAAATATGGAATCTCTGGTATTAGGCCAAATATGCCTCTGTCGTCACACTTATCTGCTATGATTGGACTCGACGAATTTCAACAGGGAGAGGTACTCTCGGTCATTCGTAGGTCAGGTCGGAAGATGAACTTGAAACTTGAATACAATGAGGTCTGTTGGAATGTTTTCTGGTGGCCAGTCCAGGTGAGTCCAAGCTGGAGGTAGCCCAGTCTCAGCTTAGAGACATCACCACCTCACGTGGACTGGAATGAACCCTACCATCCAACTGTCCAACCAACCAACCCAACCCAAAATCGGCCTATATAATTCTACATGTAGTCCTCCCGCAAAGCGACCACTCTGAAAGTTCGGAGAGGGAGTAATTGTGAGATTTGTTTACGTAGATGTGGAATATGTCTGTGGTATGCAGTGACAGGCTTATATATGTTTCAATTCTTGCTTGGTATGGATGTTCATACATACAATTGTATATCTTATATTCTCCTTGTATTCGATACTATACAGACCCTGCTCCCAGGGTTCAAACGTAAATGAAATTGTACACATTAAACACAAAATATCCACGATGCAATAATAGACAGCACAAAAAGCCGACACAGCCCTCCAATATACACAGCCGGTGAACATAAACGCCAAAAGCCAATCATACATACCAGACATGATAGATCGTAGATCATAAATGCGTCCACGAAGAAAAAGAAATTCAAGAAACAGGTCGATGACACTGCGAACAAATCAGCTTCTGCTTCCCATCCCGTCCCTTGACACTACGGAAACTCGTCCCGCGACAATTATCACACTTCAATACATCGTCAGCATCAGACGAGTAATCACTGCTCAGTACACTCCCCGAGATACTCATCTTGCGCTCGCGCGACGTAATGGTATTCGGACTGAGCAGGTCGTTCGAGTTCCGGGAGCGCATGGCCAGCGCATCGTGTGTGATCTTGTTCCAGTACGCGTAGCTGCGGTCGCCCTGTAGCCAGAGCGGGTTGTCTTCTGCCTTACCGTCAGCTAGCAGGTCTGCGGATGACGAAGCGAGTCGTGAGCGTGGTTGGGGGTTGGGGGGTGAAGCAGCAGTGACCGGGACGTTATTGCCGTTCCCGTTTGACCCGGTCACATCTTCGTTGGTGCGGTTGGTGTCGAGGCGGGAGTGGCGCGGGGATGGGGGTGGGGATGTAGCGAGGACGGAGAGTGATTCTTGGGGGCTGAGACTTGAGGGTCGGGATGCGGTCAATCTGAAGGTTGCTTGGCGGTGCTGTGGGGATGGACTGCGGGTTCGGAGTCCGGAGCGGGAGCCGTCGGTGCTGGAGCGGCCGTGGCGAACGACGGAGTTGCGCCAGGAGATTATGCGCTCCGAGGGGGTTTTGTGGTTGGATTCTTTGCCGAGCGAGGCGACGCTGCGACGTGCGGAGTTGGAGCGTCGGAGGATGCGTCGGGAGATGGTGTGGGCATCCCAGTTCTCGTACCGGCGTTTTTGATACGCGCAGTCCTGTCGGAGCACTTTGATCTTGCCGGAGTAATCGGCAATCACAATTATGTCTCCGCCTGGATGCTTGGACCGTGCAAGGTATGAGGGGGATTCGTGGGCCATTTTGCTGATCATGGAGTGGCGAGGTGCTGACGCAGAGCGCTTGTGTAGCTCTCCATTCTCCTGTCCTGGGCTTGCATGTTTCAATGAATGAGTATGCTCTGGACCGACGAGAGCCACCGGAGGCGGGTTGCAGATGTCGAATATTGGGTCCTCTGACAGCGCCAGAACCTGTTTCGTTTGGGTTGGTGCTGTGATTGCAGCTGTCACCATGGCTGATTGAGTCTCGAATACCTCCACGGCCCGATTTTCAGAATCTCCATCTAATGATCCAATTGGCCACACGTAAGCCCTGCGATCCTCACTTCCACAGATGATGTGCTTGCCATCATGGGTGAATGTAGCTCTGATTTGGCTGCACGTGTTCTCATTGCCGCGGAACTTGGCCTCCAAGGTTCGGTCGTGGAAGTCGTACAACCTGATGCGCGAGTCGTTGCTCGTAACCAGTAGCTTGATATCGCCCTCGGCATCATCCTGAGAGTCGTGCTTACGAAACACCATCGTATCAATTCCAGTGATTTTGCTACCTTTGGCGTTGCGCCCACGGGCTGATCGCACATGGATCTGGGCCGATACTTTCAAACCCTCTGTGTCATAAATGTTAAGCATGCCATTCAAACACCCAGCAATGGAGTATTTCCCATCTGGGGTGAATGCTACTGCAGTAATCATGTCGGGTACAGCAGTCACAAAAGCCACGCTCTTGTCTGGGATGCTCCAAAGTCGCAGTTTTGTGTCGAGAGATCCAGCAAGGAAAAACCGGTCGTCACGGGGGTGGAACTGAATTGAGGTCACAAAATCACTGTGCTGGAAACAACACAGGCATTCCGGTCGAGAGATATGCCATAGTCGTACTGTTTTGTCCATTGACGAGGAGAGAAGGAAGTTATTCTGGCTCGCAGGTTAGCATGGTGTCTCTCATCCATTCGAACATTTAGGATGCATACTTTACTCCAACTCAGGTCCAATATACTACCCGTATGTCCCTCATACACCTGTATAGGCTTGGTTTGAAACACCGGCGCCTTGAACCTGGGAGGCTCTTGTGCATCGATGGGCGTAGCGTCTTCATCCCCATTGGTATCTTCACGTTCCTCGGGTGTGGAGATGACCGCCCACACTCGAACCTTGCGATCTTGGCCAGCCGCTGCGAGGTATTTACCGTCTTTAGAGAACATGAGGGCCCAAACGGCCTTTCCGGTATTTTCGCCATTCTGCGTCAAGGCGGAGGACCCAGATATCCGTCTACCTGCGGCTTTCGGCGACGGACCGCTGCCCTCCAGTTCTTGGGCCAGGAACACGCGATCGAATGTCTTCACCTTTTTGTTATGAGCCCGCACCTTCAAGTACTTTGATGGAGCAGCGTGTCGAGGTATGAATCCAATTGGATGGGAAGTGTCGACGGACATGCGGCTCGCCTCTGGTTCCGAAATATCATCTTCCGCCTCAGACAGTTGATCCTTTTTTTTACTTCCAATGATTCGGCTGAGGAATGAAACACCTTTTCTGTAGCGGAGAAGAATCAAGCACAGGTCAGCCACTGGTCATATATATCATCGCCGCGAAAATCCTGGGAATGGACTCTTCTAAATTGGACTATGCGGGGAGGCGCAAAGAGAAGCCCTACAGGTAAGTGTCGGCGACACGAACTTGCAGTGTAACTGATAATTCAAGATAGGCTGGCAGGCTCGGTCTCATAACTCACTTCTTCTCCTTGGGGCCCTTCGACGTAGACAATGAATTCCCCAGTGTTGAACTTTGCTCTGACTGGCGGTACTCGGATCCCACAGCCTCTGCTTCGTAAGATGCCCTCCCTAGTAGTTTAAGGGGAATTGATTTTTGGGTATTGGTCCGTTGGATAATGTGCTACAATGACGATAGAGCACGGTCCTCCTGTCAGCCCGGCTCTTGCATCTCCACAACTGCATCTCCGTATCTGCATCTCCGATGCGAGTCGCATCAAGCAAACACATGATCCGAACAGCCGCAAAGTATCGACCAATACGGTGATGCGGAGTTCCAGGAATCCTGCGGTTCAGAGCTTACCTGCGACAATGGATCTATAGCACTTGACTCGGTTTTGGCCTCGAGAGGATTATTCGACGTCGATTCTCGTGCCAGGCCACCAATGACCGGTGAGCGTTTGGAATTCCGAGCATCTTGCAGACTTGGGGTTGAGCCCGATGCGACGTCCGATGTGGTTGAGCCTGATAGTTGCGTCAGCCTCTTCTTCATTGGTATGCGATTCGTGTTTTGTTCTTTTTGCGCGTGTGATAGGCGGGGATAATTCAGTCGCAACCAAGGGCGCATGAGAGAGAAACCCCCAGGCCAGGCCGAATTGAATTCGAAATGTCAAAACTCGCAGGTTGTAAATCCTCCAACTTACTGGTGGGGTGTGTCGAGGCTCTGAGGGGGTCGGCAATCGCGGGGGTCGTCGCGACTCGTAGTTGGAGATTGTCGCTTCCCTCCGCCATGTGTTCAGTTGTTCAGGCGCATGGGGAGTACAAGAGTGATATGAAATATGTCCGTATGCGCAAACAGTTTAGAATTAAAAAAAGAGTAGAAAAGAAAAGAAAGCGGCAAAGACCGGATAGTGTGGATGACATCAAATTGGGGCGACGGTGGAGACTGGACCCTTCCAGCAGAGCTCACGCTTATTAGGCTGGTTATTTGCTTATTTTCATTGATATTATGATGAACAATCGTATATCAATGATATTCTATATATTCTAACGGTTTATATTAAATGTGCGACTGAAGTTTCCTCGCTCGGTCTTTTGCAATGTCACACATCCCCTGCTCAAGTCAGCATCCAATCTCAATCTTAGAAGTCCAAGGTCTAGCTAGATAAGCACATCTTACCTGAATGATCTCTTCGACCTCTTTCTCCTCATCCCCCCGGTCAATGCGCTGGCGCATTTCGACCATGATCACGTCGCGACTGCGACCATTGACAAATGTGCTATACATTTTGTGTCAAGTCAGCCCTCGTAGAGTAAACAACAAGCATCGGAAGATCATCAAGAGACGTGAACTTACACAAACCGCAACCCCGGGAATTTCTCCTCGTATTCAGCATTCAATGCTCGTAACTTCCCCGCCTGTTCATCTGCGCCTTCATTCAATTGGGCTTGTTCCTTCTTGCTCAGCTCACTCAAATGTTCTGGGTTGGCTGGGGCCCGGCCAAGCCGGGGATGCGATCCCAAAATGCCAAAGAGCACATCTCGGTCGATCGGGGAATTCAGAGCCGAGAGCGCAGACATACGACCCCCTACGGCCTCAATAAGAGCTGTATAGGAGGAAAAGGTCTGGTTGGCCAGCACGGGGATCATCAGTTTGTGGAGCTCCGGGGAGGGTTCGAAAAGTGTATCGAGCACTTTAAGCTGGTCATCTTGGGGTAGGGAAGGGATCGTCGATGGTGGGGGAAGGTCGACCATGGTGTGGTTGAAGGTAGATTAAGTGATATAGTGATATACACAATATTGTCAAGAATTCATTCAATCAAGAAAAGAAAGACAATTTGATATCAAGAGTCTATCAAGAGTCTTTTTAACTCAAGAAGGTTTCCCTCCCCGCCTTCGGGGGGCTCCGAGATGTTCGGCGGGGCGGAGAACGGCGGACACGATGGACTTGGGGAATGTTAGGATGTTTATATTTGAGGTTATTTAGATTTAGGTTGTAAAATATAAAACTAGATTAACTATTCTAATACTAACTTCTTTAAAACTAAATGTTTTGACTATTCCACTTGGTTATACCTAATACCTAAGTAATCCTTCCCCATCCCAGCCTTATCACAAGCCAAAATAATACTCTCATACCCCAATGCCAATTGAAATCTCTCGCATTCCATGTGGACAATGTACGACTGTTGTGTTACAATATGTACTTCTCAACATACCAGACACAATCCCAGTAGCAATTGGCTATAAAGAGCACTGATCCCATGAGAGTCGCGTTGTTTCAGGATCTCTCAAGTTAAATTGGGATAACCAGCTGGGCACTAAAAGGTGGAGCTGGGCCCGAACGAATAGAATCCCACGTGCCCCTGAGAAAGAAGAAGGAAGAAGGAGTTTCGTAAACAGTTCATCGCAACTTGTATTTCATGAAACCACATACTCTTGCCTTGATTGGGCACATCGCGATCTGGAGATCCGATCCCAAGTCAACTTTGAAGTAGTTTTAGTGCCCGCTTTTGAGGGGAGGACCACACTTCTCCTTTCCCGACCCTTCATCTTTCCCCTCCTCCATACCTTCGGCTTTGCGCCTCTTCTGGCCATTCTCCATGCGGCTCACGCCATGTCTTTGAACGGGCTTGATAGTGCCCCCGTCCTTGAAGCCTATCAAGGTGCCTTGGCCGACGCGGGCGGGTGGTAAGTAGATCGACCCCCTTTCGCAGTGGTTCAACAACCGTGCGACAAGATACACAATCCTCCCTTTCCCAAAAGAGAACATCGCTGATGACCCCCGGTTGGATGTTTCAGGTTTCTACTGCACTATGTTGCAAGAGATGAAGTTGCCCTTCACGAACGAGGCACTGGTGGGGTGCCCGAGATCCGAAATGCCATCGATGGCTACGAGGAATGCTCGCCGCTGTATGGCTTCCTTCAATACCGACGCAGGAAAGTGATCATCCGGTATATGCCGGAGGGGCTATCTCGGTTGGTGATAGGTATGCTTATGCTGGCAAAACCCTCTTACGAAGTAACTCGGACTAATCCATCCTAGCTCGAAGCAATGTCCAATTCCACTCCGTCACCGACAAGTTCACTCCAAACGACACTGTACTCGCTTTGTCCAAAGCCTCCGATCTCACCGAAAGCGCCTTGTCCTCTGCATGTCTCCTTCATACCGCTTCGACCTCAATTACCTCCTCTTCGAGCTCCCTCCGTCGCCGACGACTGATGGAAATCACGGAGGATGCGGATGAAAATGGCACCAAGGATGACGCTGCGAAACCGACCCCGCCTTCTCGGTCGGAGGCCAGACCAAGTTCGAGGAGCGTCAATTCGGAAGCTACTGTAGTGCCGTCGTCCATTGAACCCCCCGTTGACCTACCTCCAACATCGCCAGAAAGTATCACAGCGTCAGTCGATATCATGCCTCCCCCGTCCCGAGCGAGCTCCAGAGCAACAACAACTCGCGAAAGTCCTATCGAAGCACAGTCGGCAACAATGTCGCCCAGATCCATGGGCTCGGATCGCTCCAGCAGCAGATACCGAAATATCTTGGATGAATTCCCTCGACCCTCAGAGGAGGCGCGGATGTCTACCCAGTCCGCTCGCCCCTCGCTCCGGGAATTAGAACGGGCCGCGGGATTCACGCCAAAGGTCAAGCTAGGGCCCCGACCATCCGTGGATAGCAGCGGAAGGCCCCGTACAGCAGGCAGTTCGCGAATTACAGAGCAGCGACCTGTTGCGACCTTGCCTACGAATATGCGCTCTTCTTCCTTGCGAAGATCCACCGCCGACGTGCCCCGCCCTCGATCTCAGGGGAGCACTTTCGCAACTAAGCCCACTAGTCGTGTCCCGCCAGTTCCACCTTTGCTGGTCCCACCCCCGTCTATTCCTATTTCGAGGCCTCAACTTTCCCCTGGCGCCAAATCCCTTGGAGCGTTGTCAACCTCGTCGGGATTGACCCCGGAGAAAGAACGTTTGATGAAAGCTCTGCAACAGAGAAGAAAGAACATGGCCAAGCGTGCAGAGGAAACGAAAAAGAAGCAGCTCTTCGAAGAAGAGGAGGTTAAATCCCAGAAACAGATTGCCAGAGATCAGGATGACAATAAGGAGAATCTCATTCAAATTCACTACCCGGAGCCCGAACAGCTGCCGTTCAAGCCCGAGGTAATTCAACATGACCAACCTGAAGTCCCCTCGGAGATTTTACCCGTCCTTCCCGAGTCCGCCCCTGAGGCTGTCGTCGAGGCAGTTGCTGTGCCCGTTCCTGAGCCTGCTTCTGAGCCCGTTGCAGCCCCCGAGGCTCTCCTTGAACAAGCCACTCAGCCGATTGCTGAGCCTGCTGTGACGCCCGAATTAGAGCAGCCTGTTGAGCATGTTGAAGCTCAACCAGAACAGACCGCTGATGATATCATTGGCAATGCTGATAGCGAGCTATCTTCGTCTCTCTTGTCCCCAATTGCCGATAGTTCTGTCTCAATCGATGGTGCTGCTACACCTTTGGAGGATGTCCAGTCGGAATCACCGCAGCCAACCCCTGAAGATGAACCGCCCACGGAGCATGAGGACTCCGCAATTCCTAGTCTCGCCCCACCTTCATTTAGTGTCGACGTCCCACTCGACAACAAGTCTTCAGAAGACCCACAGCAAGTTTCAGGGGACATTCCAGAAACAAAATTCGAAGTTCAGTCAGTTTCACACCTGCCAACTGAGGAGCCTATCTCTCCAGAGGTTTCTGAGTCGGTTCCCCTTCCTGCTACCCCCTCTATCACCCCTCCAGAGAGCATCGGCACCGAGACCCCGACCGCCCCTGTTTCGATCTCGCTCGATCCCAGTCCGGTCGACGAGCTGACCCCTCACCCGATCCGCGAGAAAACCGAACATCTTAGCCTGGACCAAAGGCGCAAGGTCCACTTGGAGCCCATTCAAGTGCCCACCCCAGAGTACTCGGACGACGACAATCTCCTTTCCGACGATGCGTTCATGGAGGAATTAACTTCGGCTACTGTCCAGGAGGCCAGGCCGATATCCGTGAAATCCCCCAACGGTGGCGATCACGCGTGGAGGAGCTCCCGTGCCGTGTCAACTCCTTACTCTATGCGATCACCTTCGCCCATGCAAGCTCTCGCAGTGGGCCGATCGGTGTCTGGCTCCTACTCTGAGAGTGGGCCGTCTACGCCAGTACTCATGGCCAAGAAGATCAACGTCTCCTCCGGCATTCACAGCCGTATCAAGGCCCTTGAGAAATTCTCGAGTCGGGAAGGCACCCCCGTGGGCGCCAACCCGGCCCCGAATGCGCCGTCGGCCTCCTCATCTTTCGAGAACCTCCGCAAACGCGCATCTATCTCGCTACCCAGTGGATGCCATGACCCAACTTCGCCGGACGCCATGCAATCCGCTCAAACCACCGAGGATCACATCCATGCGCAGAGCTTAAATCGGCACGACCGTCGGGTGTCTGTGGATGCTCGTCATGCCAACTCTGTTTCCGTGACGGCCCGTATCGTGCGTGATGCAGATGTTTCCCCTGGATCTTCAGGAGTTGAGCCTTCGGAATCCGATGTTCTCAATCTCCAGGCCAGTCCTTTGACTGTGGAACATGAGACGACCGAGGAGCCGCTCTCCCAGGTGTCGACATCTGAGCGTGCCACCCGTCCCCAGGACCGCAGCACATCGATGTCATCTACTGGATCTAGCCGCCCGGCGACGTCTCGCCCCGGGAGCCGTCCCTCTCCTCCATCGCGCTCTCGGACTGATGAGACAATTCAATCCGTGTCTTCCACATCCGAAGAGAAGAAGGCCTCTCGTGCCTCACGGCTCATGCGCCGCATGTCTTCACTTACTTCCACGTCTCGCCGCAGCATCATCGGAGCCCTTTCCTCCCCAGTCAAGGAAGAGGAGTATGCTCCCACATTCACCAATGGTTCTAGTAAGGCTCTGGGGTCTTCTAGCCCGCGTATCTCCGAGCCCATTGACATTGGTGAGGTGAACGTCCAGTTCCCGGAAACTCTTCTTTGGAAGCGCCGAGTCATGCGCATCGATGAACAGGGATACGTCGTTCTCGCACCTGGTACCAATGATGCCACTGCCCGAAACATGACAAAACGCTACCATCTCACTGAGTTCCGGACTCCTTGTCTCCCGGAGGAGGACATGCAGGAATTGCCCAACAGCATCCTGCTTGACTTCTTGGACGGCAACACGCTCCAGTGTGCCTGTGAATCGCGACAGGGACAAGCGTCTACTCTTCAGAGTAAGTACCTACCGCATCCATGTCTTCGGAATTAGAAGAACCAATAGCTAACCACCCACAGCTCTCCTCAAAGCGCACAGCGCCTACCAACAATAAATCTCAAGAGAACAGGAACCGTCACGCCGATAGACTTCCCTTCCATCATTTTCTAATATCTTTCTTTTTCTTTCCCACCACACCTTGCAAAACCCTGCTCTCCTTACTCGGCGGGATCACATCCCTCCACCAACCTCCTTCGACATCTATTTTCTATTTCTTCAATCTTCGCCCTCCTGCTCTCACTTCCTGTACCTCTATCTCTTATCTCTCTGTTGCGTACGTGGTGTGATATATGTGGCATGTTCTTGGTATACCCCTCCCGAGTCAAAAAGAACTTCTCTTGCTCTTTCCCTTTCTTTTTCTTTGCCCCCCCTTTCTCCCAAATACCGAATCTACTGTTCTTTGCTAAGTGTACAGAACGACAGTATTTCGTTGCCCTTCTTTTGCTGTCCGTTTCTTACTGGCTATTGCTCTTGCATACACACTTCGTTTTCTCGAGTGTTGGTGTTCTATGTACTCAATCCACTTGCTTCTGCTCTACTCTCTTCTTTCCTTGGCCGTAGGGCTTTCAACTTCTAGGCTGTTTAGTCGTACATACTGCTTCCACATCCTTTATCCCGCAACCCGTTTCCCCCGCAGGGCATTTGTGTGTATTACTTCGTATGTATTATCTAGGTATGTATATCAGAAGGAAAGTTGTCGTCGGGCAGCTCGCTTCCATATTTCCTCGGTCCCTACATCGTAGTATCCTTAAATTTGCCTATTGTGGACCATAATGTCATTTTCAACCTCCAGCTCATATTGTAGGAACGTTTGTGATCACTTTCACAAAGCATCAACTGTTAAATAGGTCAGGCAATCAAGTCCCGACCCTTGTTTGAGAGCGCGACATGACGGACGCCCTCTTGGCCGAACCCCACGTTGTCGACCTAGGACCGCTCCCAATGTTGTAAAGAAGTCCAGGAAAGCAGCGGCTGAGATTTTGTCCCTGCTTTCGCCCAGCGGACAGTGTCTCGACACCTAGGGACTAACACGTTGATACAAGATATGAATTTACGCGCTTACTGGTGGATTCTCGCATCCGCGGCCTAAGATCCGGTAGATACTGCGAAATATGTACATAGGGTACATACAACAAGAAGCCCAACCCGAAAGTATCATCAGCAATGCATAGACGGGGTCGAGATTCTGCTATGATAAATGCTAAGCAATTGTTTGTACCTGGTCATCAAGCCTGAAGGCTGTGCGTATCTACTAAACCCATCCCGTAGAACGCCATCCCATCCCTGTCCTTTGAATACCCAACGCCTTTATTTCCGCTGGTAATGAGTAAATCTTGCATGAAATGTGTGGGTATCTCTGTCTGCGGGGAAGGGAAAGTGTCAGGCAAGAGATTCATTGAAAGCCTCGGAATGAGCGGTCGATGACATACCCGAGAGAAAAAGCTCTGTAAATGTAGCACTGTGTTGCGGTTCCATTGTCTCGCTGTCATGGCCGCGAGCATGCAAGTCCGTCAAGGCGAAATTCTCACGGTTCAACCGTGTTCCCGACGCAGACGTCATGGCACGTAGAAACTCTCACTTGTAGAAGGGATCAGATCAACTGAAGCCGTTCACGAGGTCCTCAAGTTCCTCGTCTTCATCATCCTCCTCGTCCTCGGCACCCTGCTCTTCTGATCCTTCAGCTGTTGGAGTAGACACCTCCCCGTTTTCAGCGGTGCCGTTTGCCTGGCTTGTGGCATAGAATTCGGGGAATGCGGCGCGCATTTGCAGCACATGCGCGTCGATGACGTATTGCATGAGGTTGTTGACGGGGAAAGAAGCGTGCATGCGTTTCTCTGACTCCATCAGCTCGACTTTCATTTGTGTTTCCCAGTCGTGTTCGCCGGCGTGGTCGCCAATGAGCTTTTTGCGCTCTTGTCTGTCCGTCGAGGTGATCACCTTGTCGCATCCGGGCATGCGACATGTCCAAGTATCCGATATATCAGAGATGTCGACGGTTGATTCCTCTATCTCCTGCGGTGGTGCGTCGGGGGTTGAATCTCGCTCTGGAGTCAATGGCTTGTGGGGCGTTGGAGAGACAGATACAGAAGACTGGAGTTTGTCTTTCATGTTGTCTTTGAAGAGGCTCTTCATGAGCGAGGAGCCGGCGCCGCTCGAGGAGGCAGATAAGAGCGAGCGAGTGCGGGGTTTCGAGGCTGAGAATGGATCTCTGATCAGCTCGTGGCCACGCGTTTTGCTGGGTGTTTCAATATCGTCGATCTCATCTGTATCTTCTTGGTCGTCTTCCAAGTTGGATCCGACGATTTGCTGGTTTGTGGAGGCATTGCGGTTTCGTTTGCCGGTCACTTTGTTGGACACTGTGGTAACCTTTGGGCGCAGCACGGACTTCTGTGTCCGGCCGTACCGTTCATCGTCGCTGGATTCTTCCTGTGCATCCAGGGGTGTAAGGAGTGCAGCTGGTAGCGGGGCGGATTGTGAGGAAGCATGGGTGAGTTCCCGATGAATGACATAGCGAGACCATCGGAAGTCCTCTTCATCCATCAATTCTAGCACAGCATCTGCCCTGATGGCGATGATCTGTTGGGCATCGTCATTGCTAAAAGAATACCGCTCAGCCAAGCGTTCTCTCAGGAGGTCAATATGTAGACGACGCTTTGCCAAGTGGCCCTCTGCTCGGAGGTCTTTGAGGAGTTGGTAGACAGCATTGGCTTGTGACTTTGAGATTGCTGTGGGATGGTGCCGGGGAGTCGACACTTCTGGTTCCTCTGGAGTTTCGCTTTCCTCGGAAGGTGACAACTCCTTCATCAGTCGGTTATAGTCATCCTGGCGTTATATTAGTAATTTCCTACGCGATTGCAAATCAGGGTACTTCTTGGCTTACATTGAATTGGCGACGTAGATGGACGAATACATTTGTCTTCTTCCATTCAACATCTGCATCACCTTGGATCATGCAACGAAGTAAAAAAGAAGCGTGGAGCGCAAATACTTCCGCTGACTGCTCTCGGGTCTCACATGAGCCGTATGTGTGGTAAATGTACTGTAAATTAAATAGACATTAGGCCTCCACTCATTAAGCGCTTCACTTGGCATAGAAAGACTCACTTGTTCGCAGAGACTACGAAATGAAGGATTGACCAGTTTCTTTCCTTGCTGGTGTTTGTCAACCAAGAAATACAGCAGGTCGATCGCCTGGACCATGCGATTGTACGTCGGCGTGAATCCCTTGGCGGGCGAAATGATGTCGTACCAACCCGCCTTACCGGCAACCCAGAGCTGAATGCTCTTATCCTCGGTTTGACCGTAGGCGTAGTGTGTAACTTCATCGATAATAATGCGCTTCGGGGGGTTGTCGGGGTGTAGCACTGGTGAACAAAATAGCTGGTCAGCAAGCTGCTTGATAAACGCGCACTGATAACGAGCTCGTAACTGAACCAATACACACCCAAATGTTCCTGTTCCTTGCGAAGCGGCTCTAAGCAGCCGATGACCTGCACTGGAGTTTGTTCGGTGGCGTCAAGTAGGTTCGCATATAGCATCTTCCCAGGCTTCAGAACCTTAACATCAGTGAGGCCAAACTCCCACCAATCGTTCTCATCGGTAAGAGAGGGATCGGTGGGAGCTAGGACGGTTTCTTCGCGGGATGTCATGGTGGAATTGGCATGATGGGTACCCAGGGATGTTTGAGGGGCCTGGGTGAAAGTTGATCTCAAGTAACTGAGAGGATGAGAAAGGGAAGATGGGGGCTTGGAGTGGAATCCTGAAGTTGTCGACAGTCAACATTGAAGGTCATCGATCACTGGTAAATTACCAATACACATGTTACCCGCAATTTATTACGTCTAACATTGAATATAAGTGTTGATGTATGCCTGAATTCCAAGGGTTATGAGTGCTGACATAACCATATGTATATATCTAACTGTCACGTGCCTCTCCAGAACAACATACAACGTAAGACAAATTAAGGTTACAGCGGTCCAGTGGTAGACGGCCCGATCTAACCTTGGAAATCAAACTTCGATCTTCACTGCCACGAGCGAGGTTAAGATGAACTTCTGGTAGACTACACTGCACTTGTCTCTTGCCTGAATCTACCGAACAACTACAGTCGCTGAAGTGTAATTCCCCACACAAATTGAGGCAAGAAAAGAGATGAAACTCAGAGCATCGGCTTGTTCAAGGATTCATCATCCAGATACGAATCATCGTTCGATGTAACAACAATCAGTTACCATCTCAATATCACTACATATGTGCTATGTACCATATCATAATGACGTGAAAACAACTAGCAGGCTTTAACCAATACTGGGTTCTACGTTGGTACACAGCATAATTGACTAGTGGCTTCACAATGCAAATTGCGCCGTGAACAAGCCTACATTCACTGAAAATGGGGGCAGCAGTTGGCTACAACCTCGTTATGCTTGACCAAGAGCCTGGACTGCCTATAGAAGTAATTCCGTATACACCACTCATCTTCGAATGGAAATAAAACCAATAGTAGTAGGTAATTTTAGCTTCAAGGCCTTGCATTCTTATCGTAGTCCCTCAAACAGTTCCGAGACATATATAGAACTCAACAGTCAACACCGGATTCGAGTTCTGCTCAATTTCCTTTACTCCTTCTGTATTGTTTCCCCATAGAAAGTCTAAACAGGTACTTTGGCTGAACACCGCGAGCTGACAAATTTGCGCGATTGGGCTGGTTTCTATCCATTAGTTAATGCGGAGAACCAGCGAACTGAGACTTGTTCTGATCTGAATTATGTCGCCAGGACTGACTCAGGTTGCACTCAGGGAGCTGAGTACGATCAGCAAGATAGTTGGATTGTTGTTAAGCGACTCTCTGTGCCTGGCTGACATGTCCCCGCAAAGTGATAAAAAAGAGTTTTCGAAAAATAGGCGAAGGCCCAGTCCCCCAAGATGCATAAGAGGGGAAAATGAGGTCAGGTGAGGAGAAGTTACGGGGTTAGGAGGTGTAGATTGGAGGTCTGAGCGATCTTTGTCTGTAGCTCATAGTGACATCTGGGGCATCAGACAGAACATTCGTAGAGGAAGATGAGACGATAAAGATCGACTCCTCCAGTTACATCAGTGTACTTTGACTCGGGCCAATGGCGTAGTTCAGGATGAAGTCAAACACCTTGTTAATGGAGTATTGCCATGACGTCTTCGGCAAAGCCCTAGGCCGTCAGCCTGAAACTTCAGGCCTACAAAGCCAACCCCACCAACGCTAAACGCCCTCTCGACGGCTCTGCGCACGATTCGATCTCGATCCATTCCTCTCCTCTAGCTCTACGCGGATTTACGATCCGAGGCCCTTTTTCGAAACCACTTGCATTGTATTGTTCCTTTAAGCTCCACGAGCTCAATTCCTCTCACAATGGCCGAAGACAAAGCACCCGAGGTTGGTATGTAAACTCCATGGAGGTGGAAAGCTCTGACGTTTGTGGGCACCGAGCCCAACATGTCCCATGAGCTCGCTGGCACACACGAAGCCAAAGAGAGTATGTCTGATTAAACAGAACATGGCTGACTATGTCTTCCTCTCTAGACTACACCCTCAACAACCCCGATACGTTGACCAAGTACAAGACCGCTGCGCAAATTTCTCACACAGTCCTGGATGCTGTTCTCGGTATGTTGCGCAATAACTTCTTGTTCTCACATCACTGTGATCTAACGTCTATATAGCTCTTTGCTTGGAGGGAGAGAAGATTGTCGAGATCTGCCAGAAGGGTGACAAGCTCCTCGAAGAGCACATCGCCAAGGTCTACAAGGGCAAGAAGATCGCCAAGGGTTGGTTTCCTCCTCGACTCAGTGGCAGAAGAACCACACATACTTATTATTGCCTGCAACTTAGGTATCTCTCACCCTACTACTGTCTCTCCTAGCTCATACGTGACTCCCTACACTCCTCTGGTTTCCGATGCCGCCGAGGCCGAGACCGTTCTCAAGGCCGGCGAGCTTGTCAAGGTTCAGCTCGGTGCTCAGATCGATGGATTTGGAACCATAGTTTGCGACATGGTGGTTGTTCCCAAGAAGGACTCCGCCGATGAGGTCGTTACCGGCCGTGAGGCTGATCTCATTCACGCTACCCACTACGCCCACGAGGTTCTCCTGCGCCTCATGGTCCCCCAGGGTCTCTTGGCCCAGGGAACTGATGAGGAGAAGAAGAAGGCCGCTGCCCAGAAGGCCCCTACTCAGGCCTACATGTCTTCTTTGCTCGAGAAGATTGCCAAGACCTACGACTGCAACGTCGTCGAGAACACCACCAGCTGGCTCTTCGGCCGCAACGAGATTGAGGGTGAGAAGAAGATTATTCTCTCCCCTGGCAACGGTGTCCGTGGTGACGGTGTCCCCGAGGTTGGCGAAGTTTGGGGTGTTGAGGTTGGCCTCAGTCTGGGATCCGGCAAGGTCAAGAACCTTGACCACCGTGCTACCCTGCACCGCCGTACCACCACTACCTACGGCCTGAAGCGCCCCAGCTCCCGCCAGACCCTCTCCGAGGTTGTCAAGAAGTTCGGTACTTTCCCCTTCAGCTTGCGCCAGCTTGATGACGAGAAGGCCGCTAAGGTCGGTGTTGTCGAGTGTGTTCGTGGCGGCGTCTTGCGCCAGTACGAGCCTGCCGGTGAGACTGACGGTTCCCCCGTCTCTCGCCTGCTGAGCACCGTTGGTAAGTACCATTTAACTAATTGAGATGAATGGAATCCCTAAGCTAACATCTGTCACACAGCCATCACCAAGAATGGTCTCACTAAGCTCGCTGCTCCCAAGCCCGTTGATCTCGAGAAGGTCAAGTCCGACAAGAAAATCGAGGACGAGGAGATCCTCAAGATCCTTGAGCAGCCTCTTGCCCGCTCCACTGGCAACAAGAAGAACAAGAGCAAGAAGAAGACCAAGACCACCGGTGGTGATGAGTAAATATGAGTCTTTGCTCTCAAACGATTTCCCCTGGTCATCATTTCCATGCAACTACACTCCGAAATGCGTAGGATCTTATGTCCAATCTGAATGCAAAACAGATATCCAATGACGAGCCTCACAGCAGGTCAAACGAAATCTATCCAAAAACAAAAGAAGAACACTTAATCTTTCCAATGACGTGCGACAGGACTGGCAATGCCAACACATCTTTGGGAACCTCAGTATATACTATCGACGAAATTGGCGCTAGGAGATCCCCTGCTTTCCCTTGGAGCCGTATCAGTCATGTATGTAGCAATTGGAGCAGACTCCATGGGCCAAATGAAGATGTTGCCAGTCTGTACTCGTGATTGTTGTAAATTCGTATGGCAAGGTTTTAGCATTGCGAGAGTAGCCACGGTAAGGTCTCCATCACTTGCCTATGGTATTCGTTGTTTCTCACCTCAAGTCTTCAAACTGCCAACGATAACTTCAAGGTTGTCGTCCGGGGAAATGATCGAGACTAGGTACATGTGCAGTGTGCTGTCGACTTATCTATCGAATGTGACTGCAAGTCAAAGGTGCTTTCAAGCACTGGAATCTTGGTCTCTATGCGTTTTTCGGCACATCACGATATGAAGCTTTGCCATGCTATAAAGTCAATATTTGCTTCCTGGTCTCCTAGCTGGCCCAGTCGCAATCCGTAGATACGTGAGTCGTCTCGATGGACCAATGTCGTAAGCGTCTCGCGAGGTCCCATCTGTACATTCTGGCCGTCTAACGCTCAACACAAGTTGGTGACACGGCATTTTGCCGGCTCTATGAGTAGACTGTATCCTAGTATCGCCTCTCCAGGATATATGAGTACAATAACTATGTGTATGAATCTCCTCTAGTCAAGTCTAGGGTGTGTACCTACGCCATAACGGTGCCTAATAGACTATCTGACTAGCTCGGTTAAGCTGGATAGGCTCCATCTGGGATGTGAAATGAGGTTTCATAAATAGGCAGACACGGAATATCAATAGAGCAACATATCAATGAGTCAATGTATCAATAGATGTAGGTAGCTATGTTTCTCTATGGGTAAGCTCAATGGTGACACCTTGGAAACAATAGCGAAGGCAAGTCAAGGCGATTCAGGCGTATTGTATCTCATTGCTTCTCTCAGTTCTATTCACGCCAGCACAACAACCCTGACCCAAAAGGGAAGGTCCCCCATGTCGCGTTCCTGGCAGACTATTTATTCTCTCTCACTTCCAATCTTCTTCTTCTTTTTCCCTCTCCTCTTCATAGCACCTCTTCTCTTTTCTCTTTTGTCTGTCGTCTCTTCGCTTTTCTTTCTTCTGTTCCTACTCTGCTTTTGTTCTCGTTCCCACTCATCTGTGTCTTCGTTCCCACTCACCTGTCTCTACGTTCCCACTCTGCTGTCTGTTCGTTCCCCCTCTCCTCTTTTTTCTCACTTTCACACACCTCTCTCTCTCTCTTCGTTCCCACTTCCCTCTGTTCTCACCCTCATTCCTTACTTCTTTTCGAGATGGAGGCTGTACGCCGCGTCTCGAAGCGCATTCTCAACAAGAGTAAGTATTGCCTCTGTCTCTGTCTGTAACAATCTCTTGCCTGGTCTCTTGCCTGGTCCCTAGCCCTTCCTTGTGTCTGTTATGTCGCGTCTGTAATGCGGAGACAGTGTCTCTCAGGGCCATCGAGTCACCCCACGTCATGCTGCCCCAGTCCCCATCCCCAGTCCCTATGTCTCTGCTTCGGTGGTGACAGAGATCTACTTACCCCACTCATATCTCAGCCTTCACGGTTGTTTGGTATGAATAGGTGACTTGCACTATCATATTTTAAGACGCCTTGTTGCTGCTCCTGTCACCCTGTATCATTGTGTCCACTGAGCAACCGAGACTACTCCCCTCCCCTCCCCACCACCTAGTCTAACACCTCAGGATTCTTTCCCGGTCAGTCCCACTGATCTGATCACTGATCACTTCTCGGGTGGCGAAGGAATCCAACGAGGTGTTGCATCTTTCAGGTGAAACTGGGGGTTTGCCACATCTGTTTTTTATCTTTTTTTTTTGTTCCACTACTTATGAAACTCATTTACAGGATGATCAATGCTAATTTCCTTTAATACAGAGATTGAGAAGGCCGCGAAAGAGGGCAAGGAGGATGAGACTGCCAAGTAAGTTGAGCCTGAAAAGTTAGGGCACTGGAGCGCGTGGCACTAACCCTAGCAGGTCCCTTCCGCCTGCCCCGTCCGGAGGCCGAGAGGCGGGCTCTTCTCAACCCGCGAAATCACGGAAGCTTCAGAAGAAGCCCCCGGGCACTTCGAAGCCGAAACCTCAGGTTCCGACAATGAAACCGATTGGGGAATACCCATCGGTTGCGGAATACAAGGCTGCCGGCGTGAGACCGCTCTCCGCCCAACAAATTGCGGAGCGCGTCGCGACCGCTACCGCCCACATCCCGCGCATCGAACCTGGGCGCGTTGACTCCGTGAACGGTGTTGAGAACCCCGCCGCCGGAAAGCACCATGTCGAGGAGTCCGCCAAAGAAGCGGCTGTTGCCTCGATCTCCAAAGATATCGAAACCCCCGCCGATGCGGCCAATCGCATCACCTCCATCCCGGACGAGGAGGTCCTCCGCGTCACCGCCGTTAAGCCGGTTCCCTTTGCGAGCGCGGAGAATAACAAGTATGTCTCCGTGCTGAGGTCCATTCCACTTCCACCTTCCGACAAATACGATCTCCCCAGACTCCGAGCAGTCATCAAATTCGCAATCGCCCACGCCCTCGAGACTGGCAACGAGCGATCAGCTCTGACTCTGCTGTACCTCTGGTCCAATGCTGTGGATGACGAATTCCAACTTTCTCTTATTGCCAACGTCTCCAATGGCGAACGTGGCGACGAGCAACTGCGACTTGCCCTCATGGCAGTGCTCAATAACTCTTACAATGATGCCCGTCAGTGGTACCTGAACTACACCCGCACTGGTTCAGCCGATCCTGCCTCCGGAAAGGAGACCAACCAGCCTACCGCCAACTCTGTTGACGTGGAGCCTAGCTTCAAGGTCTCCGACATTTATCGCGACACAAGTGGTCCTCGAGTTGAGGAACAGTTCCTGAGCGGCAAATCGAACACCGCTCCACTCAAGAGGCCCAAGAAGCCTGTCCCTGTCAATGAGAATGCTCACAAACGCAAACGCAACTGGGAATCAGATCCCAAGCATGAAACAAACATGGGGAAGAAGCGTGCTCGTTTGCAGCAAGAGTCCAACGAAAACTGTTATTCCGAAGAAAACAGTACAGTTCGAAGTGATATCGGTCCGCCAGATGCTATTCAACACCCCTACACGATTAACAACGCTGACCCAATCGATCGGCCGCGTTCCCTCCCTGTTTCCGGATCCATCCTTGACCTCCCCCTCGTCAAGGGTCCAGAGCCCGCTCCTGAGTCGGTTTGTTCTGGCCCTTCTGCTTCTCTCATCGGTCGCAAGACTGGCAAGCCCGTCTCGCGGCGCCAGCACAAGCCGGCTCAGCGCTCACGATCACTCTCTATCGACACGACTCTCTCGGATGTCTCTTCGCTTTCTAACTCTGTTTATTCTGCCCGGTTTAACAATTGGACTGGACCACACCCACCGCGCCAAATGCCAAACTCTATGTACGTGAACTGACTTCCTGATGTGACTTGACGTGACTTGCTCTGTTCTACATGCTAACATGACACGTTGCAGTGAACCCCCCGACAACAGTGATGAGTGCCGCCAGTGCGGAAAGGGAGGACAATTGCTGTGCTGTGACACATGTCCCAACGCATACCATTTCGACTGCTTGAAACCTCCCTTGGATCCCAAGGATCCTCCGGCGGGTGACTGGCACTGCCCCAAGTGCGCCATCCGCAATAGCTTCTCAACTCTGATCGCGCATTCTGGTCATTACAAGAAAACAGAATACCAAGTTCCTCAGACCATCAAAGATCATTTCGCAGGAGTGAACGAGATAGTCATCTCTGATGAGGATGGCTATGCCCGAAATCCAAAGAATTTCAGTTACTACAAATTGCGGCCCCACACTGAGCGGCTGACTAAGGCACCCAAGCCACTCAAGGAAGGAGAAGAGAAGAACGGTCCCACCCTCTTTTCTTATGAACACCCTCATCATCTGCGAGAATTTGATGCCAACGGACAAGTAATCCGTTGCTCAAAGTGTGGCAGCACAACTCAAGGTACCCGGCCGATTATCCAGTGCGACTACTGTGCCTGCCGTTGGCATCTGGATTGTCTTGATCCGCCCCGTGCTAATCCACCAAACGCTTGGATTGGTTGGATGTGTCCCAACCATGTCACTCCTGACGATATGATTGCAACTAAGGAATTTGAGGGACAGACGCGGACGCGCCGTATTCGGCGGCCGCAAAAAATGTCCTTCATTGATTGTGACATCACGGTCCCTGAGGACCCCAACCAGAGCTTGTTTGATGATGACTGGAAGGAGAAGAGAGCGCGTTTCCCTGCAGGAGACGTTGTTCTGAACTTCATCGGCGCCGTGAAGGAAGACCACGCCGAACGTCAGAAACAATTCGCAAGGGACGTCGAGCAGAAGTGCTTGGACTTGACCAAGCAGCTCACCGCGGAGTTCCTTTCCCGTCAAGCTGAAACCTCGGGCACTGCCCACCTCGCTTCAGGTCTCCCTGAGACCTTTACTCAGAACCTCTCTGGCGCTGTCCAGAGCATGGTCGCCGGGGCCCCTGTCTCCACCAGGGAGTTCGACGCGGCGGCCGCTCTCCTCTCCATGGCCACCCACCAGGCCCCTCCCGTCGGCGAAGGCCACATCGCCGACGCTGCTGCGTCATCTGTCCCCCCGTCTGTTCCGACTTCCCCCGCCGCCGCTCCCGAGGGAGCCTCCGATGCGTCCGGTGAGACGCATCGGTCCGAGATCAGGGCCCTCCCCCGCATCCCTGCGTTGAGTCGCAAGCGCTCTCGCGCAGACGACCAGGGTGCGGGGGAGGAGCCGGCGCAGAAGCGCCAATTCTCAAAGATGAAGTGAGTTGTGCTCACTTCAGTTTGTTTTGTTAGATTTTTTTTTTATTATGATCATTGGTGGTCGCTCAGAGAGAGTCGACCACAGGACTCTCGATATTGTTTCTCCGGGCGCTCTGGCCACGTCTTCTGGCCAAGGTGTTCCCCTCAAGTTGCTGGTGTTTTTGTCGACGTGGTCGGGCGGCTCGGAGAATGTATGTGTACGATAGGCATTCAGTGGGCCAAAGGGCCAATGGATATTTGCTTTTTTTTCTCCTTTCTTTTACTTGTAAGAGTAGATACTCTCAAATTTATTCTTACTTGTAAAGGTATGTAGATACTCTCAGATCCAGATATCTCTCAACGTAATCATATTCGTATGGCCAGTTAGGCCGGAAGTACATCGAAATAGCATAGATTTCCCCCACCGCCACCACACGAGCGATCAAGACATAACGTATACAGATGAGCTGGGGGGTAGGGGAAAGGGAGGAACGAAGGGGGTGTCTACAGGTATTTCTTGGGCATGTTGGCCCGGCGACGCTTGTAGACCACGTAACCGATGACGAGAAGCACCTGGAACGCGATCAGGCAGAAGATGAAGAAGCCCATGCGCGGAGCGGAGGAAGTAATGGCTGTAAGATGAGAGGAAAAAAAAGAGATTAGTAAAGTGTTCGGATGCATTATCGGAGCAAAACGAAGAAGACTTACCACTCAGCAGGTGGCCCTGCAGGTTCTCGGTCAGACTGAGGTGAGAGGAGCGCAGGGTCTCCTGGAGCTGGCTGAAGCGCCCGTCCTTGCCTTCCAGATCACGCTGGACAACCTGGAGCAGCTGCTCGATGCGGTTGAGCTTGGCGTCGAACTGGGCGTTCAGTGAGGTCTGCTGGCGGTCCTGGACCATAATCTTCTGCAGAAGTTCGGCGTGGCGCTGTTCGGCCTTCTGGAGCTGGGTCTCCAGCTTCTGGATGATGATGTTGGTCGCTTTGTTGCTCAACTGGAGGCGACCGCTGAGATCGGCGATCTGCGCAGCGAAGCCCTCGGCGCTGACCATTGTGCCGTCTGATCTGAGGTTGTTTAAGGGTTGGGCGCGTTTGAGGGGATCCTCGTTGAGGATCGGTTGCTGGGAGGAGGGGATGGTTGAGCCCTGGCCTGTGGCGGACTCGAGGATGAATTTGAAGATTTCGAAGGAGTCGGGGTTTTCAGGAGTGGCCGCTGTGATGCCGAAGGTGTTTCCTGCGGGCAAGGCGACCTGTTCTGGTCAGTATGGTGCCAATGGCTGCGGCTGTGTCAGGCGGGAAACAGAGTGTACATACCTTGTCGGTGGAGAAACAGAGCTTGTCGTCGATGGTGACTTCGAAGATGGAGCTGGTGTGTTTGAGCTTGACGATGGATGGACGTCCGAGGTTGCGGTAGGAGTAGTCGCAGTGACCAAAGGCTAAGCTGTCGGGACTGTTGTGGCTTTTGTAATCTGTCGTACCGTCGTTCAAGAACCCACGCACGCTGCCACCCTATTAGACAGAGTTAGTGATCAATACGCCCCGACAATACGATGAGTCGCGGCAATACGAACTCGTCCTCCGTGTGTATCAATCACAAGAGCAAAACCATCAAACGGGCCGACAGTGTAAATGCTCGAGGTACCAATACGGGACTGACCCTCCTTGGTATACCACAGCTGCAGGATTCCACCTGCTCGTTCCGGTCCACTTGCTCGGAATTGGAACTCTGCTGACCATTCCGATTGAGAGACTCTATACCGAGGTTAGAGTCGTGCATCTAATATCACGGTTTGAAGCTCTTCACTTACGGACTCTGTGCCCATGCTGATCCCCGTGTGTTGCCAGGATACGGCGGCGTTAAGATGACTTTGTCTGATAACTGAAAACGACTGTTAGGTCTATTCAACTACAGACACAGCGGCACAACTCACAATAGAGGGTTCATGGCCCTCGCCTCCTAGGGTCCATCCTGGAATGGAGTCTCGGTTCGGTGATATCCTGGTCTGGGGTTAGACCGACTGAAGGCCCAATGGGTACACTATACTGACGTCTGACCAGTGCCAAAACTTGAGCTTTCAATAACCTGGGCAGTGACCCCTGCGGCAAACAAGGCCAGGGAAGCTAGCGACCTCATCATGTTGTGCAGCTTGACGATGGCGAAGCTTGTAGTTGATATGGGATCTCGGATATTTTGTGCAGCAAATATCAACGCTTGCTGTGGCCTGAATCACAGTCACACTTCCGATTGCAAAGGCTAGAGACAATGTTGGTGGTTATCCAGCCGACAACAACAGCGATAACGCAGAGGCGGGCCTCCTTTGCAATAACAGCTGCAGATGGCGAGAAATCAATGAAGTGATGAAGCTCTACACTGTTGAGAATGGTGTGCCGGATTCCGACGTCCGTGAAGTCCATGCGGAGAGTGTGTTTCCTTCGTGACGTTGTTTGCGTTTGTTCTATCGACGATCTGTCCTTCTGTTTCACTTCTGATTTGATCTCCGACCTCCGCACTGGTCACGTGTGGTCAAAGTAACATGCGGAGGAAGCTTCTCACTTCGCCGGTTCGCACAATTTCGCGTTTTGTGTCTTTCTCAACTTCCAACGCTATTGCACCATCATGCACAGGAGCTCCAATGGCTGACCTATACCCTTCATTAGCGCAATGCGCTATCGTTGCAGCTGCTTTCAAGGTGCTGCTCTTCCCCGCATAGTGAGTTCCGCTCTGTTCGCCGCGCAAAAAAAAAAATGAGATTCGAGAAGCTGGCTGGCATCATCGCATGGATTGGAAAGATTGCACGCCATCTGTCTAAAATATGGCAGTCAGAATAATTCAAACGCACAGCTTGGTGGGCATCAGATAGGATGAAGAGCTTAACTAACATACTTTTATTTGTGTTGCAGCAAATCAACCGATTTCGAGGTCCATCGCAATTGGCTCGCCATTACTCATTCCCTTCCAGTTCAAGAATGGTATTACGAGGTATGTTCGATCAGGCTCATACAACTCAAGTCAAATGGGAGGTGTTAACTTGAGGTGGTATAGAAATCCTCGGAATGGACGCTTGATTACCCGCCGTTCTTTGCAGCCTTCGAGTGGCTGATGTCGCAGGCCGCTGCATATGTGGACCCTGCAATGTTGGTCGTGAAGAATCTTGGATATGACTCCTGGCAGACCGTATACTTCCAGAGAACGACCGTCATCTTGACAGAGCTCGTTCTTGTTTATGCGCTTAGTCGGTATGAAACTCCGGTGATACTTGTTTGATGCAACGAAAATCTAACAAGAGTCTAATAGATTCGTCAAGTCGGTTCCTTTGCCGAACAAGCAGGCTGCGCATGTGGCCAGTCTTTCGATCCTACTATCGCCCGGTCTCTTCATCATCGACCATATCCACTTCCAATATAATGGCTTTATGTACGGAATCCTAATCCTATCAATCGTCCTGGCCCGCAAGCAATCGACAATTCTTTACAGCGGAATCCTCTTCGCGATCTTGTTGTGCATGAAGCACATATATCTCTATCTTGCTCTTGCCTACTTTGTCTACCTGCTACGCAGCTATTGCCTTGATCTGAGATCGGTTTTCCGGCCTAGATTCGGTAACATTTTCAAACTTGGATTTTGCGTGGTGGCTGTGTTTGCAATTGCCTTTGGCCCATTTGCGCAATGGGGGCAGTTGTTGCAACTCAAGGATAGGCTGTTTCCGTTCTCAAGAGGGTTGTGTCACGCCTACTGGGCCCCAAATATATGGGCGATGTACTCCTTCACTGATCGAGTGTTGATTCCGCGTGAGTAGCTTATATCAGTTTCATTGCACATATATGAGCTTCGCTAACAGTCTTACCAGTCGCTCCCAGGTTGGGACTTCCTGTGAACACTGATGCTTTAAACAGCGTCACCCGAGGATTGGTCGGCGACACCTCCTTCGCCATCCTCCCAGAAGTCACCAAGGAACACACCTTTATCCTGACCTTCTTGTTCCAGCTGGTAAGTGTTGCTCACCTTGTACTTTTGGCTCCCTTCTTACAATTGTATAGATTCCTTTGATCAAGGTATGGTTCAACCCAGGCTGCTGGGATACATTTGTTGGTGCGCTTACCCTCTGTGGTTATGCATCCTTCCTCTTCGGTTGGCATGTGCACGAGAAAGCCATTCTTCTCATTATCATCCCCTTCAGTCTCATCGCGCTTAAGGACCGTCGCTACTTCAGCGCTTTCCGACCTCTGGCGGTTGCGGGGCACGTCTCCCTCTTTCCACTTCTATTCACGGCAGCCGAGTTCCCACTCAAGACTGTCTACACAGTAATGTGGTTGCTGCTGTTCCTCTTTGTCTTCGATCGCGTCGCACCTGTCCCCGAACGACCCCGAATCTTCTTATTCGACCGATTTTCACTGCTCTATTTGACTGTGTCTATCCCATTGATCATATACTGCTCCTTGGGGCACCAACTGATATTCGGTTGGGACCGACTAGAGTTCTTGCCATTGATGTTCATGAGCAGCTACTGTGCTCTTGGGGTGGTCGGAAGCTGGGTTGGCTTCATGGTGGTGTATTTTACTGCGTAGCTAACATTAACCGAGTACAAAATATTTTTCTTGTCGTTAGCTTCTCATACAAAATTCCTCAATATTGTTACATTGTCATAAGAGACCTCGGAATTCACTCGGGCAATTTTGATTAAAACCTCCAGTTGAACTGCCAAATGAGGTAAGACAAGGAAAGGGGTTTGCACTGTTTGTTTCCACGTGGATAGGACCCACAGATCATAGAGTCTATTTGTCCACTAGTCCTAATCAGGTTAGTCTTTTTCCATCCATGGTTGGCCTGCAGCCAAATGCAGGTCGGATAGAAACATGGGGGAAGAATCTGCTTTCCTTGCTAGCTCTTTGGACATAAGCTCGTAGGTACGCATTTCTCACTTTTACACGTGTTACCTGTTGTTTGAGCAGATATGGATTTAATTTGCCTACATATATGTATATATTCATATATATTTGCAGTATGTATCAGCTTTGCAGCTTTGATTATATGTTAGCCAGACGCCTTCATTTCTCATTGGTTACTACGATGCCGTCTTGATACCCAGGGTATAATTTTACCCCGGTTATAAGGAATATAAGACCGAATAAGTGACTATTGTAAATGGCTACGTCACACACATAGCTCATTTGTCCATCACGCGTAGCCGTGCAAGAAGTGAGCAAACCCAGGACTACTGGGACTTATTAAATAGAGGTCTTCTCACATGAATTAAAGATATATATAGAGCCCTAGTCATTGACCGACGAGCTCTGAATGGCCAGTGCGCTTGTAATACTGTGGCTGAAAGTGTATCAAGTCTGCATTTCAGACAGTACTACTTGCGCTAGAGCTATGGAAGGCACCAATAAATATCAGCACCTAGAGTATTTGAGTCTATATATACAATCCTTTGGGAACTACAGCCGCAGCTTGGTATCGCAGAGTCGGTCTTAAGATAGGTCGCATTACATCTCAAGCATGAAACCCGACTCACCTAGGTAGATAACTACATGAAGATCAAACAAATCAAGGCTCGAGCAAACCAAGCAAAAGGAGATATTGTTGAAAGAATTGGCTTTTAGGCTATAAATACAAACAAAGATGGTGGTTGGTAGGGCCCTCTTGGTATTAGTTGATTGTTCCGATCCTAAGCCGGAGAGGTGACCAGAATCGAAAGTTAGAATTGATAAACACGTCGGAGAACAAAAATATTCAAATATCATGGAAAGTTAAGCTTCTGAATAAAATCTCCTCTAGCAGACGAGTCGAATGAGGGTAAATACATGTAGGGTTGGGGTTAGAAAGTGAAAAGACATTGCAGTTCGGAGATGACGAGGGGGAGAAGGGGAAGAGTCTCGAGGGAAGTTCCCGAGAAAACGAGCCAAGTGCGGTTTTTCTGCTGGGGGCCCTTTGACTCCCGCTTGCTCCTCCTCTCCACCAATCACAATCGGTTTCGCCGTCCTGCAATGATCTACCGCTCCGTCCTTTTGTCTACCTTTCTTCTTTCCTGCTTTCTACCACACCTTCAAATATTCATACTACTCCCCCCCCCCCCACCCAACCACCCCAGGGATACAATAAGTAGGATTTCATTTCAGAATTGCTCAGAATTGCTATTTCATATACGACGCGTTCTACTCCGGTAAGTCCGCTGCATGAGCTCTTCCCCCCCCGAGGCATCGTTCTCTTTCCTGTTCGCGTATTCTGGGTCTGCGACCAGGCTTGATCATGGCAATTCCCTCCCACCCCCTACACCAAGATACACTCGAGCAACTGGAGTACTATCTACAATCTATACCAAGATTCCCCGTCACCTCCGCCGATGTTCGATCTGACGCGGTCTCTACCTTCGCACAATCAATCAGCTCCACCGGCTAACCACGATCGCGCGTTGTCTAGTCCGTTCATGCTTGAATCCACCCACGGCAATCCTCGGTCGACTGGCGCGTCCACATTTAATATTTAATCCATTATGGTACGCGACACATTGTCCGATGGAATGGCTGCGGAGGTCTTGAGAAGGAAGTTATAGATGCTACGGAGATACAAAGGCTTACACAGATACTGGATTAGGTGCTCTTTAAACGGAAACCGGTACAATACCTTCCCCAGACTGTCATTGAAGATGACAGCTCCGAGGTATGCCTTTCTCGCTCAATCTCTAGACCGGCCTGTTGACCTTCAATGTTACCACTAGGTTTGGGTAATCCCAGAAACCAATGAGGTCTTCACCACCTACGAACATTACCTTCAGCGAATGGATTTCTACAAACAACGCCGATTCATCTGTGAGATCACTGGTCATTCGGGTTTGACATTCTTTGAGGCCCTGCGCAGCGAGGTACATTACACCATGAACACCAAATGTTGGACGTACGCTAAGACTTGATTAGATGGAGGAGTCGCGTGAAGTCAATAACAGTTTCCCCGATGCACTGAGAGAACCCATATTGCGCAGAATCCAGTTCTCTACAGTCTCGAGGGTGGACAGCCTGGGTATGTAATTTGCCTTCCCTAGTTGTGATCAAGCTAACAATGTATCTGTAGTGGATGAGATCTATGAAGTGAGATACTCCAGTCATTCTATTAATAAACTCTCTAACAAAACTAGGAATTCAAATCCGACTTTTACCCGGGCGAAGCCGTTGTCATCCTGCTGGACGACAATACTCGGCTCAGTGGTACCATCAGAGACAAAGCCAACTTTGCAGAGCAGTTGTATGCCGATGGTACCATAAAGAGTCCGGCCTTTGCGAGGTATCTGGTCAAGATCATAGACAAGCAAAATGAAGAGGCCCTGCTGGACCAGGACCACATTACGCGCGATCGAAAGGCATTTACCAAATTGATGCTGCGCGGGTTCATCAAGAACAATGTTACCAGAGAGTCTTGGACTGGCGCTCCTTGGTTAGTCAAACCATCTGTCGCGGAAACATACAAGATTCCAATCGAGGTGCCTAAGCATCTGCAGTACGGAGCAAAGGTGGCGGAGAAGAAGGCGATGAAGAAAGCGGATCAAGAAGGCTTCTTCGGATTTTTTTCTTCACAGCAGTTGCCCGAGTTGAAACCCGCAGTCAAGGGACAGAAGTCAAAGCTATCTGCACAGGACATGGCCAAATCGAGGGAGGCACAGTACCAAGAGTACCAGCGGTCGCTGAATGGGAACCCCTCATTCCTTTTGCCTTCCAACCCATTGCGCCCTTCCAAACCGCCACTGGTTGGCGATAGGAAGCTTGCTGGAACCCCGGCAGTGGTCGTCAAGAATGAGCCGAGAGCTCCAACCCCACCACCAATCAAGTATCCCATCGAAGATCTGGACCTTGCTCCAAATCCCGAGAAAAAGCCCCGACCGACCTTGAAGTTCATGATGGTAAATGAGTCTGAAGACGATGGCACGGAAGATCTTCTGCCTGATGATCTAGAGCCAGAAACGGTGGGGTTGCTTCTGGAGACTTGGGGTACACTCAATGTCTACTGTGAGGTTTTCGAGCTGGATTCATTCACATTTGACGATTTCATCCAAGCTATGCGGTTTTCGTCAGATGAGATGGACTGCGAGCTTTTCGTGGAAGTTCACTGCGCCGTTCTCAAGAAGCTTGTCAATTCATCGAATGATGATGGCGCCGTTCAGATCTCACTCCCGGACTTCCCTGCTCCCGATTCTGATGAATCAGAGGAGGATGATGAAGAAGAAGAAGAGGAGGAGGAGGAAGCAACCGAAGAGACCCCAGAGCCCCAGGCGAAACCCGGGAGAATGACCACGAGAGGAAGTCTGGCCAAAGAAGAGGCAGTCATCATCAAAGCACATGCCAATGAAGATGAACCCGAGGAGACGCAGATCCATCGCGCCGGCGAAATGCTTGAAGGATATGGCTGGATTGATCGTCTTCGCAACCGCGATTTCCGTAACGGCGGATGGCAGTTGGTAATGGTTGGACTTTTGCACCAGCTGTCGGTCCAACCTCGCTCGGAGCAAATTTGCAATACCATCCTCAAGCATTTGGCACCTCTCGATCTCGATCCCACACAAGATACCGTGCAGGAGCAGTACCGAACACTTGATGTCAACCTGCGTACCAAGGCGCTTCAGATAATCTGCATGTTGAGTATGGAGACTAGAGCCATCCGCAACTACCTAGAAGAGTGCAGCAACCAAATGACGGAACTGCGCAAAGAAAAAATCGAGTACCAGAAAGCTCGCAAAGCAGGGTAAGTTGGCTCTTGCGCATTCACATTGAAATCACTAACATCAGCTTGCAGTCTCATCGAACTTCGTCAACTCCACCAGGACCGCAAGGCTCTTCAGCCTGAACCTGAGAAAACTGGAAAGTCACCTACGCCCGTGCCCGAATTGGACGGCTTGGAAGACTCAAGACTAGGCCTGGAAGGTGACTCTGAAATGGTCGTGGACACAGAGGACGAGGACACCCCTCGGCCACGTTCGCTACGAGGAGGGGTTGATCGGGCTCTGGAGCGTAAGCGGAAGCAAGAACAGGAAAAGGAGCGAAAGGAGATCCTGGCGAAGCAACCGAAAGGATCCAAGCAATACCAGCGAGTCTTGAAAAAGATCGATGAGCAGAAGGCTAAGATTGAGAAGTTCCAGGAGCAGATTGAGACGGTGGAAAATAGTCTCCGCGAGACTGACTGCCCCCGGATCCGATGCCTCGGACTGGATCGCTTTTGCAATCGTTACTGGTGGTATGAGCGCAATGCGATGCCCCACGAGGGTATGCCCGAAAGCTCGACGGCTGAGGCACGCTACGCCAATGGCCGTCTCTGGGTGCAAGGCCCGGATGAAATGGAGTACGCTGGCTTTATCGACGTGACCGACGAACAGCGCAAACAGTATCAAAAGCATTTCCAGACCACTCCAGCAGAGCGCAAGAAGCATGAAGAGGGACCAACCCACGTTTCTAATGCTCGCGAATGGGGCTACTACGAGGACCCGGAGGCAATTGAGCAGCTGATCGAGTGGCTCGACTCACGCGGCAATCGGGAATCCAAGTTGCTGAAAGAGCTGGCCCACCAGCAAGAGTATATCGCTAAATACATGAAGAACCGTCAGGCATACCTGGCCGGAACCCTTGAAAGGGCGGAGTCGGAGGATATTCCAGCCAAACGTGTGACCACCCGAACGAAGACCTACGTGGATGTGAATGAGAGTAGACTCCGTTGTCTACGCTGGAAGAACACCACCGCTCTGTCGCAGAATGGACATCTTCATGTTGATCCCGGCCGACCAAACAAGCGCAAGCGGGTTTCCGAAGACAACAGAGTGACCAAGGCAGCTAAACAGGCCAAGCCTTTGCCCCGAACACGCGCGCAGCGCAGGGGATAATGTCTTTGAGGGCATTGATTCGACAACATCACGCGACCACGACATTCTTTGTACTTCGTATACATCTCGAGCTGCATGGAGACGGGGAGTTCCTTTCTTTTCAAACTAGCATATTTTTTCTTTGAGAGAGAAGTCAAATAGCTTAGAAGCAATTCAACACATAGAACGAACCTGTTTAAAGGTCATATAGTTATATGTATGTAGAATACAACTATCGCGGCTGCAGTGCCTTTGAACAATTGACGTTCCCCATTAGGGTTAGCGTGGAAGACAGATACGATGACAAACCGGCATCTCGGGACTCGCTGATTGTGCGGGCCGTATCAGTACCGTAATCCGCCGGTTACACGCGGGGACTGCTGGTATCGGCATGTCAGTCTGTAACGACTCCCATCCCGAAGTTCGCCAAATACGTCAGCGGAATCAGACACACACTTCTTCCTCTGTCACCATTTGGTATTGCGCACCCAGTCTCTGTTTTCAGCCTACAATATACCCACCGGGATATCTGTACAGTCAGTGTACATCAACGTGCACAGTTACAAGAAACGAAGATCATCCGGTAGCCCGGGACTTCTTGCTGATATCGCCGAATTGATCACGAGGCACCGGGGATCCTGCCCCAGGTATTCCCACCCCTCCCTTGAGCCTCGGTTGCTTCATCGCAATTCGTTCTTCTCCCCGTTCGTCTCATCCCATGTCGACTGGTCATTCAGACCATGCCTATGACCCTCACCAAACCCCAGAGTCTATTCCGCAGTCCGCTCCGATGAGCGAAACAGCGCCGCCGGGATCGTCGCTTATTCGCGGCGCAACAGAACCAATTGCCTCGACTCATACCGACACGATGCACAAATCAAAGAATGCCGACCAAAAGGTGGACAAACGTACATTGGACTATGTGGTCAAGAGTGGCATTGCGGGAGGGCTGGCGGGGTGTGCGGTAAGTTGATATGAGAAACCACCGTACCCGCGGAATTTGTACTAATTGATCGCAATATACAGGCCAAGACTGTTGTAGCACCGCTCGACCGCGTGAAGATTCTATTTCAAGCATCAAATCCTCAATTCGCCAAATACACAGGTAGCTGGACTGGCTTGTTCGCAGCGATTCGAGACATCAAGCGCAGTGAAGGCACCAAGGGACTGTACAAAGGCCACTCCGTGACTCTCCTCCGCATCTTCCCCTATGCGGCGATCAAATTTCTTGCATATGAGCAAATTCGTGCCGTCATTATTCCTTCCAGCGAACATGAGACCCCATTCCGCCGCTTGATCTCCGGAAGTTTAGCCGGCGCTACCTCCGTATGCTTTACGTATCCATTAGAGTTGATGCGAGTGCGAATGGCCTTCGAGACACGCCAATCGCACCGCTCAGGGTTGGTGGATATCTGGCGCCAAATATACTACGAACGAGCCCGACCTCCGCCAACCCATTCCGCTGCAGCCGCAGAATCATCCTCCGTTGCTGCGGCTGAAAGCGCTTCTTCGGTCATGTCAAAAGCCTTACCTCGCACTGGGATTTCCAATTTCTACCGTGGCTTTTCCCCAACTATCCTCGGAATGCTCCCTTACGCTGGAATGTCTTTCCTCACCCATGACACGGTGGGTGATTTGTTCCGCCACCCCGTTCTCGCGCCCTATACCCTCAGACGACTTCCAAGTTCAGAGGTTTCCGCAGAACGGTCTAGACGACCACCGCTGAATACCACGTTCGAGCTTCTGACCGGTGCCGTGGCCGGTCTCGTCTCGCAGTCTTGCTCATATCCCGTTGAAGTCCTCCGTCGGCGCATGCAGGTCGGGGGTGCAGTTGGAGACGGGCATCGTCTCGGAATGGCTGAGACGGCTCGTACAATTTACCTTGAGAGAGGGTTCCGAGGATTCTGGGTCGGACTCACTATTGGATACGTCAAAGTTGTGCCCATGGTTGCAGTCAGCTTCTACGTTTACGAGCGAGCCAAGATTTGGATAGGGATCAATTAGACTTGTTAAATACCCAGCCCTTTGTTTGCACATATCATGTGGGCTCTCGATACTCTCTGGCGTTACGGGGATACCTTGGGAGGTTTTTCTTTTTGGCATAACTATAGAGCCCAAGTGGCATCTTCACTGATATACCGTCAATCCCATTTAGATTTTTTTTTTCTGTTTCTTCTATTACTCTTTTATATCTGCATTAAGGTGGCTATTCTACGTAGTACTTAACCGCTAAATTAATGCGGTCCAACAATCTTCGGCGTCCCTCCAAAACCCAATCTAATGGACTGATAGCCCGAGCGCACAGACCACCCGCATAAAAAAAGTTACGGATCTCCGCTCCTCACGATTAACAATTTTCTCTACTCGAACACCACAAAATGACGACTCGCAAGCACAACGACTTCCTAGATATCGCAGCCAGCGATGACGAAGCCAGCGCCAGCGACCGCGGCTACGACTCCGAAGCCAATGCAGCGGAGAGCAAAGGACGAGCAGTGAAGCGGCGACGAACAACGACGCGGGCTTCTCTCTCGTCAGGTTCTGACGAAGACCAAGACCAAGACCAAGACCAAGACCACAAAGACGGAAGCGAAGATGAAGACACCAACGAAGACGGTGGTGCACTCCTAGATGTCTCCGAAGAACCCAGCACCAGCACCAAAAAGCCCGCCAAATCACTCAAAGCAAAAGACAAACTTGCTAAGCTTGCGAAGCCACCCAAGAAAGACAAATCAGGCGTCATTTACTGTGAGTCTTATGCCGACTCTGCTAGATATGTACTCGTTATCCAGACCAGCTCGCTGACAATCATCAGTCTCTTCTCTCCCTCCATACCTCAAACCCTTCGCGCTGAAAGGCCTGCTAGAGAAACGCGGTTTCGACGGTATCACGAAAGTATTTCTGGCGCCTCTTCTCCCCTCCGCAGCGGGCCACAAACACCGCAGTAATAAGCGCAAGCTCTATACGGAAGGATGGGTTGAGTTTAAGAATCGCAAGACGGCCAAAATCTGCGCTGAAACGTTGAATGCGACGATTGTGGGTGGTCTGAAATCTAGCTGTCAGTACTCTCCACTCCCACGGAAATCCCTGCTACTTTGGTCCGATTACAATACTGACGACGACTACGTTGTATAGGGTATCACGACGATGTGTGGAATATAAAGTACCTGCGTCGGTACAAATGGTCTGATTTGATGGAGCAGATTCAGCGTGAGAGAGCTGAGCGTGAGGCGCGCATGCGTATCGAGACTTCTCGTGCGCAGAAGGAGGCGAAGGTGTTCATTGAGGGTGTTGAGAGTGGGCGGATTGCTGATGGTATGGCGAAGAAGAATGAGGAGAAGATGAAGAGGAGGTTGGAGAGTGCTGAGGGTGGGGAGAAGGAGGCCGTGCAGTCTAAGAAGGCTGTGTCGTCTACAAAACGGCGGTTCCATTTCCAGCAGAATGAGGTTGTTCGGGGGGCGAAGGATGGTGCTGTTGCTGACGATGCTAAGCGGGTGCTTGGGAAGATTTTCTAGATTTGTTTTAGTCGACAAACGTCGCTTTCCATCCCATGTCTTTTACGGTTGAGACCATGTTTTAGGAGTCAGAATTTTGCACATTGCATGTATCTATTTGAAATAATGAACTTTTTTTGTTGATTGGAAAGACCCAGAAAAACCACAGAAACGCCAGCCGATGATCGCCAAGGATATCATTTGCAGTAAGCTCATTCATTGTCATCCATGTTCAACTCGTCAAAGTCATCAAGCAGCTCCTCCATGTTGATCTTGGGCACGGCATGTCCCTCTTCGTCCATCTCTTCATCGTCATCCTCGTCCATCTCGTCTTGCAAGACCTGCTGTTGGCGAACCTTATACAAGTCAAGAGTTTGACGCAGCTCCTGATCCTCCTCAACATCACGCAAGAACATCTCGTAATCTTGCTCCATACGGGCAAGCTCCTGCTCCTGGCGCTTGGTTGTGGGAACATTGGCATTGGGGTTGGTAGCTTCTTCCTCGTGCTCGCGAGCCATGCGCTTCAGCCGCCAGCTGCGCTTGGACTTCTTGCTGCGGACGTAGTGCTTCTTGATCAGGACCACATCCGGGACTGTTGAGCCGTACTGGTGGCTGTTCTCGATGTCATCGAAGTGGGGGTTGTTGAACTGGGTTCCGGTCAAGTGGTAGCCAAGAACGGAATCACCAACGTGCAGAATACCACCCAGATGAGTCCGAGTGAAGTAGGTAGTGTCGTTAGATCCGAGGTCAACAGCACGTGCAACGGTGGCCTCAGATAAGAGGTAACGACCATTAGAGATGCCGGTAGATTCGATGTCCAAGACAATGAATTCCTTGAGCTCAGTGATATCTGCGAGGGTTGAGAATGGCGAGCGCCAGTAAGTGCCGGTAGGAACATCGGTTGTCCGGAGAGTGCAGGGGTCCATAAGATTAACAGCAGTACCAACGCGGTGGCAAATAGTGAGCGGGCTGATATCAGATAATGAGCGCGCCAGCTTAATCGGTAGAGCAACCAAATCATCCTTGCAGATGGGGATAATCTCGCATGAGAAGTTGAACTTCATTGACTTGGTGCTTGTGTGGATGTCCATAGAAATCAATTCTTCGGACTTCTTAATCTTGCATGGCACGACACTGCTGAGGAAGTCCAGCATCCTTTGAGCATGGTTGCGCTGACTGAAGTAGAAATCAAGGCCATCTTTCGCTTCCTTGATGTTGACGGTGTCCTTGTGAGCACCGTGCTTAAGGATTAGCTGTTCCAGGTACAAGAAAGTACGCTTGTGAGGAACTTTCTGGCGAACCTGGACGGAGGCACGCCAAGTGTTTGCCGTAAACGATTTCTGGCAATCAGAACATTGCTGATTGGCCACAACATAAACAATTTCGAAGCTCTGCTGAATGATAGTACCCTGGAAGGCCTCGGACTGAATCTGCAACTTAAGACGAATTCTCTTTGAATGAGGCTCAGTCCAAATGAAGCTGGCGTCGATGATTCGGACTTTGTTCAGACCACGGAGCCTTTTTAGACAGATGGCGAGTAATTCCTTTGATTCGGGGGCTGCGACAACCCAGCTGGTGGGGGGCTGGAGCCAGCGCTCACAATCCCTACAGCAGTGAAGAACTGCGTCTCGTTGCACCTAAAAGAAAGGAATAGATGTCAGCCGGTTGAACAGAATACGGGAGGCGCCACCAAATCTGGGGCTTGAGGGCTCTTGAGAACGTACACCTTGGGAGACATCAACGGTAAGCCTGATACAATCCGTACACAAGGCTCCGGCCGAGGTAGTTCCGTCGATGGGAGCACCACAGTTGCAGCAGAGAATGCTGTAGGTGAGCGTTAGCAATCAAGCCTTAGGTGGGGGAATAAAAAATCTTTGCGATAAGAACTCACGTTGCTGCAGTCTGCTCCTGCTGGCCCATATAAACGGGCGCATCGAGATCCATCGACATCTTGATTAAAATCAGGGATCAAAACCCAAGTGATGGGATAAAAAAGAGGGTATAGAGGACTTGAGGAGTTCCAACACTGTAAATTTGTAAGTTGCCCCTCCTAAATTGGATCTTTTTTCGGGATGACTCAGCTGTTTGCACAGTTTGCTTCCGCTATCGTTGATATCACTTTTGGAGCAAATCAGGAATCAAGAAGCCCAGAGTTCGACTCCCTTGACATTCATATTCCCAATACGAACGCTATGAGCAGAATACTCTTAAGAAGGGCTGCGTGCCGAATTTGTCAGCCAGAGATGCTGCGGTCTTGTATCTCTGTTTCTGGCATTCCAATGCCACGATCCTATCTTTCGTCTCCTTCGATCTCCAACCCCAGAGCGTTCTCCGCTGTAACTTTTCTACGGTCCGATCGCCCTCCAACTTCGCACGAACTTGATATACATCTGTCAGAATCAGAAGAGCCATTAGCACAACCTGAAACCGATGCGCCTGTAGCATCAAAGAACATCCCTTGGTATCTGCAGGAAGAGGCGCCGACCATCAAAGAGCGCTCGTTGGCCGAAGCCCACCTTCCCCAGCTCCCAGATGACTCACCAGAGATGCTCAAAACCCTCTTGGAATATACCTATAAGGACTTGGGCTTAGATGGTCTCAAACTATTTGACTTACGCGGACTCGAAATCCCTGCAGCTCTCGGTGCCAATGTCATCATGATCATCGGGACCGCTCGCAGCGTCAAGCATCTGAACGTCTCTGCGGATCGCCTCTGTCGCTGGCTGAGAAGTCAATACAAATTATCTCCATACGCTGACGGCTTACTCGGGCGCAACGAGTTGAAAATCAAACTCCGCCGCAAAGCCAAGCGCGCGCGCGCCGCAAGTGCCGCAGGCGCAATGATTGACGAAAAGGACGACGGAATCACCACGGGATGGATCTGCGTGAATGCGGGTGTGGTGGACAAGGGTGCTTCTACCACACAGCTCAGTGATGTGGGGATTGAGGGCTTTGGTAACCTTGACCTTGGGACCAATGTGGTAGTCCAGATATTCACGGAGGAGAAGCGAGCTGATGTTGACCTTGATGGCCTCTGGGAGACTACACTAGCCCGTGAAGGGCGGAAGAACGTCCGAGAGAGAACGGAAGATCTCTCAAAGACTAATGCTGCACCTCCTAGGTCTATGTCGGATGGATTTGGCTCAACTCCTGGCGGCCAATGGCGTCATTTCCATAGCCCGCGGTGAAACCTGCTACCTGCTTTGAAATCATCGCAGTCTGGTCTTCAAGCCGCTTTGTCTAGTATGAGAGCTCTGCCTTTCCTTGATTTGAAAGGCGCAGCGGCACATCAATTCCAATTCCCAAAGATCGACATCCTTGCTTCGAACCATGGCTAAGGTCAGGCTGAGAGTGCACAGAAAGAGCTTGGGCGCAGGCCGAATGATCAAGAAGCATTTGCTCGGAAGTGGAGAGGTTTAATTTGTAAAATAGTCTAGCATATATATTCCAGTGTACAATATTATGATACCTGTCTTAATCTCACTAACCATTCAGTGAAATTTTTGTGCAATTATATCTCCGATGGTCGCGGAGCCGTGGACCATGGCGGGCGCGAAGAGACGTAGTCAGCTCGGATAAGTTGAGCCTCGGCAGGTGATCACTGGTTCCGGCGACACTCTCCTCATCTTTCTCCAAACATCACCCTGACGAGGATGACTGGCACTCCTGACAATGGAGTATCTTCCTAGTCTTCAACAGGAGTTCGATGAGCAAAAGCCATCACTCTTCGGTAAGTCGGTCGATACTTCCCCGCGAAGATGGGGACTCACCCCAGACGGGGGGAATCCACCCCATGCATGACCAGATTCACTAACATAGAGACCGCGCTCAACAGAACTCCTCGCAGAGCAACAGCTCTCAGGTTTGATCCCTCCGTCCTTACGATATCTTCTCGCAATTGCAACACACCGCCACCCGCGCTACCTCCTTCGGATCCTCAATTCATACGATGAAGTTTACGCCCTTATCTCACTAATAGTCGAGCGTTACTACTTGCGAACATTCGGCGGCTCTTTCACAGAGAATTTTTATTCATTGAAACGTGAGCGCGTTCTCCGTATCAAGAATGGCGAGATCCCGCGCGCCCAGGTCGGCGCCGCAGGCCCCGTGCGGGAGGCCCTGAAACTACACTCGACGGACATTTGGAAGAACTTGCTCGTCATAGTTGGCATTCCCTACTTGAAATGCAAGCTAGACGAAGGATACGATATACATGTCGCGCCGCACGCATCCTTGGCCTCGAGCACCGGCCCGCGATATAACCCCAGCGACGACCTGCCGGCCAATCCGTCGCTGCGCCAGCGCATCTTTCACTATTACAAATGGTTTCTGCGGAACGTGTACCCATCTGTGAATGCAGCATACTACTTCTCCGTTCTGGCGTTCAATCTCGCGTACCTCTTCGACAATACGAAGTACTCATCCCCATTCCTGTGGCTCATCGGCACGCGGATTCGTCGCCTCGGCGTCGCAGACCACCGCGCCATAGCTGCAGTGTTAGATCCCAAGCCCGCCCCCGGCGCCGGACGATCTCGGCGTCCCGGTGGTGGCCTGCTAGGCCTTCTTAGCCCACAAAATCTTCACACTCAGCTTCTGAGCTCGCTGCGCTACTTCCTTCCTGCGTCGATCTTCGCCCTGAAGTTTTTAGAATGGTGGCATGCAAGTGATTTCTCTCGCCAGCTCGCTCGCAAGGCTACAGAGGTCCTGGACCTACCCGCTCCCGTTGTGGCAGGCCTGACTTCTCCTGCAGAACGACGGCAATCGTCGATCCAGGATGAGAAAGAAAAGGCCAAGAAGCAGGCCGAACAGGAGAAGAAGAGTGCTGCGGGAGACTTGAAGCCAGCACTCAAGGCCCCTCGCCGCCATCAGCCACCCATCTCCGCTACCTCCTACCTTCCCATATACACCGTCTCATTGCCTCCGGCTGATCCCTCGAGCGCTAATACTTGCCCAGTCTGTATGGGCCCACTTGTCAACCCAACTGCTTGCCAAACTGGGTATGTGTTTTGTTATGTGTGCATATTCCACTGGCTGAATGGTGAGCACCAACGCCAACTTGATTTCATGAATGGCGAGGGCGCTGGTGCACCGTGGGAAGAGGAGATCACAGGCGATGACGAAGAAACAAAGAAGAGCTCTGGTGGAGATGTTTCTGAGGAGAGCCCCCGCAAACGGTCTGGCAAATGGGAGAGTGGCAAAGGCAGGTGTCCCGTCACGGGGAGGAGAGTGCTTGGGGGCACTGAAGGGTTAAGGAGGGTGTTGATATAACCTAGGATGGCCCAGGTGTATAAATAGCCCAAAGCGCTTTGTTAATCGCACATTGTACAGCAGACTGTCAAAGCAAGGGCTAGTAGAGGGAATATAATCATATATCAGTGCGCGACGAAGATTCATCTACTTTCATACTCAAGAGACTATCGATTCGAAGCTTTATAAAGATCAAATTTATGTAGCTCTTTCTCGCCTCGAGTTGTTTTATCACGTGATTGACCTGTTGCCTTATCGCCTTGTCGCCTCAGGCTGTATTCCAATTTTGTTTATCTTGTTATCGCCTCAAGTGTTTCATCTCGTTATCGGCTTGTTTAGTTACTTATCGTGTTATCGGCTTGTGGCATGTTTCCTTATCGCGTTATCGCCTCAGGGTCATTTCTCGCGTTATCGCGTTATCGGCTTATTGCCTTGTTGCCTTGGCGCCTTGTCGCCTCAGGCTGTAACATTGGAAACAACGTCATGGGGGGATCTCTGTCTCTGGACTCCGCTACGGAGCCGCACCGTACTGATCAGAGGACGGCCTACGCAGCTTCGGCTACATGTCGAATTTTTCTCAGTCTTTTTCAAGCGATGGAGAGCTTTGATGATGCTCCTCCCATTGGAACAGTTAACCACGAGCTCCCGTTCCACGATGACCACCTTTCAGTCCCATCCGCCGACCTTTCGGACGACACTGCGGGCGCACCCAAAGCAACGAACTCGAGGACGTCCTCAGGAGTAGAGCGCACCGTTGATGCTGGATCTGTTGACGATGAGTCAATTTTGGAATTTCCCCCTTTGCCTTATGACCCATCCGGGGCTCGGATTGAGGATGAGGAGCCACAGGTAGCGACATCTTTTGAGCGAGAGGCTCCATCCGCCTCTGCGCAACAACATCGATCGAGTTCAGACAACTCGGAGGACGAAGGGATTGGCCGCATGCACAAATTTACCCTCTACGAGACCGCGACCCGATTCTACATGGTCGGGATCAATCTCGCGGAGACGCGTTTCCGGATTCTGAAAATCGATCGGACTTCTGAGTCTGGGGAGCTGAGCATCACCGAGGACGACATGGTGTACAACAAAAGAGAGATGGTTCAGTTGCTGGATGCTATCGACGATGGCAATAAGAGCTCTGGCGGGTTTAACCAGAAATGCAGCGCATGGGCATTGCTTGGTTTCATCCAATTCACAGGAGCATACTATATGCTGCTCGTCACCAAGAGGAGCCAAGTCGCCATGCTGGGTGGTCACAATGTCTACCAGATTGACGAAACAGAGCTGATCCCACTGACAACGTCTCATGCGTCACACCTGAAGACAGAGAGGCATTCAGACGAGGCACGCTACATTGCGATACTGAATAACCTTGACTTGTCACGCTCCTTCTATTTCAGTTATTCCTACGACATTACTCACACACTCCAGCATAACATGTGCCGTGATCGTAAGCTTTACCAGGATGACCACCCACAGTCATTTCGGCATGATTATCACCCCATGTTCATCTGGAACCACCACCTTCTTTCACCCGCAGCCGAGGCACTCAAGAATCCCTACGAGTGGTGTCTGCCGATAATCCATGGATATGTGGATCAATCCAAGATGAGCGTCTATGGGCGACCAGTCTACATCACAATTATCGCTCGTCGATCTCGATTCTTCGCCGGAGCGCGTTTTCTCAAACGAGGCGCGAACGATCTGGGATACGTTGCCAACGATGTGGAGACCGAACAGATTGTATGTGAACAGACAACAACTTCATTCCATTCTGCGGGCCCAAAACTGCACGCCAATCCTCATTATACCTCGTACGTTCAACACCGCGGGAGCATTCCTCTCTATTGGACGCAAGAGAACACGGGCGTCTCACCCAAGCCGGATATTCAGCTCAATCTCGTTGATCCGTTCTACTCGGCTGCGGCATTGCATTTCGACAATCTCTTTGAAAGATATGGCGCTCCAGTTTATGTTTTGAATCTCGTGAAATCACGAGAACGAACCCCGCGAGAGTCCATACTTCTCAAAGAGTTCACCAATGCCGTGACTTACTTGAATCAGTTCCTTCCTGATGACAAAAAGCTCATATACAAGGCATGGGATATGAGTCGCGCCGCGAAAAGCCGTGACCAGGATGTGATCGCAACCTTAGAGGACATTGCAGGCGATATTATTCCCAAAACTGGCTTCTTCAAGAACGGTAATGACGCAGAATCTGGTTTGCGGCTTCAGAATGGTGTCGCAAGAACCAACTGTATCGACTGCCTCGATCGGACGAATGCTGCTCAGTTTGTCATCGGCAAGAGAGCACTTGGCCATCAGCTCCATGCCCTTGGGGTCATAAGCGACACAACGGTGGAATATGACACCGATGCTGTCAACCTCTTCACCAACATGTGGCATGACCATGGTGACACTATTGCTATTCAGTACGGCGGATCACATCTGGTGAACACCATGGCTACTTACCGCAAGATTAATCAGTGGAGCAGCCACTCCCGTGATATGGTAGAGAGCTTCAAACGGTATTACAATAACTCGTTCCTTGATGCACAGCGCCAAGAAGCATACAACCTCTTTCTTGGAAACTACATCTTCGCCCAGGGCACTCCGATGCTTTGGGATCTTCCCAACGACTACTACCTTCATCACACCGATCCAAGGTCTTTGGTCAAAGATAAAAGAAAGAAGCCCAACTACATCTCCTGGTATACCCCGGAAAACCTCAAAACCAGGGAATTCCCGCCTCTGCCATTCCACCCCAAAGCGCCGCTCTCTCACTTCGATGACTTCTGGCAGGAATACTATCGACCACAGGCCTATTCCACTCTTTCCAAGGTCTTCTCCTGGAAAATGAACTCTACATCCCGCTATCTGCCCCCAATCCGCCCAGGCCATCCAGTCCCCGATCTTAGTCCTTTTGTACCGCGCATTCCTCCAGAGCAAATCCAACAGCGCAACGTCAGGATACAAGAACCACCCAACAGCCGTAGTCGCGTCTCGGTCAAGAAGATGCCAAATCCCGAATCCGCACCCACTTTGGCCTATCAGCCACCCTCATCTTCGAGACATCCTCCTCCCACGGGCATCATCAAAGAGCCCACTTTCGAGGTTCACCAGGCATCTTGCATTCCACCAATTAACCCACCAAACTCCCATTCCGCCCCCAGCAAAGCGGAGATTGCCCAGTGGACCCTTGGCCAGCTGGTCAACGACTCCCTGAACCCGTCTGTCACCGCTGTTGAGGCAGAGGAATACGAGCGATACATCAACCACCCGCTTAAGGTCCCGCTTGTCGTCACTTCCGAGGCTGAAATGACAGCCTCATCGCTGCAGGATCACGGCTACAATCTCGACCTCCTGGAGTATACAAAGAAGTGCAATGTCGAGGAGTCTGCGCTGGAGGCGAGGGCTGCGGCGAATAAGGATGACTACACTGAATTCTTGAATGTCTCCGAGAACGGAATTACTGTCGTTAAGGAGGATTTCGAGAAAAAGAGGTACAAACGATACGGCCAGTGGTTGCGAGGAAAGAGTCTTTTCAAGCAGCGAGTTGATGTGTGATACCCCCTATGTACTTGATTTCCTCTGTCACTTCTTGCTGTCCCCTTTCCGCTTTAGTGCTCAGTCCTTGTCGCTTTTTGCTCAGAGTACCTAAGCTGCATCAATAAAATGCACCTGGCATTTCAAATGTGATCTTCAATCCTGGTAAAATGACTGCAATTAATTGCGCCGTAATGGACCTTGCTATTTGGCTCTTCAGACTAATTACTAAGGTTGAGGCTACTAAAAGATTAAGTCATACACCCTTAGGTGTAAGCTGACATCACTCTTGATGAATTTTATTAGGGCTATAATGCTCAAGAAACATCTTTCCTCAAATTCAGATCACACGTTCAAACATCAAAGATGCCGTTTTCTTTCCCCCGCCGTAAAAAAAAGCCGAGCCGGGATCGAGTACAGAGAAAAGGCGGAGCCATAAGGGGCGACAAAGACCATTGGGAAGTTGGTCTCGAAGGATCTGGAGAGATCGGTATTCTCCAAAGATATCGCTTGTCTCAATACCGGAGGGAAGTCGAAATAGACAACACTAGACCCCCCTTTATCTCACATAGGCTTCTCTTTGTAGAGGAAGACCTCCGGGAAGTTATTCAAGAAGAGATATATATTAAAGAGGGAGCTGCCTTGAAAGATGCCAAAGAGAGGCTTGATGCTTTGAATGCCAAATACTGGCTCTTGGAGCAAAAGTGGTGGCATTATCGTTCCTGTCTAGGTGATGGGTCTCGGCTACGAGCGTTCGAGTTATGGCGGTCCCACCCTAAATGGTATATGCACCGCGTGCTCGTTGAAGATTGTGCTGGCCGACAAGGATGCTGTGCTCGTGGATATGGCTGTTGTCTTAACCGTCAGATTGGTCCAACGCGTGTGCTTGGAGCTGGACATTGTACCTTTGAATGTGAATATTGTCGCAGAGCTCGAGGCTTCGACGTTTCTGAAGAAGACAAGAGATCGTTCAAAGAACAATGTCGGGAAGAAATAAACAATCTTGCCAGGCATCGAATCTCACGAGTCGCAATATGGGGGCTTGTCGGTGATAGCTACGACAGCTCATTTGATATGATTGATGCGCCACCAAGCTATAGGCAGATTGACGGCAAAAGTCAAGGCAAAAAAGAGAGATAAGACTGGCTGATTGGCTTCGATGGATATTGCTCTTGCTCATTACACTATTGCTGTCTCTCGGATGATTGCTTCCCCTATAGTTTACAAAACAATCTCGTAACCCGCGTAGAATCTTCACCTTTTCATCATTTTGCAATATACGTACAGTCTCAAATAGGAACTCTTGAGACTCCTCAGAAGAATCAGAGTTCAATCTACCTTTCAATGGAACTCTCTTTTGTACTCTCTCACACAATATCTCCCTGATCCAGTACACCTCGAAGGCATCTCTAAGGGGCTCCGCCTTCACAGGTTAGAAGTATAATACTAAGAGCCGAAAGAGGCTCTCTTATTACCTTAGCGGGGCCGAGAGGCTAAAACAGGGTGGTGAAGTATTAAAGAGGTAGTAAAAATAACTATTATAAGGATAAAGGGGTCGAAGACCTCGATGACGTTTATAACTTCGATGAGACCGGTTTCGCGGTAGGGTTAACGGCAATCGCGATGGTTATTACTAGAAGGGAATACTACGGTCGGCGAGCAGTTTCACAACCCGGAAATCGCGAGTGGGTGACCGTGATCGAGTGTATAAATGCTTCGGGGTGGGCGCTCCCTGATGGGTCTGCGGTGGTGGAGTTCATGGGGCAAGATGAGGATGAGATTGATCAGTTGGCTTTGGTGTATGCGACCTATTAGAAGCCGGCAGAAGTGGTTGCTTGTGAATATGCAATTGTTCATTTGCCATTTTGGCCCATCGTGTAAAGTCATGTTGCATGATATGTACATGTGTGTGTATCCGAACGCCGAGGTTCCGCAGAAACCTTTCCCATATGCATCGCGCTGTATGAAAAATCAAAGGAAATAGAATTTTAATGGGTGGTCTCCTCTGGGAGAACATCATCCGGATTCTCCCCAACCGCCTGTCCCACCAAACGTACGACACGCTTGATGGCCTTGGACGCGGGACTGTCCGGGAAGTTATCCACGAAGCTCTCACCAAAGTCGCACGCCATGCCAACCCTGGGGTCCAGAGGCACAGCGCCCAGGAATGGAATTCCCATCTTCTTCGCTAGCCGACGACCACCACCAGTCGTTGCACGGAAGATCTGAGACTCGTGCGTGCAGTTGGGACACACAAATCCAGACATGTTCTCGACCAGTCCCAATACTTTAATGCCAGCCTTGCGACAGAAGTCCACCTCCTTGCGAACATCCAGCAACGAAACCTCCTGCGGGGTAGTCACGACAACAGCGCCGTCAACGCCGGACTCCTTCAGCAAGGAGTTGACGGATAGATGCTCGTCGGAAGTTCCAGGGGGAGTATCGACAATGAGGTAATCGAGCTCGCCCCAATCCACGTCCTTGAGAAATTGCTTGATCAGCCCGTTCTTCTTGGGTCCGCGCCAGATCACCGCGTCATCCCGGTTGGGCAGCATGAACTGCACACTCATCGCACCCAGGTTATCGGTCACCCAGACGGGACTCCAGCCTGCATTGCTGATGTGGATGGTCTCGGACTCGACGCCCATCATCTTCGGGATTGAGGGTCCGCAGATATCCGTGTCCATGATGCCGACTGTGGAGTCTGGGTTTGCGGCGAAGGCGTGCGCGAGGAGGGTCGAGAATGTGGATTTGCCGACTCCGCCCTTGCCGGAGAGGACTAGGATCTTGTGCCTTATTTGGGAAAGTCGTTCGGTGATGATTGGAATATCGGGGTCGGGGCCTTTGGGTGCTGTGGCGCATATCTGTTGGTTTGGACAGCCGGCACAGGCGTCGCCTTGGCCAGCTTGCTCTGATTCGGGACCTGGACAGTGCTCTGGGAAGAGTTAGTGGGTTGTTTGTCATTGGGATTCTGCGCATGCTCACCTGGTTCGGGTGCGACAAGATTGGGCGCGACCTTGGCCGATACTGCGAGAGACGCCTCGGCGACCTCCTCCACGTAGGGCGCCATTTTAATTGCTACTCTATGTGGCAATGGGAATTGTAGCAAGCGACGAAAATCAGAACATAGTGTATGCAAGAGCAAGTATGTCTGAGAAATTCGATATCTGCAGGTGGTGGCGGGTTGCTTGATAAGCGGGGATGACTAAAAAGTGGCTGCCATTGGCGGGGCAGGGCGTGTCTGCGGTGTCGGAGCACTTTGCATGTGTGATTGTAGGAAGGTGCGAAGTAGACTGTATTGTTACTCTGGATATTCCTATACGTAGTATTGTTGCTGCAATAGATATCCAGGGAATATCACAACGCTCAACCGAAGTAGAGAAAATGGATAGATCGGCCCCAGGCATGTTTGACATGGTCCATAGTTAGGTACTCTATTTATGTCCTTTGGCCGCCTAAGGCCAACAATATCGCCATAGTTAACTAGTACTGCAATGATCTATCCCAACGAGTGTCCATCCGATAACCGCATCCGCCAGAGCCAAAATTGTAGCGGACCTGTGCACCGTCAAGCGTGGGGGGGGGGTAGTTGTTAGCATCTCTACGTTGTACGGTGTGATCTATGCGACATGCCCTTAGAAGCCTGGCGTTGAGATATTCATGTGATTCTGCTCACTACTTGACTTCTGTTTTGCATTGGAACCTGGAGCCTTACTCAGTCAGTCTCATGTTTGAAAACCAAGAGGTACAACAACGCGAAAATATTCAAATGTTTAGAGATCGCCGATCTATATGCCTGTTCAAGACGCGGCGGACGAGTACGTTTTAGGTATACAAACCCTCTCTATGCGCAGTTGGGCGCATGGACCCCAAGAATCTCGAAATAGCGCCTCCGCTGCAGGGTGATGGACGTGGTCGTCGGGTTGCAACCTGTTGTTGGATCAAAGGACGAGCGGGGGTCCAGGGCTGCAGCTTAGATTGAAGGCAGTTGATAGCCCCTGGTGCATGCAGCATACATACAACATAGTATTATGAGTATTCATTATAAACCTTCGCTGCACTGATGCTAGCGATACTTGTTGCAGAGGATTTTCTCATTTCTAGTCCTGATCAACAAAAGCTCGGGGATGAGACAGCACGATGTCAAATGCTCCGCTGGCCATGGATCATCTCATTGTTCATAGTGCTTGTTGACACGATCACAATGCATTTGATATGCACCTATATAGACAGGATAATGTCTGCCGGGTGGGGCATTTCCTATCTGGGCTGTCGCCGCTTTATGAGGGCGCTCAGGCTCAGGATCAGTGAGTAGATGTCAGCACGGGCTCAGACTGGATGAGCACGCTCAAGTTCGACTAATCCACGACGTGCTCAGTGAGCACTCCTGATTCAGGTGCGTAACTCAATTTAGACCTTACCCAATAGAGACAGGCCCCATAGGGCCATTTATTCTGTGATGGTTAGTGCGTTGAACGATATTTGGACTGCCCTCGTTTTCTGGGGGATTCCTTGCCCCCAAAATAATGCGTCATGTCTATCAGGCACAAAGAAGACGGCGAAGGCCATCCGATTAGGGATAGTCTAATCAAGCTTCCCTTAGGTATCTTTTTTAGTATGGCGGCCGACTCGAGCTCGAAGCCTCAGCTATATTAAGGACAACATGTCCCCATGAACCAGCTCTTTCATGGAACCTTAAAAGAGACCTTCAAGTTGAGATATGAGCTCAACATGTACATATATAAGAAAGAACAACCTTGGAACCTTGGAATACATGTAGGCAGAAATCAATACGAGCCACAGCACAAGGCCTGCAAGGACCTAACAGTCACGCTTTCCTCATCCGTTCCCTGAGCTCTTGCGGGCATCTTCCAGTCCCGAAGCCTTTATAATCTTCGTTCGCCCTCTTCCTCTCCTCTCCTCTCACAACGTCCTCTAATTTCACCTTCGCAACACCCGTGGAACTTCTTCTGCGGGGTTTGACTCGGCTTCCTCTGTTTCTTTCTTTACCTTGCGCTAAACCGGGGTCTTCATCTGCAGAGTTTGACTCAGCAATGGATCTCCTCTAGGTTCCTTTCATCTTGTGCTGAAACTATTTATCGTTCTCTTACTCATCAGTGATGGCTGATCCGGCTTCTGTTCTTCGGCCTTCGGGCCATCTCATACCTCCTTTGTCACCACGCAAGAGGCGTCGTTATCTGCGTGATTCCGAAGAGTTAGAAGGCGAGATGAGCCTGGAGCAGTACATACATTCGTCTGAGTTCTATCGATCGGTTAGCCTCACCAGCCCACTACCACTCCCCGTGAAAATGGAGACTGTCCCTGCTCTAGAACAAGAAATAAGTCCACTTTACCCAGAGGTCCTAGCCATCATGCACCGCCACAATTTGAATGGTATCACAACCTTCGAATGTGGGAAGATGAATAACCAAAGTATCCTGGCGGTAATAATCCTTTGAACTTCTTCTCTGTCTGTCTGAACAACTCCGACCCGAACATTCCACCTCTTGGTCCAATTAAAGACGACGTCGTGAGACTCTTTCGCCAGCACAAGATCAACGCGCATGTTCAGATCATAAGCAGCAGGCACTGTCATCGTCCTAATATGTTCTTCATCGGCTCAGCCCATCCTCTTGTGAGAGCCTACGAACGAATCAAACACAAAATTGTCAGCCTGCTCAATCAGACACTCGGCAATAAGTGGCGGTTGCTTTGCCCCTTCAATGTTGGCTCAACAGTAGCCAAGACACAGCCGACAATCGTGGTACTCGTGGAGCCATGGACACGTGCAAATTGGTTCGAGCTGCGAATTCAGATCCAGCAACAGCTTTCGCCGCACACGGAAACGGATGACTTCGATATCGAGTTTTTGCCTGGCAGCCTGTCACTCTTGAAAAATGGTGGAGAAACCTTTGTGGACCGACTCGGCCCAGATTGCATTCCTCGAATAGGCTATTCGATTGGCATTCAAGGCGACAACAAGGCGGGGACATTAGGTGGATTTGTCACCTTAACCCACGGTGGAACTGTTCATCGAGGCTTCCTCACAAATTATCACGTTGTCAGGCCTTCGGAATCTGAATGCAATGACAATTTTCTCAAAAGCCTCGATCAATTTGGGTCATCTCTCACTCGGCCTCTGAACCAGGCGATCGTCATAGAATGCCTAGCTCGCGTAGATAGAGATGCCACACTTGCCAGGCTTGACGCACGCATCGAAAGCATGCGCGAGCAGCACTCTGAGCTCAATTCCAAATTGCAAGAACAAGAATTGATTGGAGCAACTCCGCATCCCCGACTCCTAGAACGGATGGCAGATTACGACTCTCACATAGAAAATCTATCACATCAGCACGCAGCAATCAAGAGAATGCCCCACATCATGGGCGAAGTGATATTTGTGTCCGGAAAGCAACGTCGCAATGGCCGAGTCATAGATTGGGCCTTCGTTGAACTCTCCAAAGAGGCCGAAAGAGGATGTTTCAGACCAAACCGCATGTTTGCAATTCCTCCTGCCTTTCTTCCACACCAGCTTGTACCTCCGCAGCATCCCATGGTTGCCCAGGAAAACGATATTCTAACATCGTTCGGCTCACTCCAAAAAGGTGATTATTGCGTTAAGAACGGCCGTACCACTCATGTTACTTCCGGCATCTGCAATGGCGCAAAAGCGTACTGTCATTGGGGGCCCAATGAGGACAGCGAAGAACTCATCGTCACAAGTCAGGAATCTGACTTGGATCACGGCAAGCGAGCCTTTTGCTGGGAGGGAGACTCTGGAGCCTTCATTCTGGACAGATTTGGGACTGTGACTGGGTTGCTCTGGGGAGGATTGGAGCATCATGGCCAAGATGTTGGGCTGGTTTCCAGCATGTCGGAAGTCGTGGAGGCCATCAAAGAGAAGATTGGCGGTCCTGTCTCCGTGGATCTTCCACAGTGATGTTTCATCCTTTATTTTCCTCAGCGTTGTTTTTCTCTGCTTGCTTTTCTCTTCTTGTTGCTGTTCCCTGCTCTACTATTCTTTATTCTTTTCCCCTTGGCTTGACCACTGTCTACGTGGTTATAACCCACTTTATTGCTAGGTACTAGCTACATTGTTTTCCAAGGTTCTAGTCAAGATGATTCTTATGACAATCTTTGTCTGCATTACTTCCTATACTTCCATCTGCATTTAGATAAAGCTAGCGTGGTGCATTTTATTGACGTGAGCTGCTGACTTAGCTCCTCCCGCGTCTTGCTCAGGTCGTGCTCAGTGAGCAAATCAGAGCGCTCAGGTCACGCTCAGTGAGCGGGATCGGATTGCTCTCTCAGGTGAGCGTCCACCTGACCGGGGGTGGCATCCGGCTTACATAACCATCAGGTGCTTAGTTCTACTCAGTGAGCAAAAAGCGGCATGGGGTGAGTACTAAAACGGAAAGGAAAAGCCCAGACATTATCCTATCCATATGTACAATTCGGTACATAACTGCACTTACCACCTACAGACATTGACACGAGTCTGTACATTTCTTTATGAGCTCAGGCCCGCATATGTACAATGTAAGGTGTCCGCTGTATATTGTACCAGTGCTGTGGATTGCACGAGTCTCACATGCCGCATTTGCCGCACTGCACTACCCCGCTGTTGATCGAAAAGCCATGGAGAGAGACAGAAGGATAGACAGGGACGTGGGTATTCAAATCCTATCCATTTAAGAATTAGACGAGAGTCCCAACAACAATCATCGCGAAGAAGCAGACTAAGACCACTTAGCGTCTTGGTTGATCATAACCCCATTTCTTTGCCCTTCCGCTCCATTCGGAGGCCCGCACCTCTCTCCAGAGACTCGCGAGTCTCAACGGTTCCACTTCTCGTGATATATAAATAATAAGGCTCCTCGAGGAATTTCTCCTCTTTTAACCTCTCAAAGAGAGATTGTCAAAATAAACAAAGGACCACGACCATAAAAAGGACAAATCACAGGGTGGAAGTGATTTCCCTGTCAAGTGACTAACCTTTTAGTTCCTTCCGCTTTCCGGCTGTCACATGCTTCTGTCGTCACATTCTCTCCCAACGTTTTCTTCTCTCTCAACCTCCTTGTAAAGTGGCACACCATGGATCAAGGCCTTTCAACAGGGGCCCATCAAGATATTGATGGGCTACGCGAGAGAAACGTACGCACCGATTCAACAGTCGGTCGCGAGGCTTTAACAGCCGCCGGGGAAATGGAAGCCAAAGATAAGGATGGCAAGCATCTGAAGACCTTTGGGAGAACACCCGATGGGACGGGTAAGTTGTATATGAAATCTGTTGGTTTGATGTTTTACAATTGAGTCGAGGCTTGCTAGATGCACCGCAAACCCTCCCCTCAATCGTTGTCGAGAGCCCGCTGCTAACCGAGTCCGACGTGTGTTCTTAGTGTTTACCGTCCCGCAAACTCATGATATGGTCTCCCAGCTACTCTTGCCATCTGAACCTAAGAATTTTGGTGATCTTGTGGTGTTGATTTTATTGGCGGGTCATATTTTCTTCCTGTGGGTACTCCCTGCAGGAGCTAAAGTCCCGGTCTTTGCAGTCATCTACCTCTTCTGGCGTCTGGCTTACAATGGAGGAATTGGATGGCTGCTTCACAATCAATCGCACCACAAGACACTGCTTCGATGGGCGGAGAAAACAAAGGTCTTTGTCAATTCAGCCACTGGGGAAAACCCCCACCCCAAATTGTATAATTGGATCAAACGGGAATTGGAGACCAAGATCCCGCGGGATTACTCCTTCGACGAGGCTCCAATTGAATACAACACCTGGCTTGTCTTTAGACGTCTTGTGGACTTGATCCTCATGTGTGACTTCACTTCCTACTGCCTCTTCGCGATAGCTTGCGGCCACCAACCTGTTGACGAGAGTGTTTTCATGACTGTTCTGCGGTGGTCCGCAGGCATCGTGTTAGTGCTGTTTAACCTGTGGGTCAAACTAGATGCGCATCGAGTGGTCAAGGACTACGCCTGGTATTGGGGTGATTTCTTCTACCTGATTGACCAGGAATTGACCTTCGATGGCGTGTTCGAAATGGCACCTCACCCCATGTACTCGGTCGGTTATGCAGGCTACTACGGAATCTCTCTGATGGCAGCCAGCTATAAGGTGTTACTCATCTCGATCATTGCCCATGCAGCACAATTCATTTTCCTCGTCCTGGTGGAGAATCCACACATCGACAAGACTTATAACCCACCACCACCCCGAAAGCGCTCTACCTATGTGGATTCCTCTGATTCCCCCAATCTGCCCGCCGATCTAGACTCCCCGAAAGCGCCAACTCCGTCTGAAGATCAAGCTCCCAACGCGACAATCTCGTACTCGGCCAAGCCGCCCCAGTCGGTTCACAACCTCTTGGGCCTGCACAACCTTGACTTGTATAGAACCACGGATTCCTCGATCATGCTTATTCAGCTTCTTGTATTCTCTATCACTGCTCTGACACCCTCTACTCCTGGATATCAATTTTTGTTCGTGGTGCTCGCCGCCGCTTCTAGAATTTGGTACTCCGTAGGCATTGGATATATCCTTCGGAACCAATCCAACACCAAGTCGTGGACAAGACACTTTGTTAAGTATGGCGACACTCCGCAGGAAGCGTGGAGCCAGTGGAAGGGCACTTATCATCTCAGCATGGTCTTTTGCTATTCTACCTTCATTGCTGCCGTGTGGAAAATGTACACTTTCCCGGCCGATTGGGGCTACGGTTTGGTTTTGTTCCGACATGTTCTTGGAGCTGGTCTGATCAGTCTGCAAATCTGGACTTCGGTCAGCATCTACGAGTCCCTAGGTGAATTTGGCTGGTTTTACGGCGACTTCTTCTTCGATGAACAACTAAAGCTTACCTACAACGGTATTTACCGTTTCCTCAACAACCCAGAGCGTGTGCTGGGCCTTGCGGGCGTGTGGGGCGCTGTTCTCATCACCAGTAGTGGAGCTGTCACTTTCCTTGCCTTGCTGAGCCACATCCTGAGCCTGGCTTTCATTCAGTTCGTCGAGCGTCCGCACATGCAAAAGCTGTACGGTCGTAGCCTGCGCCAGGATGCTGGTCTCGTCAAGAGTCTGAAACGGTCCCTCCCACCCTCTCTCCAACAACTACATGGAAGTGTTGATAAGATGTTCGATGACTCCTTCGAGTTCATCGAGGAGCTCCTCGACAACGCACGTCCCAAGCTCGCCGCAGGAGTAACCACATTTGTCAAAGATACCACTTCTCTTTTCAAGAACTACCCCGCTCGCGTCACCATCTCTCGAATCGACGCGGACCTGGCTGGATTTGACACCCGCGATTACTCTCTGACGGTTGAAGGCACCGATGCTCTGTCTTTCGAGGAAAGCGAACAGAACAAGGGTCGTGAAGGTGCCAACGCACGCATGCCCCTGGACCGCCGAGGTGATCTTAAGGACTTGACCTTTGAATATGGCGCCCCCATCAAAGTCAAATGGACTGCCCCGCTCAACCACAGCAAGAAGGACTGGATTGGCCTTTACCGGGTCACAGACAACACCTCGCGAGAGGTCACTCGTGTGTCGTCGCAAGGTCGCTGGGTCGCAACCAACGAAGGCTCATATGACAATTCGACCTGCGAACAGGGTATCCTCACAAGTGATATTGTTGTTTCGTCCGCAGACCGTAACGGCCAGGGCACTCGCGAATTGGCATCCGGTGAGATTGTCCTTACTGGCGACAAGCTCTTCTGGACCCAGGGCGCCTTCGAGCTCCGCTACCACCACAATGGCATGCATAATGTCATGGCTATCTCGAGACCGTTCGAGATCCGTATCCGTCGTTCGGATGAGGATGCGTCCATCGCAGACGGTGATTTCTTCCTGGAACCGGCAGTCGAGAATGCCCTGTTGCCTGTTGTTCGCAACTGTTTCGACCGGGATCCTGAAATTGCTCCGGAGACAGTTGATGAGCAGTTCGGTGGCCTTGTGGAACGCGACGGCAAATTTGCCAAGCGTGTTGTATTTGCTGTCCATCAGATGTAAGTCTTCTTGTTGCCTGACACTCGTCAACCATTTATCATTTTCTGACCCCTTCTTCACACAGGTTCGGTATCGAATTGGCGCCTGAGGTCGTGAAGGCCGATGGCAACGTGCGGAATTTGGCTTGGAGAATCTGCAACGCCAAGAAAGTTCTGGTAAGTATCAAGCTATTGGCTAAAGTTTCGTACTCGATCCAAAGCTCATTAGACCATGATGCAGGCTCCCTACAGCATGTCAAGATCCAACGGGACGTCGACACCACTCGAGGAGAGCAAAGAATGAATACTTGAGGCAGATCCCAAAACCTCTAGTCCTGCCAAATTCCAAGATGGCAGGAGACGAATCCGGTGAACGATACGCAACAGGCTCAAGCGGAATTGGCGCTAGAACAATAAACAAAAGACAAAAAGACCAAAAAAAAAGATGCCACAATTATGAAAAATCATGTTTTGAAGAGAAGAGGCGTTGTCCTATTTTGCTTTCTTCCTTGCTCGGCATGCAGAGATCATGCGAGGTTCAAGATTATGATTCCCATGATGGTTTTGTTTAGATTTCAGGGGTTGGGTGGCAGGCAGTGGTGATTTTCGTCTGCCTTGCCTTCTGGGGACCCGGGAACGTTTTGTCTGTGGGCCATTGGATTTTCTTCTCTACTTCGTCGTACATAGCTTTGTGAGAAATCTATTCCTTTGCTAGTGATTCCAAGGTCAAGTCCTTAGTACACTTTCCCACTTGTGTCCACAGTGGAAAGAAACTGCTTCTGTTGGGCGAGGATGCTCTTGTTCATGTAGGTCGTGAGCATGACAGAAAAGCTGTATCTTCCAGCAAGTTCGCCTTGATTGCAGGTGGATGGCGATGGCCAACCTACATGTAGTCTACTCGACTATGGATGTAGTTAGTTACTTGAGACCAAGTGACATGTCCTACAATATAAGTGTACCTAGTGACGCATTTACAAAATACACAGTACGATTGATACATAGTACAATTGAAATGTGATGATTAAGAATAGTGTTTCAATATGAATTATTCAACGCAATCCTAGAGCTTCAAATGCTGTCAGCACAAGTCCAAAAGAGACTCAAAAAAGCAAACAAGCACGTCAGCTTCACAATTGCAAGCAAAAGTGGAAGCATATACAGTATTCAGTCAAGCCGTGTTAACTCATCCCATCCCCTGTTGGCCCCTCGCACCGGACTGTCACCCAAGACGGATAAGCAGCCCAGCATTAGGAAACCAACACAAGCCAAGTATAGCAGTACCACGCCGCGGACAAGACAGTAATGCAAAGAACATGACCAGACGACGACTAAGCCCAGAGCCTCCAGCTCCACAACCTTCCTCCCTTCCACACCCGAAGGCACAGAGGGTCCAGTATAAGGGAGTGGACACAGTGGATCGCCATCTGTATTCTTCACAATGCTGTACGGCATGGGTGCAACCTGAGGGGCGGTCCTCAAAGAGGTCGTTGAATGGATAGACTGGTTGTCATCATTATAACTGGGTGTGACGTGCAGTGCAGTGCAAGAAGAGATGATATATGTATGTACCTTTGGAATAGATGACCAGGTAGAGTATCAACGATGGGTTTACAGCTAGATCTTTTGACTTGTCAGCACTCTTGTCATTGACAGGATGGGTGAAAGACATTGATAGTGATATCATGAAGGATCAGGAGTTTTTGGTAAGGTATTTTGTTATCTTCAAAATTTTTGCAGAAGCAGAACTGAAAATTTTTTCTCATCATTTGAGGGAAATTGGGCAAGGAAAAGAAGAAACATGTTGTCTTACCTTATTAGTGGAATTTTCGTGGAGCTTGCCATGTACTCCGGGTTGAGTGCGGTGGTGTTTATATCTCTCTTTGAATATTGTTAGCCCCCGATGCAAAGCAGTGGAATATTCATAACAATAGCAAGGTTGTTGTCATAATCAGATGGTGATGCATGTTTGTTCATGGCCCATTTTTTGTCGCCAAACAGGAGTTGGAACTCTCTCATCATTTAGACGGAATTGGGGGGGGGGATTGTAGTGTACTCACGTATATCATGTTAGTGATGCATGGATAAGAATATATCAAGCATTGTCAGGCAGGGTCAACTCCTCCGACATTAGAAGGAGTTTTCCCTGTTGACAGAAGAGTGTGTGAAGAAGAAAGAGAACCGAAGAGCAAAATCGAAGAAAAGTCAAGAAAAGCCAAACGGCGCTAGGCGGTGGGGCCTGCAAACAATGTAAACTCTCAAGATTTCCGTTTCTGGGACTTCAACCATCGCGATCTCTTGACAGCTCCAATCTTGGGCCAGCTTACCTAAAATGGCTGATAGAAGACGTATCAATGGTCCGCCTGGTGGCACAAGGCCTCCAGTCTTTGCATCTCTCAAAGAATCAAAGACAGGTGTCGCAGAGCGCACCCTGCGTCAGCGCCAACCCACCGAACTACGGAAAATCTGTATGGACCGCCGACAAGCTCACCGTTGATCCAAGCTGACTCTCATTGCTCTAGATCTGAAAACAGGATTGATTCCCACCGCCTCAGGCTCTTCATATCTCGAATTTGAGCCGTCCGCTGCCCTCGCCGCCGCCCGCGCCAACCCCAAATCTTTGATCCCGCCCTCATCGGCACTCAAGGTGGCTTGCACTGTCCACGGACCCAAGCCTCTTCCCCGCTCTGTTCCCTTCTCGCCCAACCTCGTTCTCACCACTCATGTCAAGTTTGCACCGTTCGCCGCTCGCAAGCGGAAGGGACATGTCCGCGATGCCACCGAGCGTGATCTTGGCGTACACCTAGAGACAGCCCTCCGTGGCGCGATTATTGCCGAGCGCTGGCCCAAGAGTGGTCTGGATATTACTCTCACCATTGTTGAAGCAGAGGATGACCGGTGGTGGGGCGATGCTCCTGACTCGCATGATGCGTCGTGGGGCATGATGAACGTTCTTGCCGGATGTATCACAGCTGCTTCTGCTGCCATTGCGGATGCCCATATCGACTGTCTTGATCTTGTATCAGGTGGTGTTGCTGCTCTGGTCTCGGATGATGCATCAACTGCCCCGCGACTAGTGCTCGATATCGACCCAGCGGAACATCGATCAATTCTGTCGGCTTGTGTGGTGGCATACATGCCTACGCGTGATGAGATTACTGAGCTTTGGCTTAAGGGTGATAGCTCAAGGGCAGCTCTTGAAAACAGTGATGGGCGCACGGGACATGAAGCTCTGATTGACGGAGCTGTTGATGCGGCTCGTGGCGCTAATACAATTTTGGCTGACGCTGTGAGGGAATCTATCGCGAGGTCCTTTGCTCAAGTCTAAAAATGGTCATACCACATAATGAATGAATGAAGTTTACAAGCAATCATGGGGTTTAACAATCAGCTATTTCTTGTTGCCGTCTCTTCCTAATGGTCGATCTGAGGCTGCGTCAAAGGGCTAGACAGCTCACTGACACGCTGATGTCCTATGGTGCAAGCAGATGCCGGCGCGATAATCCTTTTGGATATCCCACATTGAATCACATTGATACACAAGTGACCCCCCCTACCTCAACCCTTTGAGACTGCATTCTCGACCAGATACAACCATGCAGATGGAATGAGCCGACATGGAAGCTCAATGGGACGTGCCTGCCAGTTTGAACATCGAGGCCAAATTGGCACGGCAGGAGCGAATGGGCATCCCTGTAAAACACAGTCCATGATAGTACTACAATCAACATTTTCCCAATCCCCATCCTCCTCGTTTGAGCAAATTGGAGCAATAGAGAACATCCGAAGAGGCTACGGCTGTGAGGAGTCTGATATCATACTTATCCCCATACCGTCTCTCTAATTGACTCTTTGTCGAGTCCCTCCTCAAAGCCGCTGACACCTACAATCCCCTGACTATTGGCTCCTCGAAGATACAGTATGAAGATGATATCAAAGCTCAAGAGGTAGCTTATCTGCCAATTTTTGCTCCCGGCCAAGTACAGACTGGCGAAACGCATTGCCAAGCTTTTGGGGTTTTCACAGCCATCGTGTGCTGATATCGGTTCTCCTAGCATGAATATACTGTTCAAGATATACAGTCCGAAACTCTAAACCATTAATCGGAGGGCATACCTACGCCGGGCTCTCATGCGTGTTAAATAAAATGAAGTGTAGTTCAACATGAAATGGCCACTTGATGGGCGTCTGCATACCAAGGTGTCTCAAATATATATGCCTGTCGTGAGGCTCCCTAAATTGGCCCATATCAGAAAGTCTCAATTTGCTACCTACGATTATAGGCCATTGAGATCATCGAAGTAGTCGTTAAGACGTGGGTCATGCAAACGAAGAACGGAACCATAGCTGCACTCCTTATATGGGCCTGTTCAAGAGCTTTTTGGACTGGTAGCCCGTATATCACCCGACTTAGGCTATCCACCCGTGACTGCTTACTCCATATGGGATACATGATCTAGACCGGGATTCTTTCTAAAAGTGTACTGCTAAAAAAGCAAAGAAAAAGGGGCAGATATTTAGTGCTGAACGGTGGACGGTTAAACGGTAGCCGGATTATTCCCCTGAATTGGGGTGAAGTCATGACGATCGTCTAAGACCCATCGAATCGAAGGATTGCAATCGAAATCGATCGATCGTGACCTGATAATCGATCTAAGGAGTTCGTGAGATGATTGTACACATTGTACAATGATATAGACAGAACCACTTTGTTGTTTCATATTGACCAGGAGTCCATATGCAAGATGCAGCACGTTGCGAGTGTGACATCCCCGAGAACTCCACAGATTCGTGACCAAGGTTGAAAATGAGCGGGGATCTATCATTTTCAATGTGACTAGTGTTTCATTCGCCCCCTGAGAGTCCGATGTTGACCAGGGTGATATGGGATAACTAGCATGGCATGCAAAGGTACAACACAAGCATATAACAGAGAGCGCGGAATTGCCACCGAGATCCGCCCCCAAAAGTTTAGTCTTGTTTTCTTTTCTTTGTTCAAGACTCCTCCAAATTCCCGACTAGTTCAAATGAACCCCGAGCGATGGCTCATTTACGATGTAGACCAGCGTCCGGTTCGCGTGTTCGTCCCGCTCAAAACGAGACGGCCCACGGTCTCTCTGGCGATCACTTCTCATCACACCAATGGCGGCTCGCACGGAAATTGGAAGCTCCATCGCATGGCACAATTCAAGCCCCCCAGCCCACCATGACTTGTGCGATGAATTACTACTCGAGCCATTGATTGGCACATTAAATGCTGTTGAGTGGGTCATGGCCAGTTCTAGGGAAATCACCACTGCCCAATTCTCGGCCAGCATCGCCCAGCGATCCTGGGTCTTTTCTCCTGTCAAGAATATTCATGTGTGGGTCACACTCTCCGACGGGGCTGGTCTCAGGCTCTCGACCTATCATGCAGCCTGAATTCGTGCTTCGAAGAGGAAGAAGCAAATGTCCATTTGCTGCAGGATTGACCCAGTCAGAAGCATCTCTGGACTCTGTTGTTGTAGGGTAGGGGTGGTATCGGACGAAGAGCTTAAACTGAAGTCGAAATGGACTCGGATACGGAGGAGGGAGGACTCGACTCGTCTGGTGCTCCGTGTGAAATTTTAGAACAAAGAAAAACGGTCGATGGAGTAGCCTTAAACTTTTAGTGATCGAACCGTCGCGCCTCATCTTAGGATCATGGAGAAGGACCGGGTCATTCCCCCTGATCCAGGCACAGGAACGGTGCTAGATCTGCATACCCTCTACTCTTTGACAGGAGGGCCTGGTCTACTTTTTGAGAACTTGGTTCTGTTTTCTTCTTTCTCCCGTCTTTCTAGTCAGGATGATTGACATGCCAGTTGGACCGTGTGACGGTTTTCAATTCCTCGACCTTTGATGCCATGACATCAATTAACTGTTCAATTCTTTATGACCGCTGGTCTCGTCGCTCTCTTGATTATTAGCTTGACAACTATCTTTTACATTCTATATTCCTTTTTTTTTTTTCTCGACCCCGCGGCGTTCACTGCCTGCTGCCCTTCATTTTCCAATTGCGCACCGGCTTTGCGCATGATATGTATGCGACCCTTTCAAAATGGCTGCATTGAAGAAGTTGTTCCACAAGGACAAGAACCTTGCTCGTCCAGCAACCAGCCTCGGGCTCGAGGGTTACGACATGGACGAGTCTTACTTTCATACGGCGGTTGATTCGCCGGCACGCAGTCACTTCGAGGGTGGCTTCTCCTCCAGAGACTCGAACTCACTAGATGTGGCCCATCATTTTGAACAGATTGAGAAACAGTTCGAAGATCTACATGATCGATTGACACGGCCGACATCTTTCCAATCCCAATTGCCTCTTGACACCACTCATTACGCGGTCCCCAAATCTCGAAATGGCCGCCATATCGACTTGATGGATGCCTTATATTCTGCAGAAACTCAACATCACCAGTCAAAAATCCCAGAACCTCTCTTTGCGCCTGCCAGCCCATACAATGAAGACGTTGCGGAACGAAATATGACCCGGTTCCTGCGAATTCAAAACCGGAATGGACTTGCCAACTCGCGGATACTTTCAGCTCTATACCAGGAGGATGTGGCAGACAGGAATATTGCAAAATATAGCGGCCCTGATCGCACGTTGTCTAATTTGAGTTGCCGGTCATCGCCAGCTGCACCTGGTAGAGTACGTATTCCAGAAAGCGAACGGCGCAAAGCTAGAAAGCGGGACCCGGGGAAGCCATCTTGGGTGTCAGCAGATAATTTACGGCGCAAAAACTCTCAAGATCATGAGTCGGGTACTGCACTGCAGCGACCACAGTCCCACCTTGGCCTTCGAACCCAAAGATCAGCGCCGAGCCTCGCTGCAGACACAGAGGGCTTTGTTCCACAAGAAGATGCACCCCCAACTCCTGTTCAGCGGTTGGGTGTTCCTCCCGCCTATAAGCAAGGCAAGAGATGGAGCAATACTCCCCTGCCAGATAGCCCTACCATTCCTATCCCTGGAAGCTTTGGTGAAGGCGCTGCCGAGGCTCCTTCGATGCCACGACCACCACGACCCCCTGTTCCATCTTCTCGCAGTTCATCTTTGACAGTAACATCGCGCTCTCCACCACCTTCATCGGGACCGGGCTCAAAAAAGAATGCACGAGGCCTCTCGATCAACACCCAATTGGCTGCCACAGGACGCCCCAAGATTGGACACCGTGCCATCCAGCCACCAACACCTTCAACATACGAGATGAAACGAGCTCCCAGCATCGCAGAAGTGATGAACAGCCCTTTGCCAGTTTCCACTCCCATCACTCCCCCCAAGTCATCTCCCCGCTTCAAAGCCTCGGAATTGATCGGCTTGTTCAGCAAGGCCTATAGGTCCGCTCAAGGCCCTCACCCAACCTTAGAGACACTCCAGGATGCCATCGTCCGCGAGATCAACTCCCACGAGGCATTCCGACGAGTCCCGAAGCCAGCCCCAGGCCCTCCATTCACACCCCCGTCAGACCGAGACGAGTTCGCCAACAACTCAAGACCAGCAACAGGACTCTATCGAACCTCCTCAACAAAGAGCCGTCTCACGAAGAAAACATCAATCAAGCACAAGCGAACCCCAGAGACCCGCCGCAGCATCTCAACAAGCGTCGGATACGACCGACTCCTACGCAAAGTCTCCGGCTCCCCAGCTCCCCGCCGACACACCGATGCCCCACCCCCAACCCCTGGCCTCCTCGCCGAATTCCAAGCCCGTAAAGAATCTATCATCACACGCCCCGGCTCCGGCGAACCAATCACCTACATGGACGTCCTACACGCAAGCAGTGGACAAGGAGTCACAAAACCCAGCCACCGCGCCATGCCCTCCGTCTCCCGCAAACGATACCGCTCAGACTCCGGCGGCAACCTCGCCACTATGGCCCGCTCTGCTCCCGATGTCCCACTGCCCTCGGCAACGGTCTACTGCATGCAAGCACACTCGACCCCGTCAAGTAACAACGACTCGCACGAAGACAGCGACGACGACGACATCATCCCGCTACCCAGTCCGAGCATGCCCCCCCGCGTGCAGATCGAAGGCGTCGACGAGAATAATGTCCGCTACGTGATCGACGCTGCGTCCGTTGACGATGCGCAGAAATTCATGTACTGGCCTCAGCGTGCGCGGCACGGCGTTACGTCCAATCCCTATGGGAATAGTTTGTCGCCGTTGTCACGAGCGCGAATGCAGCTTCGTGGTTCGCGCTCTGTGGAGACTTACTAGTTTCCATACGAATGCTCTTTTGCTACAACACGACGATGCCTGTTTGTGTTTCTTTGCATGATAACGATGCCTTCATGACCTTCTCTCTCTCTCTCTTGCTCCAAAAAGCCGTCCAGTCCCTTCCAGTTCTTTGTATACCGGCCATTTCGAGTTGACCTTCGATATGGCTTGCTCTATTCTTATATCTTTCGATCTTTCTCCTCACTACCACACCTGTCATCATATATCCTGCATCTACGTTTACCCCAGTCGATCTCTCTTACCTGACTCTTTCTCCTTTTCTCTCTGGACCCGCAAGCCCTCCCTTATGACACCTTTACTATTCTTCTTATCTTGTCTTATAGCAACCACCCTTACAATTCTCACCGTGCTTCTGGCCCTTTGCCAGCTCCGATGCTAACCGCCCCTGTTGCCTACTAGTCTACTGTTCCTAGGAGCTTGGACAAGAAGATGACGTATCCATCATACTGTGTCGGGATGGATTCCAGCGAGGTTTCCTAGGAACTCTCTGTACTTCTAATCCACCACGAGAACGAATAGCTGTAACGGGCCACGGCCTGGATCAGTATATCTCCACCCGATCGCCCTGACCCATTTCTTTTCTGTGAGCTTTTGGTAGACTATTTGTGGCCTAGTTAGATTGAATCAAATCTCACTTTAGCCCTTCACACCAGTTTATCAGGCGGTTCTCGCGGAGTCTCAGCGCAGAATGATCGGTATTACATGATTGATTGCATAAGTATTACGCGCCCTCAACCTCTGAGCCTCAAAAGAACCTCAAAGTTGCCTCCAATCACCGGATGCAACTCTTCTTTCGTCACTCCCCGAGAGCTAACCATCACTGACTTCAGCACCAAGTGGCCAGTGCATATATTTTGAATACTTGTTGCGTTCAGATCCGTCGTCTCTATCTAAGAGATCATTGCGGTGGGAAGGTGCACCTTCCCACGATACTCCCTAGCGATGGAGCGCTCACCTCGCCTTTCCCAACACGATGGCATCTTCACCTCAAACTTCTCTACTAACGAAAATGATCTGCTGAAGTACGACGGGTACGCAAGTTTCGCTGCCGCCCTCCAAGAGAACCTACACACCGGCCGTGAAGTTGTAGAATTTTCGGGCGTCAGTGCAAAGGATTTCAAATTCCTTACGTCCGATCGCAATAGACCCCTGAAGTCCGCCAAACTCTTATACAACTTTTTGACCGAGCTCTTGACGATCAAGATGCCCGGATTTACTAATGATACTCTCATAGGCTTGTTCAAAGCTATGGTTGACAAGCAACTTCTCGCAATGGGTGTCTTCGATGATTTCATTCCACGTGCCTCACTCCCGACTGTTCTGGCTAACTGGGCGAAGGAACCGGATGCTTGCTGGGCGCCTGAGTCAACAGGTGACTTGACTGTTGTTCTCGAAGTAGGCAGGTCGGAATCTGCGCCGCGACTGGCGACCGATGCGAGAGGATGGTTAGAAACCCTAGGGACGTCCGTCAAGACATGCGTAACGATCGAGCTCAGCCGAGCAAACAATCTCACTATTGACGTTTGGCGCCTCGGCAGAAGGTCTAGTAACACCCCTTCTCCCGCCGTACGGGAGCAACACGTTGAGATCCTCAATGGAGAAACCGGGCCCGAGATACACGGCTGGAAGACGGATCAAAACATGGATGACATCCCGACAGACGAGATTCAGTTGGATTTTGCGATATTTGTTGGGCGGCCCGCTTCCACCGATTGCGAAAAAGACATTGTCATAGATAGGAATCTTTTGGTCGCATTCGCCAACAGATTCTGGCGTCTTCAACGCCAGCACCTGCGAGGCTGATAGTCGCCTCATTTTTGACAATCCTTGCCTTTGTCGAAGAAGGTGTTGGGAGCGCGCTTTTGAGGAGTGTTTCGGTCCTTTGGAGAAAGGGAAAGAGAATGTGTCACGCCTTGAGTGTGGTCGTGGCTGGTCCTGCAACGGGAGAGGTCACTACTTCTCGCGAATCGCTAATGTTCGCTCTGATTATGTGTTAGCTTTGGAAGAGGTTGTAATGGCTTTGTTTCTCTGTATTGATACCCTAAAGCGATTGCTCGATTCTTTCTGTTCTTGATTAATATTCGCTCTAAATACCCGTTGCCTCTTCTTTCATTAGGCGAGATACACGAGCCCTACCTACTGGATACCTAGACGGCGTCCGTCCATACGAGGCTTGTGACCAAGTAAAGCGACCTCGCACTTGGGCAGTTCTCATATTGAGAATGTTGGATGTCGAGTATCAACCTAGGGAAAGAAATTCTATAAAAGCAATAATGACATGTCTCATTTTCATAATATCATTGCCACTACCTGCCATTTCCACTTGAACTCCATAATGACAAGTCAACATATTGGAGGGACGCTGGGAACCCATGTAAGTACTATATGTCATAGTCTAATACCTCAACCCATGTGGTTTTCCATGCACTAGAGATTGTCGCGAAAGACAATGGCTTCCATACTTGGCGACATAAACATCTGAGGCTTCAGACTGGATGGTAGTTCGGTGGCATCAGATGAAAGATATCACATCAAAGATCCGATATGGACACAATGGTATAGCTTAGTAAGAGCCTAGATGCAGTTAGTTATTTTTGTTTCTTATGAACCAAGGAGGAAAAGCCAGGATCTGGTAAACTTACGGCCAAACATGCACCATTTCTCAGCGGGACGCTGGCACTTGGGGTTGCAGCAGGGGGTGACACCCTTCTCGAGACCCTCGGGCTGGTCGAAAGGAATGCACAGAGACTTAGCACCCATGCTGGGAGCCTTGGCATCCTCAGCCTCGCCGGAGTCCTCCTCAGCCTTGCGGGCACTCATGTCCTTGATCTGGTCCTCACACTCCTCGGTCAAGCAGTGGGGAATGACGCAGACGTTCTTGTTGTTCAGAGCGGGAACAAAGTCATCCCACTTGGTGATCTTGATGCGGTGAGCCTTGAACTCTTCATCAGCGCGCTTGTACATATCGGCCTGGATAGTCTCAAGAAGCGCAGGAACGCCAGTAGCCAGCTCGGGGATCGGGAGGCTGCCCTTGCCCTCCTTACCGGGAATATCACGGCGGGCAGTGGTAACGAAGTGGCCGGCAGACTCGCCGGGGCCGAACTCAATGCGCAGAGGCACACCACGGAGCTCGTACTGGTTGAACTTCCAGCCGGGGGAGTAGCTGCTCTTGTCGCTGTCGGCACGGACCCCGGCAGCAACGAGCACGGCAACGAGGCCGTCGACCTCGGCGTTGAGCTTCTCGCGCTCCTCGTCGGTGGTCTTGACGGTGAGACCGACGGGGACGATGATGACCTGGACCTCGGCGACACGGGGAGGCAGAACCAGACCCTTGTTGTCACTGTGGATCATGACCATGACACCCAGGGAGCGGGTGGACAGACCCCAGGAGTTTTGCCAGACGTGAAGAGGGGGTTTCTTCTCATCGGGGGTAGAAGTGGGATCCTCGACGGTGATACCGAACATCTTACTGAAGTTCTGGCCGAGACCGTGTGATGTGCCACCCTGGATACCACGGCCAGTGGCGGGGATGTAGCCCTCAACAGTAGTAGTGTATTTACCACCGGCGAACTTCTCCTTCTCGGTCTTCTGGCCCTTGACAACGGGCACGGCGAGAAGCTCTTCGTAGATCTTGGCATAGTAGTCAAGAATGCTCAGAACTTCCTCGCGGGCAGCATCTTCAGTCAGATGCGCGGTGTGACCCCTGCATATCATTAGCATGTCATATCATACAAGAAAGTGGGTATATAAACATACTCTTGCCACAGGAACTCGCGAGACCTGAGGAGGGGTTGGGGGTGCTTGAACTCCCATCGCACTGTTGATGTTAATGATATTCCGGGGGTATGGAGAGAGGAGAAAGGTCGTACCGACAGAGTTCCACTGGTTGAGACGAAGAGGAAGGTCACGGTGACTGCGAATCCACTTGGCGTAATAGGGATACATAACAGTCTCGGAAGTAGGGCGAATGGCGATCTTCTTCTCGAGGGGGGTCGAGCCACTAGGTGTATATGTTAGCGCAGTTCAAACTTGAAGTATAAAGATGGGATGTGTTGCTGTAGAACGACGTACGCATGCGTAACCCAAGCGACCTCAGCGGCGAATCCCTCAATGTGATCCTTCTCGCGCTGCAAGACATCCTCAGACACGAACAAAGGGAAAGAGCAGTTCTTCACGCCCATTCCCTTGATGGCCTTGTTGAAGAAGTCCTGGATCTCCTCCCAGATGAAGAAAAGAGCGGGCTTGAGAATAAAGCAGCCGGAGACATCGTAGTAGTCCAGCAAATCACCCTTGGTGAGAACCTGCTGGTACCAGCCGGGAAAGTCCTCCTCCTTCGTGACATCAATACCAATCAAAGCGGCACCGTCAACCTTTTTCTTAGAAGCTTTCTTGGCCTCTGGTTTGCCAATTCCCTTCTCTCCCTTGTTTGAGGCCTTCTTATCGGCCTTGTCGGCCTTCAATTTCGCGAGCTTCGCGGCTTTCTTGGCGGCGTTCTTTGACTCACTCGCCTGGTTATCAGCGGGGGTTTGAGTGCGGTCAGGCAGGGCCTGGGGGGCAGCACCCTCGGAGGCGGGGACGTCGCTAGGGTTCTGGCTAGCCATGTTGAAGAAGCGAGCGTCTGACTAGACAGTGAGAGGGTAACCCAAATCAAAAGTAGGATTGCAAGCAAGCGAAATCGGGGTATGACTCCCCTCCGTAAAGTGGGATGCGATATCGAAAATTACTAGCACACCGCCTCGGCAGAACTTTTAGTGCCCACAGCAACCCCCCGAAGCCAGACAGCTCTGCCATCGCACTCGAATAGCTTCATATCACTTCGTCTGTTTTAATTATGGCAGGCATCTTTGAAGCGCCGCGGAATGCGGACACGCTCTGTGGGTTCTTTCGGATTGATTACATTTCTCGTGGCTAGGAACTAACCAGTCTCGCACAGTCTTGGGTGGGCAGAAAATCACCGGTGCTGATGTCCGTGAACAGAATGGTATGTTGGATTTTTAATGGAATGGGCTTTGTTAGGGCTTGATAGCTGATTCCTTTCAGTTCTGGCAACACAGGCCATCTCAAATGTCATCAAGAGCTCCTTCGGTCCGTCCGGTTTGGACAAGATGATGGTGGACGACATAGGGGTATGGACACGATGAACCCCGCAGAGCTTGGCAGCAGCTTCTAACATCTGGCAGGATGTGACTGTGACGAACGACGGTGCTACCATTCTTTCTCTTCTCGATATCGAGCACCCTGCGGGCAAGATCCTCGTCGATCTTGCTCAACAACAGGATAAGGAGGTATGGATCTCCTAAACACATATATTTAAGGCAATCACTCATCACACCATTTTCAATAGGTCGGAGATGGTACTACCTCAGTTGTTCTGATCGCCTCTGAGCTTCTCCGGAGAGGTAATGAGTTGATGAAGAACCGCATACACCCTACCACGATCATCAACGGATACCGACTTGCCCTGCGCGAAGCCGTCAAGTATATGAACGAGAATGTTACGACTAAGGTGGATAATATTGGAAGGGACAGTTTGGTCAACATTGCAAAGACTTCCATGTCCAGCAAGATCATCGGCTCCGACTCTGATTTCTTTGCTAACATGTGCGTGGACGCAATGCTGCAAGTGAAATCTGTGAACCAGAGAGGCGAGGTCAAATACCCAGTCAAGGCCGTGAACCTGCTAAAGGCCCACGGAAAGAGTGGCACTGAGTCCGTTCTCGTGAACGGCTACGCATTGAACTGCACTGTTGCCTCTCAGGCTATGACTACCCATGTGACCGACGCCAAGATCGCCTGTCTCGACATGAACCTGCAGAAGGAGCGGATGAAGCTTGGTGTTCAGATCACAGTCGAAGACCCCGATCAATTGGAGAAGATCCGCCAGCGGGAGTCCGGTATTGTTATGGAGCGTGTTGATATGATCCTGAAGTCTGGTGCCAATGTCGTCCTCACAACCAAGGGTATCGATGATATGGTTCTCAAGCTCTTCGTCGAGAAGGGAGCTATGGCAGTGCGTCGCTGCAAGAAGGAGGACTTGCGCCGTATCGCCAAGGCTACCGGTGCCACCCTGGTCAGCACCCTTTCTGACCTTAACGGAGATGAGAAGTTCGACGCATCAAACCTTGGACATGCAGAGTCGGTTGCGCAAGAGCGTATCTCCGATGATGAATGTATCTTGGTTCGGGGTACCAAGGTTCACAGTGCGGCTTCCATCATTCTCCGCGGTGCCAACGAGTACAGTTTGGACGAGATGGAGCGCTCTGTTCACGATTCTCTCTGTGCCATCAAGCGCACTTTGGAGAGCGGAAGCATTGTTCCCGGTGGTGGTGCTGTGGAAACCGCACTTCACATTTACCTAGAGGAATTCGCAGTCACAGTGGTAAGTGGTCTTGTTCGCTTTGTATTTCATTCTATTCTGATTACCAACATCCAAATTACAGGGCTCTCGTGAGCAACTGGCCATTGGCGAGTTCGCACAGTCTCTCCTTGTCATTCCCAAGACTCTGGCAGTCAACGCAGCAAAGGATTCATCCGAGCTCGTTGCCCAGCTCCGTGTTCGCCACGCCCTGTCACAGCGTGTGCAGGACGGTGATGCCAACGAAGAGGAGAAGGCCATCGCTAAGAAGAAGACCTACCGTAACTACGGTTTGGATCTGACGAAGGGACGGGTTCACGACACTCTGAAGGCTGGTGTGCTGGAGCCCAGCATGAGCAAGGTCAAGCAGCTGAAGAGTGCCGTGGAGGCTTGCATAGCCATCATGCGCATTGACACGATCATCAAGCTGGACCCCGAGCAGCCGCAGGATGACGGCCACGGCCACTGAGGCTGAGCTCATTTTGACTACCCCAATCCCAAAAAAAAAGGCAGTAATATGATGTGACATAGATGATCAACCGTAGTAAAATGCAATTCTGCTGCAACTGCATATGAATATACATGTACTTCTCTAAACAATAGATACATGAAAACCCGTAGCCCGAAAAACACCGCTCAACCAACTCTATATACCTCACTGCCTCTTCGCAGCCATCAACTTCCGGTACTCCTCAACAATACTCCTCCGCTCACCAGCCAACTCCTCACGCCTTCTCAAACTGCCCACAGCAGCCGGCACGTTGGCAACATCAACCTTAGCCCCGCCGCGCACCTTAAAGATCTCCCTCGGCTTAACCAACTGAGGCGGCGCCTTCGCAACCTCAAACGGATTCTTCTTCCTCTCCTCATCCCGCTTCTTCAACTTCGCCCAAGGATCAGGATCATCATCCCCACTATCAGACTCCCCCCCATCACCCCCATTCTTCCCCTTCCCCTTCTTCTTCCGCGCAGCATTCTTCTTCTTCTTCCCAGCCTCAATATCCCACTCCTTCCACTGCTGCAACTCAACCTCCATCTCATCCTCCCGTTCCTCCCGTTCCTCCTGCTCGCGCTCCCGAATCTTAGCATCCTCCTCCCTCCACCCCTTCTGCAACCGCCGCAAGTGCTTCTCGTGCTTCGTCTGCTTATGCTGCTCCTTAGCCTTTCCATCCCCGGACTTAACAGACTTCGTCATCTGCGACAGCGGCATTTCACGATCAACACGAGCGACGAACTCAGCCAGGCGCTCGCCGGGCATGATCTTCGGCACCTCGGGCTTGTCCTTCGTGCTTGGCTGTGGTTTTTGCGGTTCGGCTGCACGGGCGGCCTTCTTGGATGGCTCTTTTGCGTCGTCGGTGCCGGCACGCTTGCGCTTCTTGGTGCGCTCGCCGGTTTCTAGGCCTGATGGGGCTCTGCGGCCGGTTTGCTGGTATTGCATGAGGCGGGCGAAGGCTTTCGGGGTGTCGTCTTCGGAGACATTTTTGCGGCGGTGGGTGGGGGCTTTGTTGGCGCTTTGGTTTTGGTCTTTGGGTTGGGGTTTCTTGCCGCCTTTCTTCTTGCCGCCCTTGGCTAGCTTGGGCTTGGAGGGATCGCGGACTGGGAGGGCTTTCGCGATCTCTGTGGGCGGGAGGTTGAAGTCTCTGGTAGGAGGATATGTTAGTTTAGGGCTTTCTGTAGAAATGATCTGATTTTGGTACCTACTCTTTATCGGCTTCGCCGCGTCTCTTGTGTTTGTGAGGCATTTTGGGTGGTGTTGTAGTCTTGGAAGATTGGAGGTTTGGGGTTGTTGGCCGAACTTTTTTTCATCGAGGTTGGTCTTATCTCTTATCGCTGACTTGTATGGCTGAGGTCCGACTATCAACGTTCAGCATTACTACGTTGTGAATCTACCAGTTCGCATTCGCTCTCATCCCATAGAGATCAAGATTTTCTTATTGAAACATGATTGGATCAATTGAGAGAACTCTGAAGCCCTTGAGGCTTATGTGTTACGTGTTAGAAAGGTTTTGGCGGCCTTAAAAGTATCATTTACTCGAAGATGAAATGTAGTAAGTAATTGAACCCTCAATGTATGAGGGACATGCTTGCTTCGAGTCACATAAGATAGAATAAGCCCCAAAAACGCAAATCGAAGTTAAAGGGTATGCTGCGCTAAACAAAAAACGAATCATGCCCTCCCAAGCGCCAGTAAAATGCCCTAGACAGAAAGAAAACAAACTCCCAAGCACTTTGGAGAATGCAAACAAGGAAAAAGCACAATAGATCTCATCTCATTCGTCTTCGTCGTCCATAGAGTCTTTCATATCAGCCCAGCCGCACTGCCAGCGTTGGCCCTCAGTCTCACCACCGCTCCGCAGCTCGCGAGCCTCGGGCCCCTCACGCCAGCATCGAGCAGTGTAGTCGTCGCTCACAGAGATGAGTTCACCAGACGGCGTCCAAGACAGACCAGTGACCTCTTTTTGATGGCCCTCAACGAGAGGAGTGCCTGATTGGTGAATTGGAATTGTATCCTCAAGACGGCCGGACAAGCCAATTCCAGAGTTGGAGCGACGGAGTCCCGAGCGGGTGGTAAAAAGCGAGGTCCTGCGGGGCAGGGTTTCCTCGGGCTTTTTCACAGGAGGACTGAGGTATCGTTCATCAGTGGGGAAAAGAATGGGACAATGATTGCTGCTCCCAACAGCTAGCATCTCTGGGTGATCATGGCTTGCTTTGCGCATAGCCAGCTTCACGTAGAATGAGGATATTTGGAGACGGGGGTGGCGGAAACCGTAGAGAGGCCCCAGACCATCCTTGTCAGAGCCTCCAGTTCGCCGCGGACGGTTGTTGTTGAGTGATAATTCAGGCGCGTGCCCGAGAATTAAGTGAGATGTCGAGTATGTATAAACGGTGTTGTCCCGACAAAGTGTGTATAGGCGTGAGCCGTCGCCTCCGAATGCCATGGAAGTTAGGCCAAAGCGTCGATACTTTGCATGGCTTTCTGGTTCTTGTGTTGTAGCTAGCGGTACGACAGGTCGGCCACGACGATTGTTGTGTGCTGTTCGCAAATCCCAGAGTCTGACACTCGCGCTAGCCTCGGAAGCTGTAACAAAAAGATTTTCGCGGCCTGCGGAAAGGAAGGCGAGGGAAGTAACGGTAATGTCGGTGCGGCCAAATGGTGGCGCTTCGGCCTTGTCCATGGTCGGCTTCTGTGAGGTTGTATAGGCATGCGCTCCTGTAATAGTATTCAAAACGTGAGGGTACAGCATCTTCGGAGGTGCAGTGGCCGGAGGGTTCTCAATTTCGGATTCTAGAGAGCATTGGACTTGCAATGCGGGCCGTTCGAATCCTTTGCAGCGAAGATCCCAGATGTTGACATTTCCGTCCCGGCTGCATGTTGCAAGAACCTTGTTGTTGGATGCCGGTTGGAATTGGACACGCTTGACGGAGGATGAGTGGTTCGACAAGCAGTGAATAGGTCGTTGTGTTGTCATGTCAATGATAAGAGATGTTTGATCTCCAGAGGCCGTAGCCAGTAGCATATCGTCAGATGAGAACTCCAGATCCATGATCGAGTTCATATGCGGGCGGAACCCAAGGTATGCGTCAGTGAAACCGGCATCTACATCGATAGATGAATCCAACAGTCGAATTCCACCTTCTTCATCGCCTACTGCAACCAGCGAGTTTGCTTCCCATTTGTTAGTATGTATGGTGAGATTATCAGGTTGACCAAGACTTACTGTTGCATGAAGCATTGCAAAATGGCAGGGCCACTGACCCTTCTGATGCATAGCTAGTACAAGAGTGGACGTCCCGTGGTTGCGAGTAGAAGTCGGCAGTAAGATCTTGCCAGCCTAGAGAAAGAGTTAAGAGTTGTACAAGAAACCCATGAGGGGAGGACCTACCAACGCCAGAGTTAGAACGCAGAGTTGTTTTATTTGACCGACCACCCATCACAGTTCGCATAAACAAGGCGCCGGATGTCTGCAATGCCTGTGAGCGCCGCACAGGTGCCACAGGGGGGTTCGGCTTGGGTGGACTCGGCGGTGTTGCAGCTTCCAGACGAATGTTGAGGTTTGGAATCCTAATATCTTGATGCACATCATGCGATGGAGACCGTACGCGGACTCTTTTCAGAGGCGAGGATTGTGGAGAAACGACTGAGGAGAACGAGTTCTTCCTTTTCCTGCTCGGAGTACGAACAAAATCTTCTGGTAAGCCATCGTGAGGACTTCTGGTACTGCCCGCCTTGGAAGTTCTTGAGAATGCCGGTCCCAGACGATTCACGGCGGGGGATGTCAGTGCCCGTAGAGCCTGACGACTGGTTGTCGGTGTGATAGTATTGTCGCCAGTCGGTAGTAGAGAACGCGGGGTAAAAAATCGACGGAATGACCGGGGCGTGACAGTCGGTGGCTTTCTGGTTCTGCGACGACCAGCGTCGGAAGAAATGGACGGAGGGGAGGAGGGCGGCTCTGGAGGAGGAAGGACAGGCTCTGACCGGGGTATGTCTGGAAGATCAAAGAGAGCCATTGTGAATAATTAAACTAAACAAACTAAACAAGAAGAAAGAAAGACAATCGATAATGAAGAGGCTACAGATGCATTGGTGGACCTGAAAAAAAAAGGCTAGAGGAGTATCTGGACGAATTAGGGAAGTTGGACGCCTTTTTTTTCGTGTCGCGACGTGACGCGATCGTGTCAAGGCACTTTAAGGCATTTCTCCCCCCTCACACTCTTCATTCACTAGCCAAACTCCTTCAATCCTGAACTATCCCTTCCTATTTGTGTCTATTTGCACTCAGTTGGCTTTCAAATTGCCCCTGGGCTCAATTGTTTTCTTGGTTTTGCGGTCTTTCATCTATGTAAGACGCGTGGAATTACTCCGCACGAGGGTCAAATGTCAACACAGCTGAATTCCAAAGAATGACCACCTACATTTATGGCAAAAAAAATGATCGATTGACAAAGACCTATAAGCAAGCCAGTATCTATTTCCTCTCAAAAAATACATATATGTACTGTATGGATTTCGGGGTAGTGTTTTGAGACATTGATTCTTTCAGAACATTGCTTTTGCTACTCCGCTCCTTTTATTATTATTTTTTTATTATATATATTTGATTGCTATTCTACTGTTCTAACAATGAGGACTCTATAAAAGGCACCATAAAAGACATTTAGTATGGAGAGAGGCCTTCTATAAATCTTATCTGACGTGACCCCTAGGGTTCGGGATGAACACTCGACCTTCCATAAGATCAGACCTCCTCTGCCTTATAAGGCTTCAAGTTATCTTCCGCGCAGAGGGTCACATTCCCATGATGGTCCAGACCTTGCTGTACAGCACCTATACCGCTGCATGACCAGTCTCATCACTCGCAACGGGCAGAGAAAGATCTTGCAATCCCCACTCCCCTTCTTCAATCTTTTTCCCGTAGAATCGAACCAGAAGACCCACGGCAACTGGGCCGATGATTGTATTCAAAAGAATGGCCCAGACTCCAGTGATGAAACCATCGTCACTAACGTACGGAGTTTCGTTATGTCCGATTTCGATGATCAGTAGCCCAATCTCACCGCGTGCCACCATGGCAGATCCTAGAAGTACTGCGGCGAGCCAGGCTCGATGCCATCGATTTTCTTTCTCATGATCACTTGGTTCCTCGTGGGCGTTTCTGCTGTTTTCTTTATTTTTTGGTTGTTCCTGTCTGTTTTGTTGCTCACATGGCTCTTGATTGCCGCGGGATTTGCGCTTCAGGGCGAGTTGCCAGATAGGTATCCAAACCCCGACGATACACTGGTTATAACTTTTAGCTCAATTGACTAGAAAAGGATTGGGAGTCGGAGAATCCGATTACCTTTGCGAATGCCATGAGGAGAGTATAAACCACGCCTCTCCAAATTCGCTTCCCCGTCCATAGATCCACAAACGGAATTGCGAATCCAATACTTGCAAAGAACAAGGGCTCCATTAAGTACTTCTGTGGCTCTAGCAGGTATTTCTCAAAGGTATGCACGAAAGTTGGACTTTTGTCCGCCTCGCGCTCGCCCTCTTCGCGGCTCATGACAACGAATGGCCCTTCGGGACGCTTGGTCGGGATGTATGTGAGGAATACGCCTGCCAGGAAGGCACCAAACAGCACGGATGTGCCGGTGAACCCAGCGATGGCAACAAATGCCGAAAGAACAAGTGTCATGAGAATGATGTTGGAGATGTGATCGAAACGCGCAAAATGGTACTCAATGTACTTCCGGAAGAAAGGAGCAAATACCCACTTAGTGACAATGGGCGTTACGATAGCCATGCCTATTGATGCCACTATGGGACGTCCAATGAGCCAGCCCAGGTTGACGTCGCCATCACCCGAAATTTGGCCCAGGTCGCCAATGACACTGTGAAGCTCGTCAGTTTGATAGATCCATCATGCCTCACTTCGAAGAAGCAACACACCTTAACATAACAAGTCCCACTACATCATCGATGACAGCAGCGCTCACAAGGATTGACCCTACCCGAGTCTGTGAGAGATTGACTGAGCCAGACGCAGAGCTGATTACGGCGAAGGTGGTTCCTAATGATCATCAGCAAATAGATTCTGGCCATCACACCAAGACATCGCCAAGCGAGGCTTTTGTTGTATCAACGAAGTGGATTTAGCTTACCCAATGAAGTTGCAGAAAGAGCCGCGCCAAGAATAAATGTCTCCACCGCGCCTGACCGACGTTAGCTTTAATAGAAATATAAGATGACCAGACAAGTCAGAAACATACCATATCCAAACCCAAGATAGAGTAAAAGGTACGAAAGAGCAATGGGAAAGCAGACACCAGTTGCCGCACCAACCATGCTCAACGTAAAATTCTGCTTAAGAAGATCCAAACGGGCCCCAAGACCGCCTAGAATATATGACATCAGTAGTGTTCATGGCCAAGAAGCCAAGACGAAAAAATTTTACACTCACCTTCGAAAATGATCAAAATCAAACCGACATATCCTAGTGCGAGAAAAGTTTCTTGCCAATTATGTTCCAGGATATTGGCCAAAGGTACACCGTAGATGATGCCGACGGCAATCTGCCCGATAATTCCGGCCTGGATTATCTTTGCGGAGACCCATTTTGCAAGAGAAAGGAAAAAGAAGAAAGAAATAATGATGAGGATTTCGACAACTGGGATTGATCAGCGAGGACATGAGCAGAGATCGTTTGAGAGGTGCTTGGTTACATACTTCCGGGTTCGTGGTATGGGAGGAAGCCACCAGCCATGCTAAGTTTTGTCAACTTTATGAACTGCAATATAACGGAGGACTGCTAGTCCTTAAGTATTCACCACACATTCAAGAGTGGAGAACCGAGTGCGGTTCCTTGTCTGGGCAGCCTGGGCAGACTGGGCTTTTGAGCATTTGGACATCTGGGCATGAGTTAGGTGGATTCAAATTATTGGGGGTTGTGATTACCGGAAACGGAAGATTACTCATCGCCTCTCTTCTCCAGCCTTACCTAGGTAGAGAGCTCTTTTATCTAGATACAATCAAAGAATTGCTGCTTCATTACGAATTATGTTTGTTGAGGTAATATCTTGATGGAAAGGACTCGCTGGGACCTCGAGGCGACCTTTGTCAAAGTAAAGGCAGCAAGTGGCCGGTAACTCACTAGCAGAATTCTCAAACACAAGTAACATATTGATACCAGCCCCGACACCTGGACCACATATCCTATGTATCTGATGGCATTAACTAAGAAGTTCTTGACGCTAACCTGAAGTTTGGTAACTGTTTACTTTTGTCCAACGACCAATTCCTGCTTGGCCACCAACTGATATCTACTGACCCTGAATTATTTGCCCGAAAGAGAATAGCATAACATCCAATCGCCAACCTGGACTGCCAGAAAGTAACAAACATAATGAGGGCGATTCCCATCGCCGAACAATTTGTGTTTTCCTTCAGGTTCTTCTCGGCCCTTGCCTATGCCACCTGGAGGCCGATAGCAGCCTCCGTTCTGGGGATTTGAATAGGTCCTAGTAGAGCTGCGCCATGTAGATATAGGCATATAGATCGCGCGTTTGGTCTAAGCCGTTGCACTAATTTCTACACATAGCCGACACAGGACTGTGGTCTGCAAGATTCAATGTCAGAGTCTGTGGATGCGCAAGTTGCCTCTCACACAATATGAAGCCCACGGTAGGCAGCGGAGGCTGAATGTCTCTTGATGAGGCTCATGGAGAGCAACACCTGATATTGTGTTGTGGATGCCTGGATCCTAAGGCATCAAATCTCTCGTGTGCGCAGTAGATAGTTTATTGGGAGCTCGCTCCCTCTCTTCCCAATACAACTCTCTCACCTCTGCTTTCTGAGCCCGCCTACTCCGTAGACCCTCAACATATTGTTTGGTCGACATCGTTCGATCCGAAGATTTCAGGCATGGGATACGAAGGACCAAAAAGGAACCTTCGCCAAATAATGAGTAACCTTCGACACCAAGGATTCCTGTGTATCCGATGAAGAATGTAACCAGGTCCTCCTAGCTTAAGGTCCACTAGATATTACATTGATTGGGACACAGGGGGTGCTTTCACGGTTGGTGATGAAAATACTTAACCGGGTCTAAGATAACAATACAATTGACGGATATGTAGAATCCAGGGTCTATTAATATCTGCCTGACGTGGAATTCCAAGGGACTGCATTCCAATCGACAGAGTTTTGCTATGATACTTAAGACCTATGATCCATCCAGAGCTGGAATTCTGCGTCCTAAAGTGTTCCAAGTGTTCCCCATCAACGCAATGTAATCTGGCGGATGGTAGAGTAGTTGGATCAATATCAAGTACATTTTATAACAGAGCGATCTTCCTCACAATTACTAGCACTGTGTTCAATACCTCTTCAAGGCCTCAACGAGTGTCATAGATGTCGTCACGCGAAAGCTGTTTCCCATAGTCATGGACTTCGGAGAGACTACATGTAGCTATATGAAGCTTCAACACAAAGAGAGATACGCCATTGCCCTTATCCCACAAATCCTACTTCAAAATAACAGTGAGAGTTGGATCTTCTGATCTGAGTTTCATGAGTCTCGGTGAAAAAAGAGAGGTCGATACCATCACTCTTTCCCGCCATAGTTCGCAGCGGCATGTTAGGGCATTTAACCTTGGAATTCAGGCATCAATATGCTGACTCATGACCCCATACATCGCTTACACCGCCCAAAAGGTTCTGCCGCATCCGCGGAATTTTTTTTATCTTTTCTTTTGAGTAATCAGACCGCAATCTGCAACTGCACGATTCGGTTTTTGCCAGTTCAATTATGGCGCCCATCAAGCGCAAGGGGAATGCCCCCGAAGAAAACAATGCTCGCCAACCCCAAAAACGTGCCAAAGTTGGTGCTGAGGAAGGCAAGAAAGACCACAAGAAGCCGGAGGATGGCACATCCACCGCCGCAAAAGCTTCAGAGCTTTCCGTGCTGCGCGACGACGAACCCTCATTCCCTCGTGGTGGCGCAAGTGTTCTGACAGCCTTGGAGCGCAAGCAAATTCAGATCCAGGCCAACAGAGATGTTCTTTTCGAGCAAAAAGCAATCGGAGACCGAAAATCCTCTCAGAAAAAGCCTGCCGAGGATACGGTCGAGGAAAGCGACAACGACGTTGAAATGGAGGACGAAGAGACTACTACCACTACCAAGAAGTCGCGCAAGAAGAAGTCAAAGTCGAAGAAGCCCGCGGACAAGGGAACTGACGACAAGCAAGACGTTCGCATTGAGGGTCTCAGCTTCAAGGTGCGTCCCAAAAATCTGCTTTTACCGTATGAATCTAACGATTTTGCAGCGTATTGTACCCGGAGCCATGGTCCTCGGTCAAGTCTCTAGTATCAATGCCCACGACATCGCCCTTTCGCTGCCCAACAACCTCACTGGTTACGTCCCTCTTACATCGATTTCGAAGGGACTCGAAGATAGACTCGAGAAAATGTTAAACGACGAGGGTGAAGATGATGATGCCGAGGAAAGCTCGGACGACGACTCATTTGAGCTGAAAGATCATTTCTATTTGGGTCAATACCTGCGCGCATGCGTTGTGTCTACAGGCGCCAACCCTGAAGACCCCAAGGCAAAGAGCAAGAAGCACATTGAGCTATCAGTCGACCCAAGACAAACCAACACCGGATTCTCAAAGTCCGATCTCGCTGTGAACTCAGCTGTCCAAGCCTCTGTTGTCAGCGTGGAAGATCACGGTGTGGTCATGGACCTTGGCATTGAGGGCTCAGACTTGAAGGGTTTCATGTCCTCCAAGGAAACCGATCCTCGTGTGGATTATTCTAGCATCAAGGAAGGATCCGTCTTCCTTTGCATGGTCACTGGTCAGAACCCCAGTGGCAATGTCATCAAGCTATCCTCCAACTTCCAGACTTCCGCCTCGATCAAGAAGTCCAACTATCTCAGCTCGGCACCTACAATCAACACTTTCCTCCCCGGTACCGCCGCAGAGATTCTTCTCACCGAAGTCACATCGAACGGAATGATCGGAAAGATTATGGGCATGCTCGATGCAACCGTTGATTTGGTCCAGTGCAGCATCAACGGCAAGGTTGACCTGGAGAGGAAATACAAGATTGGCGCCAAGATCAAGGGCCGTATCATCTCAACTTTCCCAGCTGCTGAGCCGCTCAAGGTTGGCTTCTCTTTGCTCGACCACGTGCTCAAGCTCTCTTCCGATGCTCGCGGTCCCGGTTCTGCTGATGATGCACCTGCTATATCTGCAATCATCCCCGATGCCAAGGTCGTTAAGGTTGATCAGGGCCTCGGTGTGTATGCTCGTATTGGAGAGACTAAGCACATGGGATTCGTTCACATGTCCAGACTCTCTGATGGCAAGGTCGAAACAGTTGACGAGACTTCGGGAGCCTTCCAGTTGGATGCTGTTCACGAGGCAAGAGTCATTGGGTACAACCCGATTGATAACCTCTACATTCTCTCTTTTGAGAAGTCCGTTATCGAGCAACCCTTCCTTCGCGTCGAGGATGTGAATGTGGGTGCTATCGTCAAAGGAAAGGTTGAGAAGCTTTTGATTGGTCCTAATGGCATGGACGGATTGATTGTCAACCTTGCCGATGGAATCACTGGTCTTGTCCCCTCCATGCACTTTGCGGATACCATGCTTCAATTCCCCGAGAAGAAGTTCCGCGAGGGCCAGAAGCTTTCGCTAAGAATTCTTTCTGTGAACCTTGAGAAGCGCCAAATTCGTTTGACGCTGAAGAAGAGTTTGCTCAACAGCGAGTCTGCTATCTGGAAGGACTACACAGACATTAATCCTTCAGCTCAGTCTCCTGGTACCATTGTCAACCTCCAAAACCATGGTGCTGTTGTGCAATTCTACGGTGAAGTCCGTGGTTTCCTTCCCGTTTCTGAGATGAGTGAAGCCTACATCCAGGATCCAGCCCAGCACTTTAAGCTCGGCCAGGTCGTTAATGTTCATGCTTTGAGCGTGGATGCATCCGCTGGGCGACTCGCTGTTTCCTGCAAGGACCCCTCCACATTTACCGAGAAGTATCGCGAGGCCTTCGAGAACCTGCACCCCGGCCACCTTGTTGCCGGAACCGTCTTCGAGAAATCCAACGACGATGTGCTTATCAAGCTTGACGAGTCTGGCCTCGTGGCTCGTCTTGATTCCCAACACATCATCGATGGCTCACCATCCAAGCAAAGCTCTATGATGTCTAAGCTCCGTGTGGGACAAAAGCTGAACGAACTCCTTGTTCTCAGCATCCAGCGCGCTCACCGTCTCATCAAGGTTTCCACCAGGGTCAGCTTAAAGAAAGCTGCCAAGCAGGGTAACATGCCCGGCGACTTCGAGCAGGTGCAAGAGGGTTCCATAGTCACAGGCTTCATCCGCAACATCACCCCTGATGGTGTCTTTGTTGAGTTCCTCGGTGGCCTCACCGGCTTGCTCCCCAAGCGTCTCATTGAGGACGCCAACGTCGAGCAGCCTCACTACGGCTTGTCAAAGGCGCAAACAATTGTTGTCAATGTACAGTCAGTGGATCCGGACTCGCAGCGCTTCATTTTGAGCATGAAGCCTGTTCAGGCTGGACAGACTTCCACTAAGAAGGCCCCCAAGCAGCAGACTGACGAGACTGTCGCCAACCCTATTGACAACAACATCAAGAGCATGTCCGACTTCACCTTCGGTAGAATTGTTGAGTGCAAGATCGTTTCTATCAAGGCAACCCAGCTCAACGTTCAGCTCGCCGACAACATCCAAGGTCGCATCGATGTGTCCGAGGTTTTCGACGACTGGAAAGAGATTAAGGATCGCAAGCAGCCTTTACGATTCTTCAAGGCCAAGCAGACTCTCTCAGCCAGGATTCTTGGTGTTCACGATGCCCGTAACCACAAGTTCCTCCCCATCAGCCACCGCACTGGAAAGTACCCTGTGTTTGAGCTCTCTCTTAAGCCAAGCTACTTGAAGGCCGCAAACCCTGCCCCACTGAACATGGAGCAGGTCCAGGTTGGATCTTCATGGATGGGCTTCGTCAACAACATTGCCGATGACTGCCTCTGGGTCAACCTGTCTCCCAATGTTCGCGGCAGACTCCGTCTCATGGATGCCGCGGATGATCTATCCCTGCTGACCGAAGTGGAGAAGAACTTCCCCATTGGCTCTGCCCTGAAGGTCCAGGTCACCGCTGTGGACGCCGAAAAGGGACACCTCAACCTCACTGCCAAGCAAGGCTACGACAAGCTCGCCTTTGGAGATATCTCCGTTGGCATGATCTTGCCCGGTCGTGTTACCAAGGTTACTGAGCGCCAAGTCATCATGCAGCTTGGTGAATCTCTTGTCGGCGCGGTCAACTTGATCGACCTTGCAGATGACTACTCCAAGGCCAACCCTACCGTACACAACAAGAACGAGGTTCTCCGCGCTTGCGTCATCGCCGTTGACAAGGACAACAAGAAGATTGCCTTGTCTCTGCGCCCCTCTAAAGTCTTCAGCTCCTCTCTGCCCGTCCAGGACCGTGAGATCTCCTCGCTCAAGGAAGTCAAGCCTAACGACGTTATTCGCGGCTTCGTTCGACGAGTCACCGATTCCGGTCTCTTCGTGGCGGTCAGCAACGATATCACCGCCTATGTCCGCGTCTCTGATCTCTCCGATTCCTACCTCAAGGAATGGAAGGATGCCTTCCAGCCTGATCAATTGGTCAAGGGTAAGGTCACTTTCGTTGATGCCGAGCAAGGCAAGCTGCAGCTGAGCTTGAAGGAGTCTGTTTTGGACCCCAACTTCAAGGCTCTCATCACCCTGAAGGATCTCAAGATTGGCCAGATTGTCACCGGAAAGGTCCGCAAGGTGGAGGAGTTCGGTGCCTTCATTGTTGTCGACGGCTCCTCGAACATCAGTGGTCTCTGCCACCGAAGTGAGATGGCCGACAAGCGCGTCGAAGATGCCCGCAAGTTGTACGACGAAGGTGATGCCGTCAAGGCTAAGATCATCAAGATCGATCTCGAGTCGAAGAAGATCTCTTTCTCACTCAAGGCTTCCCACTTCCAGGACGAAGAGGAAGACGAGAGTGAGGATGAGGACAGCATGGAAATTGATGGCCTTGGCGGTGTCGAGCTCGGTGAGAACGACAGCGAAGATGAGGATGAGGATGATGAGTCTATGGGAGGCGTCGATGTAGAAGATGACAGCGAAGAGGAGGAGGAGGACTCCGAGGACGACGAAGAGGTTGCGCTCCAGAAGCCCAGCAAGGCCGGCGGTCTTGGTGCAAGCAGCTTCGACTGGAGTGGCGCCGCCCAGACCGACAATGCCGCAAACTCCGACAGCGATGACGAGGGCTCCACAAAGAAGAAGAAGAAGAACCGCAAGCCTGAGATTCAGGTTGACCGGACCGGTGACTTGGATGCCAATGGCCCCCAGTCCGTCGCCGATTTCGAGCGTCTCCTCCTGGGTGAGCCTGACTCTTCGCTGCTGTGGCTGCAGTACATGGCATTCCAGCTGGAGCTGGGTGAGATCGAGAAGGCCCGCTCTATTGCCGAGCGTGCTCTCCGCACCATCACCATGGGCCAGGACGCCGAGAAGCTGAACATCTGGATCGCCATGCTGAACATGGAGAACACCTACGGTGACGACGACAGTCTCGAGGAGGTCTTCAAGCGTGCTTGCCAGTACAACGAGCCCCAAGAGATCTACGAGCGGATGATCAGTATCTACATCCAATCTGGCAAGAACCAGGTATGTGCAGCCTACTTCGGATATAACTTAGTCTACGGATACTAACTATTTCACAGAAAGCAAGTGATCTCTTCTACGCCGCTCTCAAGAAGAAGATTTCCTCCCAGTCCCCCAAATTCTTCTACAACTACGCCAGCTTCCTCTTCGACACCATGGCCTCCCCCGACCGCGCTCGCGCTCTACTCCCGCGCGCCCTGCAGTCCCTCCCTGCCCACACCCACGTCGAGACGACTTCCAAGTTCGCCCAGCTGGAGTTCCGCTCCGCTAACGGCGACGTCGAGCGTGGCCGTACCGTGTTCGAGGGTCTCCTGTCCTCATTCCCCAAGCGCATTGACTTGTGGAACATCCTGCTGGACCTGGAGATCAACGTCGGCGATGCGGAGCAGGTGCGCCGTCTCTTCGAGAGGGTCCTTGGCTTGAAGAGTGGCAAGAAGGGTCCCGTTAGCGTGGACGCTAGTAAGAAGCTTAAGCCCAAGCAGGCCCGTTTCTTGTTCAAGAAGTGGCTTGCCTTTGAGGAGAAGCTTGCCGCCGAGAATGGAGATGAGAAGATGGTTGAGGAGGTCAAGGCACGGGCTGTGACCTACGTCAAGACTTTGCAGTCGGACGAGTAAAGATTTCTGTTATCAAAAAAAAAATGTGTTCGTCTGAACCCATGGGTGTTTTAGGGGCATTGCATTTGTTGAATTTTGTGTACTTGTATATAGATAGCGACCATCTAGGAAATATCTTTTCATTTCTGTTAATTCTGTTCTCCGTGGAACCCGACTTGCAGTGGAACTGTACGCGCAATACCCGGCAACTATGATCACATCATTTTGAGCCCCAGTGAACGGTCCCCGTCAGCACAAAGTCAATCGGAAGTATCCCGACTTCGGGGTAATTTAGGTATATTCACTGCCCGGATGTTCAAGTACATGTATCCAGTCCACTATTCTAGGGCTAAGAATGAATTGATCAACATCGAGAACCCAGCACGTGAAACAAATTAAACTTCCAAGTTCCAGGGTTCTGGGGTTATAGGTACCATACAAGCATAACCGTGGAAGTGACAGGTCGCGTCCCACAGATCCAATCAATCCCGTTGGTTGTGCCTCATGTCTCCTGTGAGTTTATTTATAAGAGGGGGCCAAAGTTAAACTACAGAGGGAATCGGAGGGACACATTATCCATCTCGATGTGACTTCAACCTCTTCTTTTTTCTGTTTCTTCTTCTTCTTATTCTTCTTCTCTTTGAGATCCTGGGAGATCACAAATCAGCCATGAGCACTTTCTCGCCTTCCCAGAACAGCTCAATGTCGAGTCTCTACTACGATCCCTATAGAGACTCAGTAGACAAAGAAGACCCAAAAATCAATGTGCACACTAATTCCGTGAAGCGGTTAGGGTATCCGGCCCGCTCATGGCGTCAAGTCTGGACGGCCTTGGCTTGGCCTTCAACGTCTCCCAGGGCATTGCTATCAGAAAACATATTGAAGCGGAAATCTTGTCGCTCGCGATACTTATATGGTCTGCGACGAGTGATTCTCGGGATATTAATTATGCTGTGAGTTCCGCGATTCAAGAATCACATAATACATGTGTCTTTACGAAGCCCTTACTGACGTATAATCGATAACAGAGGCATCATCCAACTTATTTCAGTCACCTGCGGCATCGTCCTCTCCTTCTTCCCAGATGAATTCGATCGCGCAGTCCATAATTGGCTACCCAGCGCCGATAGCGCTAGCACCACAGACACCACGCACTGGCCCACCGATACCTCTCGCGACATCGTCCCCGTCGGCTGCCACTCTCACAACGACTACTGGCGCCGGGTGCCACTCTACTCCGCCCTGCAAGCCGGCTGCATAGGCGTCGAAGCCGACGTCTGGCTCTTCGACGACGAGCTCTACGTCGGCCACACGACATCCTCCCTAACAGAGCGCCTAACCCTCCGATCCATGTACATCGACCCGCTCGTAACGATCCTCGAGCGCCAAAACCCAACCAGCAAATTCAACGCAGAAATCGAAACCACCCCTCATGGCGTCTTCGACACAGACCCCTCCCAAAGCCTGATCCTGCTAATCGACTTCAAAACCGCCGGCCCGGCAACCTACCACGCCGTCACGAAACACCTCGCTCCCCTCCGTGACCGCGGCTACCTAACCCACTTCAACGGCGACTCGCTAATCCAGCGCCCCGTCACAGTCGTCGGAACGGGAAATACACCATTCAACCTCGTGACCGCAAATACCACCTACCGGGATATCTTCTTCGATGCCCCCCTCGACAAGCTCGTCGACACCGAACAACAAGACAACCCTCCCCAGCCAGGTGTAGATGTCCAGTCCCAGCCTCCGGGCACAGACCTCGGCCAAGGCCATTCCGGTATGCCGGCGGTGATCACGGAAAACACCTTCAACGACACGAATAGCTTCTACGCCTCTGTCTCATTTAGGAAGGCAATCGGACACCCCTGGCCGTTCCATTTCACGCAGGGCCAGATGGAGCGCATCCGCGGTCAGGTGCGGGCTGCGCATCGGCAGGGATTGAAGGTGCGGTATTGGGCGCTGCCAAACTGGCCTCGGAGTTTAAGGAATCATGTTTGGCGGGTGCTTGTGCAGGAGGGGGTTGATATGCTTAATGTTGATGATTTGGTTGAGGCCACGAAAGGGGATTGGAATTCGAAGGTCTTTGATTGGTGGCCGTGATATTTACGCATTGATACTAAAACATCGGTGGCTGGTATCTTTTCGCTTTTTGTTTACACACTTCATGAAGTATGGATCATGATGCGATGCTGGTGTTCGGGTTGGCTTTTTGTGATTTATGATACCTCGGCTTTGCTTTGACTGTTTCTATTGCTTTATCTTGTTGATAGATTCTTGCTCATATGTCGATGTTGCTATACATTCAATATCAAAGATATTCATGCAGATATGGGATATGGATATTGATACTCTGCTAGATATGTGTAAGGGAATGGCAAGACACGAGGGTGTGGGTAAGAGCAAGTCTTCATTGTGGTTGCCGCAACAAAAAAATCAGACTTCTGGTCTCTGTCGCTTCGTAGGTTTCAGCGCAGAATGACAACGCTGGCCCTTATAACTTGGGTGATGTAGGTATACCCAATGCCCTTGATAGCCAACGACGGGCGTCAACGCCATAAAATCAAATAATCCCCAAGAACAGATAATAAGCAAGAAGATCATACCGTCTCAGTCCCGAAACAACCCTTAGTTCTGAACAAGATTATAGAGAATGTATTATGCATTACCAGGCCTCGACCAGCGGAGGACCCGATAATATACCAAATCTTATAAACAGAAAAGCGCTTCCTCCCCAAACTCACGAACCACAGTCCCCTCTTCCCGAATCAACCCACCAAGCCAGTCCTTAGCAGTCTCAAAATCCTTAGCCCCAAACTTAACAAGCACGAAGCCCGCGCGCACGCGCGCCGCAGTCCATGTAACATCCCCCCGACGACTAACAGACGGCTCGGGCGCCGACGACGGCGCCTGATCCGACCAATTCCGACTCCCAATCCGCGGCTGCGACTGGAACCTCTGCAAAAGGAATGCCCCAAGAGCCTCGAACACCGGTCCAGAGAGAATAAGCGTTCCAACGACGCCGTGCGGAGCGCACCGCTCAGCAATGAGATTCAGCGGTGTAAGGCCGGCCTTTGTCTGCGGCGGTCTGTCTGCGCGATTGGACAAGCCATTGTGGATATTGTGGGCTGTATTGTCTACCTCTTCTCCGTCCGAGTCTTCATCTGAATCTAAATCCGAGTCCCGCTCGGATTCATCGTCCAGAATAACGGAGTCGCGGAGGAGAAGCCGGCTTTTGCCCATTGCGTCCTGCGCCCAGACTTCGTTCCGGCCGCGCCAGAATCGGAAATCCCAGTTCTCGCCGCGGGAGGTGCGGCCTTGCGTTACCCAGTCTAGGACGCAGAGGGAGGCGCGGTTGGGGCCTTTTGCGGAGGCGTCGATGGTGAAGGTTTGGTGTTGCGCGTAGCGGCTGTTGCGGTAGGGGACTGAGGGGTCTGGGAGGTAGCAGAGTGCTGCTTGGGGGCCGATATGAACGTCGAGGGTTTGTTGGCTCATGTCTGGGTGGTGCGGGTTTGCGGGCATTTGGTTGCGGTGGCCTTTTATCACGGCGGGTGTGGTGGTGCCGAGGTTGTTTGGGTCTGTTTTGAAGATCTTGGTGCTGCCTTGGGGCGTTGTGACGACCATTCGGGTTCGCGCTTCGAGTGTTATCGAGACGGAGATGTGGTCGCCGGGAAGCAGGCCGCCGCCATAGGTGAGGAGGTAGAGGTGGACGGGGTGCGGGGGAGAGGTGTTGGAGGGGTCTTGGGTTGGGATGAAGCTGCCGGTGCGTGGGACTAACTTGAGTGGGTATTTGTAGGTGAGGGTTGTGAGGGTTGGATTATTTGGTGGGAGGAGGGAGAGGACGACTTTGCCCTGTCCTGGGTTCGCGATGGAAGACTGGAAGGGCGAGGGAATTGGCGCTGCTGGTTTGCGCATGTTGTGTGGCGGGCTGTTGGGTGTTACTTAGGTACGCGGAGCGAGAAGCGGAAGGATTTGAGAAAAGTAATGGTAGTGTTTATATTGAGCAATGAAGCCAGTCTGCCATGATGCTATCAAAACAATTTTGATTTTACCCCGGAGTTTGAGGCATGTTGGGTTGTTATAAAGCTGACCTCAGGAGTGACGATACTCCTTAGTCACGAACCCACCTTTCCCCAATTTTTGGCGTCAACTCGCCATCAAGGGGATCTTTGCAAAATGACCTATTCCTTGGCTGTATGAGAATAAAAAAAAAAAATGCAACACAAAGAGGAAATGAAAGGTGGAGGCTGTTTCTATGACAAAGAGTATCTCCGCACTGGGTGAGACTGGCGGTGGTTACCTCTTGGCGATGCACTTGCTATGTCACTTGATCTGCAATGTATACGGCCTTGTTTGATTATTAGTCGGACAACTCGGAGAAGATCATTCTGGGTATTTCACCGTTATTGAAGGGGAGATCATGAGACCTATGGATAGATGGCCTTGTCGATCTATAATGTTTGATGATATAAAGAGTCCTGGTAAATTACCTACTTTGTACAACAGACAGCCCTAGAACGAGACAAAAGTTCCGGAACGATTGCAGACTTCGACTGACGCCCTTGAAGGTGAAGATGATGCAATTATCGGATATCCAAGGCATTGAAGGCAGTCAAGGCAATTAATGTACTTCCAACGCTTACATGGTGCATGTGGTACAACTTGAAGACGCTGACAATACGGTGTTGGTAGCAGATCAATACTTGGCCAGAGCCTCGTGTCTGAATATCGTACTGAACTGTCCGCTCGCAAGCACATCCAGAATCCAAGAAGTCAATTCGGACTAAGTATAGAACTGCCAACGTTCGAAAGCTCGATGGTCGGTCAGTTCGACTGCCTGATTCTGAGCTGAAGCAAATGGTGACCTTGCATTCAGAAGGCGAACGAATTAAGACCGAAGGCCACATGGCCAGAAGCCCCAAGACTTATATGGTCTGACACGAATAAATGGCCATAATAAATTCATGAAGAGACAGCTTCGGAGTGGTTCGATTCAGTCGTTGAATGATGCAGATACATCCGTAGACACCTGAGCCACAAGGCAACAGAGCCTCGTGGCCTGGTTACATAATCTAGGCAACCTCAGGCCTCCAGGCACGACGTCGCGTCTCCCCCACGCTGTGACCCGGATCGTTTTCTGCCCAAGTGCTTGAGTTTGATTGACTTGGTCTCAAAACAGACCAGAGTGTGTGTTGCAAATATCTCCAACTCCTTAACCTGGAGACCGACTCCATTTCCCCCTCAATTATTGTTTGCGTGGTCGTACCAAGCCCGCGCGTTGCACGAGCGCGTCCCCGACTTGACTGCGGCAACATCTGCCAACTCTGTTCACGGCCGTTGATCCGACCAAAAGGCCTATCTATCTGATCGCATACGCATACCAGACACCTGTCCAACGCCATGGACATCGACAACCCACCTCTATCAAGCCCCGGTGGCCCGTCATCTACCCCCGCCGAAGACCGACGCAAATCTGGCCGACAGACGCGACGACCCGAAGTCTTCTCGCAAACCACACATTCTGCCGAAGAGAATGCTGCCGGTGGGAAGCGCAAGCGAGGCGAGCCGCGCGAGGAGGGCGATGAAGACGCGTCTGAGTCTGATAGTGAGGCTGATGCCGGCGACGAAACTGACGAGGAGGTTCTGAAAGACAAACGGCGCGCTGCACGTCGCGCTGGTGGGAAGAAGCCTAAATCGAAGTCCAAGGTCAAGGGATCGCACGCTTCAAAGAAACCCAAGGTCGCGAGCAACGGGCTAGGGAGACAGCTCGCTTTTCGACCGGCTACCAATGGCCGACTACCCGCCGCTCGTCCTCGAAAGCCGAAAGTGCGACCTAGTCTTGCAGCGGGTGAACGTGGGTTGTTCGGTGAGTGACTTCTTTTTCTTGTATACACAATCCATCGCGTGGCTAACATCGGTCTTAGCGGAGGTTTTCGGGAAAGGCGGCAATGCCGATACAGTGGCTGCTCAATGGCTGTCTCAATACCAGCGCAATAACTCAGAGGCTTTGCGGGACCTTGTCAACTTCATCCTACGATGCACAGGAACTGATCTCGAAATTGACACCGATGAAGTGGAAGATGTCGATAATGCGCCGAGTCGCATTGGAGACCTGCAAAATCTTTACCAGGCAGAAGGCATTGTCGACTACCCTATTATCTCCAAAGCGAAGAAGTTCAAGGCGTTCTCAGTCCTACTCGAGGAATTCACTGTTGCATTGATCCAAACCTTCCATGCCTCCTCGATTCTCTACACCGATGACGCCCTGCTCGAAAACATTCAAATTTGGATCTCTTCACTGTCAACCTCGAAATGCCGACCATTCCGGCATACGGCGACTATAATTTCCCTCTCAATAATGAATGCTTTGTGTGACATTGCGCGCGAGGTGACGACAAGCGTCTCGACTTCCCGAAAGCAACTTGAAAGCGAGAAGAAAAAGAAGACTGTGAACAAGGGTCGTGTGGAAGCCATTCAGACGGCTGTCACAGAGGGCGAACAGAAAGTGGAGCGACTAGACGAGTTCTTGCAGGATGGATTTGATACCGTGTTTGTCCATCGCTACCGGGACATTGACGGTCAGATTCGTGCGGAGTGCTTGACAGCTCTAGGCGGTTGGATCCGTACATACCGCGAGATGTTCTTCGAGGGCCAATATCTGCGATACCTCGGATGGACACTTGCCGATGTCGTTGCGCAGACCAGACTTGTCGCCTTGACTGAGCTTTTGAGTCTTTATGAGAACCGAGACAACATTGCTGGTCTGCACTCATTCACCGAACGCTTCCGGCAGCGAATCGTGGAGATTGCTGTTCAAGATGCCGATATCTCTGTGCGGATGACTGCGATCGAGCTGCTTAATCACCTTCGTGAAGGTGGCCTACTTGAGCCAAACGATATCGATGCCGTCGGCCGACTCGTGTTTGATCTGGATCCCCGAATTCGGAAAACAGCCGGACGCTTCTTTGTGTCCAACGTCCAAGATGCGTACGATGCGGCCACAGAGGAAGTGGGAGAGGAGATAAATGAAGTACTAGCTGAGGACGATGATGAAGACGACTACGAATCGCCGAAGCACTCATGGATTAAGTACAAATGCCTCGCAGATCTCTTCCAAGCCTATGATGCGCAAGAAACCGAACAGCAACCCGAGCCAATGTCTCGAGGCACACTGCTGGGAGTGGCCGTAGAGTCGCGCTTTGCTCTCGCGACTGAGGCTGTCTTCCCCCACATGGAAGAGCTTGCTCACTGGCCATCGCTGGCTGGATATTTGCTTTATGACCACTCCCAAATCGTTGATGAGCCCTCCGAGGATGATACTGCAGGCGTTGTCAAGAATATGTACAAAATGCAAGAGGGACATGAATCTATCCTTCTGGAGGTGCTATGTGCCGCAGTCAAGCTCCGTGTTCTCGATGTCGCCAAGTCTGATATCGACAAGCGCGGACGCAAGACCAAGGCTCTGACAGCCAAGATTTCAGAACTGCAAGAAGAGATCTCTCACAATCTTGCACAAATTATTCCCCAGCTTCTCAATAAGTTCGGTTCTACACCCGAAACTGCTTCTGTTGTCTTGCGACTGGAGCACCTTGTGGATCTGGACACAATCCAGGATCTCCAGAAAGATGCTACGGCTTATTCCTCGCTGCTCAATGATATCAACAAGCAATTCTTGACTCATTCGGACCAAGACGTCCTGGCCGAAGCCAGCGTCGCCTTCTTGCATGCAAAGAGCTCCGAGGAAATGCGAGAGGCGCTCGAGAGCAAGATCCAAGAATTATGGGACGACATCATAGAGACATTGGGTGCTTTGTCCCAGAAGAAGGAAGTCCAAGAAGGTGGTTCCATATCTGATCCCACTCTCACCGACCTCGCCAACACCGTTTCCCGAATCTCGAATCTTGCCGGTATCACGGATTGCGCCGCCATTCTCGAAGCGGTGCCCAATTCACGATCGAAATCCAAGAAAAACCACATTGAAGCTCCATTCAACATCCTCATCCGTCTCGCCGAGCGCGGTCTACGCAGCGAAGACGACGACGAAGATACCGCCAAGGCCGAGACCGAGCTGGTATTGAGCAGTGTCCGAACACTGCTATTCTATTTCATGTGGAAGGTGCAGGCACTCTCCACAGCCCTGAACGACGGCAAAGCCTCATTCAACACCTCCTACTTCGAAGCCCTCACCAAGAGTCGCGAAACATTTGCCTCAACGCTCGTCAACATCATGCAAACACAGCCGGGGCTAGACGACCTCCGCTTCACAGCGACAACAACCTACCTCGACCTCCAAACGCTCTTCAGCACCCTCCGCAACACCGGCCAAGACATCCCAACCGACGAAGACACCCTCTTCCAAACCCAAAGCCTAATCCACGAAATCTCACCCGGAACCCAATCCCTCATTACAAAGATCCACTCCATCGCCGAGCGCACATACGCCAAGAAATCCCGCCTAAACCTCGAGCCCGCCGACGATGACGCCCCCGCTTCGGAAGATGATCTAGATTCCGAGGACGAAGCCAGCGACTCCGAAGATGAGACAGTCACCAACGACCGCCTCCGCAGCAGCATCACCGCCGAACAGCACCTCTGCGAACTAACCGGTAAGCTCGTCCTCGCCATCATCGCCCGCGTCATCGATGCTTCCGGCTCCAAGCGCGGAACCCTGAAGAAACGTCTCCTCCGCAATAAGACCGCCCTAGGCCACAACTACCGTGAGGTCCTGTCTTACCTTGAAGAAAAGAAGCCCCGTCCGTCTCGCGCGAAAGGAAAGCAGACTGCTCAGACTGCGGAGCCTAAGAATGCGAAGTCTACTGAGCGTGTTGTTGAAGATGAGGAGCTGCCCGAGGCTGTGGAGGAAGACGAAGATGAGGATTTGCGTGCGCGCGGACTTGTTGAGGAGGATGTTGTTGAGAATGGGGAGGAGGAGGAGGAGGAGGAGGAGGAGGAACTTACTCCTGCGCCTGAGGGAGATGAGGATGAGATTATGGGCGACTGATGGGGCCCGATTTGTCTTTTGATGTTAAGATGTGTCTGGACAAAATAATTCCTTTTCTTTTCTTTTCGCTTCTGCTGTTCTGATGGGTGTGTTTTCTTTTCTTGTCCCTTTTTTTTCTTTATTCGATTCTATTTTATGGCTTATGGCTTGAATTGACTGTATCTTTTTCTTCTTCTTTGCTCTCGTTTGCGTGGATATAGGCATGGTTTCGATCTGTATGTTTTACATCTCTGATCTTTGCTGGTGCTTCGCTGGCTTGATTGAATCTATTCCCCTCTGATCTTCGCTTTATCTTTTGGAGTCCTTGATTCTATTGTAATGATGTTGACGCGCCACTTCTCTCAACGCTTGTCATGTTTGCAAAATTCGTTGCAGAAACGCCCCCTCTCAGGATGGCAACATCCCTGCCGATCTACCACTAGTACTACGTAAATCACTATTTGATGTCGACACTGTACACATGAGTGGAATAGAACTTGTATTCAACATTACGACTGTTTCATCTTCCATCGTAGCACGGGAAGATTTCGTCCCCGGTGGGGCCGTCTTCATTTGAAACAGTACCCCACCGATTCCCTTATCTGAGGCATCTGTGGCCAGGTGGTGTTGCTTACTCGGATCACCGCCGATGACCACTACCTTTGAGATGTAATGCTTTATTCGAGAGAACGCTTTTTGTTGCTCTCTTCTCCAATTGAATTCCACCACTCGCCGATTCTTGCCTTTTCCCTTTGCCACAACTGCTTCCTTTAACACGCTGACCAGACCTACCCGTCCCGGAATAAAAGTCTTTAAGAATGGAAGGACGTAGATAAATCTCATCAGTTCTGGTTCGTTACTCGGAACTGGCCAGTTCTGGATTGCTTCCACCTTTGCCACCGATGGTCTCATCCCGGTTCGGGTACGCTCGTGACCCAGTATATCCGTTTTCGAAGAGAAGAAGATCGTCTTCGCTGGGTTCAGAGTGAGACCAGCCTAGGAAAGGCGTGGGAAGTAGCGGTTATATAAGAAGATCAGGGCATCTTCAATCGTCTCAGCTGCCCCCACATCATCATCTAGGAAATAGTCGAATCCGCAACATCCTTCTCCTAGGGGAGGTTCTCCGTCCGGGGCAGGGACGTCCCCAGTGGCCAGGTATTTCAGCCTTACGTATATCCCTAGCGCTCCAGTCAGCCCTTACCCCATCCGCTAGTAGCAGAACTGTCCTAAGATTGAATTGAAAGCAGTCTTATAGGCGTGGGCAGGGTCTAGGGGAACGGCCCAATACCCATTTACTGTATCTACCTTGAAGAAAACCTTCCACTTTGCTTGTCCTACCATGTTCAGGATTGGTTCGATCCTTCCCATTGGGTAGTTCATCTTCACTGTGCAGGTGTTTAGCTGAATATACTGGTGCATCATCCTCAGCCTTCTTGGGACCTGATTTCCAGGTTTTGGCACGAATTTGGTCTTCGAACCCCAGGACGAGATGCACCTAGTAATTATCCCAGCTTCCTCCATAGGTGGTAAGTGTTTTCGCTGCCAGGCTTCTTCCTCTGGAGTGTACCGAGTGAGTCGGGCAGGTTTCGGGACTGCTCCAGGAACGGTAGGTATCCGATGCACCAGCAATTTGGTTGGAAACCTTGCTAATAATAGGTGAATCGTTTTCTTTAAAAAAAACTTTGCTCTTGAACCGTTTCCTCCACACCCATCTCAAAGCCGCTTCATGCTTTCGATCAACGCATCCCGGCAGTCAGGAGTGGTATCTCTGATATCCGCGCCAAGAATCATACCTGCCTGTACATCGCGAGACTCATTGGCCGAACCCTCAAAGGTCTTGTCCGTAACGAACTCATCAGGGAGCTCACGTCCAGAGACACACTGAGCGAAGGTGTTGAGGGTGGACTTGTTCAAATATTCACCATCTAACGGCCAGAATCTTCGGGCTTCCACCTTCGCTGTCACATTATTGAGATTCAGTCGCTTCGCGTGCAGGAGATGAGGAATCGGAAATAGAGGTATCGTCGCCGAGGGCGCTCCTCAGAAAGGAAACTCAAAATGCGGTTATCCAGGTGCTGCACAACTGTTAGCCTATACTCTTCAACTGTTAGTCTAAAAAGAACTGACCTTAACCTTGAGTATATCCCCTGACGTAGTCTGGAACACGAAGTTCTCGTTTTTAGACTCATCTAATACGACACATCGCCACGTGGTCGGCTCGGCCATTGCGCCAGGAATGGGTACGACAGCAATAACCCCTTGGTCGAGTAGGGATTCAACGGGAACGTATAATGACAATGCTTTGAAAAGTTTCGTCAGCTGATTCCCTTCTCAAGCGAACAGGGTATTCTTACCATTACGCGGGTCAGAGAGCACGCCGTCCTGAGCTCCGAAAATATGGGCCACTTCTGGTCCGCTTAAGGTCTTCGGCACTATATGAGCTGCTTTGACCGAGGAGGCGGGCAGGAAAAATCCGAGAACGTGGCAGAAAGATATCCCCCTACACTCAGTTGTCAAGCCGTAATATCGGTTCACTTCCTTCTTGAACTCTTTCTGGTCGAAGAGTTGTCTCCGCGTCTTCGCAGCCGCGCCCATAACGCGTGGGAGAATCGTATCCACGTATGCTCTCTCAACAAGTCCATTGTCCAAGGGTCCGATGATCCTTCTGCGCTTGGCCTCCACTTCTGCCTGCAAGTCTTCCTCGATCAGTGTCCGCCGGCGCTTAATCACATCGAGAGTCTGCGACGTTGTTCGGAATCTTCTCAAGATAGGACCGATCTCTGTCTCGAAAGCTTCGCTGCTGAGTAGCCCTGGAGATGAAATCTCATCGAGGCCCTCTTTGATGCAACTGATGTACTCCTTCTCGTCTTCGAGTGCAGCGATCTTGGCGTCAAGAAAGTCCGATGCGGTTGACTCCAACGAATCTTGCGAAACCTGAGAAAGCTTTGATGAATTGCTGACCCATCTCTCCTGATGGGTACGCAAAGCCTGACGGCGGCTAGGCTGCATCAAGAAAGAAAGTCTCTCCGAGATTGGAAAAGGGATTTTATCTGGCATCTTGAGTGATGAATCAAATAGTAATCAAAGAGGATGTTGATTAAAAAAAAGGTAAACTCCTTGATAAGAGCAAAGACAGAAAGAAGAAACGTGGGGAAAAAAGAAAGGAGAGTTCAAAGGATGGATGTCTGTCAGGATGTCTTCATCATATGATTCTATTGTTCTCTTCCGATTCCTTTTTGGGTTGCGGCTTCCTCATCTTCCACCTTGCGACTACCTAATTAGGTACCTACCTGATATACTTCGTCTTGGCATGCTATCAACCAATAGGCGTGCTTCCTTCATCTTGAATCCTTGGCTCTCCTAACCTTGCTGGAACCTCGTTTCATGAATGGATTACAGATGCACAGATACAGAGCACAAAAGAGCCTATTAGAAATAAAATAGAAAATATATCGGTAAAAACGGCTACTATTGGGTACAAGCTGAACTGCATTCGCTACCTACGGGCTAGACTAAAAGGACACGTGACAGGTCACGTGTTGGCACCCACTACAGGCGAGTTCGACTATGAAAAAGACTTGAGAGGATGGATACTAAAGTACAACTACAGGAAGAATAATGTTGATCGAATAAAGCTTGGCAATTTTCCTGGTGAACTGCAGAGCGTACCATGAGAACAGCACAATAACATTTTCAGAGGCATGATGGGAGCAGATCGCGAGCCATGTAGCGTGATGTACAAGCAAGAGGTGCTTTCACATGCCCTGTTGCCAGCGAGCGAGGAAGAAATTCCCGCACAGAAGACCAATGGCCCATCGGGGAACACCAGGTCAGAGGACATTAACGTAACTGGAGAGAGAAAACCGATCCTGCAAACAAATACGCCTGTGTATGAGGATGCTAAAGGGGTGGGGGGGGGAAGGGGGATACATGATGGTGAATCTTGTTTATCGTGAAATCAAAAAATAAAAAGAAGAAAAAGGGGAAAGTGAAATTCGTGACAAGAGGGGTGAGGGAATCAAAGAAGCACCAGGTGTTGTTGAAACGCAACGCCAAATCGATACTGAGCTTGGTCGAAGCGCACAAGAGATGTTGAGGCTGTGTACGAGAACCACCAGTTCTCATCGCGCCAGTGATACCCGTGCAGGCGAGGCTATGCTTGGGCACAGCTTCAACGTTTGGTGTAAAGGGAAAAAGATACAGGAAAAGATGAGTAAGCATGAAAGAAACACGGGTTGGTCTCTTTACATATCCATGCTGTCACCAGCGCCACCGAAGTTGAAACCGCCGGGTTGTTGCTGACCAGTGCCAAGAGCAAATCCAGTCTGGGTCTGCTGGGGAGCAAGCTCCTCGATATCACCACCGGCTTCATCCTCATCGGAGAAGTACTTCTCGATGATGTTGTACGCCTTCATGTAAATCTCCTCGTTGGCGTTGTTCTGGCAATCGTGGATCTTCTCCATGCCACCGGCCTCTTCGATGAACAAAGCGTAGCGGTTGACGCGAGCCTCACCAGGCTGGCTAGACTCCTTGTCCATGTCTCCGACCTTGAGGATGTTCTCAAGTCCGTCCAGAGCGACCTGGATGATCTTGTTGTCAGGGCAGGCCAGGAGGTCGCACAGGGGCTTGATGCACCCTTGCGAGACAAGGTAGCGGATCTGATCAGGCTTCTGAAGACCACCAGAGGTGGCGTTGGAGATAGCCCAGCAAGCCTCCTTGCGGGTCTTGAAGTCACCATTGGCAAGCAGGTTGATGAGGGGAGCAATGATGCCGGCATCGATGACAGACTGGATCTGGCTGGAGTTGCCAGCAGTAACGTTGGAAATGGTCCAGCAAGCCTCCTTGCGAATACCATCCTTGGTGGAGCTCAGGAGAGAAAGCAGAGCGGGGAGGGAGCCACAGTTGATGATCACCTGAGTCTGGACGTCATCACCAGTGACAATGTTACCGACAGAGCGCAAGGCCGGGGTCTGAACGGAGGTAGAAGCGTGCATAAGAAGCTCCACCAGGCGGCGGGGAATACCGGCCTCAATGACAGCCTGGATCTTGTCGTTGGCACCATCAGACAAATAAGAGATAGCCCAGCAGGCATCAATCAGGACCTCATCGTCCAGCATGTAGATGAGCTTGGCAAGGACGGGAAGGGCAGGGGCAATGGTGTTCCAGTCGGGCTGAGGAGTCTTGCCACGGCAGAAGTTGCTAAGAGTCCAGGTAGCATTGCGGAGCATGCTGAGCTTGCGACCATCGTTGATAAGGTTGAGAAGGGGACGCAGAGCACCGGCTCCCAGGACGAAGTCACGGCAGTGAGGGCTGTCACCGGCAATGTTACCGAGGGCCCACACGGCCTGCTCGCGGACATCGGGCTCAGGGCTGCTGAGCAACTCGACGAAGATGGGGACGGCACCAGCTTCGATGACGACCTGGGTCTGTTGGGCGGAACCGGAGGCAATGTTGGTCAAAGCCCAGGCAGACTCGAACTGGACGAGGGTGTGGGGCGAGCGGAGGAACTCGACAAAGCGGGCGACAACACCGGTCTCGATAACACGCTCGATAGGGGGGTTGCGCTCCTTGGAAAGCAATTTGCGGAACTTGGTAGTGGCCTGAATCTGCTCCTCAACTTGGTCGGAGAAAACACCCTTTACCATCAAAGGAAGCTCGACGTTGAGCTACATAATCCATTTTGTTAGCTTTGTAAACTTTTTTTTCACTATGTTTTTATTGCAGTGGGGCATGGCTTCCAAAAACCGAGTTTGGAGGGGCTTCGTGGGCCATGGCAACAGGGCGGTGAAAAAAATTCCTTGTTGATGATCGCATCATAAAAACAAAGAAATCTCAAAAAGAGCCCAGGGGGTGGCAACTTCACAATAAGCCCGTAAGATCAAGCCAGAAGGAGATCAATCACGCGTAGAATGAAACAAACTTGAAAAAGTAAAGAAATTCTCGAAACCTACCTCACTCTCAATAGCACTAGCCTCATCATCACTCTCAGTGGCGGCAGCCATGCCACCGACACCGATTCCACCATCCCGAGTAGAGATACCACGTCGCTTGGCCAAGTTGTCCTCACGCTTCTGCTTGCGAATCTCGACTTGCTGCTCTTCACGACGACGGCGGAGCTCATCGGGCTTGAACTGGTTCTTGGCCTTGAACTGTGTCCGGCGGTGCTCGGGGATATAACGTTCCGCCATGATGAAAATGTAGAGAGTAAAACAGCGCGCGCCGCAGAAATCAGATATGTAGTAGGGTGTTGTAAGATGGGCGCGCCGGGGGAAGGATGGAAGGTAGGAAGAAGAAGAGAGAGGGAGATGATGTGGGGGGAAGAAGACTTGTGTGGGAGGGGAAACGATACGATCACGTGACTCCTCATTTGCTTTACATTGACGGGCAACAAACTGACTCTATGGACATTCTAGAACTCTCTTTCTTTGGAGTTTCCCTAAGGGCAACCGCTTTAGAATAAGCGTTCATTGGCGAAATAGCGCCAGTTCTTTGTACTGGTCGCCGTGATATCTCGGCGGCGGAAGCTTGCAGAGTGCCTATTTCGATCTTTTACCATCAACGAAAATCATGGCTTCAGGTAATCTGACTGACATTACCACTGCGCTCTCTATCAAAGGCAATCTGAATGTCATAGGTGTGGTAGTCGATACTCTTCCACTCTTTTGGACAAGAGGATCTTCGGCATGCATCACATTCACTATCAAAGACGCTGATCTCGATGGACCGACTTGGGAAGGAGGTCTCAAGGTCAAATACTTCAATGATGATGAGAGTCGCCTCCCTGATGTCCACGTCAATGATGCAGTCTTACTACGAGGCGTTCACGTGAGCGAATTGACGAGAATATAGCAGCATGACAAGCTAATACGATCCAGGTGCATATGTATCAAGGCAAGCCAATGGGGATAGTTTCTCAGAACGATAATATCTCATGGGCTGTCTTTCGGCCAGAGTCACGTCCAGGCTCTAGTGCATTTGTCACCAGTGGTCCCATTCCTTTCGAGCCGAGCCTGAAGGAAAGAGACCGGGCACAATCGCTCCTGGATCGAGTATCTGGCGAATCAATCCCTGTACAACCATTCGCGTCGCACAATGTCCAGGCATCTCGACAGCCTTCTCATGGTCAGGCTCCTGCTTCAGTGCCAAAGACTGGAGGGTGCCCCCATATTCTGATTGAAGCTGCAAGGGTCAATACCTTATGCCAGTTACTCGGTCAAGTTGTGAAGCTCAACACTTATGACAGCGAGAAAACTCTGCTCTACTTGACAGATTACACTCAGAATGAGAGTCTCAATAATTACAAGAAGCCCGGAGACGACGACGACTCGGGTCCTGAGGGCGATCGCTTCAATTTCATAAGCCGAAAGGGAAACGACTGGCAAGGCCCATGGGGCAGGTTGACTGTTATGGTGACTTTGTGGGAGCCGCATGCGTCCTATGCTCGTGAAAAGATCCAGGCAGGCGATATAGTTATGTTGACCTATACTCGTATCAAGCAAGGCCAATATGGCATCGAGGCTGCCGTTCATGAAGACAGAAAATATCCGGAAAAGATTCATGTCCGGAAAATGATTGGGAACAATGATGAGCGTGTGCAAGCATTGATGGAACGTCGGACAGCGTACTGGAAGATTCATGGTGAACCTAAGGCAGAAACCAAAAAGGCCAAAAAGCGTAACAAGAAAGTCGAGCAGAAAAAGGAAGCTCGCAAGGAAGAAGGGCAGCTGATGCTGCCGGCGGCATCCCGAATCAAACTAAATCCTCATGGTGAGTCGATCATCTGTTTGAGAGTGCCCGGGCTTATAAATTTGCAGTGAAAACAAGGAATTATATAGTGCCTATTGTGCCTATCGAAAAGATCTTGCTAGCAGAAACCCACAAGAACAATGCCCCAGGGGGCGTTGTCTACCAGCTCCCTTTTCAAAACGTCAATTATCATACTCAAGTTCGAGTGGTTGACTTCTTTCCCCATTCGATAGAAGATTTCGCTGTTCGAAACAACACTGCTCCCTTGTTCAGCAATGAGGATGGCACTGCCGACCCTGAATATGGCTGGGAATGGCGGTTCTGTCTGCTCGTGGAAGGAGTTGAGCCTAAAGCTTCCAAACAGGAACCCCGACAGGTGATGAAACTCTACGTTTGCGGCCAAGACGGTGACTGTCTTCTTGACGGTGTTGCAGTTGATCTCCGCAACAACCGGAGGAGACTGCATGAAACAAAGGAGAAGCTCTTCCTCCTATGGGGGAATCTCGAGGAGCAAAAGTCAAAAGCGAGGGCTTCTGGTCTCCAGAGTTGGGGAAGTGTGAGCTCGCGCCCATTTGAGTGTTGCATTAAGGAATATGGTGTACGGTGCACCCATCTCGAAGACCCCAATGCCATGGATGTTGATGGTGAAGTGTGCAGTGAGCCTGGTTGCTTCGGGTGGGAGAGACGGTTTGCTATGTTCGGCACAACCATTCACACTTGAAATCTGCCTACATATGTATGATTTCCCCAGTATTAATATCAGTTCAGATACCCCTGTAATAATCTTTGCTGTATGGATTGATTCTTCATACTAGTACAATTTAAAATCCGAACCAATGGATACTAGATAGTTGAGTCTTTTGCGCCAGGCTCGTCTTTATCACCCGCAGGGGAAAGACCTTAGTTATATTCTCGATAATTGGAAAGCAAGCCTGCTCCCAATGAATGCACCTCCCATAACTCCCGAGTGAACGAAATTTTGATTATGTCATAGGTGCTTCCGATGAACCTTGCCCCCTGAAAGCTCAAACCCAACCACGCTATACTCAGTAGAAAATATTTTAGACCTTCTTTCCGCAAGTGCATCAGGTTCGGTCGGCCTGATGCATCTAACGACAGAGGCAGCCGCTCAAATTTTCGTCACTTTGACGATGTTTGTATCAATACCATGTGCAACGGGCTCAAAGCGGCAGTTTTCACGTCGGTAACAGTCTTTCTTGCCAGGCTCGCTCTGAGGGCAACGATGGCCATAGATGCAATCGACGTCATCGCAATCTAGACCAAATCGACATGGTGTCATGCGGGCAATGGCCGACAGAATGTGCAGGTCTTGGCGGGATAATTTGCGATCATGGTCATGATAACAGTTCTCTTCATTAGGGCACTCGCCAAGCAAGAAGTGATAGTTGCAAAGCTTGAGTTTTTTCAACTTGTTAAGATCCTGGGGATTGATGCGGTTGAAGTCGAGTCGATCAACACGCTGCCCGTACTTATTCCGTTCCACAGTCTTCGGGGGAGCTGCACCAGGAACCTTGGACCGAACAACCTGGAAATCAGAAGATTCCGGTTTATTTGTGCTTTGGGCTAATGGTGCACCCATATTTGACACACTGGTGCTGGTGGATGTTCGTGACAGAGGTGCAGGGGTTTGGAATTGTTGAGTTGGCGAAGGGGTAAGCAAAGTCCGCGAAGGGATTGCGCTCTTCCATGGAGCAGTCCAAGTCGGGGCACCTGGTGCACTCGGTGCAGTCAATGAAATTGGGGCAATCTTGGACGTGCGGAAAACATCTGGGAAATGGGTGATTCGATAGTCCTGCTCTCTGAAGTAATCGAAGTCTTTTTCGAGCGGAAGGCCCTCAACCAGCGAGACCCGACCCTTATAGTTCGCACCAGAGACGAGTTCTGTCAATGATCGAGCGTATTCTTCGTTGGAGGGACAACCCAGGAAGAGTTGGTGGCAATGGCAGTTGTATAAGTAAAGCTTGAATGCCTCTGGAGTGAGCGAATCAGCAACTGGTTCTGCTACCACAGCTTGTACCACGTACCCTTGATTTTATCGTGTGCTTTGTTTTGGCCAGTTCCAACATCCACAATCTCGAAGAACGACGCGCTCTCATTGAATCCTCGAATAAAATCGCTGAGTGTGGAAGCATCTAAATTGATTCCACCGCGAACGTAAGTCTCAATGAGTCCCTTCACATTAAGGTAAATCTTCGTCATTATCTTCGGCTCCGTGATCGTGGCAAGGTTTGTCGTCACGTAGCCCTGAAGAGATTTCCAGAGCTGCTTGGCCGCATTGCGTCCGCCCTGTTCTCCGAGTTGCAGAAATTCGTCCTTGAATATAATTCCTTCGCCATCTAAAAGTAAAACGACGAATGGTTCTCGGTCCTAGGAGTGAAGGAATGCGTTAGCCCAATCCTAGACACACGTCCACAGCTGCGCTCACCATCATATTCTTGACTGCTGATATCTGCTCCATCAACTCCATCTCATGCACCTGGATATCACGATTGAACCGAGTCTCACGTTCATGGTCGAGTTTCTCTTGTTGAAAGGAATTTTCTAGAGCGGTCACCCGTTGAAGGAGTTCCTATGAGCGTCGCGTTAGCATGTATCAAGTCCAAGGAAGAAATTGACGCTACCTCAATGAAATCATTCTTCTGTTGGTCCAAAGCGCTTATCTGGCGATAGCGCTCTAAATAAGCTTGAGTCGACATTTCTGAAGATTTGTAGGATCCGACAGAGTTGAGATTGAGGAAGAGCTGATTGCGATAATAGATAAGGAGGGAAGAAAGGAAGGGAGGCAGAGAAGCAAGTTTCAAGACTGATCAAAGCGATCTGAGTTCTTAGTTGGAAGGCGCTTGCAGAAGGTGACAATCTACAAAGCGCGTGTAAGGTACTGGAATCACCAATAATCAGTGACCACCTTTCTTCATTTAAATTAAATTGATATAAGAAGGAATTATAGCACGCGTCGAGGTACTTCAAAAAAAAAAAAATCAATCTAAGACTTGCTGCCGGGGCCGGGGTGCTATCTGGCTGACTCAGCGCCCCCGGTTTTGCATACGTGGAGCCAAAGGTTCCCCTTCCAACCCATTGTGACCTTGATCCTGTTTCTATCTCCTTCTTTTCTCTCGTCTCGTTTTCGGTTTCAAGATGACTCGCTTTGGTTTCCTCTCTCTGGCTCTGTTCTCTCTCCAGGCCTTCGTTGGCGCCGGCTTTGCTGCTGTATGTTTCATGTCTATTTTTGCCCCCAGTCCACGTCGCATGACTCAATTGACTAATTGATTGGCTTTCACATTGTAGGATGCGGAGAAAGCTGAACCAGAAGTCGTTGCTCTGTCCGTCTCTGCCCAGGCATCTTTCCCTGCTTCCGAGATCTTCGGCATCAAGCTTGTCAATGGTCACCCGACCCAGGCGCTGATCGCCGTTTCCAACGATGAGCCGAATCCCATCACGGTGAACTTCGTTGGAGGTAGTCTTCGCAAAATCGATGACCAGGCCACCGTTGTCCGCAACTTGACTGCTACTCGCTACGCCATCGAGATCCCCGCTGGCTCGAAGGAGACTATCAGCTACAGCTTCGCGACCGAGATGCACCCCCAGGATCTCCAGTTGACCCTTTCCGCCATCGTTACCGACAGCCAGGGCCGCTTGGCTCCTATCGTTGCCCACAATGGCACTGTTAGCATCGTCGAGGCGGATACCAGCATCTTTGACCCTCAGATGTAAGAACCCCCTTTCCATTTTGACCGTGAGGGCATTGGGACTGACTATGAATATCAGTATATTCCTCTACTTCTTCCTGCTGGCTTGTGTTTCTGGCACCGGTTACTTCTTCTATACTGTTTGGATCGCTCCCTACTTCCCCCAGAAGCGCAAGTCCGGAAAGTCTAGCGAGAAGCGCACTCAGGGTGCCTCCAAGCGCGCTGAGACCCCGGTCGCCGAGGAAACTTCCAGCGGCGCTGCTGCCTCTTCTGCTACCGCCTACAATGCCGATTGGATTCCCTCCCACCACATTAACCGCCCCGAGGCCCGGAAGGTCAAGGGCCGCTCCAAGGCCCGTGCGTAAATGCACACCCGTGGACGCGACAGCAAACTCGTGGAGGAAGGAGAACGAATTACTTCAATGAATAGCATTGTTTTGGATTCAAGATGGTGTTAGAGCAGTATAAGGCACGTGCTGAAAACGCACTGAGCCCTGCTGCTTGTCACAGGAGACATGTACATCTACAAATAGAAGGCGTTTGGCCGAGTTGAGGTCATATCGAAGCTGAACTGATGACTATGGGATTTCAGTCTACCACATACCGTTCTGTGCCTATACTGGCAGTTCTGGTATTATTTTGCAATCACGCATCCATAGCTCACGATGTCTTCCATTCCTTAAACTCCTGCGATAGATGTTGCTTCAATTCCGCAAACCGATTTCCAAAGACCTTGCTACAGCGCCAGCAGATGAAGTCTCGTTTGAGATACCCTTCTTCTGTCGGCTTCCGTCGTATATCATCTTTTGCCAGCGGAAAGTCCTCAATTGGCACGAAAAACGGCGTTGAAAAGCTATTGTAGTGTTTCCGGTGCTTTAAGCGGTCGCTGTACCTATCCACCGATAACACATGGACATGCAAATGGTTCATAGAAGGTACCGCATGCACTCCGACCATGATCTCTTGTTCCCAATCCCGACCTTGCGGTAGCTCGTTGGGCGGCGGATCGGCGCTCAGCGCGGCCTGTCTCGCCTGCTCCTGCTCGGAGTCTTTCCCATATTTTCGTCGCAGTTCACCTGCTGCTAAGGTGCGGAGTTTGCGGGTTTCAGCCTTCACTTTTTCCAGGAACTCGGTGTCTTCAAACGCGTCGAATGGGTGCAGGCGCGTTTTCGATTCGTCGCGGGGTAAGAGCAGAAGGTGAAGCGACGACTTCGGGAACATGTCGTGGATTGCCACAAAGTCTTCATTGTGGTAGACTACGACATCGGGGCCATATGTTTCCGGTTTCGCAATGTAAACTCCGAGTCCATCTCGAGCATCGAAATGAGCTCTGCCTCTGGCCGCATTGCGATCAGTTGGAGCTTTGGCCGCAGGTTTGGGTTGCTTGCTTTTGGGAGCTAGGAGTTCGGTAACTGCCAGAACGATATGTTAGTTCGACAGGTTCTGATACAGAGTCTCGGGGCCATATTCCGGGCGTCATTACAGGCGTTTCTTTTCTCCGATGTTCCACGCTCTTTTGGATCGCCCATGCTCGTATTGAAGTGATCCCCGGACATGATGTAGGTGTGGAAATTGGACGCGTGGTCACGTAGTAGATGGTCACTGTAGCATTGTCTTGAAGCGACAAATTCCAGATATCCTCACATTGGTGGACTGAGACAAAAGCACATGCATCTGCTCAGACGTGAGGAGTTAAAGTCTCCGTGGTCGCTGGTCTCTTCCGTATGCTCCCCGCAACCCCAAAGAGGTTTAGTGCGGGTCACTCTTTTGTCCGAAGCTCCAAAAGTTGTCGATCTTTTGCGAACATTCACCAAACGCAAAATGCCACCTAAGAAGAAAGGCGACGGCAAAGGTGGCCCTAAACCGGGCACGCAAAAAGCCAAAGCCGTTGCGGAAAAAGCGGGCGAAGTGAAGAAGCAAGTGCCCGAGGAGCCCAAAAAGCCGTCCGTGAAGGAGGTCATTGGCGGCGCATCATGGACTGGAAAGCTTCCGGTCAATATGTTGGCAGAGCATTGCCAGAAGCAGAAATGGGAAAAGCCAGAGTACAGCATGGTATTCAATTTCTCCGTGGCACTCGTCGCATCGAGTCTACAATCCCATATAACAAGACAGGCGCTGATAGACTACGATAATTTCAGATTAAAACCTCCGATGGCTTTGTGTCTTCCGTAACGATGAAGAAGATAGACCCCAAGACCAAAGAGCTAATCGTTATTCCACCAATGAAACTTCCACCCTCCCACAAACATCTTGCTGGGCAGCCGACATCCCTCGAAGCGCGCCATTTCGGTGCGGCGTTTGCTCTTTTCCGAGTATGCAATATGCGCAACATCCATATGATGATGCCTCCGACATATAAGAAGCTGTGGAAGGAGGACTTTGCGGAAATCAAAGCAGCCGATACTCGGGAAGGCAGGGGCTGGATGTACGAAGCAGATCCATTCTTAGCCAAGCAAGAACGAGAGGCCGCGGCCGCAGACCTGGCAAAGAAACGGGCAGATCGTGAGAAGGCGCAGGCAAAAGAAAAGGCCTCGAATGCGGAACTAGGGCTAGGGCATGGGGATGCCAAATCAAAACGCATCTGGTCACAGGCGCCCAAGGTCGATATGGGCGCGCGCATTCGACGAGATATCGAAGGCCTCTTGCGACAACATACTAGTTGGAACCCTTACGGTGTGCAGATTCCGGATAGCACAAAGAAGGCTATTGCGGACGAATTCACTGGTTTAGGGTTTCGACGCAGCCACGTTGAAGAAGCTACGGCGGAATGCAAAGACCGCGAAGAGGTGTTGGAGTGGCTTCTTATCTATGTCCCTGAGGACGACCTCCCACGATGGTCTCTGCCGGAAGGATATTCTGCTGGAGTCACTCTTGGTTCGGGCGATGTTGCTCGTGAGGCCAAGATCAAACGGCTGGCATCTGTTGGTTATCCTGCCGATATGTGTTCCCAAATTTTGGATAGCAAAAAGGGCGATGAGTTGGCGGCTGCCGAGCACTTGCAGGGCACTTTGGCCCATGGAACTCAGTTCTCTGCCCCAGCGTTGGCCGATGAAGATGAGGAAGCGTGGGCAGAAGAGGCGACTACATTGGAAGCCATCTTCGGGGAACGCTACCATCGCGTATCAGGCAAGGTTTGCGAGATCAAAAGTGAGGCATCGGAAATTCCACCCAATACGATTTTCCGCTTCCAAAAGCCCTCTCCTCATTACCCGAGCACGCCTCCTATCATATCAATCCAGGCCAAAGACGTTCCCGCTTATATACGCCTTAGTGCGATCCGTCGGGCAGTGCAGTACGCCGAGGACAACTTCACGGGGGAATCTATGATCTTCAACATCATGGATTGGCTGGAGGTCAATTTGCGGAACATCATGGAGAATCCGGGTAAATTGCGAGAGATTTCGGCTGTGACTGCTTCGTCGACAGCTGAAACCTATGGGATTCCTGTGCGCTCGTCGCGCAAGAACCGCAGGGGCATCGACTGGAAGGTCGATTCAGAACGAAGCTTGGCGATTCGGGACGCCTGGGAGGCCAAACAGGACACTGCTCCCCAGAAAGAGATGACCCGCAAAAGAAAAGCACTCCCCGCATGGAACATCCAACATGAAATCATCCACGCAATCAACTCTCACCAGGTGACTATCATCTCGGGTGAGACTGGTAGTGGTAAGAGTACGCAATCCGTACAGTTTGTGCTGGACGACATGATCCAACGAGGATTGGGAGGCGCTGCCAACATCATTTGTACGCAGCCACGACGAATTTCGGCCTTAGGTCTTGCCGACAGAGTCAGCGATGAACGGTGTGCAGTAGTTGGCGATGAAGTCGGATATGTGATCCGAGGCGAATCGAAAGCCAAGCCTGGTTCAACGAAAATTACCTTTGTGACCACCGGTGTTTTGCTGCGCCGAATTCAATCTGGTGGCGATGCGGATGGTAATGTCGCAAGTTCGCTCGCGGACGTTTCGCACGTGGTGGTTGACGAGGTCCACGAGCGTAGTCTTGATACAGACTTCTTATTGGCGCTGCTACGGGATGTTCTACGTTATCGCAAAGATCTGAAGGTCATTCTCATGAGTGCCACCCTCGATGCCGCTATCTTCAAGGGCTACTTTGGTGGTCAGGGATCTGTTGGGCTAGTCAATATTCCCGGCCGCACATTCCCTGTCGAAGACTATTACCTGGACGATGTGATCCGGTATACGTCATTTGCGCCAGAACTTGCTGAGGGTTATGAAGACGAGGAAGAACCTTCTCGGGGCGACGAATCGCTCGGAAAAGCGCTGCGGAGCTTGGGCATGGGAATCAATTACGACTTGATCGCAGCGACTGTCGAATACATCGATGCTCAGCTAGGAGATCAGCCAGGAGGCATCTTGATTTTCCTTCCTGGTACACTAGAGATCGATAGATGTCTGAAAGCAGTCAACAGGATTCCCAACATGCATCCTCTGCCATTGCATGCCTCTCTACTCCCGGCTGAACAACGTCGAGTATTCCAGAGCCCACCAAGGGGCAAGAGAAAGGTCATTGCGGCCACAAACGTCGCAGAAACCTCAATCACAATCGAGGATGTTGTGGCCGTCATTGACACTGGTCGAGTCAAAGAAACAAGCTACGACCCCAAAGACAACATGGTCCGTCTCCAAGAAGTATGGGCATCACAAGCTGCCTGCAAACAGCGCCGCGGTCGAGCAGGTCGTGTTCGCGCCGGTATCTGCTACAAACTCTACACCCGCAAAGCCGAATCCAACATGGCCCCACGCCCAGACCCAGAAATCCGCCGTGTCCCTCTAGAACAGCTATGCCTTTCCGTGAAATCCATGAAAGGAATCGACGACGTCGCCACCTTCCTAGCCAACACCATCACTCCACCAGAAAGCATAGCCGTTGAAGGCGCGCTAAGCTTCCTGCACCGCGTCGGCGCCCTAGACCACGACAGACTCACAGCACTAGGCCGATACCTCTCCATGATCCCCGCGGATCTCCGCTGCGCCAAGCTGATGATCTACGGCTCCATCTTCGGCTGCATGGAACCCTGCCTCACAATCGCCGCAATGCTAACAGTCAAGAGTCCCTTCGTCTCCCCCCGCGAGAAGCGCGAAGAAGCAAACGCCGCAAAAGCAAGCTTCTCCCGCCCAGGCGACGGCGACCTCCTCACAGACCTCTCGGCCTACCAAGCCTGGTCCGAGCGAACCCGTGCCCAGGGCGGATACTGGGGTACGCAGTCGTGGTGTGTCGCCAATTTCCTCTCCCACCAGACGCTGCGCGATATCTCCTCGAACCGCGCGCAATTCATCAGCTCCCTCAAAGACGCGGGTGTCCTGCCGGTCGAGTATTCTGAAAACTCCGCTAGTGCCTGGAACCGCAACGCCGGCAATCGCAATCTGATTCGCGCTCTTATTGCTGGTGCCTTCCAGCCGCAGGTCGCGCAGATCTCGTTCCCGGATAAGAAGTTCGCTAGCTCCGTTACTGGTACCGTTGAGGTTGATCCGGATGCGCGCACTATTAAGTACTTCAATCAGGAGAACGGCCGGATCTTCATTCACCCCAGCTCTATTCTCTTTTCCGCGGCGGGATACCCAAGTGCCGCGGCGTATCTTAGCTACTTTACCAAGATGGCTACTAGCAAGGTCTTCATCCGTGATCTCACACGTAAGTTTTTATCTTTCCTTGCTTCTTCTTCTGTTCTCTAATATCCGATTCTAACAATTTCATCTTCGCAGCTTTCAACGCATACTCCCTACTTCTCTTCTGTGGCTCAATAGAACTCGACACTGTGGGCCGTGGTCTCGTCGTCGACGGCTGGCTCCGTCTGCGCGGATGGGCCCGAATCGGCGTACTTGTTTCCCGACTGCGTACCATGTTGGACGAGGCTCTTGCTGAACGATTTGACAATCCTTCTTTGGTGGCTGATGGTAGCAGTATTGGCGATAGAGTAATTGAGGCAGTCAAGAAGCTTATTGAGTTTAACGGCCTTGATCAATGATCTGCATAGATGGATGGGTTTCTGGTTTCAAAAGTTTTACAACGCATACGTCATGTTAGATGAGGATACAATCAAAACGATTCATGATAGAATGAGTTCAATGTTGACATCTTACTTGGATAATTTGCTCGTATCCAGGTGCGTGCCAGATTTATCTGGGTATAGTTGGATATCTTCTCTCCATACGGTCCTCCCTTGAGGGGTTGCAGGGCTCTTTCCGGCAATAGCCTGACATCCATGGATACTGTAGGTACTTGCACAGATCAGCTCTTTATACTGCATGTCCCCTAGGCATACTTTGAATTAGTCGCGTTGCAGTTTGGTTGGAGGTCAATCGTACATCACAACATAGGTAAAGTAAAGATGCACAATTACGCAGATCAGGATAACCTTGCTTTTGGATGAAACCATTGATTCGAGAACTTGTACACAACAAATGACAAGAACTCTAAGAGATCAAGTCAAAGTACATACACGATTGAACTGCCACCAGGTCCTCCACGAGATACCCACCCTAGCCAAATGCATGGCTACAGGCATCACAGATACAAAGAAACTGAAAGTTGGTTGGGAACACACAAATTTGCGTCGATTGCTATCTGTGATAATAAACGACCTTTCCCTAAAGCTATTCCGATATGCAATGAATCGCCGAAGTAAAAGATGCTATGTAGCAATAGTCACTTAGCAATAAATGCATAGAAACGCCAGAGAAACGAGATGCCGGAAGAATTTGCACAACGCACGAGAAAGTGATGACAAACGATCATTAGGGCAGGGGGCAGTCATGCGTATTTGATATGACCTGCCAAAGTGAATGGGGAATCGCGCGTCAACGAGAATGGGTTATGTGCGAAGTAAAAGCAAACAAGAAAAGATAAAGCATGTAGAACGCCGAGTGGGGTTTCAGATCATCTTCAACGCCTTCCGACTATTCATTTCCATGTCCGGAAATTACGGCGTCAGGTCATCTCGTCGTCAGCCCAGTGGAGCGAGAAAGGAAGCAGAAGCAGCAAGACAAAAGAAAGAGCAGAAAGGACTGAAGACCCATTGAAAACGCGCCATGCATTAAGTAACACCAGATCGCCATACCACCCCGAAGAGAACGCCGTGTTGACCGAATCAAACAAAAAAGAGAGGTTAGAGATCGTTGATGGTGGTAAATCGCAGCATCATAGCTAAAGAGCTATAGTGACTGAGATCACCCAGGGAAGAATGTTGTCGAAGCGGAAGCTTAGTAGTTCGCAAACCCATCCAAGCGATCCGGATTGTTGAGATCATCGACCTCAGGCAGAACGAAGTCCAGAGCAAGCTCAGCTTCGACGAACAACGAGGCACGCTTGTACCGGCGGTCCGAATACTTTTCGAAGATGGCTGCGTGGTGGCGTCGGGGATTCTCACAGCACTCCATCATTGTTGTGATCACCGGAATCAACTGGAAATAGAGATAACCACTGTAAAAGGCGTGGGCTGGTGTCTGTTGTCAGGGCGATAGTGTTAGTATCATTCCAATATAGAAGGAGAAGTGAAACATACCCAGCAGCCTTTGTTGAGTAACAGACGAGCCAGGCAATGAGCCCCAGCAGCAACAAAGCTAGGAGGGGTGCAGACGAAGCGCTCATCCATGATCGCCAGCTCGATGAAGTACTTGGCAACGGTACGAGTTTCAAGGTCATATTCATCAGCCTTGCTAATACGACGAAGGAAACTCATCGGACCCGGCCATCCGAGGTCAAAGTTGAGAATGGTGAGCATGAAACGCTCGGCTTTGAGGATCTCCTCCACGGAGTAGCCGCCATCAACCATGTAGACGATCTCTTGCACAGAAGGAGCTGTGATCTCTTCAAACTTGGCTGCAATGAAGATTGCGGTGGCACCAACCAGCTGCAGCTTTCCCATGGAGACGACCTTGTACGACAAGAAACGATCAATATAGTTGACCGTGAGAAACAAGGTCTCGGGAAGCAAGTTGAAGCGCTGGTGAACTTGAACGAGCCAGTCCATCAGGACCGAGCGCATCGACCATTGAAGTTCGCTTTGACGTGCCATGTAATCTTGAACGGGCAGCATTTGGATCTAGAAACGTGATTAGCTCAATTGATAGTGAGGTATGAGGATAGCCGAACATACCTCCCGCCTTCTCAAGTGAAGGAAGATCTCAGGGCCATACTCAGCAACCATTGTGGTATCCAACAGGTCCTCTTGAATATCTTCTTCAGTCTGTTGGCTTTCCACGATTGCTCTCGCCTGGATCATCTCGCGGAAGGTCACATTGCTCATGCGTGGGAAGATATGAGCGGTAGTTCCATCGGCCTGATAGGAAGGCGCAACGTGGTATTTGGTTTCGTCTCCATCCCATTCTTCAGGCTCAGACATTGCTGAAACAGGTTCCTCGGCTTGCGTATTGTCTTTCAGTTCTTCGGTCTCAGAGACCGTAGCATCGGACTCAATAATGTTGACAAGATCCCCACTCAGCACCTTTGACTCGACGACAGTTGAGTGGTGTGGTTTATCTGCTCCCTGTTGGATGGACTTGATCTCCGTATCGATGCGTGGTTCCTTGGATGTATCCTTCTCGGGGACGGTGCGAAGTTGGTCTTTGTACACAGCGTTGGTCCTCTTCGACTTGTGAACGGGTTGAGCTTTGCCAGCGGGGTTCATCAGTTTGGTGGTGGAAACGTTATCGATAGCGCTCTTGCTGCTTGCCAGGGACATAGGACGCTGAGCTGGCTGAGACAAACCAGGACCTTTCACTTCAGTTGCCATAGACTTTCCACCAACACCTGAGTCATCCCGACTTCCCCGCACCTTGTCCTTAATGTTGCTGACATCCCCAAAGGCACGTCGGCCAGCATTGTTTTGCGCCATCATACCCAAAGCAGGGCTCGACTTGTTGCGTTGGTGAATGACCTTCTGCTTCTGGTTCTGCAGAGCCGCCGGTGGGACATTCTCATCCCCAATCACTCGAAAACGCTGTGGCTGCAATATTTGTTAGCATCAATGCCTATAGGGAAGAGCAGAACAGGTTTCGAAGCAGATGGGACTGAACAACAGGTTGATGGAAACAAGCCATATAACCGCGCTTTCCACGCGCGATTGACGTGTAAACAGATGACCATGATGGAATTCGGAATCGCAGAAGAACCAATCGCTTACCTTTGCATCCATGATAAACACCAGTGACGTTGTAAGTTGAAATTGTCGCGGGCGAGGATGATTGCAAAGAGGTGTTGTTTACTTTTTGCTGAGTTGGGGTCACTGAAGTTGCCCTGCGTGATTGGCCGACCCAAGCAAAACAAACAGTCTCTGGTCCCCGCTCACACTTTCCCGGTCTGACTTGTTCCTTTCACGTTCCCTTCAACGTTACTTACCTGGACGAAATCAAATCAATCTTCACGCAGAATACAAACCTCCTGAAAGGAACAGTGAGGACAAAAGGAGGCCGTCCCTTGTTCGTGAAGACGTGCCTTGACAATGTACACTAACCCGTATTTGGACGCTACGACTAAGCATGGCTACCGATCGCGCAAAACTGCTACTGATTATGAATGTAGTATGTACATACCTTGCCGCGTTAAGATTAAAGACGAGTGTAGGTCTTGAACTTTCTAGAGTAAGGGGAGGTCTACGAAGATCTAGGTCATAAGTAGATTTTGTGTAGTAGCTGAAGCTCTTAAATGGCCGGATCTACAGAGACAATACATGACAACCACTTCCGACTGGCATGTTCGTTTGTGCTCTTTTGTAAGGTCTCTCAGCGGGTCTGGTTCAATATAATGCTATTCAATTACTGTAGTAGTGGACATGCAAAGGAGTATTTCCGCTCATGAACATTGATTAAGTCCAATGTTGAAATCCAACCTTTGACCTCGGGACGTCGATCAAGGGTTAGATGTTTGGTCGGTTTGTACTCGGTTTGTATGGTTTGTTGATCAATTGACGTCATTGCCCTTATCGGCGCGTCTCCTCCGACGTCTATCAAACTACATTTTCGACCATAACTCATTTTACATATGATTTGGGAGTATACAATTTTATCTAGAGGTTACTGTATTTATTAAATAGTCTTCCCAACAATACTATTTGAAACCTTCCAGGAATTGCAAGTGCAGTCGCCCTTTTATGCAGAGATCTAGATCTAACGCGCTATCTACACGAGACCACGTGAGAGCCACACCGCCGTCGCAAGAGGTGGGACGCCGGAATGAAGCGGTTCCTGTTTGGCAGCTTTGTGATCAACCGAAACCCACTCACATCATTTAAGTGGCTTCTGCAGTTTCGGAGTTTCATCTTGCGAGAATAAATATCAAATCTTGGAGGAAACAATCGGTTTGAAGACTTATAATAGCGCACGTTCTTAGTGCGGAGATCATTCGATGTTCATTGCCTCATATCCTATGGGCCTTTTTGCGCCCAGTCTCTCAACATCGCTGTCTGACTCCACCAAGCAGAAAAGTTCCCCCTTTTCATCGGCAATTTTCCTGATTGGAAATTGAGGAAGCATAGATTTACAGTAGCTATCCTCTGGCTATCCTCCGGTGGCCCTATGCATCTTTTGTGGGATACAAGGAGAAACCTAGGAATGCTTACCGCAATGGGGGGATTCTCTTTTTTAACCTTCTTACGTAGGTCCCCGAGGAGGGGTAAATCCAACTTTGCAGATCATGCGAAACAACTCCAAAGATTCATGCGAGAATAGGACGAAGCAGGATTCTTTATAGACAAAGTGAATCTGTGTCCTTGGGTTGTCGGTGATAACCTTATGTTGTAGCGGGCTGACTATAGATCTCCAGATCCCTGGAGGCGGTCCAGGCGGATCAACAGGTTTCCTATCAACCACCCTACCCTTTAAATTTTCAAAATAGAGCCCATGATAAGTGTCGCGCTATACCGTAATTTCCATCTCAGATAATAAATGAGCAATGCGACAAGGGTGGTTGTGTAAAAATGACCTGGTTGGCAATGTCAATTCTGTCCAAGCGCACACCTCCACAACAGACCAAAAAAGGGAATGGTCGCTACGTGGTCAGGCTAGAAACTAGCTGCAAGCCCATCAATCCATTGGGCGCTATTTCTTTATCTTATTTTGCGCCCCTAGTCCTCATTATCCTGGATATATGGAGTACTTGTAGCAACAGAGGTACCCGTGGACCTTGGCTGCCAGCTTTGAGATGAACCGCTGTCTTTCCCCCCAGGAGTCCTACCTCAAGAGCCCGCATTCACGAACATATCATCCTGGGACATTTAAAGACCCGATTGTATTCTCAATTCCGTACATAATATTCAAGAAGGGGGGGTTAGACAGAGTGCCCCGTCACTCGGCGCAATGGCATCCGGATTGCGACAGCTTTTTGCGCCTTGCGAAAATGTATGGCACTGGGATGGTTTCGCACATATTTATTGTTCTAGATCTATAGGATAGTCACAAATCGAATGAATAATTTCTAGATGTCCACTGATTTCATGGAATGTGATGGCTGCTGCGATGAGCGCCGGAAGCGCAAATCGCCATGTCACCGACCCCAAGGCCCGTTTTCTCGCTTTAGGTGAAACCATCGTACGCACCCACACCTCAACCTTCTTCTTACCATCCAACAACTCCTTGATCAGATCACCTTCAGCGCTGTCAACAGTATCAGGTATGTATTTCTCCTCTTTTCTATTCTCACTTTTGACTCCCCTGATTCCATTTCGGTCCTGGAGATGTCACCGCTGACATAGCCTCAGCGCTTCGTAGAACCGACAATCCCCTCTCGACCTCGACCGAACCCATCCTGCCTTTGACCCTTCACCCTGCCTCGGACAATTCGGATAATTGCAGTTCTGGACCATTCTGTTTGAGTCAAATTAGGTGTGTTCAAGTCTTTCTCCATTCTGTTCCGGGTCCTTCTCGCTTGCTGCTCTCCCCTCTCCCCCAAGCCCGCTCCCAAGGTCGGCCGGACTCGGTTAGCGACACATCTATCCATCATCCTTCCAGACAAAACCCATCCTTGTTATATATTCAAGCAAGGAAAGGCCATTGTGTTAATTTTTATGGTCTGTTTCCCTCCAGGTTCCCCACGTTTGCCGTTTTGAGTCGCTTCCGGATCTTGCGACTGCAGATTCCCCTCCACCTCCATCGAAGGTTCTGCTTCGATAATTTCTATACATCAAGACCCGGGGGTGGTCCATCCACCAGCTTGACATCTCGGTTTCTATAATTGTGGTAGGTTTGATGGATTCTTCCCTCTACACTTGCCCTTCCTCTGTGTCTCGCCATGGATCACATTTCCACCCTCTACCGCACACAAGCAGTGGGTTGATGAAGTCTTTGGTATAGCAGTGGAGTATTCCTTCGCAATCTGGAACGATTGAATATGCAAGCGCTTCAGCATGAAGGGCTCTCTGGCCCGCTCGAGCAGCCGGGTCTGGCAGACTCTGTCGCTGGAGCTCGAGACCTGTCGCTTAAGGGCCCAGCACCCAAAAACGTCGCCTTCGAGTTGCTGCTCGACGAGAATTCCAAAGTTCGGGCTCGTATTCCAATGCGCGTTCAAATTTATCCTCATGATACCACGGATTCGATCGTCACGACGGTCAAAAATTTCTATGGCATCTATGACGGTACTGCCAGTGGGGTGAGCTTCGAAGATGAACATGGCACAACCCTCATCGCAAGGTATGAGAACCTCAAAAATAACAGAACTGTATATGTGCGAGTTATCCCCATCCAACAATATGGGGATCATTTCTATAACGGGTTCCCTGTCGAGCCTCGCAAGCGGCCCAGTCTGGCAGAGCCTTTCCAGATGGCCGATGGCATGGCGCCCATGATGGATCAGCCATCACGGCCTGCCTCCCGGCTTGCGAGAAAGCGGAGCACCTCTCCGTCGAACCGGAGTCTGCGTAGTGCTTCTCAACACAAGCCTCCCTCCCGCGCGGGGAACAAAAGCCGTGCGTCAAGCTATCATGGAGGTCCTCATGATGATGACGGCTATAGCGATACCGAAAGCGCCTATGCCCGCAGGGCTCGGAATGAACTATTTGCTAGCTCTGATATCAGCATGGAGAATATACTACAAGATGGTCGTCGGAAACGACCCAAGTTTGATAGCTCTGTGAGTCATATCTCTGTCAGGATTTTCTCGACAATCTCACTAATTAGTCTTTCTTCCAAAGGAACTCCCGCTGTTCGTTCCTCCCCAAGTGCCCCTCACTACCTCCACCTCCTCCATTTCCCCTCAGCGTCGATCAGTTGGACAAGAAGGCGCTGGGTCGCCTTTCGCACGCCCACCGCAACGCGCCCCATATAGCTATCAGCATGCGCTCCCATCGCCGCAGAGCTATGGCCAGAGCGAATATGCTGTTCTCTCAGGGCGCAACACAGTATACGCGACTCCCGTTGTTCCAGATCATGCGAATCGCATGCGCGACACAGGAGCCTACAGCAATTCGGCTAGCCGAGTCAACGGTCCAGGTGTATTGCCCACACCTGACCCTACCATTGCAAGCTGCATCTCTGATGAGGATGTGGCAATGCAATTGATACGTTTAGGCGATGCGTCCAATTTCTCTCACGGTCGCACTTCGGCCTCGACATTGGACGATGCTTTCAGTGGTGCCGCTGACGCTGCCTCGTCCACTGGCGCCACCAGTGATGGTGAAAACTTCAGCGAGGATGAGGATGACCTGCCAGCCCGTCGCCAGAGACTGGACTCAAGCCCGATGCTGCCGCCGGGAACCATCAAGCGCCACCTCAAGGGCTTGGATGATATCCTTCCCAGCGCTGACAGCAGCGACCACAGCTCGGATGGTGCATATGATGGCATCAAAAGTGAGGCTGAAGACGATGTGCTCTACAAGGAGTTTGCGCCTAAGGCAAAGAAGCCGAAGAGCCGACCTACATCGCTTAAGGTTCGTAGTCATAAGCCTGCACCCACAAAGCTGAGCAAGAGCAAGGTTGCTGCGCCTGCTCCTCGCAAGTCGTCCGAAAAGTCAGTGGCGCCTCTCCCACCTCTCAGTCCGGCTTCCTCCCGAAAGGTCTCGGGGGGCTCTGTCAACTTCCAGCATCAGCTTGGCGCAGATGAGGAAGACCTGTCTACCAAGCCTCGCTGCCAGCGGTGCCGCAAGAGCAAGAAGGGCTGTGACCGGCAGCGTCCCTGTGGGCGTTGCAAGGATGCCGGTATTGGCGTCGATGGCTGCCTCAGTGAAGATGAGGGCAATGGTCGCAAGGGCCGTTACGGTCGCCACATGGGTGTCCCTGTCAAGAAGAACGGCGAAGAGGTGGATGAAGATGAGGAGTTTTCCGTAACGCCTGCGACTCCTGTTTCTGCGTCTGCAGCAGACAAGAACAAGAAGCGAAAGCGCTAGTGAGCTTTATGCTGCGGTGGCTTCCGCCGTCCCTAAACGCCGAACTCATTCGCAGCTTCAGTCTCTTCCGTGATCATGGGATCTCTCCTTCATCTTACCATTCTCACTACGGACTAAGGTCCCTCGGCCATCACTTTCTTCTTTCTCCATTTTCTGGCCAGCGCCAGAGACACTCTTTATACTACCATACTGCCATCATTTGCCCTTCTCATTCCACACTCCCTTCTCTGGTTACAAGCCATGCTCCTGACCTCCATTACACACTGCCAAGCGGTTGATCTGTTGTTGTTGTGTCTCTTCGGCGTCTTAGTGTTTCTGCGGGCTATATGCTTCTTGTCACATTCACTCCCTCATTCAGAATCAATGTTACTGGGTTATCTATCTTCGTCTATGTCGATCTCATGTGTGTTGTATGGTGGTTCAGTAGCGAAGTGATATATATACATTCACGGAAACGCTGGACCACGTACGTTGAGCTGTAGAAGATGTGCCAATTTTGCTTTATCTCGTCTTCTGTGTAGTCAGGGAGTCAATGGGAGTTTTTTTTCCCTCCGTTTTCTAACAGCTCTATGTTGATCCCTTTGATCTCAGTAGTGGTAGCGGAGGATGGTTGGCGATCTTTTGATGGTGGGGTTCGGGAATCACATGACAAGGGCGGTATGATTGGCCCCGCAACTTTTTTGAAGAGCTCAACTTCCTAAAGTCTACAGTCCTCGCTTTTTCTTCTCGACAACCGGTACTTTGCTCATACCCAGTTGCAATCTTGTCTCCAACCTAAACCAGAATCGAACCCCTCTCAAACCGAGTCCACACCCAACGCGCTGCGCAGGTCAGGTCCCCTACACGAACTTTTTCACCGCTCAGCAAGCCGCACCCAGCGCCTTGTCTGAAAAGCGACAACCATGCCTCCGAAAGCCGCCCCTCGTGGGAGCTCCCGTGGAGGGGCTTCTAGCCGCGGCGCTCGCGCAGACTCAACCCCGACGACTCCTGCTGGCGGGGGCACACCACAGAATGATACACCGGCAACCGGTACGCCAGGACCCGCGAATCGAGGTTCAGTGCAACGCCTCCAGTCATTGAATAAACGAACACCTTCCGGCAGCATTGCACCAAGCAGCCGACCCCCGTCGGCGCTTGGTGGCGAGACGCCCAAACCCGTCCTAAAACACAGACCGAAGGCAGTCGGCCGTCGCAGCAAACAGGAACGAGAGGAGATCGAAAGGCTCGAGAAGGAACGTTACAACGAGCGTCTGAAGGAAGCAGCGGCCATCCAGCGTGGTCGCGGTGGAACTGCTCGTCGTGGTGGATTCCGTGGCCGTGGTGGACCCATGGCTATGGCTGTGGGCGGATTTGGTGGATTCGGTGGACGAGGCGGCAAGCGCGGTCGTGGCGGTCATGGCGGCGGTGGATATGGAGGAGGAGGCCCCGGCGGCGCAGGCTCAGGATACAACCGGTCTGGTCTTACTGGGCTCAACCGTGGACGCGCATACGATTCCTCGGATGACGAAGATAACGCACTTCGCATCAGCATTGATCACATCAATTTGGATAGCGACGAGGAGGATTGGGACACAACCAAAGAGTTCAAGGGCAAACAGCCCGGCAGGTCGCTTGGCGGAATTCGTCCTGTGCGTGTTGAGCGACATGAACACGAGGAAAGAGTCATCAGCGTCAACATGGAGTCCAGCTCTGCGCGAGCTGCCGATCTCCGCAAAAACGCAGAGAAAGAGAAGGCTGCACAGGATGTTACCCGTACACCCACCAAGGTCAAGCGCGAACCTCAAGATGAAGATGCAGCTATGCCAGATGCTATTCCTCACGCAGACGATGATGATTTCCTCCCAGAGCACAACGTTCGTGTGCGCTCGGCTCAGAGCCAGAGCCCGACGAAGAGGAGCACAGCAGAACTACGCTCATCTCGAACTACACCCGAGCCTGAAATCATAGACCCACGCAGTCTCCTTCACACCAAGGAGGAAATCGACGAATACGACCGACATGCGGAGGATTTGACTATCATTAGGGATCTTCTTGTTCCTAAGGAGCGAAAGACTAAGGAGCCGAAAAATACCACCGCAGAAGGTGAAAATACTGGGGAGGCTCCAGATGGTGAACCCGCCACAACGGAAGGACAGGATGATGCGCAAACGGGCGAAGAGAACAAGGAAGACGAAGAGGAGAACCCTTTGCACGGCCAAATGTTCCTCATGCAGTTTCCACCGATGACCCCCCGTCTCAGTGTTGCCGGGTCTGCTCAAGTCAACCACAACCAACCTGCAGCTGAAGCTCCTCGGGATGAAATCAAGCGTGAAGCAGCGGACGACTTGGAGATTGTAGACAACCACGAGCCCACTGTATCAGAAGAAACCAGCATTCTCACGGCCGGCCAACCTTGGACACTTCCCACGGGCCGTGTCGGAAAACTCAATGTACACCAATCAGGCCGCGTCACCCTAGACTGGGGTGGTATCAGCATGGAGTTGGATCGCGGAGCCCCGGTAGGCTTCGTACAGGAAGCAGTCATCATGTCGAAGCCAACACCGCAACTGGCGGGCAAGATCGAGGAAGATGCTGGCCAGGTTTGGTCAATGGGCCAGTTGTCTGGCAAGTTTACAGTCACACCGAACTGGGATGCAATTCTTTGAGCTCTACCCAGGGGAGCACTGATGGATGATGAATGGAAGGAACCCAAATGAAATACTACGTACAATTCATACCCGTAATGATGCCCATGGATGTCAATGGAAGTACTCAGACCCTTGAATTCTACAGAATCAAAAACTTAACATTGTATAGTTGTAACTATCGTGAATGAAGTAGTCTACTATAGACTCCATGTAGGAAAAGACGCAAACTTTTATTGAGATGACCTCCGGGATTGGGTTCGGGCCCGGCCCGGGCTGGCCCGCGAAAGGATTAGTAATCCATAAAGCTGGAATTAGTAATCTTCAACCCTCTTTTGAGCCTCAGGCATTACACGCGCCAAGGCTTCAGTGCCATCTGCCCTGAACAGCTACGAAGTTCGTTCGCGTGTGTTGACTTACGAACGTTCAGACGCAATTATAATCTCGCGTGCTTTCGTCTCATTGCGGTGGACAGTCAATCTTCTAGTAGGGCCAATCCAATCGTCCGCTTCCCAATACAATGCCCGCATAGGCCAAATCAAGCGTCTATCGCGGTACGTGGACTTTGCGATGTCGCTGCGTCCCCTCGGATATCAATGCAACTTACTTTATGCGCATCTATTGCGCAACATATCGCCCACAAGACGTATTGTATCACTGCGACTGAGCCGCTTACCTCAACCACGTGATAACCGTCGCACATATCACGGATCTGCGACAACTCCACACCATGCCAACCGAGCTTCCTTTTCGCACGAAAGATTGCTCAGTGATCTATTGAGACCTACGCAAGCCTTTCAGAGCCATGGCAAAGAAGCATGGACTCAACAACGTCGCCATGAGACTTCTGCGACCAACGGTCCAGAACATTGCGCGCACTGCGGCGGAAGAGCCACCCCCAAGGTTCGAACACTAGTCGACCGCGGCAATCCCTCCAGCGGCTGGCATTGCAAGGCCTGCGCTCGGAGCATCCGTGTTCGTGGCCACCTGCCGAATGAGGAGCAGCTGGTAGCGATGAATCGGCGCAGACTGATGTTACAGAGCGGAGAGGCAAGCAAAACCAGTCCATGCAGACACTGCGGCAGGATGACTGCTCCCAGGACTAACCGCAAATTCGTCGATCCGGATGACCCTTTTGCTGGTTTTCATTGTCGATCATGCGTTCGGCACATGAGTATCCACGGTAACCTCCCAACCGAAACAGATCTTGCAGCATATCAGTATCGGAGTGCGGTTTGGAGTAGAAAACCTCCTACCGTCGATTTACAAAATGAAGCACCGGACAGCTTGCGGGAAGACCTCGAGTCCCTCGGACCATCCGAGTCTTCCCAACCTTCCGATCCTACCAAACAGAAGCAAAGCCGCGATGCACGTCCCTGCACCCACTGCGGCGACATGACCACCTCAAAAAGCAAGCGGAAACTTGTCGAGCCTCGGAATCCGGCGGCTGGATACTACTGCCAGCCGTGTTCGCGGAGCCTACTTGAAACAGATGCCTTGCCAAGCTCGGTGCGAATTGCAGCACTTAGGAAGCTCCGAGCGAAGCGCTCGAGGTCGGGTCCTAGAGTCTTGGAAAGCCCATGCCGTCACTGCGGGGATATGACACTTCCCAGCAGCAAGCGCCGACTCGTTGAGACGAAAAAGCCTGAGTCTGGGTACTACTGTCGCGCCTGCGCGGACTGTCTGGGTGAGACTGGTGACCTCCCCAGTGAGATGCGCCTCACGGTTCGTAGAGCGCGAGAGGAAGTCAGGCTGAAGAATCTCGTGGCCAAAGCGTCTAAAGAGTCGCACTCTTCGGTTTCTTCGCAGGGAAATTCTACACTAACAGATGTGCGCACTGAAAACCCGATGGGTTGACCATCAAGCGAGCATCAAAGTCCTCGCCCCTGTACGGGACTTGCTCCAGCCACTTCGAAGACAAAAGGTCTTCTGGCACATGGGAGCGCGAGAAAATTGCGTGCTTGTGCAAGTGGACATCACGGCTAATTGACTATTGACTGGCTACCACTGCAAAGTACCGCGCCATCGAACCCTACCCCAGCCTCGGAAAATCAAAGGGGGTTTCTTTGATTTTGCCTGTTCACTATGCCAAGAGCAAGGGTTGTGAATGTCTTGAATTTGGGATTGCGCATACATGTGCGTCGTCATCTTGCTTACGCCGTGTCCGAATCCCGATCGGCTATTCGCTCGAATCCGCCTCTTGCGTCGACGATCATTTGTGGCGATACCCGTTAAGCCTCGGTGGGATGTCTTGGAAGTATAATTAGATATAGTTGAATGGAATTTGGGACCTTTCTTGTATCCAGAACGGTGATGTTTGTATACTACATCTATGCAGACTCGAAAATCAGAATTATACAAGAAATTAGCACCCATGGATACACAAAGAGCTTAACCCTTAGAACAAACCTTAGGGGCAAGAGGATAATTAAACACTGGATAGCCTCTAACACGGGAAGCCCAACAGCCAATCAGCGCCCGTGGAACCAAATGACCCCCCACGGGTCAGGGACTCTGAGCCAAAGTGCGGCTCAACCAATCAAGCCCTCGCCCTGACTTGCTTCACCTTGATTTTTCCCTTTTAATCTCCTTTTTTTTTCCCCCTGGGTCTTTTTTATTATTTTTCTTTCGGGTTTTCAATTTTGTCAAGCTTTTCCCTCTTACAATCCTCCTCTACGACTAAGAGTGAGTTGGAGACAACCAAGAGAGAAGAAAAAGGCAAAAAGCAAACCCCGGAATTTACCTCTCCAGCTTTTGGCCCCCTATTCCCGGGATCCCGACTGAACACAACAACCCACCCTAGCCTAAGTGGCATGTTCTAAGCCTCTCACAGCTTCACACCTGAATTCGAGCAACAACTCTTGTCCGAGTACTGTACAACCATCATAAACATCTCTCCGCCTCATCTACACTGTTGCCTCGCCAACTCCATCCCCACCAACCCGCACCAACAGCTTGGCATTGCTTGTTCATAGGCAACAACGCAAAGCAACCTTATCCACGCGCCGCACAAGTCCAATCCGGATTCTATTTCAACTAATTATAACACCATGAAACCAACCACCTTCCTCTTCTTCCTCGCCCCAGCCGCTGTCCTGGCCGACTCAAAACAACCCGCCGCTCCCGTCAGCCTCTCCTCCGCGCACAACTCCTCACCCGTCCCAATACGGGACCTCGCTCCACGGGATCTATTCGTTGCCTCCGCGCGCGACCTCGATCCACCCTCCGATGAGGTGCGCATGCTGGCCTCTAGACATGTGCTGCAGGCGCGCAGTGAGGGGTCCCTGGGTCAGACGCCGTGGATTGGCATGGCTATCGGGTTGACCTTTACTGCGTTGACGGCTGTGATGCTTGGGTGAGCGGTAGCTTGGTTGCTGTGGCTTTTGTTCGTCTTTTCGATACCCCCTGATCTACAATTCCGACTTCGACCTACCTTCTTCTCTCCGACACGACACGTGAAATGCCGGGCATTGCTCGAATATTGTTTATATCTTTAATCCGCGAGACATATGCTTCTTTTGTTCTTTTCTTACGGTCTTTTGCAGCGGATTTTTGACCTTCACACTGCTTTTTTTTTTTTTTGCATCCAGGGCCTTGTGCTTTGGCTTGGGAGTGGATTCTTCGAGAGCTCCTTTTTTTATTCTTCTGTTGCATTCCCTGACTTGCTGGGTACGGTTTGTGCTTGGTTTTGTTGGGGGTATAGAGTTGCATGTTGTACATGATACCTTTTTGTTCCTAATGCCGATACCTACTTCCTGTTTATATGGGATGATTTTACTTAATTAGTGTATATAGATATGGCCAATACGAAGTGACTATACTATTTCTCTTTCTTTCTTGTTTGGCTGTTCTCATTCTTTGTTTGGGATCTATTGAGATGACTACTTTGCGCCTTTTTGTTAGAAGACTCGGACTCGGACATGGGTGTCTCTCTTCTTTGTTCCTCGATCTGCGAGTCTTCTCCCGAAAATACCTGACCTTCTTTTGTGAAGTGTCTACTGGCTTCAGAAACCTGCCTTCTCTCTTCCTATTTCCATTACCACAGTGCCACATTCCTATCCCGCACTGCACTGCGCATCTACACTCCAATGTACTCTCTATCTCTCAAAACCCGTGCTTTACCTCATAGAAACCATTGGAAAAGAGAGAATCCCCCATTTCAACCCGTAGCTCCTTACAAGCAGTCATGAGCGCATACGTTGCTATCTGGCGTGGTGCGTGATTTATCCCACCCTCCCTCTCCCAACATCTCGCCATCAACAGTATAGACCAGATAGATCCTTTGCTCTATATCCTCACTCAACCATCCATCCTGAATGCTGTTTGATATTCATTCCTCGATAATTAGTCTATTTACATCATATCATACACACACAGGCTCAGCAAATCCCCGAGTCCAAAGCAAAGAGCCCATGATAACAATCAAAAACCCAAGTGCAACAACCACACTGGAGACACCATATAGATACGCATGGCGTCGACGAGCAAATGCATTCATCTCAGCAACCCAAGTGCTAACAGTAGTCGTGCTCCCACAGAACCCATCCATAACACCCTGCAGAACCTGGCACCCGGTCAGAGCAGCAGGAACCACTGCCCCAAGCCCGCTAACATGCTGCAAGTCATAGCACAGACCCAAGACCACGGTCCCAAAGATATTGACCACAAACGTGCCGATTGGAAACGAAGGAATCCGGCCATTAAGATGCAACGAAACATAAAACCGCAAAAGACACCCAAGCGGCGCAAAGACAAGAGCAAAAACCGCCCGTCCGCGCCAGACATCCGGACCCCTGTGTCGGTCCGGCGGCCAGATAGCCAAGAAGACCGATCCAAGCCAGCATCCCCAGGCCAAGACGACGACCATAGGGTCGAGCGCCCGTCGCGTGAGCGCAAAGGGCACGGTCGGTGTGAACCGAGTCAACGCCAACGCCAGATGCGCGCCGACAATCAACGCCGACAGGCTCAGCGACACGGTGAGCAGGATGACGGCCACCAGCGCCATAAAGCTGTATCCTCCATTACGAGGTGCGATTTGGGAATTTTCCGATAGCGACGGGTCGGGTAGAGCATTTGCCAATGCGAGAAAGACATCCCGGATAAACGAGGAGAAGGACGTGAGGCAGCCGCAAAACCCCGTCGTTAGCCCGATGTACAACGGGATTGTCTTTTTAACGGCTTTGTGGTTTTTGTTGTTGTCTCTGGCTTCGACTGTTGCTTCTTTACATGATTTTGAACCCCATTCCTCGCGAAATAGCTTCTTGTCTTCCGCGAGGAAACCCATTACCAGGCTGCCGGTGACATTCGCCCAGAGGACACCTGTTACGACGGGCGCGCCCGTGTAGAATGTCAGTGCCTGCAGGCCTAGGCGGGCCAGTGTGCCCAGGATGGAGAAGAAGATTAGGTGGGAGACGGTGTAGAAATGCGTGTGTTTGGGGAGGGGCGCAGCTGATGCGGGTTGCGGTGCAGGTGCTGACGGGGTTTCAATATGGTTTAGCCATGATTCGTGTGGGGATTGGGGTTGTCGGGCTGGTTCTGGAGGTTTGTTTGGAGGGTTGTTGGACTGTAGACTGGCAGTGGGTGACATTGTTCACCAACCCGCCTTTTGATAGAGAGAAGAGTTGGGAAAGGAAATGCCAAGAATCGGAGACCGGAGATCAGGTGGAGTCCGATAAGGTTGGCCGTTTGTATACAAAAGAGAAGAGGGGAAAGGAGATAAGAGCCTTCTCTCTTCTTCTTCTTCTTCTTCTCTCTTTCTCTCTCTCTCTTCTCTCTGCTCTCTCTTCCTCACTTCTCTCTCACTTCTCTCTCACTTCTCTCATCCATCATGTCTCTCCCACCTAACGTCCACATCTCCACCCACCCTTGTCTCCAAGCCAAGCTCTCCCTCATCCGCTCGTCTTCCACCACCCCGCGGGAGACAAGAGGCTTGGTCAATGACATTGCCAACATTCTAGGCGTGGAAGCCTTTGCAGGGCTGAAGCTGGTCAAGACAGGAACAGTAGGTTATATTCTTAACATGTATACACCGCAAATCATCATCCCAGCAGACTAACCCTTCCATCAGGACACCACCCCGCTCGGATTTGAATACGAAACCCAAGGGATCGACCCAGCAGACCTAGCTCTCGTGCCTATTCTTCGTTCTGGCCTGGGAATGGTTGATGGTAAGTGACTGATTCTATTCTCAATTTATGTAACCAGCCAGAACTACGACTGTATTCGCCTTCATGCACTACACTGTCATCCTCCCATTATCCATTCATTCCCCTACTGTTCCCCATTCCATACCCAATCCAAGCCCAATTTCAAGCCCAAAGCCAACAAACAACACCTCACCTACATACAAAAGTCCCCCAAGTCCATCCACATCCACTCAAATCCACCCTTATCACTTCCCTCCCTCCCATCCCCACTCACTCCCCACTTTTCCCCCCTCCCCCTAACCCAACCCAATCCACCAATCTACCAATCCACTAAATCCTCAGCTTAAAACCCCCGCTTACACCCTGGACAGCCCTAAACGACCTCCTTCCAACCCCAGTCCCAGTCTACCACCTAGGTCTCTTTCGCGAAAAAGTCTCCCTCCAACCCGTAGAATACTACAACAACCTCCCCTTCACTCGCTCCGAGCTCTCCCCCTCCATCCCCGCCTCCCTAACCCCAACGACCAACACCGCAGCGGCGAGCCTAGCCGTCCTGCTGGACCCCGTCATCGCGACTGGTGCAACCGCCGAGGCGGCTATCCAGTTGCTGCGCGATTGGGGTGTCAAGAAGGTCATTATGCTTAGTGTACTCGCTTCGGAGGAGGGGGTCAAGAGAGCTGCTGGGACTTGGAGTGAGGTTGAGGTTTGGGTCGGGGGTGTCGATGGGGGGGTTGATGAGAAGGGGATGATTGTGCCTGGTGTTGGGGATATTGGGGATCGGTTGTTTGTTGCTGTTGGGAAGTAGATCTTCAGTATTGGTATTGGCAGTGGTATAGGAAGAGGCATTGGGTTTCGGGTAGAGGCTACATAGTTGGGTAGCTATTACTACAGCTGCAGATAACTTTGCGCTTGTCATATCAAAAATACGTTTCTACAGTTGAGTCTACAAGGTACGGTGCTAGGAAAAAAAGTTGTCCCCGCCAGATAATTCATTGATAACGTATAGTACATGGAAATGGCATCAAAACATGTGCAGATGAACAAATGAGAAAAAAATCGAAAAAGCAATGCTGAGCGTGAAAAAGCATAGAGCAAAAGACGGGGCAAGGACATGCACGATTAACATCAAATACAGCGGCTAGAAATCAGCCTGGGCAAGAAAAATGGCATAACATGAAGAAAAATGAAACAGCATCGCGAACGCAGAATGTCAAAAGGTATCGAGAGCAGAAAAGCAGATGGACGAGGGGCACAATTAGGGGTTAAGGTGAACCATAAAGAAGTCAAACTCCACGGAGTGCGAAATAACACACAGGACCAGCCAAGTGTCGAAGATGGAAAGCAGAAACACCACACTGGACTCCCTGGTGTAAGAAAAGGCAGGGAAAAATGCAAAAGAAGCGAAAAAATGAAAAAAAAAAGGCAAACCAGAAGACCGAGAACCACCGAGAGGGATATCAAAAGGCGAAGTATTGCAGAAAAGCCCAAACACCCCGCCTGCCCACTGGCGTGTCCAGCCTTGATTCCAAAGTGTCCCAAGAAAAGCGTCCAACAAAGGAGAGTAAGATCCCGAAGATAAGAAATTCAGGAACGAGCGAGCAGGTAAAAGCAGATCAACTCAAGGAAAGTGACGAAAAGGAGAAATTCAGTAAGCAGTGCCGACGCTAGCAAGCGACTTGGTGGGCACCGCATGAATCGGCTGATCCTTGCCAACACGAAGAGAGTCTTCGTAGCCGACTAGGGCCTGGGAGTGGAGTTTGAACGATTCGCCCATTAACTTGGTAATTCTAGAAGCAGTCACAGTCAGTAATAATGCCAGAAAGGGGCAGAGACAGAGTAAACTCACCCCCAGACAACCACGCCGTCTAGGATATTACCCCATACACGGGCCACGGTGGAGCTGAGTTTGCCGAAGGCGTCGATAGCATCATCGTCAAACAAATTGCGGACCTTATTGTAGAGGGCCATTTCGGCCTCAGTCGCCGGCTCGTCGTCATGTTCCAGGCGGTAGAGCCAGAGGCTCAGAATGACCATCAGATCCAGGCCGCAGAGAGGGTGCTCGACACTCCAGTTGGTAGCGGAGGTCTTGGCAACCCAATTGATGCCCTGAATAGCGGCAATCTCAATGCACTCAAAGCATTGTTGAATGACCTTGTTCATCTCGTGGGAGCGCTTGACCTTCTCACGAGCGACGGTCATAGCAGCCGCAACCTCATATGAAGAGTGGTACCGCATCGCCTCCTGGATGGACTTCAGGTCAACTTCCAGGCGAGCGCGGGTATTGCGGTAGACCGCCATCGAATTGAAGATCAAGGGGTGGCCCTTCTGGGGAGTGCTGAGCGGCACCACAATGGTCTCCGGCTCGCAAACCTCGAGTGAGTTCTCCCAGGTCTCGAGGGCTAGACGCAGCTTGTATTCCGTAACCACATCTTGGAGCGCCTCAAAGCTGCGCTTGTGGCTCCAGACCTGGAGGAACAGGGCGTTGATCAGCACGCGAGTGGCAAAAGCACTGTAGCGGGTCTGCTCGCCCTGGAAGAGGAAGTCATGGGCCTCGCGCACAGTCAGCGCGCTCGACATCATGCTGCGGCGCCAAGTCTCATCATCAGCCGCATCGAGATTCCAGAGTGACTCCGAAGATGGGAGCTCCAAGTCATCAAACTCATCGAAGCTCATGGCAGGAGTGTGGTTGAATGTAAGCGTCAACATGCCGAAGAAGATGTAAACAGCAAAATATGTACGGCGGCAGGATTCGTCCTCGATCCACTCCTCGCGCGAGGGCTGGGCATTCTGGCGAGCCTGTGTTCGCACCTTCAGTTGGTAACGGTTACCGGCGACCATGTTGGCCAGAAGACTCTTGATCGAGCAGGTCCATTCCAGACCCTTCGGGTCACCACTCCAGCTCTCAAATACCATGTTCAACAGAGTAGCCTGCATCAGTGACAAAGGACACTTGCGGGAATCGAAGTTATCCTTGTGTTGGAGGAATTGGTTGACGAGGACCTTGGAGCCGACATGGAGCATGAAGGCGTGCTCGCGCTCGAAGGTGTAGAGAGCACCAATTGATAGTACTGCAAGCAACAAGGGGGCAGGAACTTGAGAAGGCTTAAATGATTCCTGGTGAAGGAATGGCAAGTGAGGATGGTACAGATTGAAGTAGGTGGACAAATACCGGTTCAGCGCAACCGTGGATGGAAGCTGGAAAGTATCGGGAAGAGCACCCAGCGTGTCGGATCCCTGAACACGCTCTACTATGTAGTTGCGCTCCATTTCATTAGTGACCTGAGGAGCCTTGGGGAGTGTCAGTGCCTGACTCGGACCAGGTGAGCGGCGGTAGTTAACCGGGCTGACGGGGCCGGTCATCGAGGGATACGGCGACAGGGCATTCGGGGTGGAGTGCCCAGACATCGGCAGGGAGTTGGACAGTAGAACGTCTCCGACAGGACCATGGCGATCGACGAGGGTAGGCATCGAGCCGGGTTCCGCGGGGGAGACAAGCGTGTCCCACGGCATCTGCGGCAGAGTGGCGTTGCCCGAGAGGTAGGGCTCGAAGGAGCCGCGTCCTGGCGAAAGCGATTCGGAACGCTCAGAGACCTGGCCGTTCGCCGCTGCTGCAGCCTTATGTTGGAAATCTGTCATCAACATGGCTGCAGTTTCAAGGTCGACCATACCATCGCTGCTTGCCTCGATCTGCTCCAGCGTCGTCGGGTCAACAGTGACCGACGGCTTCGCTGGGGCAGATGAGTTTTTCTGAACCCCACCACCACGCCTGCGCCCCTCTGCGACCAGGGGAATTCCGCCGTCCTTGGCGTGAACAGTGCGGTCATGACGCAGAAGTAGATCGCGACGGACAAAGGTACTGCGACATTTTAAGCACTTAAAGGGTCTCTCTTTGGTGTCTATATTTTCAAGTCAGTCAGAAGGGCACAAAACGCGTCAAACAATTATTTATTTTTTTAGCTTACGGGATCTTTCATGGCGACTGCGATGTTCACTTCTGCTGAATGCGCGATTGCAGAATTGGCATTTGTATTTCTTTTCGGGGGCTGATGTCTTCTTAGCCGGCGAGTTGGCCGTCCCAGGTGCGGAAGGAGCCATGTGTGCGTTTTCTCTTTAGAGAAGAAAGAGTGAAAGCGGTGGTATTGTCCCCTGGGTAAGTTCGCACCGGTTCTGTAGGCGTGTCGACGACAGGAGTTCGTTGGGATGTCTGATCATTCCTTGAGCGGGGGAAAATAATCAAGGGTATTGGGGGAAGAAGTAGTGGTGTCCAGCCACGAAGAGGAAATATTAAATGAGCAACAAATGCTGTGTTGTTAAAAAAAGAAGGGCGGGATGATCAACCGCGATTAGATGGTGGGAAGGGGAGGGGAAGAAGAGAGGGGAAGGAGGATGAGGAGAATAAGAAGGGAAGGGAATTTGGAAATCGGGTTTTGGTTTTTTTGGGGGGGGGGAAAGGGAAGGAGGAGGGGGATGAGGAAGGGAGGGGGAAAGAGAGTGGTCGTGGGTTTAAGCCGATCGCTTACTGACGCGTGAGAGCAAAGACCAACAGAGGGGCGAAAGCGGGACCGATTTACTTACAACAAGACAGGCATAGACCAACAAAGAGTGAACCCCATTACCCAGCCCCCTCTCCGGCCACGCACTATTTCTTCCTTTTACCACTCACTTTCTCACTTGGTCCTTTAGGCGTGTCTGTTTTCTCCCCTCCCCTTTCCCTTTCTTTACCGTACGAAATCGACACGTCGTAATTATTTCTAAAAGAAAAAGTCGTAGAGATTTGACCCGATTCCAGCCCACATGGTTTAGTTTACTTTTGACCCGTCCCCCCCCCCCCTTTGAATCATTTTTTATTGCATCGTACATAAAATAATTAGACTACAACGTACAGGGCCGATCATTTTATCATGTCTTACACCACATAGGAAAACCTATCCTGCGAGGGTGGGCCAAATGATTTACGTATGTGGATTCTGGGTTATTGGAATATCGTGCCCCTCGCTCAGGGCTCATATTATGGGTCTTGGGCTTACGGAGGGGTTCTTTATTTATCGAGTGTTAATTTGGAGTGTGGCATGTGAGTGATTTCGATCGTGGCACACTTGGAGAGGCTACGGTGATAAAGCCCCTTATTATCTAGTCTCAGGTTTGCCCCCTACAGGGGTGAGATTGTATTAGTCTCATATTCAAGTGAGAAAAAGAAAAATACATACGTGATATTGAGGTTGAATTACATCTAAGCTGTATAACTAATTATATTATATGTAAACTGTCAAAGTAGCCAAACATGTTTGATGATGATACCTCTCAACCATGGTTCACATCCATCTACCCCTCTCGATGACCCCTCCTCCGATCTCCGTCATACATCGAGTACATCTCATCTACATTGACATCTACATCTACCTCTACTACATAATACATAATACATTCTATAAAACCCATTGCAATCCATTGTCACACAACTCCGGGAATGAGACAGGGATACGCAACCTTTCTCTATACTAGAGTTGCATTTCCATTCTGAATGTGAGCCAGACAAATGCCGAACCCTAAGAATGAAAGTGCGCCAAGTATACTTCGATGTATCTCCACGCTACTGGGATAGTTGCATCAATCTGGGTAGATCGATCCAGAGTTGGCTTCAAATCAGGAAATTCGACTTGTGTTTGGGCATCCCCCTCTCCTCCCCCCGTCTCCTGACAGATCATCCCACAAGGTACTTTTGTCGCCTCACAGATTGACTGGTCCAGATTTTACCCTCACTTTGCGACATTTAGACCTATGACAACTTTGATTTCCCCCCGCCTTGTGGCTGTTCTTCTGTTTGACTGTGCCACGTCTAAATATTACGATGTATGTTATATGCATTCTATCGTGCCATGAACACATCATGCAGAGGTATCCTGTTCCTGTTGTCCTCGAGGCATCACCTGCTGAACTGCATAAAGAAAGGATCTACATGCAGACCAGAATGCAAATCGGAGCTTTGGATGGGATAGCATCGTCGACAACGTAATTCCTGTTTAGTTCATGCGTGGCCAACACCAAAGCCAACTACTATAATAGCTCTACGCGGCCGCGAAAAAAAAAGACTGTCTTCCACGCGATCTCGGATCCACACGATGAAGTTGCAGATTCTACTAGTACTAGCACACCGCAAAGCTGTCAGTTATACACCGTTACCTATCACCGAGCTGTAAAATGGGTATCGCGAGTTCCCGGGTCCTATCAGTGGGGCACAGCCAACTCTTACATCATCATTGGAGCCCGAAGATCCCGCGGAGCACCGACGCGGTTACTTGGGAAACGCGTCTCGCGTGGAACACGGCACAAGATTGCCAGCCATGAATCGAACGCAATATCAATAACCTCTCAGGTTGAGAAACTGCAGTCATATCGAAGTAGCTACATTCATATATCGATATACTCTCTGTCCCTGACCACCCCCTTGATTCGCGGAAGTCAAATCCCTAATTACTCTCCCGGAACCCCGGCTGATCATCGAAGCCTGGGCGAAACTTCGTCCTGGTGGATCTAGACTATCGACTAGCTTCAAGCTCCAGCGGTGAAGCCGGGTGGCTGACACTGTACCTACGATTTTTCAGAAGGAGCTTCCTCAAGTGGTTCTCAATGCGAGACTAACCAGTCGACACCCTTCGACCTTTTGTTCGGTCCACTTCCCGATGCAGCGGACCGACCCAGTCCAACGTTCTCGACCGAACAAAACAATATGGACATGATGGTGATATCGCATGAAGCGGTGACTTGACCGCCTAGACGTGTTGACATTGTAGTGATTCCTTACCTCGAAAGGTATATCCACCAGACGATCCACCATTCCCAATCCCTTGGACCGCAAATCCGGGATATGTTATTCATTCCATGCCCCTCCAAGCGGTCAAAAGCACACTGAACAAAAGAACCATATTCATCGAAAACCCGCCCAATAATGGATCTGCACTGAGGATCCAATCGGACCAGTTACGAATCAGACTTTTTCCATCATTTTTCTTTCCTCTGGCCTCTGCTCCACCTCAGCAAGCCCGCTGCCGTTGGCAATAATTTCAGGAACCTCTTCCCCGGCGCCGGCCCCTGAACTAGTGGACACCGACAGCCGGGCTTGGCTGGAGCCCATCGTCCCGACAACTCCATAGCCAAGGTCCGGCGTCTCCGCCGGGCACGCCAGGACGGTCTGGAATCTCTCAACTCAGTCCTGCCCAAGCTGCCGTCTCGAAGCCAAAGATGTCGGTGAAGCCTTAATCGTGTCAATATATCTGATCTTCACCGCTTCTGCACCATGCAGCCTAAGGACTCCGCACTCCGTAGCAAGATTCTACTAACTAAATAAGTGTATCCCCACCGTGTCGCGACTTCAACCAACTTGACGGTGTGCGCAACCTCGATCACGTAAATTCAAGACTGAATCCCGGCCTGAAACCGAGGTTCCCCATTGTGCGCGCTATCATCGATATACTTTCGCTAAAGGATGGGTCTTCAAAGAGACCCCGTACTTCCAAGGTTCCCGGCGCGTTGGCAAACCAAGACAAAGACGTCTTCGATGGAGTCGCTCTCCACCCAACGCGTGCTGGTCACTCCGTATGATGTACATCGTACGTTGTAAAGCTCCTTACCAAACAGCGGGTCAGTGGATGCCAGTATTACAGCACAATAGCAAACCCGCCTGCCTACTTGATTCAAGAAGCCTAATTCTGAATTCTACGTTCGCACCGCCCGTCCCGACAAGCACGAGTCTAGACTCGGGCGCCCGCATCCTGTACCCATATCCAGAGACACGGGTAATTGATGCTTTTTTGTAGCGTCTGTCATAGCATGTGGACAATGAACGAGGGGGGAGATTCATCCCACCTTTACCGTTTGTCTATATTGTAAGTCCAAGAGCAAATGATAATATGTCTTATTTACAGCTAGGTACAACCTGTCGAGAATAGACCGCTCCATCGCGAATCACATTGGAACCACGGGAACATGCTGAATCGGAGATGCGATCGGCCCAGACCCCTGGATCATGACGGAAGGGGAACATCCGGGGAAGCAAACCCGGTCCATGGTTCACTCCCGTCCAGATCTTGGTTCGCCCCAAACGTTCTGATATCAGACCGACAGCTCACATTTATATCCTGCAACCTGTCTGCGCGACAGATTGAAGACCAGTCGGTGTCGTGTCGCATGTGTAGAATCTGCTGTGCATTTAACGCAGGCTGTCTCGTCTCGTCTCGTCCACCCCTGTCTTTGTTGGCGAATTGGGCCCGGTCATTGGACAATTCCTCCGATGCAGGGGATACACCAGACAGAGAGCTCAGATTCATCATATTGGCAACAACATAAATGTGGTTTAACTGTAACTGTAACTGCTTCGACTGTAGTATATGCCGCTGATCTCTTACCCATATCGTATATGCTACATCGACGGAGAAAACCCCCTCCTCCCCCCGCGCGGAGGTGCATCCGCCGAATTTTCTCGAACAAGTGGAACACCGCACTAAGACGGAGAAACGGAGAACAAAGGAACCGGAGAACCTGCTTCGAGTGCGACTTTGTTCCAAACATGGTAAGGTTTAACGTTTACTCGAACAGACTTCCATAGTGCGTTAGACTATGTTGCAAAGTGAGGCGGGAAGAATAATAAGTGGGGGGAGGAGGGCGCGTTGAAACCGAGGTGGAAATGGAAATAAAAAAGAAGGATTATGGAAAACATTGAACGAAAAGGGGTAGCCCGCGATCTTCGCGTGTCCCGGGGTTCTGGGTACGTGTAATCAAGGAGATGGATGCATGGGCGCGAGCTGCTATTGGAGTACGCCTGCACCGAGCGGCAGGATTGGGTCTCGGCTCGTGAGTGTTGGTTCCGGTTGGTGGCTTGTGATTGGGGATGATGTCGTTTACAGCAGTTTGCTGGAGGACTCTGTAATGTCCGGATGCAAGGAACAAGGGACGAGGAGTGGTGGTGGCTTTTTCTTGGTTTTGGGATTGTTTGGGAATGGGTGCTCTTTGGGATACAACATGCGACATATTTCTACGGTGTGGGCACAATTGGGAACATTGTTATCTGCTCTTGTTGTTGAAACTGTTGGTCTCAGTTCAGTATGCTTCGTCCGCTGTACATGTATGTTGTAGATGTTTACTCTGTGGACTGCCGATGTACTGAGGTGGTTAATCATCCGAGTCAAAGAACGAGCTTGATAGCGAAAGTCAATCGGGTCTATCGATTTCACACGGTGTGCTTGAAACCTGATTGTTATCCATGAGGTAAAAACTTGCTCTGACTGGGGACCGTGTGGGTAGAATAGAGCAACTTTACTACTTGCTGGCGGATAACTTTGACGTAGAAACATATTTGAACGAACCCCTCTTGGAAGAGGTAACTTATGTAGCTGGCTAGAGTCTCTTGTCCTTTTCGATTGTGTTGAGCTGCTTCGGCTTGAATGCGGCTCTTAACTGAGCCGAAACTTGAGATATATATAACTTCCTATAGAGCCTCAGCACATACAGATTCCTTTGTTGCCTATACATCCATGCGAGATGTTTTTACTTGCAATACAATATATACCTATGCACCTCTACATTATCTCATACCTACCGAATTGCATCGCAAGGACGATCAAAACCAAACCAAGAAGGTTCTCCAGTCTACGCAAGTCGAGGCCCTGATGATAGACAAATAGTCTAAACTCAATCGCAAACGGGTTCCTGAATTGAAGTTCCGATTTACCCGGAGATGCACCTTCATCCACAGGCGCCACCGAAATGAGAAACGAGGAGGAGTAGAATATATGCGAACGGCTGTATCGGCATTGCAGACTGGTTGTTTAAGTTGTTGATGGCCAATTGAGTTGGAAGCATTCTTGGATGCTGTCGCGACCCCGAAATACCTTAGTTCAGGGCCATATTTCCAAGGTTACTCTCTCGCCTCGACCGGACCGAGGCAACTTCTTGTGGCTTGCAATGTAATATTGCTTGTCTGTACAAAGTAGTGCATTGAATTCACCTTTTCAAATATGCCGAGCAAGATAGTTCCTTTCTACCCTCAAAGTGAAGTTCGCTACACAAAATGTGGAGCAGCGCAGCCGGGCTTCCGCGGATTCGACGTTGCGTGTCGTCAAAGAGCACATACTTCATACTTGACTCAATGATAGCTTCTCTAGGATTGGAAACCGTACGTTGCTAGTGAATAAGCTACCTACCAAGCCATTGGGCCATTCGTATATTATTCTTCAATACTACAAAATATACAGCAATGTTCTCCGTATAATGGTTGTTGTACATCGTAGGTGTGATAACCAAACGGTCTTGCATATGCCACCAGGCTCAAGATTCATTCCGCAATTAGATGCCCCTCTATTTACCTACAGCAGCAACCAACAGTGGAAACTTCATATCACGTATGGTTCAAGCCGGGGACTGTGTGGGCCTAGGCCACGATATCTCCTTAAGACTGGCCGTAATTCGAAAATGGATCCTACCATGTGCAGTCAAAACGCCTCATTTGAGGCCGGGGCACAGCAATCACCCGGTAGGATTTCTTGGCCAAGTTCAGCGGCACAGGTACAGCTTGGCTACACGTGGGGTGTATCAGTATGTAGCACGATGTGTTCGTGTCGAAGTGGTTGGAAGCTGCGATTGAGAAAGAGCCTGCGTCTGGGCTGCTTTGTTGTATGCAGTGGTCTCACGGTGAGACATCAACAATTGCTATGTATCCACCCATGCTTACATCGAGCGCGACGCGCAGTCTTGATTGCCTCTCAGCAGGTGTATTGGTTGTACTTCGATGTGGGTTATATGTTGTACCGGGGAGGAGCGTCAGCGTAATTCAACGGGGACTTTAGGGCTGCTTAAGTGGTATGTTCACTTTAGAGTACATCGTGGTGTACCTAGGTATTCGACAACTTAGAAATACATGTAGAACAATGCTGGCGTTAGCTGGTTAGGTAAACAGATATATATATCCTTTCCGAGGTGTATCTGAAGCGACTCCGGGAACAATAGCAATCCGTATCACTGCCAAAATCAAGGGATCGAAGGAAGTGTGTTATTGTCACACTGCACTGGGATCTGGTTGGGTTGGATATCGTCCGAGCACAGGAACCACCTATCCATGAATTGATTTTGAGACACTAGACACTAAGACTTGTCCATAGCTCGATGGATCAATTATGCCTCCATGGTGCATACTTTTTGGTAGTTTGTTTTAAGATTTCAAGTTCGCCCCTTACTGGTGGATACTAGGAGATCCTTGCGATCAATGTTCTTGTCTGAAGATATGTAGATGAAGTCTGCATATAATATGCAAATCAGGGAAACCTGCAGCTCGGAGATTCCCATGTCATTCCTCACATAGTTTGAGGTTGATAGATTCATGTCTTCCATGTGCTAAGCCATCAATAGCCGCGGTCAAAACTCCTACTTTGGGGGGTCATGGACTAGAATCCGAACGGGATACCTAGTCTTGCGCTTTTTTTTAATATATATTATTTGATTGTTATATCTGTTTATCACGGGAATTTATGCTCGACATCAAACTGCATAGTCCATATATGCTGACCTCGGGACTATTCGAACTCGTCGTGGAGATGTGACCGTAAGCATGGTAAGCGTGGATCAATCGTCACACACACACACACACACACACACACAGAGTGGGGAATGCTGGACTCTCAAAAAAGAAGAAATAGGGACCTATCTAGGTATTTACATACGAAGACTAATAGTTAGGGATGATCTTTGGACTTGTAGAGTGCAGTTGTATACCACAGTAGATATCAAATCGATGAAGTCAAATGGGGAAAGTGGAGATCAAAGCTCAGCTAAGCTGTCTGTCATTGGACGTTTGCTCTTTTTGGTCTGTATTGTCATATAATCGTAATATTACCTTCATTACCACCCAATTCTCACGCCTTAGCCCTGCCCCCATTTGGTATTGATACCAGTATTGTATGACTGCGCCCGTCCCGCCCCGGTGCCCCCTAATTCAATCCCACTTCGAAGAGATTCCTGGCTTTTTGTTCTCATCGATGGCCTAATTGTACTCCTGTATTCTCCTTCTGTGACGCAAATTTGGGGCCATTCTGTCTATTCTTTGGAGAGACCCGGTGGAAAAAAAAAAAAGTGACTCCCCACCCGCACTGCCCCCCTCCTTAAACGTCGAATTCAAGCCATGAGCCACGGATACTGAGCTGAACAATCCCCCGCCCCCAAATCCCTCCAGAAGCTCTCTGGACTGTGGTCTTATAACCCTCGATGTTTGAGATCCGCGCGGCAGATTCAGCCGTCCATAGCACTGCACTGGCCAAGTCCGGGACCATTGCGACCGCATTCGAGTACACGGACGAACAGGCGACCACGCCCACATCCTTATCCCGCTATCGCGGTCGGGGAAACAGTGTATCTCGAGATTACAACCACATCAGCCATTCCCCAGTCAAAATGGCCACCTCTGGATATGCGGTCAGCCCTGAACCCCCCGCCCTCTTCGTGAGGGCCATGTACGATTATGACGCCGACGATCACACTAGCCTGAGCTTCCGCCGGGGCGACATTATTCAGGTCCTCAATCAGCTGGAAACCGGATGGTGGGATGGTGTCATGGACAATGTCCGAGGCTGGTTTCCAAGTAACTATTGTACCATAATCACGGAAACCGACGATTTCAGCGACCACTTCGCCCACGCTCACCATGATACCGATCTCAGCGCGGACTCTGGACTCGAAGATGAATATGGCGATGGACACGATGAGGAGGACGTCGACTCCGAGGGTAACTCTCGGGACTCGCATCCGATCCTTCCAATCGAGGGCGTTCCTGCGCCGAAAGAGCAGGAAGAGGCCGCGTTCTGGATTCCTCAGGCGACACCTGATGGTCGTCTGTTCTACTTCAATACTCTAACGGGATATTCAACTATGGAATTACCCTTTGAGAACCCGACGGCAACGACAGAGGCCGGCCCGCGAGATCGAAACAACTTCTTTGTGCCCGACCAGACGCGGCCACCCCCGGAGCTGATGGCGCGTGGTTTTGAGCGCGATGAAGACGAGTACGATGGATCTGCCTCGGAGGCAGAGGGAGAGTCATTGATGCTTGGGTCTCACGACTCGATCTCTCGCCGACGCCAGTCCTTGATGGACGGCGTGTCCCCGGCCACCTCCATGGACTCCTTGTATGCGCCAGGCGCCAAAGACTTGAAAGCTCCGCCGCCGCCAAGCAAGAGCCCGCAAACAACATACAGCTTGGGCGGACACAGTACCAGCACATCGGTAACTGAAAGCTTCCCTAGACCGTCCATCTCCTCCAACCTCCCTCAACACTTCGTTGATGATGGCTTTGCTCCGCCAATCACATGGTCTTTGCTGGTCGATAATATGCGATATGCCGTGGAGGCTTATCGCCAGGCACTGTTCAATGGTGAGCGCGCGGAGTTCGTAAGAAAGGCTGAGGACATTTCTGACCATCTTCGCATGCTGCTGGCTGCTGGGTCTGACACGACGGACAACCACTCTGGTAACCCATCGATCATTTCCACAAACAAAGCCTTGTATCCTCACTTCCGGGACATGATGTCCAAGTTCTCGAAGCTGGTTCTCTCATCACACATTGCCGCCGCTGATTGGCCTGGTGCCGACTCGGTCAACAAATGTTTGCAGGAGGCCGAGGGTGTTATGCAGGGCGTGTATGGCTACGTGGACGTGGCTCAACAACAACGCGGAGATGCGATCCATCGCCTGGTGCCTGGTTTCGTCAGCGCTAGCTCTGCCGGTGGTAATTGGCAGAACAACGGTGTCTCTTTGAATGTTTCGGGTCCGACATCTTTCCTCGTTCCGGACGGAGGGGACTCCCGAGCAGAGCCGTCGGCCTCTCTTGACGCCGCATTTTTGGATGCGATCGACATTCTCAGGAGGTCGTTTGTTGGTAGCATTCGTCGGCTAGAAGAACGGTTGGTGATCAACCGAAAGATCGTTACGGGGGAGGAGCATCGGGACATTGCTGATGCCATTTCAGCCGCTGCTATCAAGGTCATTGAACAGTTCCGTCCATGGATCTCTACCGTTGAGTCCATGAACCTGGCTCCGTTGGGGACCAGCTTCCAAAATCCCCAATTAGTAGACTTCAGCTTGCAAAAGCAAAGAGTTTATGATGGCATCGGAGATTTTGTCCTGAGCTGTCAGGCGGTCTCTGCTCCTTTGGCTGACGAATGGGCCGAGCTTCGTGGTGATTCACTCGACGATCGTGTGAATGCCGTGCGAGGCATCGCCAGGCAGTTGGAGAACTGTGTTTCCCAGATTGGCTTCTCATTGTCGCTGCTCCTTGAGCAAATTCCTGCTGAACCGACGTCATCTTCATCTCTACGACGTGGAAGCCGCCAAGAAGTGGAAAGCGATTATAAGAACTCGCATAGCCGAGATCCTTCCCAGGCAAACATCGCCACGGAGTCAATTGGAATCCCGTCGTCTTATGCTCCTGAAAAGGAAGGAGGCACTGACAAAGTACGAAGAAATATGGACAAGGCGCAGCGATTCTTCGGCCAGGCACCCCCGACAGCGATCACCCGAGAGCCAATTCGGGAGCCAGTTCGGGAGCCCGAGGAGACCCCCTGGTTCTTGAAAATGGCCCACGAAGGCGAAGTCTTCTACGATAACAAGGGAGACTCGCCAATTCTTAAATGTGGCACACTCGCCGGACTGGTTGAACACCTCACCCGCCATGATAAGCTCGATGCATCCTTCAACAACACCTTCCTCCTCACCTACCGCTCTTTCACTACCGCCACCGAACTATTTGAGATGCTCGTTCAGCGGTTCAATATCCAGCCTCCATTTGGCCTGAACCAAGATGACATGCAAATGTGGATTGATCGGAAGCAGAAACCGATTAGATTCCGTGTTGTTAATATCCTCAAGAGTTGGTTTGATCACTTCTGGATGGAGCCCAACGACGAACTCCACATGGATCTTCTGCGACGTGTTCATACGTTCACTAGCGACTCTATTGCTACCACAAAAACCCCAGGAACACCCACATTACTGGCAGTGATTGAACAACGACTTCGAGGACAGGATACCACAGTCAAGCGCCTTGTTCCAACTCAGAACACCCCTGCGCCAACACCAATCATTCCCAAGAACATGAAGAAGCTCAAGTTCCTTGACATTGATCCGACGGAGTTTGCTCGCCAGTTGACCATCATCGAGTCGCGCCTCTACTCAAAGATCAAGGCCACTGAGTGTTTGAATAAGACTTGGCAAAAGAAGGTCGGCCCTGATGAGCCGGAGCCTTCTCCCAATGTCAAGGCCTTGATTCTTCATTCTAACCAGCTTACCAACTGGGTCGCTGAAATGATTCTCAATCAAGGTGACGTCAAGAAGCGTGTCGTGGTCATCAAGCACTTCGTGAACGTGGCTGATGTATGTAGCCCTATAATTGTTCCACGCACCTTGGCCTTTTGCTGACTCGATTATACAGAAATGTCGCAACCTGAACAATTACTCCACACTAACCTCCATCATCTCGGCTCTTGGAACTGCACCCATTCATCGTCTAGGTAGAACGTGGGGCCAGGTCAGCGGACGCACATCCGCCATTCTGGAACAAATGCGTCGACTCATGGCTAGTACCAAGAACTTTGGCGAATACCGAGAGACTCTGCATCTCGCTAACCCGCCGTGTATTCCATTTTTCGGTATGAACTGCATTCCCATTATTGTCTCACCTTGGGGATATTGCCCCTTTTTCGGTGTCTAACACAAGTTCTAGGTGTCTATCTTACGGATTTGACTTTCATTGAGGACGGTATTCCATCTCTTACCCCTTCAGAATTGATCAACTTCAACAAGCGGGCGAAGACTGCAGAAGTCATTCGGGATATCCAGCAATACCAGAACGTGCCTTACCTTCTGCAACCCGTCGGCGAGCTGCAAGATTATATTCTCAGTAACCTTCAAGGTGCTGGCGACGTACACGACATGTACGACCGGAGTCTAGAGATCGAGCCTAGAGAGCGCGAAGATGAAAAGATTGCAAGGTATGCTGAAGCCACAAGCAGAGACAAGGGCTCCTTGTTCTTTGCATCCACCGTCGCTATTCTGCGATAATCCGTGTTTTTCCTTTTTTTAAAGTGGCGTCTGGCATTTGCTCAGCGATACCCAAATTTGACCTCTTATTCCCCCCTTTTCTGGGCAAACGAGACAGCTCTGTTTTTTTTTTTTTCTTTCTCAAAACCGTTTTGGCTGTTGAGACTAACCATTCTTGTTTCGGAACTTCGTAGATTACTATCTGAGTCCGGTTTCCTGTGACCTGTGGTCAAGATCCCTGTCAGGTTGCATCCTGCAAGCGCGCCACCAAACAGGTCCGCCGAAAAACTCCGCGATTCGCGCTCCAATCGACGGCGCCATTGTCAATTTACCGAATCATGATCAACACGGATCATGTCGACTTTGAGCATTTTCGGGCCTAGCGACCGTGTTCTAGCTGATACTACTAGTATCCACATTGCCTCATCTCACCTCTCAGAGCGGCCCCAGCAGTGCTGGGTACTTGCAGATCGACTGATCGCATGCATATCGATGTCTCTCCCAGACCCACATCGTGAAACTTGACCTATCCATTTTTCGCAATTTCGACTCTGCTCACGTCGCAGTTGGCTTCCTCTTTACCCTCTCATCGCGTGGGCTGATGTCCTTTGAAACCTCGATATACCTCTCCCCGACACATAACCATTCGACGTCGGGATCCCTTGTCTATTCCTTCTTTTCCTTCTTGTTTCATTGCTTATCTCTCAGATGGGATCATATACCTCCGGGACAACCCCGACCTTCACATATTCTTTGTACTGACTGTGACATATTTCGCTATCTTTGGGGTACATTTCTTGGCCTCCTGTTTCACCTTCATTCTTCATTTCTTTTTTCCCCAACATATCCCCTCGTGTTGTCGCCTGAGTGAGGCGATCTTGTTTTTGGTTTTCCTTTGGAAGTTTATGTCCTCGACGCCGTCTTCTGAATAATGATACGTCACGAACGACTTGAGAGTTTCTTTTTCCCGGTTCGATGGATGTTCCCCGGTGGAGTTGGCTTGATGCTTTTCACTTCATTGTATCTAGTGTTTCACTATTCCTTCGATTTTAGCCCGGGACATTGCGTTGCATGTCTCGGGTCAATAGAGGTTGATTCTCTCGATTTGTCTTCGATTGGTGGGAAGGCAGTGCCACTAGTACATTCACCCATGGGCACCGTATGCGTTCTTTACGGCTGCTGTCTGGGTGCCTACAAGTAACTAGACGTGAAGTCGTAAAGTTCGTTCATTCGCAGCTACTGCAGTTGGAGATTCTATGATCATGATGCATCGAGAAGGCCGCTGGATGTAGCGCCCGGTAACTCGGGAAATGCCAGCAAATATAGCAAGGCAAAGAGGTGAGAAAATGTCAACCGCTGAGCGCCAAAGACACAGTTCAATCAAAAAAGAAGCGTGCCAGTCATGTCAATATCTGTCGGGTTGGGATCACTCGCTGACCTAGCCGAATCACTCCGGAGGGGTCTGATTTCCAATTCCGTGGAAGAGCTTCATTTTCGTTTCAGACGCAAGAAGACCCTTGACTTCCTCAGCGACAACCCGCTGTCCGCCGCGGACAACTTTATCCAATTGTCGATCTTTGATGGTGACGCTACCACCACGAGGACCATTGGTCTCCATTGCACGCGTAGCGTTGCGTACCTTCTGACTGAGGTCCATAATCTGCTTGTTGCCGAAATCACGGGAAGTAAACAGCGGGCTCTGACTGAGAGTCGCAACCCAGTACTTATTCCACAAAAGGGACAATATTTGCGTCTCGAGCGTACTCTTAAAGTGACTGACATCAAGGGAATAATACTGATTGGCATGTGCGCCGAAGTCCTCCGCCTTGCCCAGCGGAATAGTCTGATACTCGTCGTCCTCGTTCGCCTCCTTCTGCGGTGTAAAGTTCGAAGGGAATGTGCGGAAAGCGCCAATCTCAACGCGGCCCGCGGAAATGGTACGGTCCGGATCGATCACAACGGCGACAAAGGGTCCCGTCATTTGTTGTGTTTGTTGCGTTGCGACGTCAATTCCAGATAGCCAACATCCGTACCCAGGGTGACTGTGATACCATCCGACAGCGTTTTCCATTCGCCCTGCGTCTCGACAAGATTGCAGATATGAGACCATGTACTCGTTAGCCTCGTCTTGTGCATTCACTCGCGTCTCGGTCCCTTCGACTGGTAGCCGGAATGCATCTGTTACCACGAAGGTATTCGGGAGGATGTAGCCTTGCATTAGACCCATGATCTCTAGGGAGCCGCCTGAGCGGGCGTGCATCACCATCTTTAATAGTGCTGTGGCGGAGATTCGGACGTGCTTGAAATAGTACGGGTCGGAGGACCAGGGTCGCTCGTTATTGAGGGCCTTTTCTATGTCGGCATCGTATTGGTAGAGGGCGTCTCGTTGGGGATCGAAGACGGTTATTGCGTTCTCGAGCTCTGAGTGGTGTTATTGGTCAATTTCAGACTGGCTATCATTTGGGCTGTTGGGAGGTACTCACCCCAGGACCGCTGGGCAGCCTGCATTTTGGGTGGATGGAGATAGGGCAGATGATGGAGGATCAAGCGGGATGTTTTCGAACTTCGAGGTCATAAGGTAAGGAGTCAGAGATAATGGGAGATCCTGCAAGGACCGGAGAATATATGTAGATAGTATCAGCGGTCAATGCATGGAAGTCGAGTGATCAAGGCGTGGGGTTGATCATTGATTGGCAGAATCTGGCGGTGGGACTGCTGAGTCATCGGTTGCCCGGGACGACGATCGTACCCAAACACCCACTTGCGACCTTGGAAACTTGATGTTATCATCTCCGATTTCGAGACCCCCCCCCCCTCTCAAACAACCCCAGAGTCTTCATTCTCCTATGTCGCTCTCCTAAGAGCTTTCGCAAACTTCCACTTTCGTTACCTTTTTGTCGCACCCCGTGTGCTGAGAACCCTGTGTGTCGGGCTCTTTTGCTTTGCTTCCGACATTGTCGCAGCTTCGCTCGGCGCTGTGTCGTTGGATTGGATACATTCTTTGTTATCAATCCCAGCTACTACCATCCCCAATAAGGGAAGCTCATTACCATGGCGGTAGACACTAGCTATCTGACCACTCAGGTCAACAACATCGTCGCCCAGCTCCATGGGATTTACGACGAGATTGGCGTGCCCGCGCGTGAGCGCGAGTCCCGCGAAGCGGAGGTAAGCTAAGTTCCGGTTTAACTTTGACATTGTCGCGTGGCTAACAAAGTGACACAGCTCTTCAGTGCTCTGTCTGAGACCTTGAACAACCAACTGAAGGTTGTTGATGAGTGAGTCGAACCCATAAACAAACCCATTGGAGGTGTGCTAATCCTGTTTTTCAGAGAGCGAGGGGATATGGTGCAGGAAGCAGAGCGCCTCATCACCGCCATACAACAGATGGAGTCGTCTCTGAGCGATGAAAGGGCCAATGGCCAATACGAGCTCAATCGCGACGACCTTCGCGTCACTTACCCGCTCAACAAATGTATCATGTTCCTGCGCGAAAAGAACGAAGCAATGAGCAAGTTACACCGTGAACGCTTCGAACAGGTTAGAAGTGAGTGTTGATATCATACTGCGTCGCCGATGGCCCTTTACTGACAATCAATAGAACTCGTCGACGCGCTTGAATCGTACTCCTCACACCTTGAGCCATCATTCGTTAAACTCGAGCTTCCTCCCACCGAACCCGGTTCCTCAATCCCGCCAAGCTTCGACCTTTCCCCTATGTATGTGACTGCATTGGATGCTGAGTTTACACACGTCTACGAAGAGTACCACCGCCGCATTGCGCAGGTTCAATCTGCCTGCGAAGAAATGATCAAGCTCTGGGCCGAGCTTGGTACACCCCAGGCGCAAACAGATTCTACTATTGTGAAATGTTATCGCGAGTCCCCCGAGCAACTCGGCCTACACGAGGATGATGTAGCCAATCTCATGGCCAAGCGCAACAAGTTGGTGGAAGAAAAGAAGGCCCGCGAGCGCAAGATCAACGAACTACGTACCACTGTGATCTCCCTTTGGGACCGATTTGGCGTTGAGGAGGCCGATCGGAAGGCCTTCTTGGCTGCCAATCGTGGCTGCGGTTTGCGCACTATCAACGACCTTGAAGAGGAGTTAACCCGCCTCAATGAACTGAAGAGGCAGAATCTTCACCTTTTCGTGGAGGACGCTCGTTGCCGATTGCAAGAACTCTGGGACTCTCTCTTCTTCTCCGAAGAGGAAATGCTCGATTTCACCCCTGCATTCTCTGATGTGTGCAGTGATGCTTTGCTCGAGGCCCATGAGGCCGAGATTAAGAAGTTGGAGTTCCTCAAGGAGCAGCGTGCTCCTACCCTGGAAATGATTGAAAGACACCGCACCCTTCTGACAGACCGTGAGGCACTTGCGACCTCGAGCCAAGACGCATCCCGTCTTATGGGCCGTGGAGCCAAGGGAGAAAAGCGTGATCCTGGAAAGCTTTTGAGGGAGGAGAAGCTGCGCAAGAGGATCGCAAAGGAGTTGCCGAAGCTTGAAGCTGACCTGCGCAAAGAATTGGAACACTGGGAAGATGAGTTCGGCCGACCTTTCCTTGTGCACGGGGAGCGTTATCTTGATACGTTGTCACCCGTCAAGTCGTCAATGATGCCACCTCCACGCTCCAAGACGCCGTCTGCACCTCCCTCGTCTACTAAAGCAAGCACAATGCGACAGAACCCGACTACTCGCCCTGGAAGCTCCATGAGAGGGCCCCCTCCCCCTCGCTCAGCCACCAAGACCCCCACCAGCAGTGGCCCAGTTAAGCACAACACTATTGGCTATGGTGCCTCCAGATCTGGAGCCACCTCAAGAGCCGGCGCGACATCTCCCTCCAAACTGCCGGCGCGTGTCCCGCTGGGAAACATGCCTCAGGGAAACAACTCTCCTGAGCGTCGTGTCAAACCCAGCGCCTACTCTTCCAGTACACTCAATGGAAAGATGCCGCCCCCGCGTGGACCTCCTCCACGTATGCGTGCGTTGACTGTCGAATCAAGGGAAGACCGCTTCAGCCGCCTGATGGACCCACCTCGCTGCAACAGTGCTATGTCCAGTGCGTATGTGCGGCCTGTCAGCCCGGAAGATGTCTATGATGATCGGCAGCGATCCTTCATGAGCAACTCCGGATTCTCGAGCTCGCAGAGATCCACCGGCTTCTCCCATTCATCCCATTCTTCACACTCATCCCTGAACTCCTCAATCCAAAACTTCCCCCGACCCAACCCATACCTGCAGCACGCTGCTCCACCCCCAGCTCCCCGCCAAGTCTCGAATTCCTCCACAGTTAACACCGCGACCTCTGGATCCGAAAACTGGGAGACCTTCGAAGATGGCTCGGGGTCGGAAACGGACCCCAGTGATATTTACTACTCCAAACTCCGTGCCGCGCAAGGAGGAAAGCGCTTCGCACCCGAGGACGGATCAGATCTCATCGGCAAGAAGGCCAAGGGCATCCGAAGTGTCAGTCCAGAGGGTCCGCATCCCGGGCAGGTCCTGCGCGTTGCTGGCAGTGACACTGAATGGGCCGATGAATACGAAACCTACTAGATGTCTTGACATCGCCTCGATACCCCCTCAATAATTCACGATATGGTTCCCACTTCATCCCTCGGCGTCTCGGATGTGCAACGGTAGTTACGGCAACCCGTTTGACTTTTGATGATCCCACGACTGGACTCTGCACGGCTCACGATGGCATTCCTTCTTCCGACTGGGCTCCCATAGATTCCTCACTGGCTGTTTTCTTCTTCCTCCCAGCGAACAATAAGTTCCGAGGGAGGGCCAGGGCCTCCAAATTCTCTTCCTGTTCAAAATTACGAGCTTATCATGTCAACCCTGTCCATGCTCTCCTTCATCTGTTGATGTTATTGAGCCCACTCCTGCGCCCTGACTGTGTCGGCCTGCAGCCTTTTTGAGGATCCCTGTCATTTACGTCTCGGTTTGACATACCCTCCCTATTTCAACCTCCACTGGGTTTAATATCCTCCTTTCTTTGCTTGTTCCTTTGGCATGGTGTTAATTTTTCTTCGTTTCTTTGTCACTTATGGTTTTTCATCGTCTTGGTGCTTATGGCTCGTTTATTCCCTGTTCGAATCTCCGGTCTTAGGAGTCGGATTTTATGCTGGTGTTTCACCATTCTCATTTCATGTATTTGTCAGCGCCGTACAGTGTTTTGATATAGTGTCGTTAATTTTATCTTTTGATTCAAGCTCGTCTCAATTCTTCAATAAGGTGGTGCTGGCTGGACGGCTATCGACCCTGGGCCGAGTAGAGGACACGATAACCAGGAAAGGCTCTGTTGTCAGAGAAGGTGTTGAGAAGGAGTGGTGAAGAAGTAAAGAAAAGAAAGAGGAAGGTACTGAAGTTGCTAGGTACATGTTATGTATGTACTTTAATGATGGGGGGATGAAGGCTATACCCTTTCAGGCATAGCCCTGTAGCTTATCTTGGCTGAACCATGGATAACATCATGTAGTAATAATTCACATGATCAGGTCGCTGGATGTTCTGCAGGTGATTGTCTGATATCGAAGTAGACAATGCACAATATCGAAGCCATCTACAACATACTACAAGCATACAACAACATGGATGTAAACAACAGCGGGTCCTACAACGCCTCGGGATCGGCGTCCGGGTGGAGCGATGTGCCCAGTCTCGACCGATTCCCTGTTTTTCTGCAGAATTATGCATCTTGGTTCCTGGGTCATATTTCGTGTATAGCCGTGAATGTCGACATATCTACTGCATACTGACATCGATCCCTTTCCCTGGGTTCTCGGGACTTTTCAGCTCAAATGCAAATTTATGAGATAAGTTAGGTTAGTAAACAACTAGGTCGTCCTAATTTTGTATAAATATAGCAGAGAGATCTTTGGGAAATACAGAAATAAGTAACTTCAGGCGAGAAACATACCGTACAAGGCGATATCCAAACGCCCTCGATACTTGTTTTCGATGACATCACGGACCACCTTACGTCAGGTACTTCTGATCACTGCTAAATTTGTATGGCAACGGAAGTACCCGTCGGTCCTACCGTCGTTTCCGGTCTAAAACTCAAAAGGTTCTGGATTTATTCTTAGTGTCGCCTCTTCGCCTTTTTGTTTTTGGCATGTTGATTTCTCTTTGCCACATTTAGCTTTAACATCACTTTCCACGCCATGTCCTGAACCCCTTAACCTCCTGTCCATAACTTGTTCTCTCGTGTTTTTTCGAATCCCTCATCAGTGGTTGTTCCGCCACTATCGCCAAAATGGAAGAAGGAACCGGCCCAACGCCATCCGAGCCTCCGCCGCTCCCCTACTCACTACATACGAGGAAGAAGTCGATCGCTATCTTTTGGACGATCTTCCTTGTCGATACCTTGGCCCAGCCGTTGATTCTGTACTGGTGTCTTTGGTATCTCACAGATCTATCGCCCAACTTAGGTACGTTTATCGCCGTGAGAATCTCTGTTCATATCACTAACATGGGTCTTGCGCAGTCTTCTCGATCGTCACTGCATCACTTGGAGGAGTCTCGGTTTTCGAATACTTCTACCGCCTTTACAATCTATTCCGCAAACACTCACGCGCGCGACCTCTGAACTCGCGAGTATCATGGGTAGGTCTGGACATATGGAGTGACGTGGGACATTCGCTGATAGCGCTCGGTAGCTGGATTTCTTTCAAATCAACTTCACAATTTTGTGGTTGATCCTGGCCGTGGAACTGGTCGTGTAAGTCATATCGTACCGGCAGGAAGAAAAAGAACAATGAGCTAACAAGTTCGCAGTGGATCGGTTCCTGAAGAACCCTTTGGTTAGATCAACCCCGTGCCAATCTTATGCGCAATCGCCTTATACTGATTTTGTTGAAACAGTTCGCCTCATCGCCATGGTCCTACCAACCGTCATGTTCTACTTCGGTTTCGTCTACCTCTCCCTCGACGTTTTCCGCATGCTGGGTTTCAAGGCCCCATTCCGAATTTCCTCCACGCCAAAAGGCTCCGTTATGCCGACCGCATTGTACGCGCTTATCGAGGACGTGGTAGCAGTGGATGGTGGTGGTGGGCAAATCTATCGATATGCGCTTCGAACTCGATACCTATCCAGCCCTTATTTTCGCCGCATGCTCTTTGAGATGAACTGTTTCTGGAGTGGAGGGTCGATCTTATGCGCCGCCGCCATTACTGCCGTTATATTCACGGTCCAAGAAAACGTCGCCTTTACGGTAAGCGGGAACAACCCTCTTCAAACCGAACTCATACTGATATCACCTGCAGCTGGGCTGGACCCTTCCCTTTGCCTGGGCTATTATTTGGACGCTGATCACAATCCCTTGGGTGCAAAGTGACCTGCGTCGCGAGAAGAAGGCCTGGTCCGAGAACCGCGGACAAGGTGGTATTCGCTGGGTTGACGACATCGATGCGCCGACTGCACGCACCCGTTTCGCCTCTGTCCAGGCTAATGTCTGGCCCTGGAATCGCGATAAGCAGGAGAGCGATGCATCGACACCGTATGATGGTGATAAAGGACCCGATGATGTCTCTACCGGAGCTCCAGATGAAGTCCCCAAAAGTGCCCCTAGTGGAGCCTCCAGCTCCCACGTTACCGATGAGACTCACGTTGGAGCCCTTCATGATGCTCCTGATGCAGGACCATCTGTGGAGAAATCTCCTGTGTAATATGTACGACTGATGAATATATCCCTATCTGAGCTGATGAAGTTGTTCTATTTTCGTTATTTTGGTTGTACATGAAAATGCATACGTTTCGGAGAGGACCTTTCAGTTTATGAAGCCAGTGTTGTTGTATATATATACCCTCCGTTCATTCTCCGTGGAGCATTGTAAATTACTTTATTGATCTAAAGTGATTCACTCAGCTATCTTATTTGTAGCCATACTGATTGATTGTCTCAATGGCCAGAACGGGCATCATTCCCAGGTTTCCCAAGCGATCAAATAGTATTGCTGATGCGGCCAAGCTGCCGCTGGCTCGTCCAATACTTCCGCTGAGGGGCCACGATGAGGATTTGCTGCGTGGACCAGCTACTGCGATTGCTGTGGCATTAAGCTGTTGCTGTCTGATGTCGGGGACCACTAGTCAACCGCCGGAGTAACATGAGGTGGTGAATAAGGTCACTTAAGGCCTATTTCGGATCGCTCGGCGCAAGTCTCCTATGCGAAGCATTGACCCTCCAATCTCAACATCATACTTCGGGGTTCCGTGGCCGAATATAAACAGGACAAGATGCTCCTGGAGGCGGGATGCTTCAGCAACTTGCTCTTGTAGAGTGCTCATGTATCGCTCGAGGAGGATGTTTTTCGGCACAATCCGCAATTTTCCAGCCTCATATATACCCGCGAGTCTCTGACTGTCAAGCACCGCCCGACGGTCTCCTTGTGAATCGCCATGAAGATATTCCTTGTACTTGGAGACGAGTCTTGCGGGGTCTTCACATGTCAACCAGATCTGGTTAGGCGGTCGAGGGAATGCAAGGGCCAAAAGATAATGGAAAAGGTAGAAGTCGGACACAAACCACCCATCTTCGTTTGGGCTAGCTTGATCTTCTATGTCGGTCGTGCCAAGTAGAGCTAGGATGCGATGGCGGGGAGGTCTACAGTATCTCGTCCAAGAGTACTTTGCCTCCAACCCCGGTGCCGACAATGCCGGTCCGAATATCGCCTTGCATTACTGTCTGAATCAGTTCTCAAAGGAGCCAGCTACCCAAAAGAAAAGGTGCAGGACTTGACGGAAATCACCGCGTATAGACGCGGAGCTATGTACGAGGGCCGATTACTTGCGAGAGCAAATAGGGCTCCAGTTTCCGTCGATCTTCGATATTGAACCAGAGGACGCACTTGAAAACTTGCCCGAAAAACACTTGACGCTGAAAACATAGTCATTGCTTCTCTCGCACGATATCAATACAACTCCCATTGGGATTCGCCGACCGTATGGCAAGCCTCTACAGTACCTTACACTTGCTCTGGTGGAAATATATAAGTCCTGGGAGGCAATCGAGTGGCAGGTGAAGGCTATGGCCGGCAAGAAAATGGCGTGGTACCGATTCATCTACAAGGCATGGCAGGGGCATCGAGTCACTAATGATGAGGGGGTGAGGAGGAATCAACGTGCTTTCTTGGAGGCATTCATCAAGACCGGACATTAGAACTCCTACTCTCGCTTTTCTTGCTTGTAGAGAGAATAGCCAGGAGCATCAAATCAGCAATAGGTTTAATCGACCAAGTGGCTAAGCTACGACTGATCCCATGCATACCACTATGGAAGCCCCTGATCCTACTTACAAAGCTCCAGCACTTTTACTCACACCACAAGATACATCAGTTTACCAGAGAGACGGAATATCTCGCTTGGAGATAGATGCATTTCAACTGAACTGTCACCTCTACATCCTTTTTAGGTTGCATGGTCAATAACGAGTTTAGTCTGTTCATATCCATTTCTTAACCCAATCACCTCTTATAATATCACCCCCCTCTGAGAGCCCGCTTAGTCCTGTTGAGCGACTTTCCCGTCGTCTAGATGTTCGTCAGGGTATTCGTCATTTAGTGCACAGCGAATCTAGTGCTGCAGCCTTATTCCTGCTTCCCACGAGATGTGCAGACTGTTGCTCGTGTTATGTCACACGAGTCGCAATATAGGGGCTTGTCGGTGATAGCTACGACAGCCTATTTGATATGATTGATGCGCCACCAAGCTATGGGCAGATTGACGGCAAAAGTCAAGGCAAAAAAGAGAGATAAGACTGGCTGATTGGCTTCGATGGATATTGCTCTTGCTCATTACACTATTGCTGTCTCTCGGATGATTGCTTCCCCTATAGTTTACAAAACAATCTCGTAACCCGCGTAGAATCTTCACCTTTTCATCATTTTGCAACATACGTACTATCATCAAATTGTCTTGTACTATCGTCAAAATGTCTTTCTTAACTGTTTTTTTTATTGACTCTTTCAACCCTAGCCCTAGCCGGTAAGTTTGATCTCCTTTCCTATCTTTTTTGGCCTCTTTCTGACATGTCTTTTTTAGGCCCAATCCCTCCCCACCTCCGGGACAATGAGGAGAGCCTCGCCGCCGAGCTCTTTCGGTTGGCTGAGGAGAAGGGCCGCCCGTGGGTGACGGCCTCGGTCTCAGCACTACAGAAGAAAAGAGAAGGGAGGCAGAAGCAACAAGATCTATTCTTCTGTCGTGACTATGGACTCTGGAGAGAGAAGGAAGAAGAGAAGAAGAGAAAACAGCAGAGCAACTGACTATAAGAACGACCTGCAAACTGACTGGGAAGGAACCTGCCTGCAAACTGAGCAGGAAGGAAGTTGCCTGCAAACTGGGCCTCGAGGAACCTCCCGACAAACTGGGCCTCGAAGGAACCTGCCGACAAACCGGACCTCGAACGGGAAGGAACCTGCCTGCAAACTGGGCCTCGAGCATCACCTGACAGACTGGGTCCCTGCTGAAGGACATCCATCCAACTGGTCAACCATAGACCAACCAGTTGGCAAAATGGACATGTCCAGAACAAGCAGCAAGTCACCTGGTCATGTCAGGTGACCCAGCAACCTCGACACACGGGCGTTGAGGTACTCTGGGTCGTCCTGGCCTTTCTGCTTGTCATCAAGACCGTGAATCTCTTGTTTTGGTGGGCGAAGGCAGAAATTGTCCGGTAAGTCAATTGGTCGCAGCATAGGCTACAGGAACAGCATGCTGACCGTTGATGTAGCTTGCGAAAGACACCCGAGCAAATCCATTGAGAAGTCTTCTCAAAAGGGACCCGTGACAATGTCTTGAAAAGGAAAGGGGGGTTGCGCTTTGGGGGGGTTTTCTGTGCTGCCGGTGGGAGGGAATATCATTATAATTATCATATGAATATGGGTGGGTGGGAGGGAATATCATTATAAAATTATCATGTAGTGGGAGGCACTAACACCGTCAAAAGCGGTGTGAGTCCCGTAGCACGATTATGTCTGAAATGTGGAAAAGCGGTGAAAAGGGGCGTATTTTTAACAGTATAAGTTGGGTGTACGGAGTCTGAAATGTGCAAAAGCGGTGAAGGAAGCCGGTGAGAAGGGCGGTGAAAGTCTTGGCAAAATCTGAAATCTTAACTAGGGGAAATTACCCGGCAGAATTCGTTTTGAGATCCTGGAGGCTATATCCTGCTATATCCAATGCGGGGTAAGCATATAAAAGCTGTAACGTCACACTGGCTATCAGTTTCTGGTGCCCTCCACAGTTCGGGAACAGCAACGATATACTACTAGTAGTGGTTAATCTAAGCTATTTGCTGGCTATCTGTTAGTGTCCTACTACCGTCATTCCCTAGGGCCTTTGCCAAAGTCCTTCAATTATTGTTGCCATTTGATCGGCAGACGATGTAACTACCTTGTATTATGATAGAGCTTTCCCTGTATCAGATGGTTGTATTGGATTACACCTTGATGACTATGTAGATATCTCCCAGTCCTTGTATATCAAGTACAATAAGGAAAAAGAAAAATGTCCCAAAGTGGCCTGGAATCCGATATGAAGAAACACCCATAAGAGGGAAAGTGTAAAGGATCAAAAACACAAAAAATCAGGAGTATATCAAGAGAAAACAAATGACCCCCCATCGCCTCTATACAAGTGTCCTCGGACCCTGGGAATAAAAAGCACCAAACGATTCTCCCACCCCATATGAACAGACCGAAAAAGACGATAGAAGAGATGGAAAAACCTGAAGATAAAACGCCTATGTACGGACCGCTGCAGGTAGGGGATATCTAGAAGAGACACGAGGAGCCTGGTGGAAAGAGTAGAGGTGGTGTACAAAGAATCAAGGGAGTTTTAAAAAGGTGTAAAGGTATTAGGGAAAAGTTAGGAAGCGGAGAGAAAAAAAGAGGAGGGGGGGAGATTGTGCAATGCGTTGAAGCAGTGCCATTATTTCCGGAATGTCAGCTTCCGGCCGATGTTGCGAATTGTTTTGATGTGACTGAGAGAGATAGTCAGTTTCTATGTCCTGGGATTGGATGGCCTGCAACAGGGATTGCATACCTGTCATCATGGTCGTTCTTGTTGCCGCCCTGAATGGTAGTCACAGTGTGACTAGATGTCAGCGGCGGCCTCTCGGGAGGAGGGGGATTGACGAATCGGCGCGATGCCTACACACTCTTTGTTAGTAGTGACACGATGAGACGGAAGAAAGACGAAACAAACCTCCCAGCGAGAATCCACATCTATCTCACTGTCGGAACGTGAGTCGGAGATTTGAGGATCTGAATCTTGTATGCCATAGGCGTCTGAGCCCAATGAGGTGGATCGCGCCAATGGCGAGACATTCGACTGCATAGACCTGCGTGATCGTGATTCCGAATAATCGCTGTTAGAGTCGTAGCTGGCCAGACTTTGGGCTTGGCTCCCACTCGGGGTGAGCCCGGTGGATACATTTGGCAATAGTTGAGATGACGATGCAAGCTCACGGAAACGCTTCTGTTGCTGCTTTGACGGCCGGTGGTGGGAGAACTTGTTACCAAGAATGGCGGGAGCGTGCGAGATGAGGGCCTTGATCACGTCCTTCTTGAGGCGCAGGGCAAGATCCAGGTTCGACCACGTCTTGTTGCCGTACTCGAGAACTGGAAGACGGAAGACGAAGTCGTGGAGATCCTCCAAGTTGTGCTCTCCCTTGCCCTTATAGCTCATGCAGAGAACGACGTCATTTACTCTCACACGTGCGAGGGTCATGTAGTTAGAGGCGCGGGAGATCATAAGAGACAGGTCGTCGGTTGGTTCCTTAGGTTTAGAGCTCTTGTTAGCTCCTTTGCCCATTCCGAATTTCCTGCGGCTGTCGTCGCCACCGCTGTGGCTGGACAGTGATCTTTCGGTGGGCTGTTTGCTCAACATGCGGATACTGTCGGTAGACTTCTTTTTGCTAAGACCACCAGTCGTGGCCGGACGGCCTGTTTGACGCGAGGTCTCCGATACACCTAGTCGGTTACTGTCTTGGTAGATAGGTGTCATCGCAAGACCCTTCAGGTGAGTTGAGCGACTGCGTGCCTTGACATCATCTGAGAGTGACAGTGTAGGCTGGAGTCGCAGTTCAATGGAGCCTGGGCCCTTGGAGATGGCGAGACTGTCCATGGACGAGCCGTCACCATCGATACTCGTTGAGCGCGTCAGTGGCATGCCATTTGGTCCATCTTCATCGTCTTCTCCGTCAGATCCCTCAAAAACACTCATGTTCTTGATCATGAAAGGCGAGAAGCCACCGGCCTCGAAGGCGCTGGAGCCCACGTTGGGGAAGATGTATTCAAAGACTCTCTGGCCTAGCTCACGTTCGAGCTGGATTTTGAGCGGGAACAACGCCACTTCGAAGTTATCGAGTACGGGAATACCGGCGACGGCCTCCAGCATGTGCCATTTGACACGTAACATGAAGTCATCTAGAGTGCGCGTCCCGTCGAGGTATGGTGCAATAATTTGGGGGTATATGGCATCCGGAAGCAAGTTCAGTCCGAATAGGCGCTCAATGGATACCAAATTATGGTTCGAGCCGTCACTGTTATCAGTTCGTTCATATGTAGCATTGCGCAGCTGGAACTCGATCAAGGGTTCAGAAGCCTCTTTCATCAAGTGCCACACAACCTCGCGAGCCGATATGCTCCATCGCAACAAGCCATTGACACCATCTGCCCTCGGTCCACCTGGTTCCATTCGCCGTTGGGAAGTAGTGATCGCTTTCATCAAGAAGAAAAGCTCGTCCTCGCATTGAGACAAGTCACGTTCGAGGGCCAGCCGATCCTCCCAGCCCTTTTTGTCCAGGAACTTTGCGTTGATCTGGAAGTACTCTTTGATCTCTTCCAATTGGCGAATGCGAGCTTGAAGCTTGAACACCATTTCAGGGGCACCACGAAGGTCACTGAAGTCGGAAGTGAGCATGATCCGCTCCAGTCGCTCATTTCGGACCTTCTCCAGTGGTTCACTGTAGAGCATGAGATCCAAGACAATGATGTACATGGAGTAGTACTCTGCAGAATCACAGATGGCGCGGAAATGAGGGAAGTCAACACTGATCGAATCTATGCGGTCTTCTTGGTCGTCGGGATGAGGCCCGGCCTGACTCTTTGTCACCTCTTCGTTGTATTTGAGGCGGAGGTTGTTGTACTTGTCATAGCGCAGGGTGGCAGAAGTCTTTTGCACAATACGAGAGAATCCGAATGGATTCAACTCGAAATCAAACATTGCTTCCAAAGTCAACCACGGCGGCCATGCTGACCCCGGCGCATTTCCGTATTTGTTACCGGCATAGAATTGCAGGCTCTCCATCAGATTCTTCTGCGTTGCAACGAAGAACTGGGCACCGTCCATTTCGAGCGAGAATTGGCGCTGCACGAGGCCGCTGACGTCATCCGAGACTCGCTCTTTGTCCATGATTGATACGACCTTGAGTTCCATACCCTTGGCAGCAACGAGCAAGACTGACTTCCGGTTCTTCTCACTGAGAAGCTGGATTTGGGGCGCAATGAGACGCAAGTGGTAACTGTTCTGTGGAGTGAACTCAGTTGTGATGTTCTCACTCGAATTGTCCGAACTAGAAGGAGATTGGGTGTTCGAGTCCGACGGTTCAGTCTCTTCGACATTCACAAAGCGCTTGGCGTCGTTCAACAACTGTTCAATGCGGTCTTCGATGTCCTCGTCATCAATGTGAGAGCTCTGGGTTTGCGTCTTGGTCATCTTGGGCTGCTTGTGCTTGTTCTTGTTTTGTTCGTCCACAATATCAAGAATGAATTTGACAGCGCGCCGAGACATGTAGTACACAAATCCACGCCGCTGGCTCACTTGATGGCTGTACCGCAAGATGATGTTTCGGAGCGAATTGTTCCATTTCAGCTGCACGTTGTGGATCATGAAACGATTGTTGAAATCACTGGAAAACTCGTCGTTGCCGGATGCGTAGATTCCATCCAGACCTGAGGAACGGCCGTCGGTCGTTGAGTCGGCATCGCGTCCTGTTCGCCCTGTTCGGGAAGAAGTAGTGCTATGTGCCACGTTTTTGCCTAGTGTGTTGCCGTATGCCGTGCGCTCATCGCGGGTAATGTGCCTCTCAAGGCGATTGAGAGTGGTGGTCAAGAACTTGCGTCGTCTCGCCAAATTGTCGGACTGACGAAGGAATTGCTCATGCTCAGCTCTAAGTTGCGCGTCATTGTTCACGTCTTTCATGAGCTTGAGTTTCTGTTCTCCAATTATGCGTTCATAATCGCGAGTTTGTGCCTCGACAGTCGCAAGGCGATCCTTGACCAGTTCGATTTGAACACGGCGAGGATCGTTAGTTTCAGACATGACACATTCGTGAGTGGGTTCATCTCCAAAGGTACTGTAGCCCGTTTCTTCGGGCCCAACATTGCCATGATCTGTGTTGCGGAAGTAGGTAAAACGTGGTGTGAAAGCCAAAGGTAAAATATGGGTGCGAGGGTTTGATTCTTGTGGAAGGATCCAGTCCGGCTCCACGAAGTCATCCATGTCAACCCAGTCTAGGTTATGATCAGGGATAGTGAACCGCGATAAGTCGACAGATGGAACAGGCCGTTGGAAGGAAGACAGAATGTCATCTCCGTTGCGCTCAACATCTTCCGCTGTTGTGCCTTCGATACTAGCAGATATGGCCCGGAAGTCTGCAGATTGCATATCAATTTGGGCCTGATTGATGCGCATGGCACTCGTCTTGGTCTGTTTTGAACGGCCACGGGCCTGGGTCTTGATCTGCTCGCGACGCTGATGAATGTCAAGCTTCAAGCAATCGAGGCGAACCTTGAGGCCTGTAGCCGTAACCACATTTTCTGCATAATCTTCGCGGTCTTTGTGTTTGTAGATATGGGCCACAAAGAGGGGCGCGAGAAGGATCTTATATTTGACAGTTGCCAAATGGCGATTGAACTTCTTGCTCGTCTTCGTGATTCCTGGCCAAAGCGGTCCTTGGCGGACAGGAAGCGACATCACGCCGGAGAATAGAGACCACCAATTGAAGAAATGAGTGAAGAATCGGGGAGTGAGGTGGATGGTGTTGTAGCTTGAAGATGGTTGAACATTATCGACAGACCAATCTCTGTTCTGTGGTGCAATAATCGCGACTGAGAGATGGATATGATCACTCCGGAAGCCACGATAGGCATCGTAGTTGGCACGTTCAGATGGGTCGACGTATTTGGGATTCTTGAGAACAACCTCATAATGGGGTTTAAAAGAGAATGACCTCGCATCGTTGTCCACATCCCGCTCAAAGACCAGACCCGCTGCCCATTTGACATCGCCAGACAGCTTCATGATGACCTTCTTGAAGTGGGCGGCGTTCTTTTGCTCGCTGGATGCAGAACTGTTGTCCAATTCCTCGGTGGCCGCCTCATTCGCCCAACGTGCTTCGGCGCTGTAGTCGGGGATAGCAAGCACATACTCGCCACTTGTTACACTCATGAATTCCATTGGATTGTCACCAGTGTGAATCTCCCATTTGATGTCCCTGCGCCAGCACATGACAAAGCCGCTTCCAAAGCCGGTCACCACATATGGATCGCGAGAGCCCTTGAGACGCAGATGTACATCGCCATCTTCCTTCCAGAGCACCTTGATCCGGGAATGGAAGCTGAGTCGAATCTTATCCCAGAAACCCACCCGCTCCGAAGGGTCAACCTCAGGCTTGGTGAAACCCTCAATGATCTTCATCATGTCTTGAATCACAGGCTGGTAAGCAACACCCCATGAAATACTGGTTGGCATACTTGTGTTGATCTCAACAACAGGGTCGGAGTAGGTTTTGACTGGTGTGACAGAACGCCAAACGGCAATCTTGAACGCATCGCGCGGGGACCCATCCGGCCCTTCAGATGCAGGGACGAGCTCTACTTCGACCTGTCTTGCAGATTCATGATCACGCCATTCTTCGGCAATAACGAAGTCAGTCCGTAAAGACCAGCTAGCAAGCCTTGGGGATTGCCCCGGGCGCAATGCCGGGATGTGCAAAAAATCTAGAGGATAGTCTCGCAAGTTGACGCGTGCTTCGCCCATTTCCAGATTGAAGCTCATTGGAACGAGCAGGCCATATTTCATAGACAAAGGCATTCCCTTTCCAATCCGGTGCAGGTACGCGGGGAATTCTTCGATGGCAAACGAGGGCTTGTCGATGACAAGATTGACATCACTGATCAAGGCTGACATCAGGCCAGGTCTGTTCGGAATGGCAAGGATTGTTTCAGTCTCCTTGACATCCTCAGGAGGTTCATCTGCACCGGAGAAGAGATTTCGAACTTCTTTGATAGAAGTGCCCTGGAATTTGAGTGCGGCATCGATCTTCTCTTTCCAGACCTGAGCATTGTACTGGTGAAGTCGACACAAAGCGGTATCCACGGAGATCTTCTGCTCCGATGAAAGACATGTCGCACCTTCGGTATCATAGCGATATTTTTGACCTCTCCCTCGTTCTTGGGTGTTAGGGCGAGCTCGCTCATCGGCACTTCTGCTTCGCCTTGTATCCTGGCTGGTTCGTTCGCTACGCAACGTCCGATGGCTTGATTTTGCTCGTAACCGGGATGCACCACGCCGCTGGTCAGATTCCTTGACTTTGTGGGACTTTAGGTTGAAGGCATCTTCCCGGGCCAGCCGCTGAGCCTGTTCAGTCAAGCCAATTCGATATATGCAGCCAAGTTTCCATTCAAATGCATCGTCTTCCAGCTCGAAGAGCAGCGCTTTACTGCGAAGAGATATCTTTGGCACCCTCTTTGGGCCTTCTGGTTCTCTCTTCGATCCAAAATCTCTGCAACGATACTTGAAGCGCTGATGCAGTTGTTTGATAGCCTTGGAGGTGTTTATCAGGTTATCAAAGATGCGGTGCATTACCATATGATGAGGCACGCCAATTCTGATGAAGTCAGTCCATAGGTCGAGGGACTTCTCCTCGAACAGATTGTTGCCATGTTTCATCCTCATGGTTCGGAAATCCACCCTGAAATTGTTCATACTACCAATCCGTGCCCAGACGCCCTTGAGCTTGGGTGCCTCTGCATGGAAGCGAACAAGGTTGGCTTTGATATAAGGAGTGGAAAGACGCTGAGACGCTCCTGCAAGTCCATAGACCTGAATCATTATTTGAGGATCATTTGGCAAGTTCGCCTTGAGTTGAACAACTGTGGCTTTCACATCGTAAGTGACCAACTCTTTTTTCGGAGTCCATTTAAATGCTGGGGGCGGTGGAAGCGATACGCTTGCGGGTCCTTTGGATTTCGCTGCAGCAGAGTCCGAGTGCTTTCCCGGAAAGGGTGTAAACACGTCTTGTATCACCGAAACTGCGACGCCGAGGCAGTAGAACCGGTACAACGAGTATTGAAGATATATGCCCTTGAAAACGGATGTGACTTGCAGGACCGGTCCAAGACGGTCATTATTCGTGCTCAGCGCAATCTCAAATCGGGGCAATGAGAAGAACGGCTCGGGTTCCAAGTAATCTTCTGATTCAATGACGAAGCCGTCGAAGCCACGCGCATGAAGAGCCAGTCGCCGACCATCCGAAGCGCCGCGTTGAGTGTGAGTGGCCTTGGGAGGGGAGGTTGGAGGGAACCGAAAGGGTGATTCGTCGCCGATGGTGGAATGACTGGGAGTTCGTCGCCTAGCGATGCTTCCGACATTCTTCTCCGTTTTCTGGGCCTTGTATTCGGCTGTCCACGATTGCAGTTGCAGAGAGACGCCACGGGAAATATCAGAGACGGTGGTATCCACACCGGCGATTTCGACGCTAGACCCTGTAGCCTCAAATTGGAATTGCAGCAGCCATGGTGGTACTCGTCTCAACACGCTTGCCTTCTGCTCATTTGCTGGCATCGGTACCCGCTTATGCGATTGCATCTGTGAAATGAATTGCTGCAAAACTTCACGGATTCCACGGTTCACCTCCCCATCAATCATGTGGACCGAACACTCGTTGAGACTTCCTGAGGCGATCACACAGACCTCTGGAGTTGCATTGAGGTGGGCCTTCAGCTCCAAACTCTCATTTGTGAGCAGGTTGTGTTTGTTGCCCGTAGGAGTCTGGTAATAGAATTTGTGGGAGGCAACCCGGTAAATGGACGAAAGGGAATAGTGGGCACCGCCTTCAGAAGAATGGGAGGATTCGATATCAAGTGAAATGGAGGATATGGAGGAGATAAGGAGGTTGAAGTCATCGGGAGTACCAGATTCCTTCTCAATTGGGAGAACAAACCGGACAACAGGCTCATGAACAGAAAGCTTGATGCTTGCCTTCGGAAGTAGCCGAGAGATCAAGCGGTGGTTGTCTCGTTTCTTTCCTCGAGGAGAAGCAGCTCTGTTTTGTGCTAGGTTGAGAAGCCTCGAGACATGTTTTGGTTGGAGGTCGATTGAAGGTGATGTGATGACCAAGTTTGCGAATAGGACATTTGTGTTGCGCTCTTCGGCATTCTCGTTATCAAAAGCGCTCACGGTTTTCGATGGTAGTGTGGTTTTGATGGTAGTTGTAGCCATGGGGATGTATAGAATGTTACTGGTCTCGCGCGATTCGTCGTCCAAGCTCACAGAAAGAGAGATAGCAGCAAGAAGAGCCTGGTGAGCGACATCATCTCGCTGGAAATACATGCGATGCTCCGGACTCCTTTGATCCATCCGATGGAGATCAATCCCGAGCTCATGTGATACGACGTTCAGATAAACCGGGTCTTGTCCTGCAGAAAGAGACTGGATACCCCGCGAGACACGGAAGAAACTTAGAGCGATCTGAATCTCCTGTATACCACGAAGTAATGAGCTTGCAAATTCCTTTGAGTCTGCGACGGTTTGTACAATGGTATCGTCTCGGCTTCCAGGTTTGTCGAGTTCCTCCACAAAGTCGGCAAATGACATCTCGTCGTCACTCTCGGAGTTTGCTGGCCCTCTGGCAGATTTCTGGGCCGGTTTGATGCGCTGCAACAACGCGCGGATGTCGTCGTATGGAACGTGCATACGTCCAATCTTGAGCGCCACCGAAGCATCTCTGAGTCCGTCCAAATCCTTGTGAAGAAGTCCATGGAGGTTCACGCCCACGTTGTCGAAGATTTCGGTTGGTTCTCGGCCGTCGACATTGAGTAGAACATTCTGAACGTTCATAATCCACTCGACTGGGCGTTGGTCTTGCGACATATCCTTCTTGCGACGAAATAGCTTGCCTCGTTCTACCATCTTGCTCCGCGTATCGACAGAAAGGGAAAGCGACCCAACCTGTATCTGGCCCGCGTTGACGAAATGGACGGTCGTGTTGACAGCAGTCAAGTCCACAAGAGCCAGCCAATTGATCTGCCGGTGCAGTCGCTTGACGCGTTCCTTGATACGTGTTAAGGTCTCCCATGTCTTGCTTCTCCCACCCGGTTCAGGCGCAGCGCGGTCGTCGACAGGACTAGAAGGGCCGGGGAATTCCAATATGCCGCGGGACACTTCACGTTTCCCTTGTCCCAAAGTCGTCGAATCCACCGTCACCTTCAACTCCGTCAGGCGAATACTGATCCATGTTGGCTGAGCGAACGACGAAGGGTGTAACGATAATCCGAGGCCGCGAATTTCAATATGTAGTCCTTCCCTCGGGGTGTATGCGATCCTGCGCAGCGAAAAGTAGCCGATCCGTTGAATAGAGATTCCTGTCGAGATCCGGACGATAGCGAAGATAAAAAAGGACGAGAGGTAAAGGAGGACGAAGCCGACGAGAATCGAGGTCGGGTTGAAGAGGGTCATCGCGGTTCGCGATCAGCAGGGGGCTGATCTCAGACTGGCAGTCTTCAAGTCACACATTGAGGGTATGTCGATCTGGTTCCAATTGTATTGCTGATTTCCCCGATCTCTACTGTCCGTCTGGTTGGAATCGGTGATTCCAGGCTCCAGAACAGCAACGACTTTGTCCATCAAAGTCTCAGTAGGACGGGCACTGCACCAAAGTCGAAAATAATGAGTGTAGGCGAATCATGCCTGAGCAGTAATTTAAAGGGTAAGGGAGAATGACAGGTGGGCTATCGGACAGGTCGGAGGAACTAAAAAAAAAGCGGAACGCTAGTTATTCCTCTCCCTCCCAAAACAGGCTTCTTTTTACAACTTACGACATACTCTGGCCCTTTGTATTCATTTATATTTCCCTGTCAGGTAATTCTCACTTCGGATTTGATCTTTCAATGTTTGTTCTAGAGTTTGATGTTATGCGGCTCTCATGAGCTGACTCTAAATGGGGGGGAGGTTCCTCCATTCCCTTTAGTGGTTGATCGACCCGCGACCCAAGATTTCCAACATTCAGGGGAGATCATTCTGTCATCTTGTCATATTCCACTTCTATGCGTCGATCTGTATTCATTATTTTCTTGGCTTCTCTGGTATCATATTGGTACATAATCTACATTCTCCTTATGGTCACGTATGTCACTTTCAATGAAAGGATGCTGTCTCAACCTGACACGTACAATGGATGTTGTCTGTGCACTGCAGTCAAAGAACAGTCGAGGAGCAGTGTGACACAGGAATTGCTAAGCTCCAGCCCCAGGTTGTTAGAATTGACGGTTTTACTTGGCGATTGGAGCAGGGACTGGTCGAGAGCTCTCCAGTTCCTGAATCTTATCGTCAAGAAGAGCAATCTCAGCCTCGATGCTAAGCAGCTTCTCACTCAGCATCTCCCTGTACTCCTGATCAGAGAGTGACCGGAGTGGAATCCACTTGGATTCAGCCATTCGCTGCATCAGGGGCTTTGATGTCTTGTGTGCATTTTTCAATTGCCAGGTGTCGACTCGGTTGAAGACGCTCTGGCCGCAGTAGCCAAGTAGTGAAAAAATAATAGCTCCCGGAACCAGCCGGCCTCCTATAATTTGGTTAACTGAGATATCACAAGGTGTGCTTTCGGGGCGGGATACGATACCCATCATCTTCGTGACACCGCCGCCGGCGATGCCACCGCATAAAGCACTCGCGTACGTGCGCTCCTTTGGCGAGGCATTTTCTTGGTAGTGGTGCCGGATGATGTTGCTCCGCATCCCTATTCAGGTATTTAGGTCAGACATGAGCAATGTAAACATGCCGAGAGAGTGTCTCCACATACACCAGAAAGCTGAGCCGCATGCAAACCAGTGGATTCCACATGACAATGAATGGATCATGGGATTCGGGGATCTGATAACTCCAGCAGCCCCTCCATAGATTAAACCAGCAGTTCCTAATAGAAGAGTCAGCATTTCACCCTCCACTTTCATAGAGCCAGCAAGATACTCTTGCGAAGGATAGATACTAACCACTGAGTGCTCCAACTTTGGCTGCAGAGAACAGGGCCTGGGACTGAAAGTCCACGTCTTTAGTCTTGTAACCCATATTTTTGTCAGACTGTGAGATGCATGAGATCAAGAGTCGTGGGACTGTTGATGATCATCACAGCCTTCATCGATGCAGCAATTCCAGTCAAGAAAGGATATAGTCACGTGGTTTTATATGATTATATAATTATTATTTCTGCCCGGCCGGGCCCGCGGGCCCCCCACCCCCGGGGTAGCCACGAGGGCTCTGGGCCTGCACATGTTAGGCACGAACAATAAGGTATGAACCTCCAGTTATTGATTATATGAAAAAAAAAACGTAGTGGTGGATTCAAAAAATTATAGGCTTCTTTATAGATTCCAATTAGTGCAGTTGTGCTTAATCTAGCTCATGGATTGGGGGTCAAACGTTGGTGAGGGGGCTAGAAGCTTCATAGATATATCTCCACCTTGCCTACATTTAACGATGATCGCCTACAAACTGTCAGCCCCACGACTGTGATGTCCCCTCCTCAAGCAGCTGTCATTTTTTCAAGCGAATTTTGTGGCAAAACCCTTCTCTTGAAGCAAAGTACTTTCCAAGATTAACTGAACACCAACCATACAGCAGTGAAGCAGAAGACTTACTTGCCTAGGAACAGTTGATGCAAAAAATCATATCTCTATACTACTTCAGCTATGGTATAACTACATAACTGAGTCTCTAGTGTCATTGAACCTTTCGAAACGAATATTATATATACAAAGGCACAGGATGTGTATGTCGATTCTGTCTTCGAGTGTCTTTTTGGCAGTTTATGGTACATAGTTCTCTATCCGAAGAGCTTAGGGCAATGGCTACAGTATACCTAAGTACGTTTCGTATGAGTAAGGTTGACCTACGCAGTTTCTTTGATATCTACAAAGTCTGCTATATGAGTCAAAGGCCGCTATAACCATGGTTGGTCAGATGGCCGAAAGCTTCTTGTATCTCCTGTGACTACATAAGTGAGATAGAGACACAGGCTTAGGTATAGGTGCATCTCTAGATATTGAGAGCGGCACTACACTCACAATGTGTAGCCAATAACCTGCAGACTAAATGCTCACAAGATGCCCTGGTAAATATAGCGAATTGGACTAGGAGCTGATGTTGAACGATCTATGAGTCGGACTTGTGATACCGCTGATGTTCACCAGTGGTTAGGACCACTGCAAGTTGACGTCTGACTGAATATACGACCTAGTGTCATAGAAACAGGTATACATATTCTGTACTATTTTTGAGTACTTTTTCGATGTGTTTAGCCGAGTGTGTTGGACGGAGTTATCGTACACAGATAAGAAATAGACTTGCAGGTGTGCCCGAGTGAGAGATAATATATAATTTTTTTCCCTTTTTTGTTCGTGGCTATCACAGGCAAAGAAATGACTTAATCGGTGGTCTTTCACTTCCACAGTACCTTTAACCGCCTATAAGTAACGTTCAAATGAAGAATGGCTAAGTGAAGTTATACATTGTAGACTGATCCCGCGGCTCTGATTGGGCTAGCGTCATCACTAAAAATTTAGTAACCCGTCCACTTCCATGCCGCAGCCGACTTCCCCTCTACCAACTTTTCCACTGTGGGTTTACAGATACTGAACCTAACCAAAACGACTTATTCAAATTTCTGACCCTTGTCCTTCTCAAGAACAAGTGTCTCTTATTTCCTGACACTTCCTTCATTCCACCCAACCCTACTCTCCGAGAAGCGCGCACAAATCCGTTGGCGCGTTTCCCCCAACCTTAACCGCAATCATGGGTTCGTTCCAGACCTTCGTTCTCTCGATAGGATATTAGCATGTCTTTGACAATATTCGTGGGGCGATCGCTGACTTCACAATGTATTTTAGCACCCAAAAACAAGGCCCAGAAGATGTCTATGAGCACCTTCTTGGCAGACGAAAGTGAGCGATCGGAAAAAATGGATGATTGAATGGGTTACTAACGGCTATAGGCCTTGGCTCTTGGGCTGATGAGATGGAGGACATGCCTCTTTCTTCTAGTACGTTGTAGATCCCCCGCCATCGAAATTGAGAAATCATACTAACAAAATCCACAGCCAGTATGTAGTGCGCCCCATCTCGAACCGCATGTTTCTCGTCGATTGAAGAAACCCTTGCTTACAATATTGGATAGCCCAGCCACTGTCTTCGACTTTCCGTCGCCCCACGGGTGATATGGGATATGGCTCCAGCTCTGGCGGCTTCGGTATGATGCTTTCCCGCGCCAGACATCCCGGAGAAATACTGACTGTTTGAATGATTAGAGCGTGAGCGCGGTGGATATGCCGTCCGGGAGCCCCTTGATCTCCCTACTCAGCCCCCCTACACTTGCCACGTTGGAAACCTATCCTTCGAAGCGACTGAGGCCGATATCACCGAGCTTTTTGCCGGATGTGGTGTGACGAACGTCCGTGTTGTGGACGACAAGTTGACCAAGGCCCCCAAGGGTTTCGGATATGTCGAGTTCGAGACCGTCGAGGGCTTGCAGAAGGCTCTGGATCTGTCCGGCTCAACTCTCCAGGGACGCTCTATCCGTACCAGTGTTGCTGAGCCTCGTAAGTACCAAAGTTTGGTGAGATGTAAGCAAATTGACTGACAAATCATTTAGCCAAGGAGTCCCGCATGGAAGGAAAGGACCTTGACTGGTCCCGCCGAGGTCCCCTTCCCGAGCTTCCTCAGCGCCGTGTGCCTGACCGCTCCAGCTTTGGACGTGGCATGGATGCTGGCTCCGATGCCGGAAGCGAGCGCGGTGGCCGCCGCAGTAACTTCGAGTCCGATGGAAAGCCCCGTGATTTCAACAACTGGGAGCGTAAGGGACCCCTTTCGCCCTCTGCCGGTGGCCCAGCCCGCGAAGGCCGACCCAGCAGCAACGATGGACCCGGTTCCAGCTTCCGGAGAACCGAGGCCGCATGGGGTGAGGGACGTTCCCAGGATGAGGGCTCGCGCCCTCCCCGCCCCGAGCACGTTCGCCCCGAGCCTGCACCATCCGCTGCCGATTTGGACAACCAGTGGCGCGCGAGAATGCGCCCCGACGAAACTCCTAAAGAGCCCATCAGCCCCGCCTCCCCTTCTGCCACACCTGCCGTGCCCGCTGCCCCCGCTGGCCGCCCCAAATTGAACTTGACCAAGCGCACTGTGACTGAGACCCCCTCCGTTGCTACGCCAACCACCAGCGACTCAAAGGCCAGCCCCTTCGGTGCCGCTCGCCCCATTGACACCGCTACTCGCGAGCGCCAGGTCGAGGAGAAACGCCAGCTTGCCATTCGCCAAAAGCAGGAAGCTGCCGAGAAAGCCAAGGCTGAGAAGGCCGAGAGAGCCGCCGAGAAGCAAAAGCAAGCCAAGGAGTCAGCCTCTGCCGTAGACCACAACGGTAAGGATGTCCTTGAGATCCCCCGCGGTGGTGGCAATTTTGAGATCCTCCAACGGGCCGGTGAGGATGGTGAAGTGACTGCCGACAAGGAGGCCGAGGAGACCCCGGCTGCCGCTCCCGCGGAAGCAAAGAAGGAGACCAACGGCTGGAGAGCCCCTGCTGCTGAGGCTGGTGCTGCTGCTGGCGGTGCCGGTGGTGATGACGAGGGATGGAGCACGGTCAGCGTGAACAAGCGCAACAACCGCCGTGGACAGACTGGCCGTGGATTCGCATAAACGTATCGATACCCCGAAGCAACGGTCGTTCTTGCTTGAGCGATGGATTTCCCGGTCCGCAGGTGGGGTGATTCTGGACGAGGTTCAATCCGACCGGTGTGCTGCTCGGTCAAGTCACCTTGAGCAGCGCACCCGGTAGGTTTGTCACTCATAATTACCACCTGCGCCACCATTTCTCGGTGCAGACGTAGATTGCTATTCTGATTGAGCTTTATTCTCCTTTCCACTTCCTTTTGTTTTCCCTCTGGTTTCATGATCTCTTTTCCTTTTTTTCGTGGGCTAGATTTTCGACATACTTTCTAGTCCTCGCTTCTATGATCTGACGGCAGTCTGAAAAGTTTCATTTTACGTCTTTTTCTCTATCTAGCTATTATTCCCCGCGTGACTCAAGTGATCTGCCCATGACCATTACAGCCGATGCGAAATGAATACTACATGTTCCCATTCTCTTCCTTTTTTTTTCTTCTTCTTTGTCTTTTTTCCATCTTTCCTTCCCGTTCCTCGTCCCTTCATGTGTATCTCCTCTCTTCCGTTCGATTGACCACGGGTGGTCCTGTTTCTTTCTCGTTCCTGTCTGCCGTTGGACCCACGTGAGGAGTCGGAGTGTGGAGTCTCGATACTCTTCTTCTTCTTTCCCAGTTCATTATCGGCCACGCGAACAAGATGCATGACTCTGGCGAGAATAACATTATGAGCACCCCTCTCATGAGCACAATGCTGACGAAATCGCTGACGAATTCAATTGCTTGGTTGTCACTCTTCTCTCGACTACTCTTATTCGATTCTTCGGGATCATCGTATGGCATGCCGAGTTGTCTTTATGGTCATTTTTGCACCATTTCCGTTATTAACCTTGAGTTGAATTTTTTTTCGCTAGCATAGAATGAATGCAGTCTTCGTTGACAGTTCTATCTTTGCGTTATATTTAGTTGTTCGAGCTAGTATGAACGCCTTGGAATAATAGTCCATTATAGGGTTATTGAATAAATGTCCAGCCCATATCCCTGTATTTTCTAACAGTGCTTATAGTTAGGTTAACTTTTAAATTTAGCAGTAATAGTACCTTGACCTAAGACACTGAATACAATAGTTGGGACTCACCTGTACAAAGAATCAGTAAGGGTATATAAATAGGATCCACTAGTCTCAAGAGGGTCCGAACGTGTTGCAACGTCCGAGGGTATACGGTGACATCCATGGATGAGATAGAGGAGATGACATTATATGATGTTTAACCTATACGTGCTATATGTAGTAGTATGTAAATGAATGTAAATAATAACCTCTTCTTCACATACAGTAGTGTAAATAGTTAGTAGACCCATTTAATAACATCTAAGAGTATTCAGGAACATACGATTGGCCAAGAAAGAGAGTGGCCGGTATGGAGTTAATGAATTAATTGAAACCCCTTCAAAGGGTGAGGGTTTCATCATTTGACTTTCTTTTTATATTTAATTTTCTATTCTCACTTTTGTTTGTTACCTACCTCCATGTAGGTACTTCGTTGAACTTTTAACATCTCATTCCCCCCGTTGCAACCTTAATCACCCTAGTCCATCGAACCCTCAGAAATCCCGGGGTAAGCCCCATGTTGTCATGTCGACCACCACCACCCTCGTCGGATCGACCATGAAGACCGTCGCAGAAAAACAATGTCCCATGTGTTGGGGCGAAGGATTTACCCAAGACGGCTCTGGCGCTCACAATAGAATCCAGGAGTTGGAGGGGCAAGTGCATGCGTTAACAGCGCGCGCGTCGGCGACAGGTAAGCCTTTGGACAACATGATTTCGACGCTCTTTGCAGATAGTGGCGGCTTGTTTTACGGTCGCGCGTCTATAGAGAAACACGTCGAAAAGCGTTCCCCCAACCCTTCCCAAAACCTTCACCAGGAACCCGCACTAACCCCCAATCGCAAAGCCTCCAAACTCAGCGAGTACGAAGACGAACTCCGCCGTCTACGCTCCTCACAACCCCAAACAGCCTACGACACACCCCGAAGCAGCTCCTCCCTTGGCGGACCCCCCTCCCAACCCGCGCAGTCACGTCCAGCCTCCTCCGAATCCCAACCACAAACCTACCACAGCCGCCTCACGAACCTCGCCTCGCTCCTTCCCTACCGGCGCGGCAGCGCAGCCCCTGCCCCTGCCCCCGCGCCCATGGCATCCAACGTCCCGACCACTCCAGTTGGCGCGACACCCCCCGCCACGAACCACACGTCCCCATCCAACAGCGAGCACAACGAGCTGCAGGATGCGCTCATGCGCGAACAGGGTCTACGCAAGGCCGCCGAGACACAGCTTTCACAGGCGAGCACCGAGCTGGAGGAGTTGACAGTGCAGCTTTTCAGTCAGGCGAACGAGATGGTTGCGGAGGAGCGCAAGGCCCGCGCTAAGCTTGAGGAGAGGGTTGCTGTGTTGGAGCGCAGGGATCTGGAGAAGCGCAATCGGCTGGAGAAGTTGGAGAACGCTATGGCGCGCGTGGAACGTCTGAGGGCTTTGGTTAATCATCACTGATGCTTCTGATGAGTTTCCAAGGGCGTGGTTCTCTGCTTATTCTTGATTTTACGATTTCTATGACTGGAATTTTCATGATGGATACGACTGGCGTCTATTCGGCTGCATTTGGGTGCCTAGGTCCCCTACTTTACCTTTGTTTGGAATATGATATTGGGGTTATGGGCGCATGGTTAGGACGGAGCGTCGATGGTTTGTTTTGATTTTGACTCTGGAACTTCTGAATTTGTTTGCCGAGGTTATTTGGCGTCATATCTAAGTCCCAATGAATGCTTGAAATGCTATGACCAATTAGTCACGGAGTCTCCTCCGTCTTAGGTTTATAAGACCTCGTATAGACACTTGGGAAGTTGTAAGTCGGACAGCATATGGGAGGACATGCACGTCACTGAAGTATATGCCATGTGGTGCTTAATAATAGTTACGAAGCAAAACAGGAAACGAATGACAATCTGATTTTGCCCAGGTGAGTAGATTGAACTTATATCATCCATGCATAGGGAAGTTGTATACAGGCTAAACTGGTTAATGACGTGCGTTGAGGTTGGACCTTCCCACATTTTAAAGTGGCTTTGGTTATAGAACCCCACCCAGAAGTCCCTTTAAGAGTCCTCAAGGTACGGAAAGCAGAGGGTTTGTTATATTCTCTTTTGATCATTCTAGACCCTCCCTACAATTAAACATGACTATCGGCGTAGCTATCATCGGCAGTGGTATGTATTTCGTCTTTACAATCTATGCTGCTGCATATTAGCTAACATTCTTAATAGGCCTCTTTGCGAAAGAGCAGCACCTAGTATGATATCCCTTCAATGATACATACTGTTGAATACTTGCTAACACCCACATAGCCGGCCGTTCAAGCTGCCTCTAACTTCCACCTCAAGGCCATTTTTTCCCGTTCATTGAAGTCAGCCCAGGATCTCGCCAGCGGCACATCTGAAGTCGACCTCTACTCCGAAGACTCAGGGCCCGGAAAGTCCTACGACGATATCCTGGCACGTTCAGATATCGGCGCTGTGATCATTGCGTACGTGGCAACTTTTATTTCGGCTACATCCTACACCAACAGCTGAGCAGAACGAAAAGCTAATCCCGACCACGACAGCCTCCCAATTCTGGTTCAGCCCGAGTTCATTCGCAAGGCACTACTAGCTGGCAAGCATGTCTTGTCCGAGAAGCCCATTGCCAAGGACGTGGCTACAGCCCAAGAGCTCCTGCAATGGTACAAGAGTAACATCGATTCCAGCAAGGTCTTCTGGGCTGTCGGCGAGAACTTCCGGTACCTCACCAAGTTCCTCTTCGCAGCAGAGCAAGTCCAGAAGCTGGGCAAGGTCCAAAACTTCCGCTTGAACGTCCACAGCCTGATGGATGTGAAGAATAAGTACTTCCGTGCGTTTTGTCCCGGTTGAGCCCTGCGAGATGACCATAGATGACGGAAGCTAACACTCCCTTGAATCAGACACGGCCTGGCGCAAGAACCCTGAGTATCAGGGCGGATTTCTACTGGACGGGGGTGTGCACATGACAGCTGCTCTGCGCATGCTTCTAGGCCCTACGGAGCGTCTCAGTATTCTGTCGGCGCAGTCGCAGCAGCAGCAAACATTCCTGCCACCGGTTGATACAGTAGATGCCGTCGCGAAGACCGAATCTGGTGCTACGGGTGTGATCTCCTTGTCTTGGGGATCGGCATTCAATGATCAGATTTTCGAGGTCGCTTGTGAGAAAGGTGTCGTCACCCTGAATTTTGATGATGTGACAGTCAATGGTGAGAAGCATCACATTGAGTTTGACGGTAGGGGTGTTGTGCCAGAGGTGGCGGAGTTTGCGGACTCTATTGTGAGTGGAAAACCCACCCGCAGACAGTCTCCCGAAGAGGCGTTGGCGGATCTTGAGATCTTGGAGCAGATGTTGCGGAGTGGGGAGAAAGACGGAGAGAGAGTTCAGTTGCATTTGCAGTGATATTTGGATGATATTTGGATGATATAAATTCAAACAAGACATTGACTTTACACGTGAAGAGATACCTGAAATAAACGCGCATAGCCTAGGAAGAAAGAGACGATAGACTATGAACGACAACTTGTATAGAAGCTTGTATAGAACGTCTCCAGATATTACCCAAATAGGAATAGTAGGGCTAGAGTCCTCCAGCCCTAGGCTGACATAAGTGGTCTGCTTTCGCTTAGTTCGCCCAAAGCGCACTAGTGTGGGTCTCCCACTCTGCTGCGGGAGAATCTGAAAGAGAAGTTTTCGAGATTGAACTCCGACTCGACAACTCTCGAACGCCCGGCGAGACCCAGCAATACCGACAAGGTGAGTTTTTCAATGCGCCTTCTTTTCGTCACAGTCACTAATTTTGTTTCCAGATGGTCGCCGCTAAGAAGCACATCCCTATCGTGAAGAAGCGTATGTTCCCGATCACCTGTTCCATTCCTATTCGTGCCTTGGATACCATCGCCCTTCGATCGTCGCCCACATGAAACAAAACGCACTCAGCAAGATGCACAAAACGAGAAGAGATTTCACAACTGGAGGACTGCTAGCTGCCGGAAAAGTCGACATTTGTTCTTGGATCGAAGGGCGACAATAATTCACAGGGCGATGGAAGCCAAGACGGCGCGAATCATTCACATTCTCGACCGGAGGACTGACATTGAACGCAATAGGCACTAACCGCTTCAACCGTCACCAAAGTGATCGGTTCATGCGCGTCGGCGCCTCGTGGCGCAAGCCCAAGGGAATTGATAACTGCGTTCGTCGTCGTTTCAAGGGCCAGATGGCCATGCCCTCCATCGGTTACGGATCCAACAAGAAGACCCGCCACATGATGCCCTCCGGCCACAAGGCTTTCCTTGTCCACAACACCAAGGACGTCGAGCTCCTCCTCATGCACAACCGCACCTTCGCTGCTGAGTACGTCTTACCGCACCTGTCGCCACGGAGCGATCTCTACCGTTCACTACATTCAATCGGTTGCTAACAATGAACTTACAGGATCGGCCACGCCGTTTCTTCCCGCAAGCGTGTTGAGATTGTCGAGAAGGCCAAGGCTCTCGGTGTCAAGGTCACTAACGCCAAGGGCCGTGTCACCACCGAGGCATAAATGGAATAAACGCAGTTTGTTTCGTTTTGGTTGGGATTGGTGCACGAGGTCAGGGTTTTTGTATGGCGATATAATCTCTCTGGCGATAACGAAATTTAAGGATTGTGCATGGCATGTCCAGCTCGGGCCTGGTCATAGTGCCGGGCGCTTCACAGCGAGAGAATTGTTCTCTGAAATGACAACAAAAATTGCAAAAATCCCTTTTTTTTTGGTTCATATCAGGATTCCTTCCAGGGCATAAGGTGTGGCAGATTTGAATATGATCTAGACTCAGTAGCCTCGTAGTTGGGGACTTGTTATACATCCGGTTAGCCAAGGGTGCAGGTGACCCCTTGCAAAGAACTACGACGTTGTATGTAACCCTAAGAACTCCCCAACGTTGACAACCTCGGACCTGCCCTCGATATTCCTCTTTTCTGTTTCCCAACCTTTTTATCTTCTGCTATGCAAATCTGAAAGCAACGGTGAAACGCCCTTAAGCTCACAGCCTATGTTGATCCCACGTTTCAGATCGTCGGACCCACCTCGTCGTGTTCACCCTACGTAACACCAAAAAGTTCTGAGCAAAGCGGACACCGAACACACCGTGGACGACACACCCCGATTTGTCAATGTCTCAACGAGCCGCGATGACAACCCGCAGCCAGGGGATTCCCAACAGATCATTACTGGGTCAAGAAAGTGGTGCCACAGTAACTGGTTCTGCCTGGATGTCGGCCTCTCAGAAGCTTGCATCAGGGACCCACGTCCATGATTTATGAACTCGAGACCCCTCATCCTCCTGACGATCCTCTATTCTACCTTTTTCTGTTAATATTGAAAGTCTCCAGCTGGATATGGAGGCAGATAGTTCCGTCTATATCGATTGAAACGTTGAAACGTACCTTCGTCTGATTATCGTCCTCTTCTACTTCTGGGGTTCTGAATACATCATTACGATATGCCATCTCTCCCAGCCCGATATGGTCGCTGGGGACCAATTCTGGCTCCGGTGGTCATGATCATATTGATCCTCCACATGCTCCAAGCGAAGTTCGGGTCTAACACCATGCAGGACATGGTCGAACCCGCCCCAGGGCTAACAATTGATGACCTCGACCAAGCCGAAACCACCCAGCTCCCATCATCATGTCCAACTCTCCCCGGGATGGAAGACGTCCTCGTAGTCCTCAAAACCGGCATTACAGAAGCCCAAGACAAAGTCCCCGTCCACCTTAGAACAACCCTCCGCTGCGTCCCGCACAGGATAATTGTCTCTGACTTCGAAGAAGCCATCGCCGGCGTACAAACCCACGACGTCTTCCGCAACGTCTCCGACACCCTCAAAAAAGCCAACCAAGACTTCGCCCTCTACAACCGCGCCCGCACCGGCGGCCGCCAAGCCCTAACCTCGCAAGACCACACCAAAGTCGCCAACGGCCCATCCGGAATGATGGACAACCCAGGCTGGAAACTGGACAAGTGGAAGTTTCTGCCCATGATCCACACCGCGCGGCGCGCACAGCCAAACGCTAAATGGTTCGTCTTCCTGGAAGCCGACACGTACCCGATCTGGCCGAATCTGCTCGAGTGGCTGGCCAACTTCGATCCCGAGGACCGTCTGTATCTAGGGAACCAGATGCAGATCGGGGCGACGCTATTTGCGCACGGCGGGTCGGGCTTTGTACTTTCTCATGCTGCTATTCATGCTGTGGCTGATTTCCATAAGTTGCATAATGACGAGTGGGATGAGATCACGGACCGCGAATGGGCGGGCGATTGTGTGCTCGGCATGGCGCTTGCGGCGGCTGGCGTTGGACTTACCTGGTCTTGGCCTCATGTTACCAGGGAGTCGGTGTGGGAGCAGGATATGCTGCATGAGAGTTTTGGAAAGGAGCCTTGGTGTCATGCGCCTTTTACCTTTCACCATATGACGCCTGCGGATGTGGATCGGTTCTGGGAGTTCGAGCAGCTGTGGTTTGCGAGGGTGAGTTACTTCCATACACTATTGCTATGGCTTGGATATAAATGCCTGGTTCTGCGTGCAACATTCTCATCTAACAACTACCCAGACCAACTCAAATGTCCTTACGTACTGCGATATCTTCCGCAACCTCATCCGCCCAACCCTGGCAGATAACCTCGACAACTGGGACAACTTCGCCAACATCGGTGAGGGCAATGAAGAGTACCACGGTCCTAAGACGCCTGCTTCTGTCGCCGCGTGTGCGGACTACTGCGCTGCAGACCCGGAGTGCGTGCAGTACCGTCTCGCCGCGGACGCCCGTTGCACAACGTCTAAGACGGTTTTGCGCGGTAAGCCCCAGCCGGGCATGCGGTCTGGGACGATGCTGTGGCGGGTTGATGCTGCTATACAGCAGATGGAGAAGTGTGAGGGGGCGAGGTGGGTGACTAGCTAGATGGGATGAGTTTTTTTTCATGATTGGTATACATTAATAGACATTGAGCGTTGAGCGTTATGTTCTGGTTTGCATTTTTTTATGAGCATTAGCTGGAAGGATACATAGACTGGTGAGAAGGATACATTTATTTACTGGGGGATATGAGTACTTATATGCATTACTCGTGTCCTGCTGTCCTATAATGCTAGATAGTGATATTACAGTACATGCAACTCGACACTTACGAGTGCTCCACTATTAATTGGAATCATGTCGAGAAAGAATCTTGAATAGTGTTAAATCTATATGCTAGAGATGAGTCTAAGAACCAAATATACATCAACCCATCACGCAAAACCAAGACCAAGACGCTATGCTCGTAAAGTTCCCTGGCCATAAAAATGCCATCAGAAGAAAAACACAACACTCCAAGGAACATGATATAGGCAGGAAAGATTTTTTGCAAAAAATACAAGAATCTCTTTCACCATCACTTCGCAGCCGTATCATCCACCATCTTCGCCGCATCGGAGATATTAACCAACCCAACACCCTCCACAATCACCAACCCAGTCTTCGCATCCACAGCCTGATCCTCATCCCCAAGTCCAGGCGGAATAGTCCCATGCCCAATAACAACTTCCTCACCCTCACCCGCAGGAACCCAATCGGGCACTTCACGCGGGCCCTCCATGCCAGCAGGAGGCAAGCCCCATCTCGGCATGGGGCTGCGATATCCCCAGTCACCATCTTTATCCGCGTACGCAATAGCATGCAAGAAGATACCCAGCTCATGGGGACCGGGATCAGAGTAGAGTTCTGTGGAGCAGACCTCGCACAGAACGCCAGACAATTTCTCGCCTTTGCGCTTCTCGTAGTCTTCTGCCGCAGCCACCTGCTCGCGGTGCATGATCTCGTTCACGAGCACCGGATCGGTATTCGGTGGCACATTCGGCGCAGCCGTTAGATGGAGCCGGTAAGAGACCGTATCCGGGATTTCAGTTTTACCCATTAGCGACAAGCGCGCGACGATTTCTTCATCGCGCTCGGCGCCCGCTTCCGCCTTACCGAGTTCCGGCCCGAAAACACGCCTGTTCGAGTAGATGGGGTCGTTTGTGATCGGGTGACCAAGGAACTGTAGGTGGACGCGGATCTGGTGCGTGCGTCCCGTAAGCGGGAAACAGTGCACGATGCTGTATCCCTCTGATTCGTTGCAGAGGGATGGCGGCGGTGTCGCGGGGCGGCCTCCTTCACCCGGGACGAGGTGGGCGGTCTCCTGTGCCGCTTCGGGCGGGTAGTATGCCAGACGACGGAACTTGGTTGTTGCTTCTTTTCCTGTTGCGCGGACGCGGTTGAGGCCCAGTTTCGGGCTTACTTGCATGATTGGCTGGTCGCAGACGACTACGCCGTCTGGGAACTTGCCTTTTACGCGGGCGACGTATTCCTTTTGGACGGAGCGCGCTTTCAGTGCTGCGGCCATTTTCTCCGCGCCTTTCTGGTGCTTGCCGATGAACATTATACCGGAGGTTAGACGGTCGAGGCGGTTGCAGGGGCGGGGGATCCATTCTGAGCCGCGCTCTGCGCGTAGGATCTCGATGACGGTGTTGAAGTGGTAGCGACCTGCGGCGTGGACGGGAACGCCGGCGGGCTTGTCGATGACGAGGAGGTCGTCATCTTCGTGGATGATGCCGACGGGGAGGCTGGTTACGGGGGGTTCGTGGCGGTGGAGGGTGTGGGAGATGACCTGGCCGTTCTTGAGTCTCGTGTCTGGGGAGGCTACCACGCCGTTGACTTGGACGAGGCCGTCTTCGAGGGCTTTTCTCTGGTAATTGTGAGTTTGCGATTCTCTCTTTCGTCCTGATATGGGCTAATTTTCACGTACATAGTATTCTGGCTTGCGATCGCGGAATTCCGAAGTGAAGATCTCGACCAGCGTGCGACCCCGCCATCGCTCCTTGCAATTAGTGTTGTAGGTATAGTGGTATGGCTTGACGCGGCGGAAACCACCCTCCAGATAGTAAGGCGCTGGCCATGGGTCGCAGGGGGTGACTAGGACATCGGGGGTCTTCTCGACGGGGTTGGAGGGGGGTACTTGATCGACATTCATGAGGGCCATGGTGGGCTTTGGCGGGAGTTTGAGCTTCCCTTGCCGCAGCAAATAGGCCGTGATACGAGGAGAGGGAGCCAGGTAGGCGACGAAGGTGATAATACGAGGATCTGAAGAGAGCCCTGAGGAGTTGGAGGTTTGTTGATGGCGTTTAAGAAAAAAAAGATATGAAAAGTTAAAGATTATCGCCCCACATTGAGATTTCAATTGCCCCAAATTCTTTTTGTTCCAGGGATATTCTTTAATTAATTCAGAAGAAAGGGGAAAAAAAAAAAAAGAAACAGCAAAGGCCAATCTCATACTCATCCTATATAGATGAGGCAAAAATACAAAAAAGAAAAAAGAAATGCAACCTGTGGGAATCGAACCCACGCCACTTTCGTGACCAGAATGCTCACTGATTTACTCAGTGAAGAAAGACGTTTCTTGAGTCTGGCGCCTTAACCGCTCGGCCAAAGTTGCAGATGTTGTAAGATTGGCCCCAAGTTGGAATCACGAGGGGATTACAAAGGATACAAAAGGAGCAAACAGTTACAGGCGTGGTAAAACAGATCAGCTATAAGTATCAGTTATTGACATATCTGACCCTGTAAGGCACTCATAATTCTCCTCAATCGCCTCGAAGTCATCCATACATCTATCCTCAAGATCTTCAAATAGCGGCATAAACCTCTCATTCTTACCCTCCGTTTCCTCAGGAACAACATAACCCTGCTGAACCTCACAATCTCTTAGCACAGAATCCCTGCCGATCGTACTTCGGCTTCCAATTATACAATCTGTCAAGACACAGCGTTCACCAACGACAACATGGTCAAGGACAACACATCGTGTGAGTCGAGCACTACTACCAATCTTAGAGTTCGGCCCGATGCAACATTCCTTTATGACAGACTTTTCCTCGACAATAACACCATGTCCCAGTAGACAGTCAGCCGTCGAGATATAGCAGCCTGGAGCAACGCCTTTAGGGGAGGCGATCTTCTGTTCATGGGCAAACGGAGAGGGAATAGCTGTATGGTCAATGTCTTCGATGGATTCCAGCTTGGCTAGACGGAGGGAAGTAGAGAAGAGAAGAGCGGGATTATCAACACGACGAATCAGCTGCATAGATTTTGTCTGCAGATATGCTAGAAGGGGTGGTATATTCGGCGAACCGTCTTGCGGTGGTTGGCGGCAGCCGTCCACTCCGTGCCTTTTCTTCTGCTGATCCAGACAGGCGTTGATCCCGAGTTTCTCGCCTAGTCTCCGCTGCCACGTTGACTTAGCCCAGAGCCCAATGAGGTCCTCACTTACGGACACCAGTCTTTCCTGGTGTCGTACAAGATCCTTAACCCAGTATGGGAAGGCGTAGAGATGGGCATCGCGATAGCCGGTCAGTATCTTCACTCTTGCATGCTTCTTCGCGAGGGAATGACGAAGAAGGAACCCTTTATCCTTTTCCAGTTTTCTTTTCACCGAATCCATCCCCGTAGACATGAGCAGTCTGGATAGACCCAGGCTGTTCCTTGGTATTGTAGATACTTTTGGCTGTCTGTGGGGTGTAACAGCTATCAGATCAGGGACCTCGTCTTCCGTCCGCTCTTCGGATTGATAGTAGACACAAAGACCACCTCCAGAGTCTTGTTTGTCGAGCAGTGCTTCCCGGTCTTGAGATGCTATCCATGTCTGTAACAGGTGTGTGCCGTTGATTTCACGGACGAGATCGCAGGGTAGCAGGAGGAAATCGGAGGTTATGCAAGATTGTATTTCGGAAAGGCGGAGAAGCTCTGCGGTTGCCATTGTCGATTGCAGAACTTGAGGAGCGAGGACTTTTGGTGTGGGGAGCGATGCCAAATAAGGGTTCTGATGTAGAGCAGCGTCGATTGAAGCGAGGGCAGAGGGGGATGTAATCAGCGTGATATCTAAACAGCCGTTAGAGCCAGGAAGACAATAAGAGAGAGGGGATTGGATTTGAAAGTCGCTAACTCACCACTGATTCCCGATCTCTGACAGAAATGTAGCGGGTAATATATCATCGGTCTATTTGCGATTAGGGCAAGGCATTTTGGTGTCTTCTCCTGGTTGAGGAGAGTGTCGAATGAGGTACCAGGACCACATAGTATCAGAGCTTGAAGTCCGGTATTAGACATCGGAGTAGCCATCATCTCGTTTATGAACTATAGGGCGATTCTGTGATACATCTCTGGTAGCAATATGCCGAAGAAAGATCAATTAAAGGACGAAGACACTTGAATATAACATACCACCATGTCCAATTTCTACAAAGGCAAGAAATTCCTAAAAATACACCATGAAAGCCTTGATGTCTATCCTTTGACGTTGAAATGAATCAGATAAAACACAAGTAAATCAAAGAACATCTGAAGCTCTTTATAATAGATCACATGACCTTTCTCCTGTGGTGTCCGGGGAATCTTTGTCCATGCGCCAAGCAGCCGAGGTCCGCTCGGAGAACAGGCTGAACATCATTCTACCAAGCCAAATACAATAAAACAAAGCAATCCCAAACCAATCCAAATTTCCCATAGAAAATAAACCACAACCAAACCCAAAAATGGCCACCGCAGACTCCCCATCCAAGAAACAGCGCAAGCGCAGCGACTATGGCTTCCACCAAGTACACCAGACCCGATGGTGAGTACAACAGGGCCATCTTTCTCCGCAACCACCCACCACTTACAATCCCCAGGTTCGACAACGACATGTACGCCCACCTCAACAACGCAGTATACACGCATCTCTTTGACACAATCGCCAACACCTGGTTAATCCAAGAGTGTGGTATGGACCCGTTCAGCGTGAACAATCCGACTCCGGCACCGGGGCAGTCAAGCTCGAGTTCGCCGGCGAATCTAGTCGGAGCGGATATGATAGGCCTGATTGTGTCTACGCACGCTGATTTCTTTGCTTCCGTCCGGTTCCCGGATTTGTTGGAGGTTGGATTAAGGGTTAATCGGCTGAGCAAGTCGAGTGTTACGTGGGAGGTGGGGATTTTTAAGAGTGGGGAGGAGGATGTTAAGATGGTTGGGACTTATACGCATGTTTTTGTTTTGAGGGAGACTATGAGGGTGTCTGGGAATGGGATGGAGGAGAGGACTAGACGGGGTTTGGAAAAGTTGCTTGTTAAGGAGGGGGCGAAGTTGTGAGCGTCTGGTAGAATGTTTGGCTTGGTTGTACATAGCTTGGATAATGGGAATATATTGCCCCTTGCATTTGATGTTTTCTCGGAGGCTTTGGGTGTGTATGGAATTTAGGAGTGGTAGGGTGTGGTGGTCGCATGACCTTGTTTTATACAGATTAAGGTAGGAGGAGAAGAGGTGTGGCTGAGGAAGATATCTTGTATATTATTTGTATCGATCTCGTAGGAATGTGAGTCGGTGTGAAGAAACAAAAACGTGCGCCATGTAGATCATCCGAAATTCTGGACTATCTAAAGTCTAATCTAACCCAAGCTCTATGAAAGAAGTCGAACCCGAAGAGAGAAAGCACCGAGAATAGGTACCGTTTGATTAAACATATCCATCGTGGAAACAAAAAACACCGAGATAAAAGACTTTTGAGTGTTATCGTAAAGAAAAGAGACACGCTAAATCGCTTCGCAAGACCGAAACATCAGCGCTAACAAGAAGGGTATCTGTATTGTACATGTATGATGGGGATCCCCAATCATCATAATGAGGAATTAGAGGTGTCATCGGACAGCCCATGAGTAAAGCCAGAAATGTCGCTCAGTCGAATTTGCCGGCGATGATACTGCTGCAACGGGAGACATTGGCACTAGTAGGGGGCGAAGCGCCACGGCGCATGGTGCCATCCTCATCGAGCCACCATTTAGGATACGGGCCAAGGATGAAGCGGCCCTGGGAATCCCAGCCGGCGACCCAGTGGATGCCGTCATCGAGGAGGAAGAAGCGCAGCTTTTCCAGACGGCCACCCTTGTGCATCGGAGCATCGTACCAGCGGCAGCGATCTTCCAGTTCGGATTCGAACATGTAGCGGTGGAGGATGCGGCAGTAGACTAGCGCAGCAGGAACTTTTTCGTCGTGGTCACATCCATCACGGCGGACGAGGTGCCATCCACGAGTCGGGAAGAACTTGTAAGTTCCCGGGACTGGAGATTGCCAGTGTTGTTCTTGGAGATTGCTATCGCGGTCACCCTTCTGAAACCAGTAGGTAGGGCAGAATAGAGTGCGTGCGCAGAGAAAGAGGTTGGGAGACATGTTTGAGGGTGGTATCAAAGACCGGAGGCGGAGAAATAAATATGAGAATGGCTTGTCCGTAAAAGTCGGGGGAAAAGTCCAAATGATATAAAACAGCGCAGGAGTGCCAAAGAAGTTCAAGGGCGAGGATGGGTTATAAGTCGACAGCCATGATGAAAAACAATTTTAAATTCTCAGTTCGTCAAAATTCAGGTTGTGATGGGAATTTCTAGATGGGTCGTCCGTGTTCACAGAAGCTCGGTGAAGACCCCTGGAGAAACTTCCGGGAGACAAAGAATGTGGACCGGCAAGTACACTTGGCACGGGGTTGTAATCTGAGGCAGGGACTGGTTGAGAATGTCCAAGTCAAACGGCACTGGTCAGATAGCACCGTGGTTTCGTTATCGATGCGGTGAGAAGGGGTAGACGTGTTCTGGCGAGCTGGGAGAAATAGAGGGGGGGGTGGTCCTGATAAGCTTTGCAGCTTTGGACCTCCAAAGAGACAGCTTCGTCCCTGATAACCGGGGAAGGAGGAAGGAGGGAAAGCGAATAAGGGAGGGTTTTGGAAGGAGCTTAGGGGTTGCAGTTATCGGCAACACGCAGGAGCACACGCACAGCCGGTGTTAGAGCTCAATGAGAGCGTGTGCTAGAGATAGAGCATTTGACTGGAGGAATGTCGCCATGGTGATATACAGAGAGAGAGGGTATAAGTACAAAGTAGAAATGAAGAATGTGTGTTTGAATATACGGTCAGATGTCAGGGAAAAAGTCAATTGGACCCTCTTCCCAGGTTAAGCCCCAACGGGTAGCTCTGGACTTACCCGCACTTTTTCCTGGCATCGAGTGGCTGAAAATCCTGAAAAGCCATGAAAAGCGGATTCTAATTGACCAAAGAGACTTTTTTGGTGGATCTTGCCGAGCTTCTTGGTTTGTTTGGCGTTCGCGGGATTTCTTTTTTTCCTTTTTTTTTATTTTTTTCCTTTTTCTTTTTTCTTTTTCCCTTTTTTTTCCCTCTCCTATTATTATCCATTCTAGGGCTGATCTTGTTCCTTGGGGCGTCATAGCTCCCCCAATCGAAAACTTCACCAGTGGGAAATTTTCCGGCTCAGGGCCTCGAGCGCTTGGCAAACATTTCCCGACGGGCAAAAACCGACGGGGAACAGAGATTTCTAGGCCGCCAAATTCTTGGTGGCTCAGGTGATCTCATAGTTCAGCCCTATACACCGTAGGTCTGACTTGCGACCTATGAGAAAAAAACCCTTCTATGTTATACTAGTCTGGTCTATTTCAAGCCAATGGTCCAGATCATCCTTCCTCGGTGAAACGATGTTTCCACGCTCTTCGATTGTCTGTGATCTATCAACCTTGCTATGACCAGTGCTATGATCAGCATGACTGAAGGATGGTGATGATTGTGTGCGTCCCGTTTACAAGTTTATTACCATTCAGGCTTGAGATATCCCTGTCCATGCATAATCACGATCGTATCTATCAACAAATCAGGGAACGTTGCTGCAGCACCTGCGCTGGAGAGCCTCGTAGCTGCAGACAAGGGCCAAGAAATTCATGACTCGGATTTTCAACATGACGCACGGCGTTTACGACAATAGAACACATCCAAGAAAGGAAATTGGGTGTCACACAAATTTGGTCCAGTACTGATCCCTTGATGCAAGATAATGCGCCTATCTTTCTGATGCCCAGGTGCCCTCGAGCCTCGTTTGACTCATTGGTCATCTTTCAAATGCCCAGTTAGGTAGGTCGCGATATCCTTTGCCTCCCTCACTCAATTCACTGAGATTCCCGGGTATTTGTCGTCTGGCATTTCTGGTTTTTTTTTTTTTTTGCGTGGCCGAAAATGAATGGCGGTTCATCAACTGGAGCACATATGTTGTATAATGGGGTTTGTTGATGGCTTATCATGTGCGACGTAGATTGGTCTCGATATAGTCTTGCGTAAAGCAAGTGTGATTCATCGGGCAGTTCGGAGGAGCCAAGCTAGTTAACAGAAACTATATACAATCGAGAAACAGAACCCATGTAGTATCGATGAACAACTCCATTGCCGTGGTGTTCTTTAACCCTTTCTCAAACGTGTTACCCTGCATATATATTCTGCGTAACGATATCTTCGTTGCATTGGTCTTCTACCCGAGTCTTTTAATGGGTTAGCAGGACATCGGAACTCCAAATAGTCGGTAAAAAGAACTCCGAGAATTGATTTGATGAGGACTTATGCCTGAGTGATTTGAAAATCGAGGATCGCCATAGGGTGGCTATGACTGTTCTCTGAGTATAATGCGGCAAAATGATATTTTGCCGAACCAACCTTCAAAACGTTTTATAAGCAGGATTATAACCAAATATAAAGCAACACAATGTGAAATATATTTTCTAATACAATATACAACCCTTCCATCTCACCATGTCTCTGACGTTCGAAAGCATACCCCTCAAAGTCAAAGACGTCAATATCAACCTCTCAACAATCCACAAACTCACCTCAAACCCCCCAATTCTCTTCCTCCACGGCTTCGGCTCCAGCAAAGAAGACCTCGCAGACCTAATCCTCCAACAACCCCTGAAACACCATGGCTTCATCGCCTACGACGCCCCAGGTTGCGGCCACTCATCAAGCGACACCCTCTCCGCAACAGATATCCCTTTCCTCGTCGCAACCGCCGAAGGCTTCCTCGCCCATTTCAAAATAACCAAATTCCACCTAATTGGCCACTCAATGGGCGGCCTAACAGCGCTACTCCTCGCAACCCAACACCCAGACCGCGTCCTCAGCTTCGTCAACATCAAAGGCAATCTCGCGCCGGAGGATTGCTTCCTCAGTCGGCAGATATTTACTTTCCCCGCTGACGACGGGGATGAGTTTATGGATGCGTTCATCGAGCGAACGCGCACGTCGGGGTCATCTGCTAGTGCTATGTATGCTAGTACCCTGCGCGAACGGGTTCGGCCTGGTGCGGTGCGACCTATCTTTGAGTCGATGGTGGGGTTGACTGATCATGGTAATTTGATGGATAAGTTTCTGGCATTACCTTGTCCTCGTATGTTTATGTTTGGGGAGGAGATGAGGGGGTTGTCGTATTTGCCTTTGTTGGAGAGGGAGGGCGTTGAGTTGGCGGACATTGTGGGTGCTGGACATTTTCCTATGTATTCGAATCCCTTGGAGATGTATCGTCGGATTTCGGAGTTCCGGCGCGGTTCGTGGTTTAAAGTATTGTAGATACATGGGAGAGATTTAGATACGTATGCGTATATAGCGACATCCCTTGAGATATTTAAATAGATATGCATGCTGAGTTGCACTTTCCCATCTAACGTTCTTTCCGTGGAAATACTTCATCCGTAGCAGGAAGCTTGTGTCGCCGCAGGCAACTGAAGTGCTGCGTCCGGGTGATGTCTTCAAGTTCCCACACTAAACAGTTGAACTACATGTAGAATGTTTGTGCGGAACACCTTCGACGTGATCTACTCGCTTGCCGCGTTGTCTGCTGCTGGTCTGGCAGTTGAACTTCTCTTACTTCACTGGATACATGTATGATTTCAAGTCGGGTAATCTGATTCCGTCTCTCGTGTGAGCCCTCTGCAGGGCTCAGAATTTCTCTTGAAAACCAGACAGAATGTTGGAGAACCTCGGGAAGACGATCGAAGCTTTGTTCCATCCATGTTAGGGAAGCCGATTCCGGGAAGCCGAAAGAGTGGCGGGGCCGAGCCCCACAGTTGGTTCGGCTTCTCTCATCAGCCGCATCTCCGCGTCGGATTGTATAGTTGAGCGCCTGGACTGATTCAATAGTCTGTATAGTCATGCAGAACATAAGGCATTTATGTTTGGGACCGGAGATTCTCCCATCTGGCTATCATAGGACGTCATTACGATACACTGCTTTCCTAGGAACCTTGTTGTATACATACTTCATACCGATCAACTTGGAGAATATTTCAGCTAAGAAAGCATGATGCTGATAAGGTATCTTGAACTGGTGTATCCCTACTGAATTTGTGCAACATTTGTCGAGTGAAGGAATTTAGATATACACATATCGTTCCACCCGACGCTATCGCTCCGCACTGATCCACTCGCCATGGAGCGAGTGGAACCGGGGAATCCATCATCGAAGTTCTTTGGAGTCGAGCGGATTGTTCTATTCACAAATCCTCTAGTAATGCAAACTCCAGACGCCGTCTATGCCAGAAGAAAACTACTGAGCCGCGCACTGCGCCGGTTCGTCATCATCTTCTTCGTCTTCCCATGCGCCCTGGCCATCCTGCGCACCAAACTCCTCAATCTCGGCCTTGGGGTTGTATGTAACTTCGTCCACGGTGTCCGCCTTGATGGGCGCGGCGGGTTTGGGGAGGATTTCCTTGAGCTTCTCTACCATGGCGGGAGTAGGCTTCCAGTTCTGTTCGGGGAACTTGACATCGACAACCAAATAAAGGTCACCACGAGCATCGCTGCGCTTCATTGGCATACCCTCTCCGGGCACCTTGAGGACCTGTCCGGGTGTGAGAATGGCGCCGGGGGTAAGAGGGTGCTTGAGCTCGATGCCGCGACCATCAAGATGCGTGAGCACGACGCGGGAGAATCCGGTCAAGGATTCAGCGAGAGTGACATCGATGGTTGTTTGAAGGTCCGAGCCGGCGCGGGCAAACCTAGGGTGCTCTTCCTCAATGATTCTGAAGACAATGTCGCCAGGCTCTTGGTCGGGCACCTGGTCGGCCTCGCCTTCCAAGACGATCTTATCTCCTTGTCTGAGGCATTGTGAGTACGGTGATTTTTTCAAAGAAGGAAAGGAACGGTCTTACTTTGCGCCACGGGGAATGTAAATCTCCAGCATCTTCTTCGCCTCAGTGGTTCTTGCGCCCTTACACTTCTTGCACTTGTCCTTCGGGGCGAAGTACGAGCCATTTCCGTTACACGTAGTACAGACAACCACTTGCTGCGTCAAGAACTGTCCCCTGCGTTGCAAAACTTCCTTTTGGCCAAGGCCATCGCAAGTCGAGCACTTCTTGGCGGTCGCCTTCTCCTTGCCACCCTTGCCCTTGCAAAGTCCGCAAATAATATTTTTGACGCTGGAGAACTTGACGGTCTTGCCCTTGTATAGATCCTCCAGACTGACTTCGTAATCTTGCTCTTCGTTGGGGCTCTTGCGTGGTTTGTTCGGGCGACCACCGGGCATGCCTCCCATGCCTCCCATACCGGGCATTCCACCCATGCCACCCATACCACCGCCGAACATTTGTGCCAGCAGGTCATCAAGGTCGGGGGCTCCTGCCATGCCCGGCTCACCGGAGCCGTTGAAGGCGGACATGCCATGTGTGTCGTAAAGGTGTCGCTTGTCATCGTCGTAGAGAATATCATAGGCCTCCTGTACAGCCTTAAATCTCACCGAGGCTTCTTCGCGCTCAGATTCGGGAACTTTGTCAGGGTGGTTGGCTAAGGCTGCCTATTGAGAAGTTGAGAGTCAGTATCACCGTCAAGAAAGAATATGGGAACAGCAGTTTCGACTTACCTTGCGGTATGCCTTGCGAATATCATCTTTGCTCGAGCTCTGAGAAATTTCTAGGACCTCTGTAGGAAATAAAGTCTGATTAATATTGTATTCACTTAATGTTGAGTGAGGTTCAAGTGAGAGATCGCATACCGTAGAGGTCAATTCCAGCCGAAGCCACTGGAGGCATTGTTAGTAGTCAACGGAAACACAGCAGCACTCTCAACGTACTTTTCAGTGATTAGACCAGATATAATACGGTCGGAGGTTTGAGCACTGGAATGCACTGTAACTGCAAATTCCAGCCGTGAAAGAGAGATGTGAATAATGGAGTGGGAGGTGGATGAGTGATCCAAAGATATCGCGATGAAATTTTGTTTCGGGAGCTCCGCGCCGCAACTCCGCAAATCCCCCAAACAGATCGACCATCATTTTTGCTTCTTCCTCTCCATAGATATCTCGCCATGAGGAGCCCTACGAGTGGCCTATTTTCAAGGCGATCTTGGACCTGCATCCAATGTCGCGCCTGTTCCTCCTCTTCCCTCGGCGCTCAAGCTCGTAATTCGAAGAACAAACTGCCAGAAGCTCCTGCGCGCACGCGTTTTGCGCCCTCCCCAACTGGATACCTCCATCTCGGCTCCCTACGCACGGCACTATTCAACTATTTGCTGGCAAAACGTACAGGCGGCCAATTCCTGCTGCGAATTGAGGACACCGACCAGGTTCGTTGGTTGCGCGCTTTTGCACAGACTACGACTGATTAGGGCAGAAACGGACAATCCCCGGAGCGGAACAGCGACTTTACGATGACTTACACTGGGCAGGATTGAATTGGGATGAAGGTTAGTCTGAGATAAATGGCATTATTGAGGGGCATCACTAACTCGCCTTACTGATAGGTCCCGTCGTTGGAGGTCCTTACGGGCCTTATAGACAAGTGAGACATCATTCCTTTGATGTAGAGCAAGTAGCCCTAACGACTTATTCTTTTGCAGTCCGAACGAACCGCTTTGTATCAATCCCACGCCAATGACCTCATCTCCAATGGCCATGCATACCGATGTTTCTGCTCTACAGAGCGATTGGATACGATGGCCCGTCACCGCAGCCAGGCAGGATTATCCCCTGGCTATGACCGGAAGTGTGGCGATATATCTGCGGAGGAATCAGAAGATCGAGCATCCAAAGGGGAGGCACACATCATCCGATTGAAAGTGGAAGAATATCCCATGTTCAATGATCTGGTTTATGGCAAAACTGGTCAGAACCGGACCAACAACAAGAAGCTGGATTTCATTGACCGTGTTTACGACGATCCAATTCTTATTAAATCAGATGGACATCCCACGTACCACTTGGCAAATGTGGTGGATGATCATTGTATGAAGATCACGCATGTCATCCGAGGAACAGTGAGTTCTCATTCTTGAGGCCCCGTAGAAAGATCCGAAACTGACATCTATCAGGAATGGATGCCATCGACACCAATGCACATGGCGTTGTACAACGCCTTCAAGTGGACGCCACCAAGCTTTGGTCATGTCCCTTTGCTCGTCGATCAGAGCGGACAAAAGCTCAGCAAGCGGAACGCAGACATTGACCTCTCGTCATTCAAGGACCAGCAAGGGATCTTCCCATCCACTTTGGTCAACTTTGCTTCGCTCCTAGGCTGGTCCCATTCACAGAAGTCTGATGTGTTGAGTCTGAAGGAATTAGAACAAATTGTAGGTGCTTCTCGGATATCGCGAAAGTACCCTAATCTCACTGCTAATTGCGTCACTAGTTCAATCTGAAAATCACCCGGGGCAATACTGTCGTTGCCTTTGAAAAACTCTGGTTTCTCCAAAAAGCACATGCCCAACGATTTGCCGCAAACGGCGGCCCTGAGTTTGACGAGATGGTGAAGAGAGTGAGCTCGGTGGCGGAAGAATCGCACCATCTAGGCAAGCTGTAAGTAGGCCATCTATCTTTTTTGAATTGAAGCGTCCGAGGACTGACATCTAGCAGAAACATGATCCTGAAAGGACGCACCCTGTCCGAATACATCGCGCCCCTCATCCGCGCTGATGCCAAATCATACACTGATGCAAAGGAGTTCGCCAAGCGAAATACCACCTTCTTTACCACAAATCTCGACAGAGCTCCTTACACGCCGGCCTCACCCTCATCGCCTTCCTCCCCCGAAGTGCCTATCCAAGCCCTACACACTGCAGCAGCCGCTTTAACCCTCGTTCCATCCACTCACTGGGACATTGAAACGCACCGCTTCAACATCAACTCCTATGATGGCTCTGACAGCGTGGTCCTCCCCACATCCGAGTCAGAGACACCCACAGCAGCCATTACGACAGATAAAGTCTTCAAGAAGGAGCTATACCACTACCTCCGCTGGGCGCTGTCGGCTTCTGCGCCAGGACCTGGAATCCCGGAGACTATGGCAATCTTGGGGAGAGAGGAAACACTCCGCCGAATGCAGGATGCGAAGGAATCGACACAGTCTCTCATTCCATCTGCTGGCAAGAGAGTTCCCAAGGGAACTTTGCCTGAGGATCAGAGTTGGATGGGTACTTTGGCGACTAAGCAGTGATGTGAGACAAACATTACATAGATAAGAGACTGTACTATATCTGTATTTGCTAAAAGAAATCCGCCAGCTCCCTTCAGTGTATTCAAACCTTATCATTACCTGCTACTAACGGTGCATGATTGAAAGCTCATTGTCCAGCACCGACTGCGGCTACGACTGCCCTTTTGTGTTGTGATTTCCCTGTTATATATCATATGAAATATCATAATACGCCGGAGGGCTTGGCCTCTTAGTCTACATCGACTTGTCTCGCCCAGGTGCTTGTCTACGTCGATAACTTCATCATTGCTCCTTCTCTCCCTCCTCTGAACCCAACGAGCGCGTACTCTCTTACCCTGGCCCCTACGACACCCCACGAGCCTCTCACTCAGGGAGGCCATGCACATTGGTCGGGTAATCTACCCTTCATGGTTATCTCTCCTATGGTTGCCCTCACCCGCTACAACATGATGGTAATTGCAGTGCTTTTACCAAGCCTGGAATCGAACAGTCCAGCCAAAAGGTGGTATTGTTCCAGGTGTTCACGGATTTCACATTGTGCTTAGCACCAATGAATGTATTGCAGCCCACTTCCACTTGAAGATGATGATACCTTTCATGAATTTCTTGATCAGCTTGTTTTAGCCTTCGATACCATGAAGAAGACACGCAACAATGGCATCCCCCTGGAAGACAACTTGGTGATACCATGCTCGCCAACGAAGCAAGCTACGTCCAACTTGTTTGAGGCCACCTGGTATTCATGACAATACGATCATTACCGGGGAGGCTACTGCACTATGCCTGTCGTCCTCGCAGACTTCTGAGCCTTCGCCTCTATATTCCGAGCAGTCAGCGAGACCAGGCTTCCCTTGCAGCCATGTCCCACTTACGCTGGAAGATGATGTGACTTGTCATGGACTTCGTGGTAGACCACTCTTGCGCTTCATGGTCAGCAACAAAACATGCATACTACGGGACAAGTGCCTGGGACGACTGCCCTGAGACACAACGAGACTGCACGCGTCAGTTGAACAGCAGACCCTCGACAGTTATCTGCTCAAAAAAGGACCCATCGAAAACACAAGTATTCCAACAGCCGCATTATCTTTGCTTTTCGTGGGGCAACGCACAAGTAGATGGGTGGTTCATCTCAGACATGGTACTTCATGGGCGTTCCGTACTAAGACCTGGTCTGCCTTTGGAGATGACATACTATAGAGACTCTTCGAAGAAAGCGATTAGTAAAGGCCAATGTGGTACCGCCTACACAAAGTGGTCAAGCTTCCTAACTCAGCCGAGGAAGTCGTCACTGAGAGATGCATGCCCGCATTATGGAGGCTATGAACGATGTGGAGCCTGGCACCTATATAGAAATCAGAATTTCAAAGCCTTTTAATTTGAGAACTGCTTGATTATTATCCCGTCTGCCTTGAATTTGCTCTGTCCCTAGCTGTTCGCTACTTACTTCTTACCGCCGGAATGGATCGCCTTTGCATTATATACCATCAAATTCTCACATGTACCTATGTGTCTAATAATTACTGACTGTGCTTATTGAATGAACACATAGCATTATGTTTCGTCTCGAGAAAAGACTTGGTCGTTGAAGTAGAGTAACTACATGTATTCTTGTTGCTTGACTGCTGCCTTATAGACCAGGCATCAAGAACCAGCAGATAAAGAGCAAGTCATGTGACGTAACAATCTTTTTTTTGCAAATTGGATGGTCGGCGTTCGAGTCGTCCTCTTCAAATTTTCATCCCTGTTTAATTTTTCCCAGACCCTATCATCTTTCTTTTATCATCTCTTGTTCGGTCTCATATTCAATTAAAAAAAAGACATGTAGCCATGACTGGCTTACAACAACTTATCGACTTCGTGCTGAACGAAGTCGCGCTCTGTGGCAATCAAGGTGCGTATAGTCTCTTCACTGCGACCCACTTTTATTCACCCCGGGAGACGCATGTCATCTCACTTGTGGATTCCCAATATTACCAAAGTCATGAGAAAGATTGAATCCTTGATATGTCGCTTTCTCATGGGCTTGGCTCTTACATGACTATTACATGGAGCTGCTCTGGGCTTACGTTGTCATGGTGCACTGAGCAGTTCCAATGTCGATCTATATACTTCCTCGAGCCCTGATTGGGTGGTTTTCTTCAGATGCATAACTTCCATGTACAAGATGCTAATAGACATTCAGGTGCAACATTATCTGAAGTGCTGAAAGCCATCGACGATTTTTACGCACAAACTGATGATGGCGCTCCTTTCAATCAAAACATTGACCGTGGCTTCAAAGTCAAGGTCTGGTCTTGGCTCACATCTAACCCAGAGGTGTCCGTGGGCCAATACAACGAATGGAACCACCTCACCTTGGACGAAGCCGAGCAACTTGACTCACAAGCAACCGCGAGCGAAGAACCCAACGGCGATGAGTCCGAAGTAAACGAAGATACTGAACAGAACCCTCATCCATCGCCTCTCCGAATCTTTGTGTCAGAAGAGAGGATCTGGGTTGCTATTACTGGTCATCCGCCAGATGAGACCAAGGTTCTACCGCTTGAATTTGTCCTGCTGTCCATTATCGCTTCACGGAAGTCAGAGGGTATTGTGCAGCCGGAGCTGGTGAGGCTAAGTGGCCAGGACAAACGGTCTGTCCCGAAGCGTACCACTGCTTTACAACAGAAGGGCTACATCGACAAGCGACCAGTTCAAACGAGAAAGGCTCGAACAAGCTTGTGCACGCTACAGCGATATTTTCGTCCTTCCAACGAAAAGGTAGTCGACCAAGCAGAAGAAGAATCGCAATCGAAGGCCATGATTGACTTCGCCAGTTTTAACACGAACCTGTTTAACATTCTTCGAGAGCATCCACTCATCGCTCGTGCCGATCTGAAACGGCTTCTAGGCTTTGATGACCACTGGCGATGGAAAGTCTTGTCCCGTGCTCTCCGCAAATGGGAACGGATAGGTGTGTTACAACGTGTTAGAGCTGAATCGCAATACGAGAGAATGCACCCTTGTGTCAAACTCTTGCGAGATCCGACGGAGCGAGACCTGGAGCTCTTCCATGAGTTCAATTTCGAGGTCTTAAACAAGCATGGCGTGGGAGCTCGCCGCCCCAAACACCGAGATTTGGGAGACATGGAGCTGGAGGGTCCAAGCAAAAGATCCGCCAGTCCAGAGGAGGAAGGGATTGAGCTGGTAGATGAACATGTCGAACCCGCCGAGCGCATCATACCATCCTGGACGCCGGATCGAAACCTTTACAATCAAATATTTGAGACCGTTGAAAGGGCGGGTACATCAGGTATCACGAATCGGGTACGCTAGTTGCTCCAATGAATGGTGATTGCTTCCAGCTGACATGCTATTCCAGGCACTCAATATGACATGCTTCGGGAGCTTTTACAAGAGACCTGCTGAAGGTATGGTGCACCGCTTGGTCGACTTATGGCAAGTGGCCCAGCCGCTACATCTCCGACACTTCGCCGTCGTTCGCGATATGGCAATGAAGAAGACCGTGATGTATTACGTTAACTACTCAGCAAACAACTTCGCAAAGCTCGTCGACGCTGGCACGGCTTCATGGGAGGCTGTCGAATTCCCAGCGGAGAAAGCCAAGTCGCTCAAAATCGACGCACCGCCGTTTGGCGCTCTTCCTCAGCTTGATGAGTTTGGTTTCCCAAAAGCAGAATTTCCCAGGGGTTTGTTGAAAAACGCAAATGCTACCCTACTTGATGGAGTTCTCGCTGCTAAACCGACCGATTATCTTCTTTCCTCAAGCGACCCATTTGTTGTCAAGCTTGCAGATGGTCAATATGGTAAGTCTATCCTATGTTATGCTGTGTGTTACGACAAAATGGCTGTGAATCTAACATTGGGCCGCAGTTGTCCGTACACGTACCGATAAGCTCCCACCTGGTTCCAAGCAACAGATCGAGGGACGTACTCGGCACACTGGACGCACAGGACGGCCGAAAGGCAGACCAAATCGCGCAACGTTAGAAAAGCGGGCCCGAGAAAACGAAGCCAGAGAAGCTCAAGCTGCAGCATCCGAACGGGAACCTGAACCGGAGGCAAGCGAAGCTTATGGTTGGGAAGATTTCGTCGAACCACCGCCACCAATCAAAAGAACCAAAATCAAGCATAAGCTTCGCGGATTATCAAAGCGAGAGAAGCTGGAAGCACTTGGCATGGACGCTAAATGGACCGAGTATACTGCCCTGATTATGGATAAACCTGGCCCTGGAATTTACGTGACTCCTCATGGCCGAAGAAGGCCAGTCGGCAAGTCTCGAGGTCGGCCGAGGCAGAGTCGAATTGCTGTCTTCAAATCATCCAAGCTAGCGTCTTTCCCTTGGTTTGTGAAGGATAAAGATGACACAACGGACGATGAAGAGGCGGATGGTGCTGCTGCCACTTCTCGAGAAACCGAGAGCCTTGCCCCTGAAGATGCGGCTTCAGTGATCAACTCCGAGAGACCCATCGTCACACCCTCTCCTATACCTTTAAGGCCAGGTAAAAGAAAATTGTCCGACGAACCGACTGCACGCTCACCCACACCGTCCTCCGGCCTCATCATCAATGGTGTCGGAAAAGAGAGACTCCACAAAAGACCTCGTCTTCACGAGGCACACAATGGAAGCAAGGAAGGATCCTTGGAAGTTGGCAACGAGGTGTCCTCGGGGGACATAGTTCCTGTGCCCCAAATGGATTCTGATGAAGCGAGCAAGTTGAGCCACCGCGACAAGAGCGCCAGCGTTCATTTACTCGAAGATGAACAAACTGGAACCCCATCGAAGCGGCTCCGCCTAGCATCCTCGGGTCCCACTCAACAGTCGCCGACGCCTCGTCCATCAACTGTTACTGTGGGGCTTCGAAAAGTTCGCTCGAATGCTGGAACCCAACCTGCAAAAGCGGCACGTTCGCGGCGCAGAGCTAGAATTAGCCGCAATGCGCCAAATCCGGACGCGAAAGAATTGGAAACTCCCCGACCTCTGATTGAAAGAGGTGGATCTATTAGTGTCCTTCGGAGAAAGCTCCTTATGGAAATCATTGAAGACGCTGGTGGTGTGTATCCTGGGGGTACTGCCATTTGGTATCCTTTCGTCACTGCATGGATGAAGCTTCATCCTACCGAAAAGCCCGATTTGCGGACTATCAAAAATGCGTGCAAGCACTTAGTCAGTGCTGGCATACTTCGACAACTGACTTTCAGTGGCAGAAACAAAAAGCACGAGATGGTGACAAAGACGCTTTTGTTGAAACCCGATAAGTCACCAGACGATCCGTTGGTGAAAGAGATGCAGAGCAAGGTTCTGAATACGGATTCGCACGAGACGCGGCCCTTCTTCGCGGACAATGTCGAGTTGAATCCAACCTTAACGAGAAGTAGTGGCCGACCACACGGCGCACCTCCCCGAGTGCAGAGATTCTCCTTACCGGTCGAACAAGGAGCTCATGTTCACCTACAGCAAAAGCCTGCTTTCGTTGTGAATTTTGAAACGAGAAAACGCAGATCGGCCCAGTCGAACCTATTCAAACGGCTAGCTGCCCAAGCCAAGGCTGACGCAGCTGCAGATGAGTTGCCGGACCTGCCTGGAGTTCAGCGTCTCATGACACTTGCCCGTCCCCCTGAGTTAGACACCAATGCTCATCCACATACATCGATCATCCGCCCACTCCTTCAAAGAGGCGTGCGTGGACCTGGAAAGCACCGGAAATCTATGGTTCATGCCAAACGAGTGATGATGAGGCCCATGTCCGCCATTGGAGCGTATGGAATGTTGATGAACCCGGTGCAACATTTCCATCCAGCAACTGGGACCTTTTCCACGGATTTGTGTTTGCTCCAACCGAAGAGGTCAAAGCTAATACTAGGAGCACCACTGGCCATAGAGATTGAGAACATTGAGGAATCTGTCAACGAGCTATCCAGATTAGCTCATGATGAGATAGACCTGCCGCAAGTATCACGCATGAGAAGGTTCGATATTCGGACTAAACGTATTCTCGAATGGGAGCTCCTTCACCAGAACCTGTTTGACATGAGCCTGAAAGGCCAGAAATTCATCAACCAAACCATCCAGCATGAGTTCAAGACATCACCAATTGAGGGCGACATTCGCTTTGATGTCATTACGGTCCCCAAACAGGCCCCAGTGGGACCTGCTATGCCCACACGGCGTAGCGAGGCCCTTCGCCTGCGTCAATCTGTGCCTGGACTTCCCACAACGATTGGTTCGACAGATGTGCCAGCAAACCAGAAACCGAAAATAAGAAGGAAACGGGCGTCGCGTGCTGCTCCTACGGATCGCCGTTTGGCCAAACTTGATGATATTACATCGCCCAGCAAAGAATCGCAGCAACCCAAACGCGTTCGTCGAAACCGAGTTGTGCGCCCCGTCTCCGAGGATCTCAAGAAAAAGTTGATGATTGCCTTGGTCGCGGTTCGTGTGCTTGCAGGTGGAGAAGTGTCAAGAGTTATTGAGTGGGGTCTTGTGAGCAAAGCTTTCCCAAACCACGACTCGGATTTCATCAAAGGACGGGCGCGCCAAATTCTGAGCAAAAACCGCCTCCAAATCACCAAAATGCATCGAGACTTCCAAGAGTGCTTCCTCGAGGGCTACGAAAATGACGAGGTTCCACGTATCGACTACTCTGATTTGGAAGGCTATGACTGGTCTACTCTGGTTGAGTGGGCTAGCCAGAGACTGGATATCTCCTCGTCCGAACGTGTGCCAGATCTTCCAGCAACACGGGAGCAATTCGATAACGTTTTTGAACTACGAGAGGATCCCATCACAGCAGGTGACGACTTGTACCAGGCTGTGCATGGCGTCACTATCAACCACAAACGTAATCTGATGGCACGGAATCCATTTGCTGTACCATTGGATGATGAAGCACGCCCCAAGTCGGCTTCACGGAAGGTTGACATGGCACAGCTTGAGGCGGCGAAGACATGGGTCCGGGCCAATATAGTCACGGCAGAAGAGACCTATCGACCGAACGAATCAAGCGATATCCTGGCACTTTTCGGCGATCGGCTCATCACCAATGCCACACAAGTGCTGATCAACGAACGTGTTATCAGCTCGACAAATCGTGGCCGCGTCACTCCTGGCCGCAACTACGATATTTCTGATAACTTCCTTCAGACACTGAGCCGCAAACGTGCCGTCGAAAGCACACAGCTGCGTCGTGCCGTTCACTTCAAATCCAAAATCCTGGATCCCAAACTCCGGGCGAATGGTGTTTTCGACATTGAGTACACCGCCGAAGACGGCGATATCCTGGCACTGATTAATCTCTACGCATCGAATGCTGTCCAGCTGCGGCCTCGTGATGCCCCACGCAACAAATTCGGTCTCACCGATGGCGGATACGAGACCCGACAGATGGACAAGAGACGTTTCCGTTTCCCTATCGAAGTCATCCCCACCAAAAAGTACCGCTACGGTAACCCCGTTCATGCTAAAGCTGCAACCGTGACCATTCCGCCCGCGCCTTCACCGGCGGGTACGAGAATGCCGCCCAGGATTCCGCTATGGTACGACATCAACGGCGAATTCGTGCATCGTCTTTGGGACTTGGTGGTTGGTCCTGTCATTGGGTGCTTAGTCACACGGCCTGGCATCAAAGCACAGAGCATCTCCAACATGATCAAGCCCACAATGGGCGCTTGGGAAACTGTGCTTATGCTGCAATGGCTGGAAGCAGTCGGCGTCGTGAAGTCTGATGGCGCGGGAGAGTCGGCTTCTTGGAGATTGGAAGAATCCTGGTGGATGATTCTATCCTAAAAATCATCCCAGCGAGATGTAAATGTTATATGTACAATATCTGCACCTAAAAAAACAATAAGAGGATACTTCAATGACGATTGTGCTTGATTTCGAAAACTATCTAAAGGTATCATGATCCATGAATATCAACTCCTGTAATATGAACCCAAACGCCCGCAAAATGGCCCGCAAAATATATATGTGCAATGCTCAAAGTAAAGCCTCATTGACGTTGGCCACTCGCCGCAATATCAACACCACCAGAGCGACGATAACACCGATGATAGCCCGGTCCAGCCAAACACCTTCGCCCAAAGACTCCGTCGAAGCCAATTGAGTTGAACTAGTCCGCGCAGACATATCAGCAGCAGGTGCTCGCACCGTCGACGCAGACGGGTGTCTCTGTACCTGAGCTTGCAGTGGCGCAGACACCTGCGCCGGAGCATCACGAACCTCATCCCCCGGAACATCCCCCGCAGCCGACATATCTACATCACCCTCTTCCATCGCCCGTCCCTCACACCCCTCCAACCCAGAACCGCCACTCGTCGCCGTCTCCAGCTCACCATCCTCATAACTCTCAACATCAATCTCAACCCCTTTCTCCCGACAAATCCTCCAAACCCCCCTCATCCCCTCCAAATTCTCCACCCCACACTCCCGACACCGCCAACCAACCGAAAGCCTCGCATACTCCCTCCTAACCTCCTCGCTCCCTTCCATCCCCCCAACCTGCCCCTGACTCTCCGCCCCAAAGATCTCAGACCGGATCCCTAACAGCGCAGTCCGCACCCCCCATGCCGGCTGCCATGTCTCCTCGTGGTGGCCCGAGATGCTGAGGCAGATCTCGCGGTTGACCTCGAAGCGGCCGGAGGGCGTGAGGAAGCGGAAGGAGGGTGGGCGCAGGGGGTATGTAGGTGGGAAGGTTATGCGGCCGTGGTAGAGACCGCGGGCGTAGGGGGGAGGGGGGAGGGGGGTCCGGCGAGGGTGAAGTGCCAGTCGTGGAGGTTTGTGTCGCTTGTTGGGGCGGCGGTGAAGTATGGGCTTGGGTTTTTGTGGAGGTCGGTGCTTTCTTTTAGGAGGCGGCGGGTTGAGGGGGAGGACATTTTGGGTTTTTCTTCTGTATTTATGTATGTGTTTTGGGGGATTGTTTGGCTGTTGGTGGTGATGTATCGAAGATGCTTGGAAGTGGAGAAATTGGGGTTGATAAGATAGTGACGGGTTTTGGACAGTTGTCACGTCGGTGACTACAGGTCCGGTCACCGATTTCCGCTGAGGTCCGGTCACCAGTTTGACTAGCACGTCATGTGATCTTTTGGGTCACGTGATAATCTAGTGAGTTCACCTTCTAATTTTCTATACCCTTACCGCCTTTTTAACTAATTCCTACCTAGTTCAATGAACGTTCACACCGCCTCATTTCTGCTAGTCTTTTAAGATGTTAACCCTTAAATCCTATATAAGTGAGACATTTTTAATAATATTAGGTTAGGTCAATATGTACACCTCGCTATACCTATTTATCTTTTTCTAAGGCTTATCCCAACAACGAACTACCAGATCTGTTGTGAGATTCGCCCATTGACTTTGCCGAACCCTGTACCAAAGGATGTCTATTTCTCGAGGTTCCGTCGCAGCTTTCCTTGAAATGGACTTCGATGATCTTGCATTGGGAGCTGGTATGGGGAACCTCTCGCTTTAGAGGAAGGTGCGATACGGAGACTGGTCATGAAATAGACCGCGAATTAACATCGGACTGGAGCGGAGTGTGATGTCGGCGTCGTCGTGCTCTTTTGTTATGATTTTGTAGGACGGCTATTTATGTAATTCTGCTTGCACCCACTCGTCCTGTTCGAGTTCCATAGCAGAGCTTCGCTTTTCCGGCTCCCATTGTAGCATTTTTCGTACTAGGCGGAGAAACATTTCTTTTTCTTCTCCCTCGAGACTAGTCTCTCTTTGCTCGAGCGGGATGTGTTCTCCCACTAATTCTCTGGCGCACAAGATACCTAGAATAGCAGAAACAGTCAATAATTGACCTTTTCTATACATAGGAAAAGGATAAATAGATGACTTACCTTCCTCTGAAAAGAACTTTTGGGTCAGATTCCCCCGGGCAAGGAAACTTGGGGATGGCGGACCGAGTAGACGTATCATTTCGGCAAGATGAGCCCGACTTCTGTAGGTCTGAAACTCTGGGTCCTGGCCGCTAAATAGCGACCCCCCTTCGAAAAGGTTCCAAATCTGACAACGTAAGCCCAGACACTTTTTATATCAGAAGTATTGGCTTTCTTACCACGCATCCCACGTTCCATATATCAACACTATATGACCATGGAGCTTGCAAGATGACTTCCGGTGCTCGATAGATATCTGGCTGAATGTCTTCCGAGTGCTCTTCGTCACCCATCACGGCTGAGCCAAAATCGCAGAGGATAGGCGCGCCTAAGCTTTTTGGCATTCTGAGCTGGCGGGAGGTATATATTGTTCTTCCATCTAACTCCTTCCTAGGACAGGGGTTTTGGAGCTCATTGTTTTCGAAATCACCGAAAACGGAATCATCAGCAATGCCGAACATAATGTTATCTGCTTTGATATCTGATGTAGTGATAAGCAAGTGATCGAGCATAAAACTGGGATGAGAAAACCGTACCAGTATGGATGATCTTGCATTCTGTATGTAGATAGTCTAATGCAAGAAATAGACGATGAAGTGTCACTGCCAATATTGGCGTAGGTAGTCTCTGTACCGGGTTGCGGAATAGAAAGTCCAACACACTCTCCCACAATGGAGGATGTACGAGACATCGATGTTTGTCTTCTGGCCCGTTGATTTCAAATGAGTCCAGCAAAGATCTGACGTACTTGCGACCTGGGTGTTTCCGGGGAGCCACTTCGATACGTTTGTATATCTTCAGCTCGTCGTCCAGTTGCTGCCCCATCGATGTAGACTTGATGAAAATCTTGAGAGTAACATAGCGACAATAGCTGTGTTTTTAGTTAGCGAAGGATTTGTGAGCGGATGATAAGAATGTGAAGGTGCTAGTGGTGCCTTCTTACTCTATATCACGTGCGAGCCACACGGTTGAGCTGGCTCCAAATCCCAGTTTTCCGACAACTTGGTACCGGTCCTTAAGTATTTCTCCTATTCGAGTAGGATAATACCGACCCGCAGTATAGCCCGGAATAATTTCCTCCTCGATTGCCTGGCTCGTTGATATCCGAATGAAATTCGGATTGGTGAAGTTGAGAGGTGTCCATCTTCGTCCGAGCCGAGGCAAGGACTGAAGAAAAGACGTCAACATTTCCGAGACAAGGAGGGCCAATACTTTTCTTTTCTTTTCTTTTTTTTTGCTTGCAGGGCGTTGTATTCTCGTTCGAAATATGGTTGGCGGGTGGGAATATCAGGATAATGAATGGATATATGGGTGACAGAAGATGACCGGACCTGACATCTGTGTCCCGTCAGCCTCAGGCATTCTTGGTCGCATACTAATGTACCTTGTGTATCGAGGTGCAATTAGACTTGAGATGACAGACGACAGCACATTCAACGGCAAACCGAGAAGAAAGTTACCGTCAATTTAGTCCTAATGGCCTTGAAGACTTTGTATGTCATTTTCGGGATAAGTCTTGAATAGACTACATATATGCAAGACATAAAACAAATCACAATTGTAAACATACAACGCCTTCCATGATGCTACCATGTAGTAATGCTAAAATAAATCACTCAATCCCAATCCCTCCACTCATCAGTATCACGCCGCATAGGCTGTTGACGAGCGGTGCCCGGATCCAACAGCGCATTCCCTTCAATATCATCCCCATAATCACTGTCCCCAGGCCTCGGCCGCGGAGAACGGGGCGCAAGAGTCTGCATCGATACAGAAGTCGGGGGCCTGTCAGGCGTGCTCCCGCGATTTGGCACGCGGAGCGGTTGCGCAGCACCCTCAGTCCAACTATTGCTATTATCCAAATTGCGCTGGTACAGCTCGCGATAGTACTGCTGCTCCTCATTGGATTGCTGTTCTCGATCTTGGCGCATGCGATCGCGCGCTTCCAAAAACCGAGGGCTTGGCTCCCAATGCCAGCCATCACCAGTGGTATTGCAAATGGGCAAAGCCCAGAGGAGCGGTCGGTCGCCGAAGAGATGAAGCAGGTTGCGCCGCCAGCCGAGGTCAAAGGCACTGGGCATCTTGTCGTTGTCTTCGTCGTTCTGGTATTCCTGGTACTGCTCGTGCTCGCGCTGCCGCTCCATTTCGGCATATGACCGGGTCAACGCTTGCTGTGCGGGCGTGAGGCCGGTGCTAGAGCCATCGGGAGGTCCTGATGGACGGGGCGTGGGGTGAATGCGCTCTTCGCCCTCTTCTGGCCGCGTAACTCCTGGGATTGCATTGGCGTGGGCATCGATGATCTGATTTCCATAGCCCTGCAGTCGGTTGGACAAGCTCTCCTCGCCCGGCTCGCCCCAGTAATTATAGTCGGGTGCCTGTTCGTTCCGTCGTCTGTCTAGCGCTTTGCGCAATGGAGAGACATATCGGGTCTTCTCCAAACATTCAATGGTAGTAGTCCCGCGCACAGCCAAGCTGATATGCCAGGCTGTGAATCCGCTCAGTACCAGTCCAATTATACCACCCAAGATAGCCAACAGAACCACGTTGACCGGGAGAATGGTGTCCATATACTGAGTATCGTTCAGGATCTCGGTCCAGACCCAGATGGCTGCAATACCAAAGACAACCCAGCAGAAAATAGAAGTGTAAATCAAAAATAGCAGAAAGGCCTTGTAATTATGCAATCCAACACATGTTGCGAGCCAGGGACAGTGATGGTCCATCTTGAGGACGCATCGTTTGCACGTCGAGCAGTGATGCGCGCGGTCCGGCTTTGGGCACTGGCATTTCTTGCAGTACCGGGATTCACCGGTCGAGGTAACAGTGTATGATGTGAACTCCGGGTGTTCAGAGGGTGGGAGGGCGCTGTACTCTTGACCGGCCCCGCCACGGGTAGATGACGGCGACCCTGGATCGGTGAAGACAGCGACACTATACGAGAAGTTGAGGAGGACGTAAAGGCTGAATGCGAGAATGGTGCTGGGGATACCTGCTGAAATGTTAGTATACTCGGATCTGAAGCTATGGTATTCAATATTTGACTGCCGGAGGTATCCAACGTACCGATCCAGTCACTTCGTGAAGGCTTGATGCCTATGCTGACAGCGACATATACTGCCCATGTGGTGACGCCGTAGACGAAGGCGAGTGGAAAACATGTTGCCGCTGCGCAACAGTATCGTTCGCAGCGGAGAGCCCAGGCCCGAGGGCGTCGTTTGGGCCACGAGGGCGAGGTCGGGGGTGACGAGGCCAATGTGGCCATAGCTGTGGGTATTTGGCACAGATGAAGGAAGGTTGTGCATCTGGCAGCTTCAGGGGATTAGTCCCGTTATAGATGGAGCTTTGAAAATCATAAGACAAGTCTTACGATTGAGCGATTGTGGTTACCATATGCGATGGGGAACGAGGCTATCAGGTGAGATGTACGATACAGTAAGTTTCAATGTTGATACGGTAACGTTAAAATGCTCCGCCACAATCCCAGCCACAAGAGTGCGCAGCGACGAGGGTCATGTGACCTATTCAGGTCCCGAGGTACCCCACTTCCCCTTAACCTTTAACTTTGCTATTATTAGGGTTGGCTCCATCACGACGTAGTTCGAGGCACTTGCCCGATTCTCACGGAGCATTGCTCTCACTATTTCGCTCATTTTTTGCCTCGTTTCTCTATTAGAGAGTCCTCAGCGAGTGCTTTTGTTCGGCACCTCGCTCAGTACATAGCTTCCATAGCTCTAACTTGGAGCTCTATCAACCATCACTCAATTCAATGTGTCCATTCCACCTGCAGTCCCTTTGACAGCGTCACTTTCACCTGTCAATCCTCCGACGCAGGCCGGACCTTCTATACATGTAAGTTTCATCCGCAACTCGGCCTTCTCATCAGATTCGATCCACTTCAAATCTAATCTCCCTATCTAATTCGCAACTGAATCATCTTGGTCTTACTTTGGAATACATTTTGAGGTACACAAAGACTGACTATGACTAGGACCTAAAAAGGCAGCGCGCCATGAGCCTCGGGGATCGTCCTGTCTTACTCTCAAGGTTGCATACTCAGAACCTGACTCAAAACTGAATTCGGATGTCAGATCTTCGCTAAACGCAGGGCAACGCCAACATATGCTTGACACTCCGAATTTACAAGTCGTGTCCGGAAATTCGTATTGAGGAATGGGAAAGGCAACAGAGTAGGATAAATCGCTCCCATGTCACTTAGGTCACAGAAAAGGGGACCACTCCAATGTCACCCATCATCCCTTGATCATCCCGTTTGAAGGCCTCTTCTGTCGCCAGTCAACTTGCCCAAGGGAGAAAGATGTTGGATTCTCACACGAGAGCTCGAGGGTGTAGCCGAAGTCATTCGGGAAACCTCGAGCTGGTACCCCTTCCAAGGTTGAGTTCCGATCAGGCCCCTATCGATGTTCCCGCAATGAATTTGATTTTTTCTTCTTCCTCTGGTCCCATAGTGGTAGTCTTCTATCTCTTATTCAAGTCTAGATAGAGGGATTCATGCGATCACAATGTAGATCATATGAATATCTTATTAGTCAATGGTAATGGCGCCATCACGTTTTGATCCTCGAAGAAGACTAAATCTGTAAATTCAAGATTGGGTATAGGTTGGATATCTCGGTGCTATTTACAGTCATGATGCTAATAGATTCATCGAAGCTGACAATGCAATGCAAAATGTTCTGCCACATGGTGAATAAAGAAGAGCCTTATCACGTCTTGCTAGTGCTCTCGGTGAAGGTCGATTTGCTTTGCTCACACCAACCATTGACGGGCAGGCAACTCAATCGATAGCACCATGAGCAGTTCGAATCAGGGTATTTATAGAAGTTGACAATCAACAGAATGAAACCAATGATTACCGCAACCAAGGCACCGGCACGGACAAGCCACCACAACCACCATAGAGGTTTGCGGCCCTTGAAAAAGTTGAGCGGACCACCCATAGATTCGGGCGCTTCCGTCGAGCTGGAGGTCAGGCCTCGCTTTCCCTTGAAGAAATTCATGAAGGAGGTGGTCTTCTGTTCGGGGCCCTCTCGGCCAGCTCCACCGCTCATAGCAACATATGGCTGCCGAGCTAGGCCAATTCGTTCGCGAAGAACGTTGGGCGATCGCAGGATGGTCAAACCAATTGCTAGTCCCATAATAAAGCCTCCAATATGAGAGAAGTTATCCAATCCTGGGAGAAGACCAAGAACGAACGAGACACCCACTCCCAAGATCATGATAATCAACTCAACCCACGGAGACTCGCGGTTAGGCCAGTCATACAGAAGGTCCAGAAGGTAAAGTGCAAGGATACCGAACAGGGCACCTGAGCAGCCATCACTAGGATCACGCTGCGAGGCATAGTTTCCACCCAAGACGAACCCGAAGATACCACTAGCGAAGTAGGTCAAGGTATAACGCCACATTCCAATCATGCGCTCCATATCCGCGCCCATGGTCATCTGGACTAGCAAATTGAATCCGATGTGGATAAAGCCTCCATGCATGAAGATGGGTATAATGAACCGGTACCACTGGTTAGGGGCCGGTTGATCCTTCGTCGATCCTCCGGGCCGGGGATTAGGAACACCGCCAAATCCACACACCTCAGACAGCGAGCATGTCGTCGCATCCGTAAGCGTTGTGGTACCTGGGCAGGGCCAGTCGATGGGCTTTGTGGCATTCTGAATGCCCCCAACATTCTTCATGCACGGGTTGTAGCGTGCTCCCATGTAGATTTGGACGTATGGCGAAGGCCCGATCATCGGATTGAAAGTAGGCTTTGTCTGGATGACTGAACCTGTTAACTGGGCTAAAATGGAGAAGATGGTGTTAGTAGATCCAATCCGAAACGCCAGGGCGATACCGAGCTATGCGCGAACTTACCATTCTTGACCAACTCTATGATGAACACGATGATCTGGGCCAGCGTTAAGATGTATGTCACCCAAGCAATCTTCTTGCTGAAGAATCCCTTCTTTTTTCGGCTATCGCGTTGTCGGCTATCCTCGATTCCCCCTGGTGATGGGGGGTACTGCGTCTGTTGGCGCATCCAATCTGGGTTATTCCCATACTGGGCATTGGTCTTCAAAGGGATGTTCTCTGCGTAGTTATCGCCTTCTGTTGTCCGTCCGGCTGTCTGGTAGTGTCCATTGTCCGATACAAATGATTGTTGACTTTCTCGGTTGTGATAAGGGGCCGAGGGATCGTCGTGATGGTTACTGTGACTTGCATAGCCAAATCCAGGGAGTGTGTGTGCGGTATTGTCTGGCCTCCCCGGCACAGCCTGATCGTAGGTAGGGGGTTGTGGGACGTTGGAGTGATAGTATTCGTTGGAGGGCATGATGGCCAGTGTCGAGTCTTTGTTTAGTTGGGCCGTAAGCAGAAGGGTGAATCCATGAGATCGTCAGAGATGTTGTAAGTAACTTAAGCGATGGAGAAGTAGTTCAAACGAAAGTGATTGTCCAAGATGAGATGCTGAAAGAAGAGTAGGCAGTCACATTGATTTATTTTTGGGTCCATTCGACAGCCGCGCGGCGGTTGGGTTCCACTCCGCCCTGGATGCAAAATGTCTCGGCATTCCCACTTCCTTGCTACGTGTCTTCGTATTTTCGCCTAGATTCTACAATCATGTTGTACGGTCAATAATTTGGCCACTACTTTTAAGGATACATGTACTGGGTGAACAGTCTCAGCCTCAACGCCAAGCATTAACTACGTTGCACGCTCCGCCCCAATAGCCACATTCTTAATTCCAGGCGCAGCTCCTATGAAAGTCTCGGAATAGGAGAGAAAGAGTTCACCTCTGCTTTGAATTCCCATCGTATTAGGTACATGCCTAGGTCATAGACAGGAAGTCAGTACGGGGTGCCAAAAACTCGCTTTGACATGCCTAGTGTGTATATAGTTGACGATATACTATTAACATGCTTCACAAATTCTTTACAATATTGAGCATACCTAGTGCCATCAAGGGTTCTCAATAGCATTAAGTACCTATCAAGATACACCTCACCTAAGTTATGATCGTCCCGGGGTGCTGGAGATATGTACTGCCATTATATATCTCTTTCATGGGTTCTTCCTTAGAAGAAGCTTGATACTACGTTCATATATACCACATACGCTCATTTCAACAGTATGCACAAGAGTATCGAAGAATGGCCTAGAACATGAGCCTAATTATCGGCCATCTCAGTGCAAAAGTATGGAGCTAGTAAGCGCTAAACTTCTATACCTATAGCAGAGTCCGGCTGCTGATTTTATCGACCGAAGATATGCACACTCAAAAACGGCACAACAGGCAGACTAATAAGGTACAAGGCTGGCCTTGATTGTATTACAAACTGCTGGACTATGTGATCATGAACAGGGCTCCGGCCATATAAACAGCGAGCATAAATGAAGGCGTCCAAAGGGCTCAAGGTTCTTTGTATGTAGCAAAATCAGATCTGCTTGACAAGTCTATCCCTGTAATCAGACCGTACGAGGCATAGTACTGGCATACCTATATATCGAGCAGCAGTAACATCATTCTAGCACATATACACAGGGTCTAATGGTCAAACTCGGATAATATGGATGCAACATGGAGTACTAATAATAGAAAACAATGCACGGTTGCAACCTTATCATTGAAGATTGAATATAACAACAAACAGATCAACAGTATTTTATTCGACAGTACAGAGAATATGTATGATTGTTAAAGAAACACAATTCGTCCTGAAGAGGAAGGTCGTTTATGGTTCGGAGACGCGATCGGCCCGTGTCTTCTTCGGCCGCTGATGTCATCGCCGTGTTTCATCTTCCCCGCTGCAAACGTGAAATAGTCAACCATCACCATGGACGACCCTCTAGTTCAAGCGTTGCCTCCGGCGACTGACTACCTGACATACCTTACCCTGCTAGAGTATCAATTAACGCCAGAACGTCTGCCGCTGTTGCACACCCTCCTCCAAGATGAGAAGCTTACAACGAACATCGGCTGGGACCTGGTCAAGCTGCTTCTACCCATGCTACCAGCATCCACGGAATGTTTGCAGGATGTTGCTCGGCTAGGAAACCCGCGAGAAGTGATCTTGCGCGTCTCTGAATCTCTGATGCAGCTTCAGCCGGAGGACCAGGACGAGGACAACGAGGCTGTCGAGGGATTGCCTGCGCACATCCTACAGTTCAATTGCCTTCTCGGAATGCTCTCGGTACTTCACACACGGATCCAGACTAAGGCTCCAAGTCGCTTCATGGCAACTTCACTCCAAGCCGCTTTGGAGGCGTACACCACAATGGCGACGAACGAAACCACCTTGGCCTTCCTCGAGTTCTTCCGTGAGGTTTCTCCTTCCAAGAGACCTGCGCCACCTCCCCGAGCTGCAAGCGAGTCTAGTGTGCTGCGGAACGCCGCTGCCTCAGCCCCAGACCCAGAAGCAGAGGTGTCATTGCCCTCTCCCTCTGCCGATAACGAGACGCTCCTTGTTCGAAAGTTCATACAATTCGGCTTGCTGGAACTGCTGAAGTCATATCTGTTGAGTTTCTCCAGTCCCATGGATCCGGGAATGTCGTGGACCATTCGTATGCAGGAACATCTGCATCCCAATCTGCGGCTCCCCGCCGCCCAATCGCAGACCGAGGCGTATGGATCGACCAAGGAGCTTAAGGAGCGTGACATGATCATGGGGAAGCTCATGGTAAGTGAGAACAGGACACAGACTAAACTGCCAAATCCGTGAAACCTTGATCTGACTATTGTTCCCAGGCTTTGTCACGAGACGTTGGCATCGATAACGAGCAACTGCTGTCAATCATCTCAGGTCCACCAGCAGACCAGACTGCACAGCTCGACTTTGATGAAGCACCGACACACCCCGATCAAATACCGCTAGAGCGTCATGGTTCACTCTTACTACTGGCGGCTCGTGCTTCTGGTGCAATCCTTTTCACCTCCGGGCACCCACTGCCTCAAATACCTATATTCCCCCGGTTGGCTCAGATCTTCAATAACTTTGTTGGCGGTTACACCAATCTCGACGAAGTGGCTTTCGGTCAGCCCCAGGCGCTTCTCGACGCCCTGTTGACTTTGACAGTCTACGCTCTGCAGCAACCCATCACACCCCCACCGAGCGAACTCGAGTTCAAGAACTTCGTTGTCCTCTTGACTGCATGCACAGCTCGTCAGAGCCACGGAATTGTCCGCCAAATCCCAGCTGCCATTGTACAAAGCCACCCATTATCTGAGACGCGCTTCAAGCTTATCCACAGCATCTTAGAAGACGACAGACTTGGCTCTGTCCGGGACAGTGCTATTGCATGGCTAAAGGATGAACTACTCCGCAGCCCCACTGCATCTTCCGATGACATTTTCCAAGATCCGCTCTACTTCTGGGCTATCTTCCCGGCTCTCTTCAAACCAGTCACTGTTGCCAGCTCAACATCAGATCTCGTCACTAGCTGGTCACGTCTTACCCAGACTCAAGGTCCGCCGCTTCACTCTGCATTGAGTCTATACTACTTGCTGCTTTCCTCGCCGTCGATACGTGAGAGGCTCCAACTCGAGAGGACCTTCAAGTTCTTCCGAAGTCGTGTTTCGGTCCCTCTTCGACAATTGTTCCGTACCTTCGAGGCCGATCTCACTGCTAAGGGAGGCGAGGGTGTCATTGAAGGTGCGGTTGGCGAGGAAATGTGCCAGATTGGTAATGCGCGGTCTGTGGGAATTATTGGTCTCACTTTGGATCAGATTGAGGAGACAGCTAGCGATGCTTTTGGCACTGATGAAGGAGACCTGGGTGAATACTCTGAAGCTGACGAGGCTAAGGTGTCTGGAATTCGGAAGAAACTTGATACCTGGAACTAGATATCGAGCCAGGTTAAATGTACAGAATTTGATTGCGGAGTGAGCGAAGCGAGCGAAGCAACTTATAGATATGATCTTTCTATGAATGATATTTTCATTGTCCGTTGTAGTTAAGTACTTGAGTTGTGTATATCAAATTGTAGTACTAATGGAACCCTTCCAAAAGAACATGATCAGCGAATTATAAGAACCAACTACAATTCCATATCTTCGGACAAAAGAAATTCTCGAGGCAATGATCCATTCCTATCAACTACCATGACCAATTCCAACTAAGAAATAAAGCCCTATGTATCCACCGAACCCACCCCCAGACAAGAAAACCATCGCACCATATAAAAAAGGAGAACAACAATCAACCGATTTAGCAAACTGAGTAAAATAATCCCCGGAATGTAGCTGAAGGAACGAGAAACAATTGCCATTCTACGAGACCCCGAAAAAATAGTCCACGAAGATTTCGAAAGGAACGGAACAAGTCAACGTCAACGATCAATGCTTGCCGCTGAACAGATTCAGCGCGTACAAGATCGTCAGAGAAGCTTGAACTACCCTTATCGAAGAAAGAAGGAACTGGACAGACAGACTCGCAGGCAGTCTGATCAACAAAGCAAAAGCGAAAAGCCGAAAGGTCATGTTTCAAAGGATTGTGTTTTGGGGGTTGAAAGGTGTTCTCGAATTCCGTGGCGCAGATTAAGAATTGATGCGTTTCATTGTCCACCATGGCGACCAACGGATCCAGTCAAGCCATGGTGGACGATGGAATGGTGGAACTGGGGGCGCTCATGGGCTGTTTAGAAGGGGGCGGCTGTAAGGAGGAGATATTAGTATGTTGCTCGTGGTCTTTGTCTTGACTGGAAGAAAGGAAAAAAAAAGGCAGATGCAGCTGCTACTTACAGCGCATGACAACGCAGCCACCGCCGGGAGACTTCATCACGACACAGCCGCCGCCGGGAGAGCGCTTCTGGATGGTGCAGCTAGCTCCGTCGGGGAGGCGGTCGCCGATGCAGCCGAGGTTGCCGGGGGACTTCATGACGACACAGCCGCCGCCGGGGGACTTCATGACGACGCAGCCACCGCCGGGAGCTGGAGAGAATGATGTTAGTATATCATGGACGGTATGTTGCGACGAAGAAGAAGAAGAAGCAGGCGATGTATGCTTCTGGAGGAGGTACTCACACTTCTTGACCTGAGCGCGAGACATTTCGAAGATGAGAAGAGCTTAAGAAGCGAAGCTTGAGAATATTGGAAGATGTTCTGGATGATTGAAATGTGAGCGTGGTGAGGAAGAGAATTGGAGACGCGTATGCAAGCTGGTATTTATATTCGCGGATCTGTTGAGTCGGACTATCGTCAGACTATCAATTCAGTTCATAAGTTCAGTTAGACATTGAGTGTCAATGGATGGTGGTACATTGACTTGCTGACTTGAATGCGTTGGGCATTGACGAGGGCGTAGAATGCGTGGTGATTGTCGTGGTGGAGACCCATTTGGAGTGAGCTTGATATTGTTCTCGGATTCATGAATGTAGGTTTCGTTGCCTTAGGGCATTTGCTCTTTGTCTTGACGATGTGCGGTCAGCATATTGATCGAGAGTCGAGACGTTAACTCGCATCACATATTACCCGAGACGTCCTTCTGCCAGGTTTGTCTTTCATGAAGAGCGCCACGAAGGTTGTTTCGAGGGCCAGTGGGCTGGAAACTGCAGGGGCTACATTCAAAAGTCCTGACAGGGGTTAGAACAATATTAAGATAGGGTTTTGGTGGAGAGGACAATTTTGTATGCTGATCGTCTCTGGTGGGTTTGGCGTTGCAGAACAAAGGAAGATTTTGGCCAATCGCCACAATCACTTGACGCCTATGATTGTTCTTCGATAACAATGTTAGCCAGCCTTGGCACCATACAGATTGTAGATCGAACGAATTTGATTGCGTAGAATCGAACATCGGTGTCATTTCCACTCGGGCGTTCATGAAGGAGAGAGTACACCGAGCAGCATCGCTACCAAAGAAACAACGGGATCAGACCTCGCTTAGATACATCAATTTAGCTAATAAGAATGCAACCAAAAAGAAGACCAATATCAACGATCCTCATTCTGGCAAATGCATGCTCCCCTTTAGCCCCCTTAGGTATAGAGCGGCTCGGTCAAGTCATTCAGAGTCAATCCTTCCTTCGCGATATCTTCCTCGATCAGGAACATCAAAGGCATCTCAACCAGAGTACCCTTGACTTGGCTGAGCAGCTCTTTGACCTGCTTGGCGCCCTCGGCACCAGGCGCAAAATCGTCGCGCACAACGTGGCCCCATTGGAATCTTGCCGGACGCGCCGCTCCATCCTTGCCCTCAGCAGTCTTGTGGAAATAATACTCAGAGAACTCTTTGTACGCAGCCCAATTGCGGACTGAATCATCTGGAACCGCATGGAAGACCTTTCGGAAAACCTCGGTGTTCGTGTGCGCCCGTGAATTCCAAAGACTCTGGGCCGTCTCAGAAAGCGGATCAGCAACGACCTTGCTCTCCGGACATTCGAAGTCGAATTGATTCGGGACTCCCACGGGCTCGAAGTTCGCATCCGGTCGTTGGTAGTCCTGTGGTGGCAGAAGACCCAGGTGCTTGCGGAACAGTTGGCGGCGGAGAGATGCAGCAAACCGACTTGCAGTCCATGGTTTTCCGTTCATGCTCGACGCCACAGGTGTGAAGTCCTCGATGATGACAGCAATCTCGGAGTCATGATCGCCCAGCTGAGAACGGTCGTTCAAGTTTGCAGATCCACAAACAACCACGCGGTCGTCGGCGATCATCACCTTCGAATGGACATAGAGCTCTTCGCTCACAAACGCGTCAATCTCAGCATCAGGGTGACCATCCCACGGCACTTTCCGAATATCCTCACCACCCAGCATATAACACTCGCTGACGCTGTCCCACCGGTTCGAGGAAGAGTGGGCGCCTTGTACCTGGTGTGCAGCCTGTTGGTACTTCTGGAACGGCGCGGTGGTATCAAAAGCACTACGAGTGTTCGGAGCATATCCACCAGGACCCGCAGTGTTCACATCGTACTGCCTGCGAGCATCCTCGTAGTTGACGCCACTTTGTTGTTCAGCTGCAGCCATCACGGAGCCATTGTTAATCCGATCATAATTGCGGAGGTTGTAGAAGCGAATATACTCCATTGGGTTATATCCTTCCTTGGCAATTAGCTCCATGATACTGTGACCTCCGCGATTGATGGAGTCATATTGGAACTCCATAATGGCGCGTGTTCCGAGAGTTTCATCGTCTCGTAAATCACCGGCAAAGCAGGGGACAGAGGGAATGACCACAACGATCTTATACTTCTGGCCAGCACGAGCGGCACGGATAATTCTTTCCACGATTGCAGCACCGATCTTGTTTTTGACTGGAAGCTGCGAATCGCCAGTCGCAGTGATAAAGAACTGGTTCTCGATGTATACGAAGTGCTCACTGTTTCGAATGATGGCGCAATATGCGTCAGCAATCGAATGCTCAACCTCAGTGCCGTTGCTCCATTTCGCACAGCTGCGCACAATCTGACATGACATATTCCCCCGGCCTTGCGGGGAGGAAGGGCGGCCGATTGTGGTCAGTCGATCCTGGTATTGATGAATTTGTCCAGCGAGCTGACCACGAAGAGAGTTGCCATATTGGGTCAGGTCCTCTCGGAGACGACGGGGCGCCAGAGAGCCCCGTTCGCGATCACCTTGGTGCTGGTAATCATCGACCCCACGAGTGTTGGAGTGAGATGCTTCCTGGCCTGGCGGTGGTGGGAAATACGGCGTCTGCTCTTGCTGATGGCCCTGATTGTAGGGCTGGTAAGAAGTGTTCGGAGTGGCTTGCGCTGGAGGGGGTCCAGGGGGAGGAGGGGGGAATGAGCCCCCAGTGTGTGAGTAGGGGCTTTGTCCCTGACTTGGAGAGTAACTTTGGGCGGGTTGCGATTGATAACTCGAAGAACCTTGACCTGGCGGTGGAGGATAGGTTGGAGAACTCTGAGGTTGGTACAAGGGAGACGAGCTATGTTGCTGCTGACCTTGGTGATGAGTTGAAGAAGTCTGAGCCGGCGGAGGCGGTGGGTATGTCGTAGTGCTGGTAGCGCCCGGGTTGTATGGTTGATATAACCCAGCAGGTTGCTGTTGCTGGGGTTTCGACTGTGTCTGTTGATAGTTCGACGATGTCTGGCCTGGTGGCGGCGGGTAGGTAGTAGAGGCGGCTCCGCTAGGCTGCTGCCAGGATGGCATAGGTGGGTGGCCTTGCGGGCTTGATTGTCCCGAGGGGTACAAGTTGGGTTGCGGAGAGCCCTGTTGATGGCCAGTTGAAGAAGTGGGTCGTCCGTGGAGGGCTAGCCTCACGTATCTGGAATCACTGCGAACTTTGTATTTCGCATCATAAATGAAGTTCCATCGCTCCACGAAGTGACGCCGCAGGTCCTCCACAGCTGCGCCGTGTAGGCTTACGGATATATCAGACCATCCCATTCGAGACATGGTCTTTCTATCCAGCTGGTTCTTTTCCCAGTGAACGACATCTTGGAAGTCAAGGACACGAGAATTGTTATAGTCCTGTCCAGGGAAGACAGTTTGGTTAACGTCAGTTGGGTGTAGATCTGAAAGCGCATGTTGGTGTGTATCCCAGCGGCCGAAGCACATATCTAAGCCACCCATAAATGCAGTACGACCGTCGATTAAGCAAAGCTTCTCGTGATGAGCCCAATACAGAATCACATCGTCGCTCATTCCGTACAAACCCTTGAGCGCGTCTTTGGACATTTTGCTCAAGCTTCCGGAATCAAGGGACATGTTCTGCAAGGACGACGTGATGGAAGCTGCCAGCCCTTGGCGATCAGGTAGGTGGTCGGGGTGACGGAAGACAGCGATATTGGGGTGCAAATCTTCCAAGGCATGTTTGGTGTGGGAAGAGGACACTGTAGGAACTGTTAGCCTGGGCTCTGAAGAAGATCCCATCGAAGATCATAGACTTACAAGTTAGCGCCTGCGTCACTTCCTTGTAAACGATGATATTGACCCGCACGCCCCGCTGGGCTGCAGCCTGCAGCATTCTGTCCAATCGGTATTGCTCATTCTTGGCCGGTGGCCTTCTCAAATATAGTTCAGGAGATAGCCACCCTGAAAAGATTGAGATTAGCTGCATTCAAAGACCCTCGAAGTATGAGCACTCACAGTCCAGGATCCAAATTGACTCTCGGGCATTTTCCAGAGCTCGCGAGACGGCCCAAAAATAACTACACCCATCGACATACCACTTGACATCGTTATGTTCCCGGGGAGGAGCAAAGCTACCGAATCGATGTTCTGCGTTGGGCTTGCTGGGGCCATATTCGGCGTACCCTTGGGGATCAATGGTAGTACCCAGTTTCTGGGCAAACTCGGACCCAATATCGGTCACGGTTTCTTGAATCTTCCCTAGGAAACCAGAAATCTTATCTTCTTTGTGGGGCTTTCCATAATAGTCTGGGTTCTGGTGTTGTTCGCTCGTTTGACTGTGTTGATCATATCCGTATTGTGGGGGTTGGTTTTGAGTCGAATAGCTCGGCTGCAGGAAAAATAGTTAAATCGCGTATAGTTGACGAGGTAGAAGGGTCATTCGCACTTCCTGATAACCAGTTGGGTTATAGGTCTGGTTGGTCTGTCCATGTGAAGAGCCCTGGTGGCTCTTGTAGGTGTCGCGGAGCTTCTTGAAGGTACTGCCTAAACCGCGGGACCCTTCCCCAGACCCACGTTCCGTGTCCTGGTGGTATCCATATGCCAGATCATCCTGGTGGGACATTATGACAGTCAAAGTAGCTTTGCGGATGAACAAGAGAAAGAACTTTGAATAGAGAAACAGACGAAAGACTTTAGAAAAGTCTAGAGGAAAACGAAGGTGCCTGTAGAGCGGGGTGGGACTGTTTTTGTATCCAACGCCCCGCTACCCAGCCACGATGAAACGTGGTGAATGTGGCGGTGTAGAAGCTGAGCACATAAGCCTACATGTAGATTGATATTATTGATTTATAAAGTAGATATTTATGGCTTTAGGTAGCAGGATTAAAGGTGAGACAGAAGTAAATGTATACCTCATGACGTTGTATGCAGGGTAAATCGCAGATCTGCAGATATGACAGGAGATATATAAATGCGAGGGCGTCAATAAACAACATCCTACGCTTCTTCATTATCTGCCCCTGAGATGAGACTTTCAACCTTCTCAGCTTTGAATATTATGTACTTGGATGAAATGCGATGAGTGAGTATAGTACTCAAATATCAGCAAAGTATGTAGTTAATATTCAAAGTATCTCTGCTTTTAATACTTGAAATGCCGCGGTCTTGGCATCGCGACTATCCAGCCCTGGAGATCTTCGTCGATTTATATGACATAAAAGCATTCACAAAATATCCAAACTCACTATCAGTTTAATAAACTGGCACTGCAACGCCCCAACCATTTCGATAACCATAGTTGATTCAGCGAGAAGCCGCTGTATGGCGGGGGAATGATGTCCGACTCAGAGCTCCCTCCCGCCAATAACACACAGCCGCGACAGTCGCACCAGGCCCAATTGCCAGGGATCCCAACACCAGAGCAGGCAGCGCGACACGCCAGGAGACATTTGAAATACCGATGCGGTAGAGATCCCACACGCTAGCCAGACACCACAAAAGTGTTGCCGCCGCAACAAGCAGGAAGTCATTTTGGAAAAACACAACGATACCATCTGCCAGTGTCGTCACCTGTGCGAAGGAATCGAATGGAATGAATGCCTTGGCAACAAACTCTGTACCCAAAGCAAACCAGCTCAGCACCAGAGCCAGGTGGAAACAGGCAGATATACCACCGGCTACTACGTAGAGAGTTTGTAAGTGTGGGATGTCACGGTTGGAGTTGCCGTCTGCTGCGGGAGTATCGGTCTTGGCCGGAGTACTCGAACTGAGGGATCTGATGATACGAGAGAAGATGTGAGTCAAGATGGCCACATATACCGGCGCTGGCTGCCACAGCGCAATGAAGATCTGGCGCATGTTGAGCTCATCGGCCAACGGGAAGAATAGCAAGGCTGTCGGCACAATGAATCCGAGTGCTATAGCAGGGAGGATTGCTCTAGCGGTGGATTCTGGGAGTGTGCGGGAACTTGGAGTGTAGTAACCAATCCCCGATGAAATGAAGGTGCTCGTGGCGAAGTAGAGCGGTGCAATCATTCCAATTCCACGGAGCTGGTACAGAACCGCCCACAGACTTGGAAGTGCGACCAAGGTCCATTTGTTCCTTGGTCGGGACCCTTCAACCGTGAAGATAGCGATAATGGGAACCATGGAGGCCAGGAAATACAGAGTCTGCAATGGCGCCGCGGGACTTGAGATATCGGCGAGGACTGGCAGGAAGAATGTTACCAGAGTCTGCAAAATGAGATCTAGAGGTCGAAGCCCTGTATAAACCTGGCGAAGGGGCGCCTCAAGTCCTCCTGCAAGTGGGATAGACTTGCTCTGCATCGCCTGGCCGACGAGGCCCCATGTTCCGTTTACTAATTTACCCGCTGCCCACAACTGGCGATGGCCCAGCCAGGCCAAGAGGAAGTATGCGGCGTACAAGAAGACGCCTAGTACACCCCGAGATGTCGATTTCCGGAAGCGTTCGTCGTAATAAGGAATTTCCCGCGGCGTAGACGGTAGTGGAAGCATGTTCAGTGAAACTGCAGGAGCATAGGTCGCGGTCCATTCTTTAGTGACCGCCCATATGGGCCAATGCGGCAAGACGTATTTGGCCATGAACCTCAAGAAAGGTGTCTCCATACACTCCAGGCATTGCTGAGCATGAGCTTCTTTGATCAGCCTCTCCATACGGGCTTGACGCTCTTGTTGGACATCCGCGAAAATCTTCAAAATCTCCGCTGTGGACAGTGTGCCCGATTGGCAGTTCTGAAGAGCCGAAAAAAGGTGATTCATCAGAGACGCAGAGGTCTCCAATGCACAATTTCCTCCCTGACCTGTCAGAGGTTCGATCTATAGAAGTGATTAGTAGTTGCATGACTTCACCACTTGGATGGACTCGCCTTATGACTGGCATCGCCAATAGTCATGGTTCTCTGGAAATGCCATCTTTTGTAAGCATATTCTGGCAGCGCAGTGTACGCCGAGGAGATTTTGCTGTTGTACAGGGCGGAGAATTTCAGTGTAGGAGTGACTTGGTCATCGAAATGCTCCTGGGCAAACGCCTCTTCGTCCTCTTTGGTGAATCGGGGAATATCCGCACCATAGTAGGTCTTCCCCATGTTTCTCACGAGGAACCAGTAGGTACGATCCCCAGGACCGCTGGGAATGAGGAGGGAGTAATGCTGACCGAAAACAGAGCTCAGCGAGCCTTTCTCAATTCCCTCGACACCAGTAGAGATGCCGAAGATGCACGCATATGTTGCTGGCTGCGCTGAGATAGAGTTAGCTGTTATCGTTCAGCCGTTGAGTTGGGGTTTTCATACCAGATTCCTCCGAAGGATCAATCCATGTGGGATCAACCGTTTGAGCTGCCTTCCACATTTCTTGACGCACTTTGGAATGGACTCCGTCCGCTCCAATCAAGATACTACCGGTATAGGTCTGGCCACTCGTCGTGGTGACTGTGACACCCGAAGTACCATCCTCAACGGTCTGGACCCGCTCAGAGGTAATGACCTTGGACTTGTCTTTGATTTTCTCATAGAGAATTGCTACCAACATCCGCCTGTCAAAGAAGACGACAGGATAACCATGTCTAGGCGTACTGTCAGCTATTTCTGTCTGTTTAATATGCTGATAACGTTCAAGATGAACTGGCGACGAACCGATCAATCGAGGTCCCGTCAAAGTTGTCGAATGTCCAAAAGATCTTCCCTGTCGAGTCACGGAAGTTGAACGTATCGACAGGATATTCCGCCGCGTCGCGAACCGACTCCCAACAACCCAGCTGGTCGAGAATGCGAGCGCCATTGGGCAGGATACCAATACTAGCCCCAACCTGGGGTGCAATGCTGTGATATCCCTCGAGAATCACATAGTCAATGTCATTCCTCTCCAGCATCAATGCTAAAGAAAGTCCAGCAATGCTGCCACCCGCAATGATGACCTTGAACGAGCTTTTGTCCATGATATGGGTGATCTGGGGTCGACTGACCGTTGGGAAGAGGAAATCTTGAAAACGAAAAGATTACATTGAACCCTAGCCGTTTTATATCCACTGATAGTCACCCCCTGAACGTAGGGCTTATCTACCTTGAAAGGTCGAGCCTGTCAGTCGCCTATCTAGGCCCGAACGTAAATCGGAGGGAAAACACACCGCAATCACTGATCGATCAAAAGTTCCACTTCAGCTCCTGTTTTTGACATGATCAATATACCGACCAATGGGAGTTCCTGGAATGCCCCTTCAGGCCTCCTTAGGTACCTAACTACTATAATAGTACAATGTTTGTGTCGATCTTACAAGGACGTTGTGCTGGATCATGTGATTGCATTGTATACTTGTGCTACTACATTGACACTATGTCTGTATAAATAAGTGCCGAGTAGAAGAACAAATGATTCTATGTAGGTAGTATGAGCAAAAACATCACCTTTTCTAATTCTCTAATTTATGGATACAATGTGGGTTTACCTCGGTACGAAGTCTAGTGTCAGCGCTTTTTCGTTCTAATTTGCACTAGGAGTGACTTGGCATTTAGAGGCTGAAAATATTTTCGTTTAGGTATCTTGTATAGTGCGTACGTGTACTATTGAAACCAGAAAAATATCTAAAGTACAGTATGCACCACTTACATGCTGTGGCTGCATGTCGCAGACGGTTCCAACTTCTATGATGGTCATGCACTCACCGTCAAGCCCACTGCCAAGTGAAGAATATTATTAGCCCCCCCTACTCTAACTAAATTCAATCCTTTCTTTAGGGTTGGTAGCCTCACTAGCCCAATCAAGTAACCTTGTCCGGTTGTCTGGGCGCCTTAAGACATAGGGGGTGAATATAGCTGAAGACTGTGTATACATTCACGACAATTGAACTAACTGCACTGCAAACAAAAGCAACGAAGTTGAAAAAAGCTAAATAGTTATACACAAAGAGACATGTAAATATGGAGAAAAAGTCATCATTGCCTTATCAACTCCCCCCTAAATGATTCCTACAGCCCCCTCAAAGGATACTGTCTACCAAAGGGACAACTCTCCAAGAACTCCTTAGTCGCCCAACAGTACTTCCGTGGCGCAGTCTTGAATAGACCTCTGGCAACAGCCTCCCGCAGACCAACAACACGCCTCAACATCCAAACTTGCTGAATCTGATACCGGTACGTAGAATGCTTGTCGTGCGCAGGGGATCCTGCATCGTCGTGTGATATACACACCACATACTCAATCATCTGCATCGGACCAGTGGTGTAGAGCCAGATCCGGCGAACGGTGGACGGGAGCGGATAGTTGCGATGTACATGGGTTTTCATACCACGTGCGATATCGTTCACGGCTTTGGGGCTGATGCTTATGAAGATGTCTGTGGTTGATGTATCTGGCTCGTCCATGCTGGGAATCTTAATGGATTTGGTTGTGGGTGGCTGTTGATTTGTCTTATGGGATACTGGAGGCTTGTATTACCAGTGGAGGTGGCTATTTCGGTCTGGTTGTTGTTTTGAGGGTTGTGTTTCAAGTTGCTTTGTTGATGTTGGATGTTACAAAGACTGGATTGTGTACGAAGTATCGGGAGCTGTTCAACCATCTACCAGGTAGGGGTATGAGACCAGCTCAGACATCATGTAGTCTGGATCAATGAAAGAGGGCTGAACATAGGAATTAGGTAAATTGGGTTAAATAACTATATGTAGGTATGGCTTGATAGTTCGCGTGCACAAAAAGACAGAGCTCACGATCGGCTTGTATCAAACAGCATGTAGTGGTTAGTCTCGGAACTCGCATGGCCTCAATGTCTGTCTAAAATGCATAATTGCTCTATCTCATTGTTGAAACGTTCAGGTGCCAGAAATCTGTACCGTTGAAGGTCCTGAAACCACATGTTCGAATACTGAATTCCCCTATGTAGGCTTCTGTGAATGTTGTTTCATCGTCACTTCACAATGAAAGAGATTTCTTTCACTCTCGGATAGTACGTGGTGACAAGACTCATTTGGCAGATTTCTCCAGCCGCAGAAAAATGATATCTCAAAATTTACCTGGTCCAGGCTTCCTTGAACCAAAAACATACTCCGAATCGATAGAGACATTCCCAGCAGCTATCTCCCTCTTGTATTGCTCAGCGTATTTGACAGCGTAGGGAACCCATCTATCCTCAGGCAGGCTTAGATCCACCGGAAACGACACACATAAAGGTTGTTGATGATGCATAGGAACGCCCTGAGTGATCTGACCTGACCCGAAACTGAGGCGTTTGATTGCAATATTCATCAAGTTTTCGTCGGAGATCTCCTTTTCGCAGGCTAGGAACTTCACCGACACCCACCAGGCTTGTCCGGTGGAGGGAGTATGATCCTCAAAGATCGGGAGGCCATTTTCGATGAATATAGTCCGCGTTGAAGACATGACTTTTGTGGTGGTGTATATACTTGAATAGTAGGTAAGCTGTTGAGCTAGGACGAGGGGCGTGTCGTTCTTTAAATTGTAAAGGCTTCTCTTTGTGTGGTTCGTGATCCGGGCACAGTTCGGAAACAAACGCAATGGATACAAAGAGGAAGCTTTGGTGGGTCTGGTGAGCTCTAAAGTGTGTGCTTCAAAGTAAAAGAAAAGTAAAAGAACATTGAAGTAAAATCATGTGTGTCGGACTATACAGGGCTGCTTCTCTACACATCTCTTGCTGACGCCTTAAAGCCATGTCCAAAGGAAAGATCCTTGAGTCGGTTAGTAAGACCCGTTCTAGAAGTTGTGAAGCCAAGGATGTACTACCTTTATTCTATAGTCATCATATTTGAAGCCGCAGTTCGTTAAAGAGAGGTAAGTAAGCAGCACCAGCAGTGCTTAGTTACAAGATCGGGAAGACAACAGGATTATCGTAGTCTATATTTGCCTCCACGCTCTCGATGCGAGAACTGCACGTTCCAAAAACCCTATCCCAGACTCGTGTTTGCTTGCCATAGTTATAGCTCTTCCTCCAGCCTTGACGGTGATGCAGATCGTGGTCTTCAATCACCAGCTCGGCATCGAACATCCGCATCAACCAAGTCAGAGGGTTCGGCGGCGATGCCTGAACACGAAGCCCGCTATGTCCTGCCAACTCTGCATACAGAACATACATCTGGCACACGTGCCATTCGTAAAATCCCATTGGCATGCCCATAAGCTTCATTGTCAACCACGTCATTAACGGAATCCCGGCAATATCAAAGAACTCTTGTTCCGAGTCCGCGTAGATCGTAAGCAGCGGATTGGGGTGTTTCGTGAGATGGTGCGTACGATGAAACTTCCAGAGCCCATTGACATCGTGCATCAAACGGTGGTACCAATAGAACCAAAAGTCAAGAATGATTCCATACAGACTGGCCTCAATCGGGAGCCAAGCCCAATTCAGTGAAGCAGGTGCTTGATCTGCATGGTAGGTGAGCCATGTTGTCATGATAGGACGCACAAGCCCGGCCAGTACAACCCCTCTCAGAGCCTTTGAAACGCCGACGTCGGGCACACCATCTCGCTCGTGTTTGTCGCCATCTAAGAATCCGTAGATATGGCCCAGCTCTCGGAGATGCCGCAGCTCGCGAGATGTGAATACACGTGAGGCATAGTAGTAGAAAAAGAAGGCGACGACCGGGTGGAAGTTGTACCCGGTGAAGTAGGTGATGAGCTGGTGAATCGCTAGTGGGAGTCCCGCATTGGTAAGGACCCAGCGGTTCAGGGACCAGTCTGAAACGTATGGGACTTTATCTTGCTTGGAATGGATGGGGACGTCTCTGTCGAGCTCGACATGGAATACATCTGCATGTCCGAAGATTTTATGTGGGATCCCCCACTGGTCTCGGTCCCATGTGCGCCATGTGGACTTCATGTTATCCATCGGATTTCGATAGGTGGCCATGACGGGTGCTTGTGGATTCTGTTGAAGTTGCTCAACTTCAAATCAACCCTGAGGCTGCGGTCCATCTTTATCGTGTTGGTCATTTTGCTGATATGTAACGAAGAGACCGAGGTCGACATTCATAGATCGCGCATGTGTCCAATTCCTCCGCCATTTTGATCTCCCGTTTCTTCAAGTAGTTCCTCACGTGTGAAATGGTGAACAGGCGTTGATTGGCTGGTCGCAGTGGTTGCCTAAAAGGGCTTAGATCGACGTCATTCTGCTGCTTAGTGAGCGGACGATTTGCCTATGACGTTGTGAATACGAGAGATCTTGGAAGTCAATTAGAAGATCGTAGACGATCATCTGTTAGTCCGCTTCTTGATGAGCACTCATCAGTAATGCCCATCTTGATCCAGCTTCCTCGTGGGCTTGGGTTCTCGGGAGGCTCCAATGCTTCCTAGCCATGTCGATGATATTGTGCCATTAGCAGAGAGCGTCTTTTCTGGCTTCGCTGGTATGTTCAGGCTGATTTCCGCCATATCAGCCTTGTTAAGCCACAGCCTAAAAGGAGTGGGTTCTTATCATCTCGAATCTTGAGGCTATGTCACGGGATGGCTGAAGACCTAAAATCAAGCTTATCGTTAGATCTTCTTTTGTCAAATTGTATATATCTTAGGTGAAACTTGTCTGACCTACTGGTGATATATGGAAATAGATATAACCAATTGTGCCTTCGGAATAGTAACGCCCTTCTCGGGTGATGGATCAAATCTTCATCGATGCTGGCACTCTCAATAGATACGGCCATAAGCTAATTCCGCTAGCAAATCAGCAGACACTCTAACGATGCAGACTTATCTGGTGAAAGTACTGAGATAGAAGCTCTCGAGGTCAACTCTGGAACGGAAGTGTATTTCCCCGCAGCCCTGTCATAGACTCACCTCCAGCTCCGATAGCAACTACAAAGTAACACAAACCAAGAAGCCCAATTCCTCAACCATCCCAAAACCTCTATCCAAATATCTCCATAATGTCTCACCAAGCCCTGGACGTGAGTGTTCATACTGAATCCATTATCCCGCGGATCCCGCAACCCCCGCTGACCCCAACCCAGGCGACAGAGCAACCCTCCGCATCCGCCACGCTCTTCAGAGCCAAGAATGCCCGCCAAATCAGCTTCGAGAAAATTGGCGAGCACCTGGGCCGCAGTGAGGTAGCTGCCGCCGCCATCTTTTACGGTCAGGCTAAGGCATCGAAGGAGGATATTGAGAAGCTGGCTAGTCTCCTTGGAATCCCACAGCAGCCTTTGGAAGACCAGCTCGGCGGTTTCCCTGACCGTGGACGCTCCGTCGAGATGCCGCCCAAGGAGCCGCTGATCTACCGTCTGTATGAGATCGTGCAGAACTATGGATATGCCTACAAGGCAGTGCTCAATGAGAAGTTTGGGGATGGGATCATGAGTGCCATTGCGTTTTCGACGCAGGTTGAGAAGGAGACGGATGCACAGGGTAATGACTGGGCTGTTATTACTTTGCGTGGAAAATGGTAAGTCCATGTGCTCTGATCTATGCTTGATGGATGATGTTCTGATGCTGTGATAGGTTGCCCTACTCTCGGTTCTGAGTTTGTGGTCAGGACCTGAAGTTTACAGAGAGTCTCAATGCTGATGAGATGCTGTGGATCTTGTCTCTCGTCGCGTTAACAAGTCAAGCTCATCGATCAAGACTCCCTGAACTTTGAAAGTGCTAGCCTAAGTTGGTAGGATCTGTTCTCTATTCCAGCTTCAATCTTCTCTTTATCTTCCACTGCCGAATATGTCGATAGGAAATAGCTGAAAGGGGGTTTGTGGTTAAACGGTGCAGACACGCACGTTTTAGCAGATGCTTTGCAGGGCTACATTTTAGCTGTAATGTAGTTCTTCAATGCACCACGGTAACTTCCGCTACACAACCTGCTTAAGTTCCACGTACCAGTTGGTAGACATGTCTGCGGGTCTAACCAACATGCGTCACCTGTTTTGCGCAAAAGAGTCCTTCTAGCTTGCTGACTCCCTCTAAAATTCCCTGCCCAGGTGTGGAAAGTGTAGGCTAAATACTAACGGTACTAACGCATCTTGTTGTTTGAACTTGCCTGCCAATCTGGACTTCTCCCACGAATCACTGATACAGTAAAGAATCCTCGTTTACTCTACAACATGTATCATTCATACTGCTATATGGGTTGGGAAACAAGATATACAAGAACTTATAGTACATAGCACAGGTATTAAATATTGCGGGTCACAGGGAAGGAGCTTTGAGTTAGGTTTGCTTGAAGGGGAAGGAGCAGTTCTCAGCCAGCATACAGAATTGTTTGCCCACCTCCTCCTCTTCCCTTTCATTTCTTGACTCTGAGATTACCACCATCCCTTTGTTTTCTTTCTTTCCCTCTGCATTCTATCCGTCTCTTTGCTTTGCCGTCCCCAACCTGTCCTCTAGGCATCGCTCTGGCATCTCCGGCGTAAGGAGACTCCCATCATTCACTTCATCCTCCTTCTGCCTCGTTGCTTTTCCGTTACTTGCTCGTTTTTTCATCTACTTTCTATCGTTGCCCAATCTTCTAAGACCCCAAGCATCATTTATACGCGGTCACTATCTCCTTGAGTCTAGTTGACAGTGTTTATCATGGCGGAAGAACGCGAGATACGGTGCTCCTTTAGAGACTGCGGTTTCTCCTTCAAGTCCATCAGCGACATGCAACACCACAAGGCCAATGCAGACGGCCATTCTTACTGCATGAAATGTGACTTGGACTTTCTAACCCACCAGGCGCTTCATTTGCACAAGATCATGAGTGATCGCCACTTCGCCTGCCCTCAATGTTGTCTCGAACTGCGTAGTGAGGCTGGACTGGAAGTCCACATGAGAAATGTGAGTCCTTCATACTTTGTTCCGTGCAAATACCCAAATACGTATGCAACAACGGATGGAGGGAACAGCAGTACTAATGAGCCTTCGTTCTTTTAGAATCATCAAGAGGGCCGTGAAGTCGCTTGCGCTGGCTGTGGTTACAAGTACAAGTCAGCGTCCGCGGTGATCAAACACATCGAAGACATGAAGTGTCCTGTCCTTTCTCTGCCAGAAAGACCCCCTGACTATGCCAACTATGATTTCCCTACTGCGGGAATTAATCTGACGATGGGTGCGGCGTTACCTGGACCACAGCCCTCGCAGGATGCTGATTCCAGCGAAGACAGTGATGCGGATGGGGGCGTTCCGTTGCATCCCACTTCTGACAACATTAAAGACAAGGGCCTCTTTCGCGAGGCTGAAGTCAAACCTTTCCCTCTTGATGAATGGCCCCAGCTAGGCGCTCCAGGTACCCCAAAGAGGGAAAAATCGAGAAGCATCTCAACCCAGTCAGCTGGAGGTTTGGGCCTTGGGGGTTACAGGGATACTACAGTGCGCCATGTTAGTCCTTTTTCGCTGGCCCATGGATCAGTGGGGGAGTCGTGTAAAGGAAAGCACGGATCTACCCCGAATGTCCCTTGGGCAGGCACAGGCATTCTTTCCCATGGCGGCCCGTCGCATCACCTGGATACAGTCCACAGCAACATGCATGGTACAAATCCTGACCAATTCTGGAACCCAGACAAAGGTCGCTTCTGTTGCGATTGTGGCGCGTCTTTCATGTACGTTACTACCTTTCAGTATCATCTCACGATGGATGATGAAAAAATCAACGAGTAAGTAGTCTCTGTTCCTCTAGTCTAGAAAAAGACCTCAAACTGACAAATCATGCTTTAGCTGCCCCCGATGCTTCAAGAGATTTGTGAGCTTGGCTGCGCTTGTCGCCCACATGGAGGCCCGGTACTCCAAATGTGCCATCCGTGCAAGTGATGCCCAAATGGAGCAGGAACTCAGTGAGGTCACGTATGGCCTTGCCGCAATTCCAAAGGCCTACGTCGAGTCTGAGCAGGACGAGATCGAGTTTGGCGTGAGCAGCCAACCGGAACACGACAGTGCTGGGTCATCGATTGCGGAGGCTGTTTCTTCAATCGGCGAGTCCAACGCAGCTGACGCAGGTGCGGCAGCGTCTCAGATTGAGGCTGATTCTACCTTGAAGGAGACCGGCTCATCCCATGCAGCGCCTCTGGTGGGATCCGTGGCCGAGAGTCTTGGAGGACTGGCAATTTCTCACCCAGAAGAAGATAAGGAGGAGGAGCTTTGAGGTTCGACTTCGGGATGGACCTCCAGTTTGAGTTTTGGGGGCAAGTTTTAGTAAAATACTCCTCAGATAGCTTGGGAGTTGAGGTTCGAGGTTACTTTCCGCGGTTTATCACTTTCCGCGGTTCAGATGGACAAGGGTCAAGGATATCTCTTTAATTTCCATAGTTTCAATACAATGATCCTGATCAACATTTCAATGACTCTCACCAATAGTAAAAGCAAAGCTAGCATGTACCCTGTCTTTCGATGCTATAACCACGAAATTGTACCAATGGAATTAACGAAAACGGCGGATGAGATGAATGATTCATGGAACAAGTTCTCCATTCTTTTCAGCTAAAACAAGACATACTTGAAGTCCGAGACCAGACTCCATCATAACGCAAAGTTCCGGCATACGCCAGAGATAAGAAATCATCATAAAAACGCATAGGTAGACGAAAAGTATGCTTTCCCAAACTAATCTTCATTTTGTGACACCTCCACCCCGGAAGTCTCGATACCGACTGTGCCAAAGCAGAAGCGCAAGTCCGTCAAGCATCGTCGAATGTGTCAAAGGACATCGCAAGAACCACCCCGGTCGTCTTTGTCCGGATGTAACCCGCGGAGCAACTAGCAACACTCCTCACAGCACTCAAAGCAGAGGAGTCCAGCACAGCTGGATAACATCAGTGAACCTAGCCAATACAAATTAGACACATCAAACTCACAGTCCGCAGCAGATATCCCCAGCGCCACCACCACGCAGCTTCATTTGGCTCTCCTGTGTGTTCTGTGACCTGTTAGCAGACACCTCCCATTCATTTTTTCCCCCGAAATCTAGTCTTGCGTCACTTACCGACTGCTTGGTCTCCACGTGGGTAGTAGATGGTGCCGGCGGGCTTATGGGCTGCTGGCTTTGGACGATCGGAGTGGGAGTGCACGTGGTGGTGTCGGTGGTGTCCCAGTTCGACTTTGGAGAGTCCTTTCGGGAGAAGCGGGAGAAGAGAGCGTTGAACATTTTGATTTTAGGCGGATGGAGCAACGAGAGTTAGGTAGATGGCTGAGGGTGATGGAGGTGAAGTTGTGGTTGGAGTTTTGAGAGTAGGTTGAAGAGGGAAGGATGGATCTGGTGTGGGTGGGACGGGGTGCTTTCTATACTTTGAATCTACATGTCTAAAGCTCCCGAGGTCAGGTGCCCAGGTGAAACGGACTTTTATGTATGACTTCGACATGGAAGAATGGGTAATTTCGCTCTGGGGTTGTTAGTCTTGAGTACTAGGCATCGCTAAAGTCCTTGACTCGTTGGTGGCATCAGACCGAGGTGGTACAGTGTTGTTGTCCGGGTGATATTCCAATCAGATATATATATATATGTAGTTTGACGGATGAGCTGAGTGAGATGTTGAGAGAAATAGCGGAATTAAGCGCTGATTTTCGGACTCCAGGTATACTGGTTGATGTCTGGGATGAGTTGTGCGAAGTTTTGGTCAAGCTTTGCGTACCGTTAGATCAATAGCAGCATGCATAGTGGCTGTTAGAAGTATTGCGTGTTATATGCTTAGAATCTAGCTGGAAACCACCAGTTTGGCATTAATCACCGAGTGATACGGGGATCTATATACCGCATTTCTGTCTTTATAGATCTAAAGAGCGTATATTGACAAGAACCATTTTATGTTTCAAACTTGTTCCACGGATTATATGAAGATATAAAGCTACCTAACCTATGATACCTTATATATGTAAATATAAACATTGCTACCTCCTCTGATATTAACCTTACGTAATAACTTCAATTGTTCAATGCTCCTTCCTCTTTAAACTTGCAAGATCGACAAAAAAAGGCAGGAACGACCCGGAAGCCAATCAGCGACCAGAAACTTTGTAGCTGCCTCAGGCCACAATAAATTTTTCATCTCCAAACATCCCAGAGTCCAGACCAACCTCAATATCAAACCCCAATACCAACCTCAAGGTTAACCACCGCATTGCCCAGTACTGAAACCAAACCCTCACACAAAACCAACCAAAATGTCAACCGAAGACCCCCAAACAACCCTCCACCAAACCCGCGAAGCAGACTACAAACGCTTCAAAAACTACGCAGCATACACCTTCCTCCTCGGTGCCCCCATCCTCCTAGCCCTCCCACCCAGAAAACTAGACCCCCTTTCCGTCCTCGTTCTCTGCTCCTTCGGCTTCTCCGCAAACCACCTCGTCACAGAACACACAGGAAAAAGCATAATCGACCGTCTGGACGCGCGCATCTCCCGCGTCCAAAATAAATTCTCCTCCCTACCGAGCGAGCGCGCACAAGAGATCCAGGAGCGGCTGCGTGCGGCACGGGACGCGCAGATTGCACAGGCGCAGGAGGAGCAGTTGCAGGCGCGAATTGCGGCTTTGGAGGGAAAATTAGATGGGAAAGAGGATCAGTCTTTGAGTGTGGAGATTGAGAAGCTTAAGCTCAGGCAAGCGCAGGAGAAGGGCGTTGTGCAGAGGGTTTGGATGGGGGGTGAGTCGGAGGGGTGGAAGGAGAGGAGGTTGAGGGAGGAGCAGAAGGCGTTGAGTGAGGGGAAGGGGTATGGGGATTTGATTCAGGAGCATATTTGGGACGTTTGGACTTGGGGGGGAAAGGAAGGGAAGGGTGGGGAGGGGTAAAGGAGGAGGTTGTTGAGGAGAAGAAGGAGTGATGTTCTTTCTCTGTGTCTTTTTGTATAGCGTCTTCTGCTCCCATCTCCTACTGTTGTATTATAGTTATCTTGCTTTGGCTTGCATTGGGTTCTGGCGTTGGTAGCACTTTGCTTGCCGAAAGGTGTTGCTCTTGGGACTGAGAAGTCTGTTTGACAGAATGTACAATATGTTTGTTTCAATGAATGCAAGAATGTCTCTGTTCTAAGAGTCCGAGTGTAATTGAGGTCTATACCAGTCAATCTCCATATGTACTGCGCAAGTACGTTTCTATATCAAATCACCGCCTACTGTCTTGATATCTACTGCTTACAAAAGTCTACAACATCTACACATCTACACACCTACTTGTCTAGACACCTACAAAAGATCAAATCCACATTTGCAATATCATTAAATTCAAATACAATCTTCACATCGCCGCCGATTCCGAGAAACTCCCCACGACCATGGCATCGCGGGAGCCCGCAGATCAAAGACAGTACATAAATATTCCCATTTGTTCATCAGGAAAGCCTGAAGACCCTCAACGACCATGGCATCGTGCTGGATCCCCAGAACCCCCGAATAAATTTCCCATCCGGAAGCCCGTGAGTCCTCCAACGACCATGGCATCGCGAAGAACCCACAAGACAACCGAATCACCACAACTTGATATTCCTCCGACATTGGCCATCCGGAAGCCCGGGAGCCCCTCAACCATCATGGCCTGGCGGGGACTCCCAGGACAACCGGATGAGTACATATATGAAAGATATAACAGCATGATGGCATATCCCCCCATTCGAGCCGTCGAGAGGGTAACGGAGATGTTTTTCCTTGTTTTTCCTTCTTTTGTTTTGATGTTTCTCGTGCTTTCCTCTTTTTCTCGACGTTGGTGATGTGCCCTCTCTGACGGGGCCATGGGAAAACCCAGCCCTAACAACTGTTGGGTGCAGGGGAAAAAACCATGACCGGGACTGCAAATAAATACAGGTCCATTTTCCTTTGTTTCGCCTTTCCTTCGTTCCCTCGTTTCCTCATTCCTCCGTTTCCCCTTCGTTTCCCTATTCCACCACCGGGCTTCTCCCGGTTTCGTCTGGTCCTCCCTGCAGACGGGCCAGTGCACCCGTCCAAACCGGACCAGACGAAAGTTTTCCGTGTCTCCTGTCGACGGAGTCAAGTGTGTTGCCCTCCTCTGGGGCGGGTGGTCACCTCGGATTTGAAGGATGGATCGGACCCGATTTGAGGAACCCAGAGGTCAGGGGGCGTCCAGGGGTCATGGGGGACTCCGTTGACGACAGGATGGGGACACGTTGTACCAATGAGGGACGAGAGCAGGGTTGGCAAGACCGCTGGTCTGGTGGAGCTCAGTTGGAGATCAAGCTAGGATCATAATTGGTTGCAATTCTGATCATTGCATCGGCCTGCGGAGTGGTTAGAGAAAGAAGTTACATTCGGGGTTGCCCTGGAGGGTTGGGAATGGGAGGGGGAAGAAAGCGGGAGGGTGAAAGGTTGGGGGACGGAAGATGGAGGTGTGGACAGTGACAGGGACAGGGAAAGATGGGGGACTAACGAGTTCCTTGATTGCGTAGGCACTCATGGTGAGAGCTTCGATTCTCTGAAAGAGCATTAGCATGTCTTGAAAGGTTGTCTTCAACTCGTTGATTTCACTGACCGGGTCGTGAGAGAATGGTGGTGCATCGGGCATCTCGATATCGTTCTATATTCATTGTTAGCATTTGCTGTGTTTGGATAGAGAAGTTAGGGTACATCAACTTACTGGCTCATCAGATGGAGCATCCACCATCTCAATGTCGCTGTCCTGAGATTGCTGGCCGAAATTGGTGTTCTGGCGTGGTGTTTGTAGATGCGAGTATGGACCGGGATGGGTTTCAAAGGAGGTACGTCTCATCCCGTGGCCAACTCGACTCTGGCTCTATAGAATGTAGTTAGTATCATATCATCAATGTAAAATAAAGAGAAACGAAAATACTTACAACGTCTTCCCGTACAGGGTGGTGGAAGTCTGGGCGGAAATTATTCCCTTTGTAGTTGGGGTTGAAGTTCCGGCCTTGGTGATTGGGATTGAAGTGTTTGCCCTTGTAGTTAGGGTTGAAGTTGCCAGTCTGATAACCGTTGTTGTTGGTGTTGTTGCCATTGCCATGGCCGTTCCGATGGTTGTTCCATTGATGGTTGGTATTGCCATTGGCATTGTGATGGTTGTTCCAATGGTTGTTGGCATTGGCATTGGCAGTGTGATGGTTGTTGCCGTTGCCATTGCCATTGCGGTTGTTCCAGTGGGTATTGCCATTCTGGTGGGCATTGCCATTCTGGTGGGCATTGCCGTTCTGGTTGTGCCAGTTGCCATTCCCATTAGAAAAGCCAGAGCCATTGTTCCCATTGGTATTGGCATGCTGGTTCTTCTTTCCGCGGAAATGCTGAGGTCCTCCATTGTTCTGATAGTTTCGAGGCCCAGTGGGCACGAAAGACGAGTGTTGGTAGTTCATGTTTCCGTTGTTTCGGAAATCAGAGGTTTGATGGTTGTTTGATCTGCCCCAGCCAGTTACTCCGGAATGATTTCTTGCAAAGGGGACCATTCGATTGAGCTCCGAAGCGCCGGATTTCCACTTGGAGAAGTTGCCTAACCTCTGTTTTTGGCGTGTTTTCCTCTTACACGGGCCAAGTCTATAGTTTTGGTTTTGCTCGACCCTCACACCTTTGTCTATTGGTCTATTTTTTGGTTTTTTGGTTTTTTTGGGCGAGACTTGTGGGTTTGGTTTTAGGGCCTTCGATGGGATGCTGCGCCTCAAGAGTGCAACCCAGCAAGTCCGACACTTAGAGGCAACTCCCTGGTCCGGGCACCTTGCGACAGAGCTGGCTGGGGGTTTGAGAGAGGTGGAAGGTATGTCTTTCTCGTCGAACGTGGGAGAGCCAAGCCCACGTGGAGTGGTATAGAGTAGAAGAGATGGTAGGATGTTCCGACGGAAGATTTTTTGTGGATGGCCAGTAGATGGCGAGATGTAGTAGATGGCGAGATGTAATATGATGACGAGGTGCCAGAAGATGGCGAGGTATATGTTGTTGATTGAGGGATATCGAAGTATATGTCCCAAATATGAAGGGTATACACCCAAAGAGTAGATGAGATGCACTTGCAAGGCAAATGCCAGATGAGATGTAGTGACTGTTGATGCCAAATGACCCCAGGAGAGGCGATGAAAAGAATGAATGAAGTTAGTTCAGAAATGAGGAGAGGAAGTTTATAAGCCCGAGCTGGAGGTCAACCGATCTGTGATCCGTTGCTTAATAGGGAAGCGGAGGAAGCAATCTTGGATCTCTGGATTTCCTGGATCCGCAGAAAGCTACCTTCCAAAACAGAAACAAACTGTTTCGTCGTACTGGATCCATGGAACATGGGGTCACCATGCCATTATATACCGACATGCCTAAAGGGTAGTCGGACGGAGAAGGAAAGGCTAACAATGGGCCATTGTTAGTGACAAAGGCAGACAAAGAAAGTTCAATGTTCAGAGGTCGACCAGATACTTTTGCGAAAGTTGCTGGGCTCATCAGAAAATCCGAGGCCCAGAATGGAATCGGAGTCTGGCATGTAGTTGGCCATAGAACCAAATCCATTTTAGGGTTGCAGCAGGTTTTGAAGCATATCTGGACTGCAGTACCCAGTGAACGCACAGGCTTCAATGTATGCTGTTGATTTTTGTTTGGCTGTATCCTTCTGCTGTTGCAGAATTGACGAAAGGCTGACTTGACTGATTCAGACAGCTCGATGAAGCAGTGGTGTTGTGTTGGCAACCTTCATCCCCAACAATTCCCCATAGTTCAGAACCCTGGGATCACAATGGCTTCGAAGGTTAGTTCCCCGGGAACAATCGACTCAAGCTTTTTTTAAGTTTCCTTGTTTTCCAAGGTTGAATTTGACGGTTAACAACCTTCTTTGAGTGTCTTCTTTTTCTGCACAGCCCGAAAATCTATGATTGCCTAATTCGGCCGCGGAGGCATCCCGAGTATGCCCGAGGAACCCCTGGAACATTGCAACAGTTGCAGAGGAGAAGGAAACTTATAGTCTGGATAGTTCAGATAGATGAGTCATTCGTTGGAAAAGAGTATGAATTCAGAGTACCATCCCGAGGTCTTCTACAGAAGAGATATCAGATAAGGAACCCCAACGGAGATTGTCGCTTCATAGTCCGTAACATCCTTACACCGATTAGATTTACCAGAACAGCCAATGATATGGATATACCACCGAAGAGCTGACATTTCTAAGAATAGCAACAGAACAACATGTATAAACAGTCGCTCAACACGAGTGTCATCGGCCCCAGCTCTAAAATCCATAACCCGCCAGCAGACCACAGATCTGACAGTAAAGACAAGAAGAAAAAAAGTGACGAACCAGCATCACTCGAGGACATCGTCCTTCAATGGCTGTTTTATGGTGATTTGCGTCGCTTCGTTTTCGGAGAATCCGTCTCATTTTCCAACTCCAAAACACCCTCTCTTTTGCGCACATACTCCTCCACCTTCAGCCGCTTCGTCCGAGGCCTGCTCAAAGCGGGCGAGGCACCTTCATTCGACGCTAGACTCTCGCGCTTGCGCTTATCCGGCTTAGGATTTTCTTTCTTTCGCCTTTGGTCCTCCTTGATTTTCAGTCGTCGCTGGACTTCTGCGGAGATATCCTCTGTTCCCAGTGACGTCGACGTGGTGTAATCGTCTTCCTGGGTGGGCGCTTGGGAAGAAGTATCGCGGGATCGCTTTGAGGCTCGGACCTCGTCTTCAGGATAAGTACGAGTAGGCTCTTTCTCTCGGGAAACTCTTCGTCGTTTCTTGCGAGTGTTTGTCTCTGAGTCGGTGGAGTGTGCGGGGTTGGAGGGGTTGGAGGTTGAGGTTGAGGATGCGGTACTATTTTCTGATGCAGTCATGTCAATATCTGTATTTGGGGCTCGGCGGAGATGGGGAGAAAAGTTTTGGTTTCAGCTTCCGGGATGGGTTGTTGGTTCGACTTACTGGCCATCTAGATAGCTGTCAGTTATGGGACAAAAAGAGAAGTCAACACATAGCGGCCACTTACCATCTGCTTTCTAGCCACCTTCAGCTGGTTCATTGCCTGGACTGTTTTGTTCACCATCGACGACACTGCCCGGAACCCATCAGCTTCGGGTGTGATCTGGCCCTTCACCATGCTCAGCAGCTCAAAGTGGGAGCATAGCATAGCCTCGTGACGAGAGAAAATCTGTTGCAAAAGAGACCGGGGTCAGTTACACTTTCCCAAAAATTGCCCGGACTCTCATGTTTGCGCCTTTCCCAGTAAGAACTTACCTCCGACCAAGGAATTGGCATATTCGCCTTTGGTTTGGTGCCATGACTGTCGTCTTCATCCTCCACGGTGGGATTCATGGCGGGCTTGAATTTCAAGATCATGTTGAAATTGCAGATCGGCAGATGGAGCTACTCCGCGCCAAGACTTTTTCGAATGACGCGCTTCCGAGAAGCCTAAGTGTACGACAGGAGAAAAACTACATGTAGGTAGGGACAGGGACTTGGAACCATTTATATAGTCTGAATAGGCTGATTCGGTTTGATTGTCTATTGTCGAATTACCGTTTGCTCTATTGTTTACAATTTGAGAAAACAACTAGCCAAGGAAGGTAGGACCTTGATCGAAATTATTCTACATCCTACACATGAAATTACAAGGAAACCTCGACTTGAGCCCGGAGGTAGTCTTGGTTAAAGAAAAGGTAAGAGCCCACATACAACGTTGTACACTGAGAGTCCCTCTGATGACTATTCCAGTCTGATAGTATACATATTTGCAAATCCGACGCCATTCATCCATGCTCCAAGACCCAGTCATATCACCAAAAAAAGACAAGCTGTTCAAACAGAAGAGTATATCATGCAATGTGGAACCCCTTATCACCAAGCACCAGCGTCAAAGTCGAACCGTGAGAGGTCCTTCTGTGAATCTTCCACGTCCTTCTTTGCTTTCATGCGCATATAGAAAATCGGACAATCGCGAGACGAGCAGATGACCTCACAATGAAGACTGCCTTGGCACCGCTGGCACTGAGTCCACAAGCGCCCGAACCGAACCTCCAAATCAGAGACCTTGGTCAGAGTCTTCGTGTACAGTTCGCCGAGACGAGGACGGCAGTTCGAGCAGACGGCACCATCCATTTCGTCTTTGCTGGCAAGTGGCTTCTTGCAGCCCATGCAGGTTTGGGTCTTTTTGGCAAACTTCATCAGTCCGCCCAAGTTCGATGCCGCCTTGGAGATGGACCGTGTGTGCTCGCCAGTGAGCAACTGGCCTGCCTTCTTCTCTCCCAAGATGGGTTCGAAGATGCGGTTCAGGGGGTTGGTAAGCTGGTTGTCGAGGTAGTATTTGGTGTCAATGGGAATGTTGTTTTCCAGCACGTAAATGGGATCTTCTGCTCGTTCGTAGCCCTTGGAATCACTGGCACCTTTGATCATGACATAGGCCACACGGTCACCGAGTGTTGGCGCGGAACCTGCATCACGCTTGTGCATGCGCTCGGCAAGTTCGACGTGTGCTTGTTTGCCCGCATAATCCTCTTTGCGTTTTGACAGAGCCTTTGTGATGACTAGTTTCGACATATCGATTTTGTTCTGGAGAAGGTCCGAGATGGTGGCTTTGACGTAGCTAAACATAAAGTTAGCATGTGAATGACTTGCGTTGGACGGCATGAAGACTTACTCTTGAGCACCGTCAAGATCTCGGTCAATCAGGATTTTATTCAAGACGGTTTCAATGACATTCTGAACCATCAGACAGTTGTCACGACGGACGGTCTCAATACCCTTGGTATCCATCTTGTCGGGCTTGTCGGGCTTCGTCCAGTATAGTCCAGCATATCGCTTCTTGTTAATCAAAAGATAAGGGAAGTACACCTTCTCGAATTCAAGCTTGATGGGTTTGATGAACTTGGCAGAGACATAGTCTGCTGCTTCTTGACCAAGCTTCATTGCATCTGCCAATTCGGTGACGCCGAACTTAACCATGACGGAATCGGTATCACCGTAGATAACTTGAGCATCATGAGAGTAACCGTTGGCGATGGTGTATCGAGCTTCCACTTCTTGCTTTGTTTTCTCAATCATCTGACGACCGTAACTGGTCGTACTACTGGCGATGGGAAGACAAGGTAGTTTACCCACTGTGGCACCAGTCAGACCGTAGACACTGTTCGCGCTGACCTTCAAAGCAAGCTGACGACCGTTGAGTACTGCCTTTTTGAAGGAATCGGTCTCAGTAGCTAATTCCTTCTTTGCACGCTTTCGTGCGGACAACAACTCTTCAAGAATCTGTGACAAAAGTCCTTTGCGAACTTTGGTGGTGCAAAACATGTCGCCGTTTGGAGTGACAATGTAATCTTCATCTTTCTTGAGATTCAACTTCTCAACGCTGCTCTTGTTGAGCAGGGTCGTGTAGCAGAGATTATGTGCTTGAATGATTGAGGGGTATAGTGAGGCGAAATCGAGGGTTGCAACAGGCACACCGTAGTATCCTCGCTCCGGCTCGATGACGGTAGCACCTTCGTAATCTTGCTCATCCTGGGACTTGGAATTGGGAATCACAAGCTGTTGCTCCAGGGCTTTCCGGAAAAGTTGACTGATGAACTTGACTTGTTGTCCTCGAGACAGGAGGAAATTGAACGGTACACCCGTGACTCTTGCCATCTCTGTGTAATTAACCAAGCACATCAACTTGTCCATTAATCGCTGTGGCAGATACGCATCCTTTAGACAGTACACAGCCAATCGTCGTCTTGAATCAGGGGTGCCGTTGAAAAGCTCCGTAATCATCGTGTGGTGGACGTCTTCCTTTTGCTCTTTCAAAAACTCGTATGATACTGAATTAAGGGTGTAACTTCTCAACTGATGGTCTCTCTGTACCAATTGGAGAAGATCGAGTTGGATTCTGCCGTTTGTGTTGGTCGCTTTTGTGTCTCGATTGCCCATCTGCTTGCTGGAAAAGTTGGCATCCTTGGCCTCGGTTCTGCAGCCCTTCAGTCTGGTCCAATATGGGAAACCAGTGCATTTCAGATGTTTGGCGCGGTCGAGTAGGTATGGGAAATCGAAGTTGGCGATGTTGTATCCGATAATAACGTCGGGATCCACCTTTTCCACAAAATCACGCCAGGCATCGAGCATCTTTTCCTCCTTTTGGAACTCCAGGATTTGGGTGTTGACGATTAGGCTGCAGGTGTCAAGGACAAAAACATTTCTGATGAATGGTTTCGACTCTCCATATCGAGTAACAACATTGGCGATTTGGATGACGGGGTCCATGTTAGGCTCGGGGAAGATACCTTTCCGCCCAGCACACTCAATATCAAAGGACAGGATGCGAAGAGGTGCCATTTTCGCCCATTCGCCATTGGGCGGATGAGCTACCATGTCTCGATAATCGACACTAGCTTCGATCTGGCAGTTTGACAACCTTTGACTCTGTCCAAGAAGACGATATTTCCCAGCCATTGCCTCAACCCAGGCCATTCCAGCCAATCCAGTATCGATCATGAAGCGCAAAAGGTATTGAATGTTGTCAAAGGTAAGAATTCCGTCTGCGCCGCTCCACATGCCTTTGTAGTTCATGCTTCCACTGCCAGTCTCCAACGCACTTCGCAATCGCGCGGCCAATTTCGGCTCAGTAACTGTGATCTTAATGTAATAGCTCTTTTGATTTCCTTGGAATCCATAGATATTTTCGCGCATTGTGAGTTGCACAGACGAGATGGCAGGGAAGCTCTGGCCTAGTTTCTGTTCTAAAAAGGCTTTGTACGGATCGCAGTCCGCTTTGGTGAAGCTGACGGGGGCAGCGATATAGAGATAATGTTCAAAGCCGGTGACGTGAAGACAGACCGATTGTCCGGACTATGAAAATTGTTAGAGTCGAGAACTCAGCGGATGGTTGATGAATATACCTCAGTGACACCGAAAAGCCGAATGGCAGGCTTTCCCATCAATGTTGCTTCTTCCGCGTCAATCTGTTGAAAGCAAACGTTCTCTTTCTTTTCGTCAAATTCACCCAGAGGAGGACGTTCCCATTGCTGGTCTTTCTCTGAGTTGTTCTCCTTCAAGTCGCCGATATCCTGCGTCAACTTTTCCAGCACCTCCTCCTCGAATTGACTTTTCTGCGGTTGAGTCGATCCAACTTTTCGTCGAGCGATCTGCGAAGACGGGGTAAACTGCACAGAGGGTTCATTGTCGAGTTTTCGTTTCTTGAGTGCACTAGCAGAATTCAAGACACCATTGGGACTGTTGACCGCGTCGCCCAGCACCCGCTTCTGGGGAGGGATGATAGCTTCAGGCATGGCGGCGACTCATAGACTGACGTTTACCAATCACAGCGGACAGCTTTGTAGTGAAGATACCCCGGGTGAGAGGGAGAATTGTTAACTTGAGAATGTGTTGGGCGGGCAACTCCTAGTGAAAGTCGCGCAGTCGCGCCTTAGACGTGACGTTTACGCGTGACAGTCACGTGCGATAAGATAAGCTAAATTGGAACTCGACGGCGAGAGATTCGGTGTGTTCTGATTGGTCAAGTGGACAAGTACTTTTTCGTAGCAGATGTACAGAATTGCTCTGAATAATCCCTTGTCTATCTTCTCATATGACATAAGAGCCAACTACTTGCTACTATATTATACGGAAAGCGAAACCTATGTGACCGTTGAGGTTGTTGTCTGTCGGCCTTTCCTATACTTCAGCCTAAGTGATCCCGGCGGTAACGGGGTGAGTCGCCTCTTCAGGCTTGGCGCTAGGCGCAAATGACTCTTTACCTTCAACAAAGTCGCTACCTCTTCATTGCATTGCTGCATTTATCATTTCATCTGGGAGTACACTGAACATCGTACCCAGGGATGCTTGTACTCGACATCTGAATCAGTTGCCAAGAGCTGCACGACCCACGCCCTATCAGAGACATCCCACTAGTAGAACCCAATGGAAGCTTGAGTCAATCATCGGCCCGCTGAGATCTGTGGCATGTTTATATATTGCTCATTTTGAACTCAGCTCAACGTGGCATCTCAGAGCATCCAAAAGAAAACCGACACCTGTCCATCTCTTCATTCTTTCAGTTTTGCGTCATTGCCCTTGATCAAAGATTCGTTGTCATTGCGGGGCAACACCCATTCAGCCTGACTTTGCCAAAGCAAAGGCAGCACCATTAATATCGACTAGTGGGAAAGGCTTTCTTTCTCACTATTATCTATAAATTGGCTTCTTGCTTGCCATCAATGGCGCCAGCACAGCGCTGATTCAAGTTTCGTTGAATCTTCGGTTTTGGTCGAGGCATCAACATGTCGATGTTCCGATCAGCAGCAGAACTATCATCGTCGGACTCTGAATCAGAATCAGAGTCGGAAGATAGTCAAGTTCAGGAATCAGGGTTGTCAACTCCTCGCAATGCCGCAGAGAATCACTCTCGCAGCCCGAAGGGCAAGGCCAAGCAAGTCTCGACGGACTCGGATTCGACAGACCGAGACTCTTCGATCCCGCTTGACGATGCATCGAGAGTACCACAGGACATGGTTGATTTGAATATTGATCAGCATGCAAATGTGATGACAGCTGCTCTGTTGGAATTCTATTGTCAAAGTCGAGCAGCAGACATTCTTAATGCTCAACGGGGTTCAAACAAACCCTTCAGTCGGCATAGCCCCGAGGCTCGTTACCTTGGCAAGAAATTGTACAAATTCAAATCACAGTTCTTATCGGCTCATGGTATCTTGGCCGACGGCATTGACAGAGAGGAATTGGGACCAAGTAGGCAGAGTTACCGGGACAACCTAGATTTACTTGGTATCTCTGCCCTCGAGGAGATGAACTTCCATGACACTCAAGCACGGCCTCCTAAGATCGGTGCTGCCGAAGATCTCGCATTGATAACCAAGTCATGGGTGACGAGATCCGGCGAGGAAAACATGGAGAATCCAGCTTTGTTCCGTCGGAACACCGACCCGATTGCAACGCTTAGAAAACAGCTTCCTCCTGCTAGCAATGTTGACTTCATTCCAGGTGTTCCTCACAGGCCAATGAATCTCCCAAATCCCTCGATCCCCCTCTTTGGGAGTTCGCCTGTAGGAGTCCCGCTTTTCAATTCCCCAACAGTCGCATCTTACAATCATCTGTCAAGATACTCTGTCGAATTTCAGGAGCTCAAGGTTCTAGGCCGTGGGTCCTTCGGCGAGGTTTACCACGTCACAAATCACATCGACGGGCAAGACTATGCTGTCAAGAAAATTCCACTCAGCCAAAGACGACTTGAGCAGCTACAGTTCGGGGGTCAAAATCAGCTCGAAACTATTATGAAAGAAATTCGAACGCTTGCCCGCCTTGAGCACACGAATATTGTTCGTTATTACGGGGCATGGGTTGAGCAAGCACATCATTCACACCCACCCCCAGTCAAATACCAAGATGTTCACACGTCCTACGGTGAACAGTCGCAGAACAACTTGCCTTCTCCAGGTACCCCAAATGAGCTTAGCATGGGAATTGTCTTTGGACATTCTGACAATTTCAATCCCGGGTCTCAGTCAAGCTCTCCAGTTGAAGATCATAGCTTCTCCGAAAGCATCAGACGCTGGGACAGCCGCGCAACTAACTCGTCTCGCCAATCAAAAAAGAGTTCACGAAGAGGACTGGAGGAGGATGACATTGAATCCATTCCACGCCATTTCGATGGAAACACGTCCATTGGTCAAACGTCCTCGTTTGGGGAGACTGACGACATTTTCACCGATGGTCTGAGCCAAGACCGGTCTAAACTCCAATTGCAGACCCGTTACCGGCCTGGCCAGCAACCTCCCGCGGTCATTCTTCACATTCAAATGTCACTCCATCCCATCTCGCTTGCTTCGTATCTAAAGCCCGACGCCGCTCCAAAGTATGACGACTGTTCAACCTCCAGGCGCCATTGTTTTCACTTAATTCCCTCACTGAAGCTTATGCTAGACATTGTTTCAGGTGTCGAGTACCTCCACTCAAAGGGAATTGTGCATCGTGACTTGAAGCCCGCCAACATCTTCTTGTGTGCGCCAGAAAGCACCTCAGCAGATACATGCGTTGCGTGCAGCTCCGAGCAAGATTCTCCAGTTCAATTCTGTCGTCCTCGCATCGGGGACTTTGGTCTCGTGGCAGACATCTCTCATATCAACGAGCCCTCACAGGGAACCATGACACCCTATCAAGAGGAACCGAAAATCCAGCGCGTAGTTGGAACCGAGTTTTATCGGCCTCCAGCCAATCCATCTACGGCTCAGAATGACCCGAACTCTCCGGTTGATTACTTTGAATATAAAATCGACGAAAAGCTCGATGTTTACGCGCTTGGTGTCATCCTCTTTGAGACTCTTTATCGTCTGAACACAAAGATGGAAAGACAATTCGTCTTGAACGATCTGACTCGCGGGTCAAGCCAGGATCCGTCTGAGCGCACTATATTCCCCGCGGACTTCGCTGCCAAGATCGATCATGGCTTGCTAATTCTGGACCATGGAATCTCAGTCGCGGATTCTCTAATGAAATGTATGAAGGGCATGTTGGAGCCCAGGTCCCAGGAGCGGTGGACCTGCCAGCATGTCAAGGAGCATTTGCGGGCGATAAGGAAAGCAGTTCGCCGATTCGAGGAAGCACAGAAATAAATGTCTGAATGCAAGAAAAAGGCCAATGAAGAGGCCTCAATCTTATAATACAATAATAACCAAATGCATAACTCTACTCCATAAAACATAATTTGAAGATCGCCATTCGGGCCTCGGTCTATGGACAGCTTTCCCCACGTTTTTCACAGGCGACCGAGCTTGGCCTTTCCCCGCATAATCCACTTTTATAGCCCTGGCGTTCATGTAAACCATCTTTTTATTCAAATAAATCAAGTCAAATTCATTCAATTCATTCAATTCATTCAATTCATTCAATTCATTCAATTCATGATAATAGTATCTAGCACTTCATCTAAACCCATCCGACCTTGAAAATCACCCATCATGGCCGATACCCTCCGCCCAGCAACAGCTCCATACAGCGAGCCCCTTCTCCCACAACTGGACGTCCGCAATCCCTACTACACAGACCTACACCACAACCTGCGCGCCTCGGTACGCGAATACGTCGACACGTACATCGCCCCCTACGCCTCCGAGTGGGAAGAAGCAGGCCAAGTACCCGAAGCCGTGCGCAAACGCCATTACAAGCTAGGCTATGGCATCGTGCACCCGCTCACGGACGAGGAGGACTCCGCCGGCCTGTCTTTGCCTGGAAATGTGCCGCGGGAGAAATGGGATACGTGGTGCTCGCTGATTCTGTCGGACGAGCTCACGCGTGTTGGGTATGTGGGCGTGATTTGGGGGCTTGGGGGTGGAAATGGAATTGGGTGTCCGCCTATTGCTCGGTTTGGGACGGCGGAGCAGAGGAGGAAGTGGCTTCCCGGTGTTGCGAGGGGAGATATCAGGTTTTGTTTGGGGATTACGGAGCCGGATGGTATGTGATTGCTTGTATATATGTATAATCCTGAGGCTATGTTGATGCTGACTTCGGTTGTTTCTAGCGGGCTCTGATGTTGCCAATATTCGCACTACGGCTCAACGTGATGGAAGTCACTATGTTGTCAATGGCGCAAAGAAGTGGATTACCAATGGTATCTGGGCGGATTATTGTACTGCTGCTGTTAGGACCGGTGGTCCTGGTAGGTCTGGTATTAGCTTGCTTGTTATTCCGTTGGCTACGCCTGGAGTGACGCGCAGGCGTATGCATAACTCAGGTGTTAATGCCAGTGGTATGTGCTTCTTCTATATGGCTCTGAGAAGATGTCGTTCACTAACATGATTATAGGTTCAACCTTCCTCGAATTTGAAGATGTCCGCGTCCCGGTGGAGAACCTCATCGGCCAAGAGAACAAAGGGTTCCCTCTTATCATGTCGAGTAAGTTTTCTCAACCCCCAAACATCGATTCGTCCCTAATATTCCATTAGACTTCAACCCAGAGCGCCTTGCACTTGCCTGTGCATCCTTGCGTCTCGCCCGTGTCTGCGCCGAAGATGCCTACAATTACGCCATCCAGCGCGAGACATTTGGCTCCCCGCTGATTGAAAAGCAGGCAATTCAGACCAAGATATTCAAGTTTGGTCTCATGATCGAGCCGGCCTATGCATTCATGGAGCAACTGGTGAATATTCTCGAACTCACTAAAGATCGTCCTTCCGACGATGTCAATATCGGCGGCATGACTGCCTTGCTTAAGGTTATGTCGACTAGGGCTCTGGAGAAGAGCGTTAAAGAGGCGCAGCAGATCTTTGGAGGTGCGGGATACAACAAGGCTGGAAAGGGCGCGAGAGTTGAGCAAATTAGTCGCGATGCTCGGGTTCATGTGGTTGGGGGTGGAAGTGAGGAGATTATGGCGGGATTGGCGCTGAGGGAGGAGACCAAGGCTCTTCGTACACGGCGAAAGGCGCTTGAGAAGAGGCATTCTAAAGTGTGAGGGGAGATAACGTATAGTACCTGCCGGCGAACCGGCCGTCCACATCGATGAAATAGCAGTTCTCAACGTGAAACTACTCTAGGGGTATGCATATGACCACAATAATTTCTATTCTAGCTCTGAAGACTGTGTTGGTTTCTTCCCCAAGCCACACGCCCTACATTGTGGCAGAATAGCCAGAAACCTTTACCTCAGAACACTGACATATTGAGATAAAGGTGGCATATTCATGACTTTATACAGATAATAATAACGAGAGAAGCTATAAGGATAGAACTAATGTATTTTCAATGAACAACCAGAAAGTCCAAGACGCAAGCACAAGTCGCGTCAACTCTATCAGGGAGTATAAGGCTTAGCATTCTCACCAAAGATCAAATGAGGCCTCTCAGCAGCAATCTTCAAGACAGTCTGCGCAAAGACCGAATTGGCCCACGCGAACCAAGGACGAGTATAGGCCTTAATATTGGCCACATTGATAGACTCATGAATAAGCCCATGCAAGCTAGAGTTGCGGACGAGGTTGAGGTTCCCAATAATCTCAGCGTCATCATCAGAGGTCATAGCCTGAACAAGAAGAGACATGGGCCAAGCATGCTCAAGACCAATATGTGGACCACCAATACCGCGGAACTGCGGGCCTTCCAAGTAGTACGGGTTCGAGGCCTTGTCGGTGATCATTTTGCGGGTGTTTTGATAAACTCGATCTGACTTGTCCACAAAACCGAGATAGGGTAAAGAGAGCAGTGAAGGGATATTGGCGTCGTCCATTAGGATACGCGACCCGTACCCGTCGACTTCGAACGCATATACATCGCCATACTTGGGATGCTGAACAATCCCATGCTCGTGGACTGCCTTCGCCAGCTTAATACCGCGTTCCTGCAGGTCTGCAACCAGACTCGCAGGGCCACCAGCTGCCTTGATCACCTTTGCTGTCTTTTGGAGCTGTACCGACATCATGGCGTTAGGCGGGATAAAAAAGCCCAGGATGGTAGCGTCATCGCTAGGCCGGAACGCGCTGCGAATCAGGCCTGTACCGCTGTTGAGCGGATTGCCTATGCCAGCTAGGCTGAGAGTCTCGGTGCCGAGATTCGTCTGTCGCTGGAATGTATATACGTTCGGGACGTACTTATTTTTGGAATTGAATGTAGGCAGAGATTGCGCATCGATGGTATTCAACACGGTTTGCAGTGCTTTATACCACCGGTCCGTCACGAACTCGGTTGATCCAGTATTCTCGTAGAATTCGGTGCCTAGCTGTAGGAAATGGGCGAGCGAATCAAGCTCATATTTGCACTCAAAGACAAAGGACTTGTCGTACATAGGATGCACGGTATCCTTTTGGGAACTGGCTTCCGGCTTGATGCCACTGGCAGCGGGTGGTTGGAAAGCATTGCAATAGGGCGACTCGATGACGAACTCGGACTGGGTGTTGATAGCGCCCAAGATGAGCGAGTAAAGACTCTTGTCGTTAGCAGCTAGTTTCTGGTAGTTTGTGAGCTGGTTTGTTGAGTCACGCAGCCACTCGGCGTTGATATCGCCCGTCACGATGAAGGTATGAACGCCAGTCCATTGCGCGCCGTCGCGCTTGGCATTGGCGCCGGATGACGTTGATCCGTTCGTGTGCCACCGGATGGTAGTGTCCAAGGTATTTGGAAAGGCGTTACGGAAAAGTTGAGCTAGGTCTTTGTCGACCAAGCGTGAGGTGATATCTTCAATGACCTGCTCCACAGCGGGCGATGAGAACGTCCGACATGCTTCTGTGGGTCGCTGGTATGGCAGATTCAAGGGACCGCCACTGTATGGAGCACTGTGATGTCAAAATGTTAGCAGGTATTTGGCGGAGTGTAAAGAAAGTCTGCATACTCACTGCAGTGTTGATGCATAAGAGACGTAGTCCGGACAGGCTCGTCGCAAGATGGCCGGCTCATCGCTCTTTGGGAAGGCGCTAGCCTGGAGGCCTAGCAGAGCGACTGCAAGAAAAGCAGATAAAGTCATAGAGTCGACTTCGGATGCCTGAAAGGAAGTGATAGACACACTTGCGATGCTACAAGGAAGAAAGTCGGGGTAAATAAGAGGGGATGGATGTCGATCCCAACCAGACAGGGATACATTCCGCGGCATACAGACAAAATGCTTTAGGGCTGTCCAGTTGTATATTATGCGATTCTATTTAACCTTCTATAGGCTCTCAAGGTTAATTCCCTCGGAGTAACACACCGCGAAAGTGAGGTGACATCGGGCTAGGCACGGTGTCACTTCTCCACGCGAAAATGCGGAGAAGATCGACACGGTGGGATTTCCCTTTTTGGGTACATGCACGTAAATCTACACAGTAACTAACTACTTGAGGGAAACAGAAGACACAAACTAGCTATACGCTGTGACATTGGATATCTGAGCTTTTAGAAAGTCACTGAGCGCCTCAATAACCCTACTAATATCACTTCTTTCCAAAGAATGACATGATATTGCCCTGTCCTGCAGTTTTGCCAGCTTTGGCCTTGGAGACATTGACTGGCTTCTTCTTGGGTGCCGGCTCATCCTCGGAGAAAGATTCCCACGTCGCTTCTTCCCGGGTGACTGCATAGAATTAGTATATTTCGGTAGATAAGTGGACCTCGGCGGTTTGCACGGACCTAAGTAACCCTCCTCGTCCTTGACCGTCTTCTTCTTCATGACCTGCCGCTTGCCTCGTCGCCGCCCGCCTTGCACAGTCACTTCTTCTTTAAGTTCAGCTGGCTTGGATGGTGGCGGTTGCTCAACAGGGGTGGGCTCTCGTGGCTCTTCGTCGGCATCAGGCATTTCCTCATCTAGACCTATGTCAGTTGGTTCTTTCTTCGAGTTGTATCATCGTTAATGGAAAGCAGAACGTACCATCGGCCTCGTCTTCGTCGTCATCCATCATCTTCTTGAGCCTCTCCTCACGCTCTTTTCTCTGTTCGCGGTTCGCTGCCGCTGCTGCTGTATCAGTGCTATTGGGGAAAAGTTCTTCAGCCTCTTCTTCCGAGGCATCGTCAAGAACCACTGCAGTTTGTTAGCCTAAGACACCGAGACCGAATTGATCCAACTGACCATCTTCTGAAGCACTTGGTGTAGCCTGGAGTCAAGGTAGCCAGATCAGTAAAATAAATCATTGAAAACAGAAATAATGGGCGCACGAACCGATTCTGCGGGTGCTGGTGCCTTTGCCTTTGGCTTTGCCTTGGCGAAAGAGCTGAAAAGACTGCCTGTCTGCTTGACCGGCGCTGGTTTGCCTGAAGGCTTCGAGGATGTCTGAGAGTTGGCAGCAGAGGATGTTTCGGATTTCGGTTCTTCCGACTTGATTGTTTCTGCCTTTGCTGGGGCTTCCTTTTGAAATGGCCGTTTAGCGGGCACTGTCGACTCGGTTGAAGGCTTGGGTGCCTTAGCAGCCGGCACGTTAGCAGCTGGAGCTGCAGCTGTGGGTGGGCGGGCGCCAGTCCTCCGCTGGGTCATATACATATCAGATCATGATATAGCTGTCAGAGAAATGTATAACCTACCTTGACATTCCGATTCTGAATCATACCCCATTGCTTCCCACACTCCAGCGGATCTTCCTGTGCATGTGTGCTCGCAATCTCTCGATTGGCATCAACCAACGCGTTCAAGTCCGGGAGAGCCGTGGGCTCCAGGCTATAGACATGGATTGTGGATATCGACTGAAATGTTGACTTTGCATCTGCTCCACTCATCAGTGATCAATCCATCGCCCAAATCCGTGATCCAGCGTACCTTCCAAGTCTTCCTCGCGCACTAACACAATGGAGGCAGTGCGAAGTGAAGCCGAGTCTGTGTCTTGATTTGGCATCGAGCTAGGCAGGTAGGGACTGCTTTGCATGGTCTCATCCTCATCATCGGCATTGCCATTGGTAGGAGCTGGCTCGGGCGCTTTCTGGATACCGGAGATGACGTAGGTTGCGTGGACGGTCTGTGGCTTCTTCGCGTTCTCATTGCGGTGAAATTCAAAAAGGATACTATGCCACAGAGCGTTAGATCTGCTCTAATCCCAATTGCAGCTGTTGCGAACACAAAACATACTGTTTGGCCCGGTTGGCGTGCACTTTGAGCGCGCGGCTCAATGAGCGATAGGTGACCTAGTTCTGGTGAGCTATTGCTTGTATGAATGATATAGGAGCACCTACAGGGCGACGCTCATTGAGAACATTCTCAGCCAGGTACAATTTCGAGTCCATGGTTGCTGTAGAGTGCAAGTTAACTCTTGACGCGTGCTCAACCACTTAACGCGTATCAGTCAGCGGGTCTTGGCGCTTGCGGTGTCTGCAGGTGGCTCTCCACTCGCATTCTCCTCTTTAGTTTCGAGGTCGCCGGGCGAATCCGGTGGGAGTTTCTACAGATAAAGCTTTGGAAGCTCAGATTCAAGTTCTCGCTTCAATGGATCAATCTTTCAACCTCCCCGACTCCACCGATTGGTTGGAAACGCCACTTTCGCTACTTGCGCCGTTCGAATCCTCACTACGATGTCAAGTCTGCAAAGACTTCTTCGACAACCCCGTCATTACTTCCTGCAGTCATACATTCTGCTCATTATGTATTCGCCGTTGTCTGAGCGCTGAAGGCAAATGTCCAGCGTGTCGGAGCTCTGACCAGGAGCTAAAACTGCGGCGCAATTGGGCAGTGCAGGAACTTGTCGACGCGTTTATGACGGCACGGCCGAGTGTATTAGATCTCGCAAAAAAGGAAACTGCACGGTTATCTCAGGGAGAAGACGATACAGAGAAACCGGCCCAGAAAAAGCGGAAGGTCAATCAGGTCGAAAGCGAAGAAGCGCAGGTTCCAGACACAAGTTCGCAAAGCCGACAGACTCGCTCTCAAAGATTGAATAGCTCGGCAGAACAGCGTGCCCGGCCTCGGGTCATGCCTGAAATTATTGAAGATAGTCAGGACGACGAAGAATACGTGCCCGGTATGACACCTCAAATTGCGGGCATGAAACTCATCTAATCGCCTCACAGAAGATGGGTTGGTCTCTTGCCCGATATGCTATCGGAAGATGAAGGAAGAGGCAGTCTTTCCACACTTAAATGTGCACCAACAGGAAGAAGAACCCGCAGTTAAAACTCCTACGAAGCCGGCATCTTTCGGGTATGTTGTTTCTATTGTTTGAGTCTAGATTATGGTACTGATTGGAAACGAATGGCAGATCATTAAAAGGCCCATCCCAAAGAGGCTTCACCGTGACCAGCAAACAGCCCGAGCGGCTCCCTGCTATAAATTACTCCATATTGAAGGACAATTCATTGCGGAAAAAGCTCCGGGATCTCGGGATCCCAGACTGGGGGCAGAAACAGCTGTTGCAGAGACGCCACACTGAGTGGATGAATCTGTGGAATGCTAACTGTGACTCCAAAAACCCCAAGTCCAAGCGGATATTGCTTCAGGAACTGGATATCTGGGAACGCACACAGGGAGGGCATGCGGCAGTGCCGTCGGCGTTCGCCTCATCTAACAATGTGATGCGCAAGGATTTTGATGCAACCGAGTGGTCAACCAACCATGATGATGATTTCAAGCGTTTGATCGCGAATGCGCGCCAAAAGAGCGAGACTGAAGTGCGATCTACCATCCCTGGAGCAACTGTATCTTCATCTGAACCAGCAGAACCACAAGCACAGCAGCCTGCACAATTGCCAGTAAATAGCGCACGCGTTGAACTTAATCCAGACGTTGATGCCAACGATGTTATCGACCTGTCAAGGTGACCGCAAATCAAGCCGCATCGAACTTGGATCAAGAAGCAACCAGATCAACGAAGAATGCGTTCACAGAAGGCGCGTAAACCACGCCCATAATGGACCTTATTTGGCTGGCATTGGTTGCTCCTCAACAGACATGTTGGAGAGCCTGTCAATGTTATCTGCCAGCGCCGATTCCACTTCCTCGGCCGCCCGTGCTCGGCGGGCTGCCTCGTCGGAGGCCTGCTTGGCGCTGTCCAGTTCGGCCAGCCTGCGTTCGGTGATTGCCGCTTCTTCCTTCTCTCTCGCTTCTCTGTCGCTCTCCTCCATCGCTGCAAGCTCATCATCAATCTCTCCCTCGTCAATGACCGGGCTGGCCTCGTTCATGATGCTTCCGACCTCATCCACCTTGGTCATCTCCTCGCGTAGCTCTTCAACAATATCCTCAACCCTCTCAGCGCCACCAATCTTAGTGTGCAGGCCACGAAGCACGCCGGTGCTCGCTTGCATGACTTGCACTATGTCCACCTGGCTGGCAGCTTGCTCAATCTTAGAATAGACTTCCTCGAGTTGCATGAGTGTATTGAACCGCTGCTGGAGGTTATGTTCAGCGAGCTTTTTAGAACGCACAGCTGACAGCGCTGAGATGCGATTCTTATTGGCCAAGGCCGTCTTTGCAGATACGGTCAGTTCTGCGATCTTAGCCTCTAAGCTCGTGACCTGTTTCGACATAGCCGACACCAACGTCTTAATGGATGCAATAGTCGTGTCCTCTTGGGTGATCTCTGCCGATTCATCTGCAGACTTGAACTTGATCGTCTGGCCAATATTCAATCAGTATCTGGGTGTTCTGACTGAGGGTCATATAGCTCAACTTACCTTCCCATCGTATGCAATAGCATTGGCATCACGGGACAAATAAATCAACAAGACATCAAAGTCAGCATCCGACAACTCTGTGGCATCGTTTAGTATGGATGCGAAATCTTCAATAAAGCTTTCCTTGGAGTAAATGAGGTCCAGCTTAGTTGAGCTGTTGCCCGTGGCCTTTTTGACAGCTTTGTCTGCCGCCTCTTGCAGGTTTTCTACCAGGACCAACTGCTGCGCCTGCAGTTTCGGTGCGGTGTCGCTCTCAGAACCCACCACAAAGCCCTTGAGCTGCCGAGCTCCCCAGCTCATAACATTCCAAGGACTCAGAACACCAGGATCAATCATCTTCCATTGACTCTTTTGGAAAAGCCCAGCGGTAGTCTTGAAAACCGGCAATGGAATCATCGAATTGTTGCGCACTGCCTCAGCCTAGATAATCCTTTGTCAGCTAGATTTCCAACTATTCAACCAGGAGCACATGAACCTACAAACACAGTGCCCAGGGCAACGGGTCTCCCCCACTCCGAGCTCTCCAGATCCCGGAGCAGCGATTCATCCGTCCGCAGAATCAAGTGGTCTGTGTTCTTTCGTTTCATGCTTGATGTATTGCTTTTATCAGATACACTAGAGCCTGAACAGACCCGCACACCGCGCGAAGAGGTATAGCCGCGCTTTGCAGCTCGGTTGAGCGCTTGTTCCCATGCTGCAACGTTGACGGCGTAACCGTCAGGATTCGTCTTTTTCTGAGGCGTAAAGTCGGAGTAAAGCGAGGGAAGACGATTCCTGAGAGCCAAATGCGATATGTTAGCATCTGCGTTTTCTCTTGATTGTTTTGGTGGGCTGTATGGCTCTCGTTGCCCCGGAGTCGAGCTCGGTGTTTACCTTCGAAATGCTTCCTCGTGAGTGAGGATATACTCCAGCAGATCGCTCATTATGAAAGGGTATTTCGAATAGCAAATGCTTGACTCGCTTCAAACAAATATGTCAAGTCGTGCTTGTAAGAGTGGGTTTCCAGACAAAGCCTCTGCGGTCATTTGCGCAATCGCAATCGCATGAAGCTTTATCGATAAGCCACACGTGATGCGTCCGAACGTGGCAAGTGAGGGGACAACCTTGGAACCTATACTGCAAGAGTACTACTATCATGCATGATTTTGGAGCATGAAATGAAAAGATGCTGAGGGCACTGAAAGGAAATGCTAGGGGACTTTAAGAGGTCGGAAAAGGCGGTAGCCGTGGCTTCTTAGATGACTGTGAGTACATAGAAAGCACAGTGTACCAAGTAGAATATGACGTTTGAACAAGCTTGTATTCTATGGTTATGTGCTATGATAAGGTATTAAGGCTGTAATCAGTTTAAGCTCGTTCAAAGTCATCATTGGATGGGCCATCAGGATCCCGAGGCCCCTGCGTCGTGTTCAAGGCTCCGGCATCCAGTTGCACAGGAAGCCCAACCAAAGAGCGGCGATGATGACGCTTGTCAAGCTTCTCACTGGTCTCCTCGGTGGCCGAGGGGTCTTCGGCGGCCGGTTCATTCCGAGCATCGAATCCTCTTGCCTCAAGATATTCAACCTTCACAGCATGGCGTAGATTGTCAACGAAGCTCTGCATCTCAGACATGGGGAACACCCCGTCAGCCTGCAGCACGTCTGCATAGAGACGCTCGGCTTCTTCCAGACAGGCGGACGCTAGAGTTGGTTGGCCAGCTTTGAGCCACTGATCGGCAGCGAGCATGCTCCACATGCCGGCTTTTCGGCGACGTCCACCCCATTTCGCTGCTCCAACTGGTGTTTTTGAGGCATAGCATGCGGCTACCCTTTCGGTATACAGGATTTGACCAACTGGGCCCACCAGACCAAAGTCCATGACCCGCATGGCCCATTTGGCTGCACTTTCGGTGGCGGATCCACCACGAGACTTGAGCAATTCGACCGCTAGGGATAGACAACGAAGTGCGTGTGGCGCATCTGAGCAACGTGTGAGATAGGAGTAGCACGCAGTTTCGAACATTTGGTCGACGCTGTCAAGTTTGATTTTGGCTGACGTAGCCAATGGATTTAGGAGCATGCTGACAGCGCACATCTCGTGGGCACCAGCATGGTACTTCCACGCTTTGTCATTGCCAAAATCGGATCGAATCATGTCATATGTGGATGAAGCGAGCTTCCAGTCGCGGAGCATAAATGAAAAGTCCGCCATCTTGCGCAAGACAGCTTCCGGGGAATCTGGGCTATAAAAGTGTTGCGTTGGATCGTAGTTGCCGCTATTACCACCCGCCGAGCCTCCAATACTTGAGCGCGAGCTGGAACCGAAGCCAGCCCATCGCCGAGACATCGACATGAATCTGCCACTGATACCACGTCTCCTGGATGCGACTTGGTCGTTCCAGATTGCTACTTTGTTTTCCATGAAAGGAATTACAGACTGCACCACCAGCTCTCGGATGAACGCCCTAATCCCGGTGGCATCAGAGCCAAAGAGATAAGGTGTGCCATCAGTACCGAGGTCAACCAAGGCTTCTGGGGAAGAGTCAGTTTAGTTCACTTCTAAACGTATGCGGCGAGGAAAGACTTGCCTGCTTCGCCTGCTCCTGATAGATGCTCTGACGGCGAGAGCCATTCGCATTGGGGAACTTGCATGCTGTCGTCATCTGTCACCACACACTGGCTGCTCCGCAGTCTTAAAAGATGACAATGGAGGCCAAAGTGCCGCTTCATTTGATCATAAAGCTTGGTAGATTCCGTGATATCATCTCGCTCCTCATCATGAACCAAAACGTAATACCGAAGATACTCCTGATTAATCCAGTCGGGTAGGCGTTGATCCCCATTAGTGCCATCGGCGTATAGTTGTCTGAGTGTCTCCAATGGTGCTGGATTCTGCGAGCTGATGGCTATTACATTGGCTACCGGGTGGCCAAATGTCTCATGGGGCGCTGCAGGTGCCGAAGACAGAAGCTGTTGCAAGAACGATTTGCATAACGGAGTTGTTGCAGGGAACCCCAAAACATCTTTAGTTCGTACCGTTCCACCAAGCATACCCCCCGAGGAGTCCAATTGCTTGGACAGTACTTCTTCTATCTGTGCCAGAGTCCCAGAGTCTCGACCAGCCGGAGCCTTGCCGATCCCTTTGAAATTGACAAAGCGCACCCCATAATCCTCCCAGGCACGACTTGAGCCTATGCTGTCCCGAATCACCACCTTCCCAGAAACCGTTTCTCCAAAGGGCCGGATCAACTCCCAAAATCCCCCTTTGAACCCCTTATTCCTCACCAAGTCATCGGTATCCTCAGAGGCATGGACTGCGATTGTAGGCGAGAAAGACCGGATGATCGACGACCTTATGTCTTCCGAGCCATCTGCCCTGCCATCGAAAGGCGAACCGATTGATGACCTCGCTAATTGACCGGTTGAAGACCTCCCAGAGCGCGAGTGCGACGAGCTAGACCGTATTGGTAATTCGGCGATAGTGGCTGAGAGAGGGGTCGGAGAGGAGACTGTATTGGATTCCGCGAATTCGGCATCTAGAGATTGAGTTGTTTCATGCTCCCCAGGGTATCGCGATGGTGATGTAGATGCGACTCGCGCAACGCCGGGGGAGAAGGACGGCGGAGGTTTGACCGGAGCAGCATCTCCGGGCGATGTCATGGGCGGACACCTGCTGCACTTTTGCAGATTTAAAGCAAGTGTATTTGATCAACAGGCCCCATCGACTGGTAGATGAGGGTGAGCGAGGCGTAATAGAGCGAGTGGAGGGCAACCGGCTTTACGAAGGTGTTGTTGGGGAGAAGCCAAGTCGAGGGATTCGGGCCGATAAGCACTGACACGAGCGACAACGAACCAGCGTAACAGAAAAGGTCGGGCACTAAATGAATCTATTGAGGTTGGAATGTGTCTTGTCGAATTTAACCGCGAATACTTTCGAAGTAAGAAGAGCGGGCTGGGCGATCTACAAGTGGTGATGCAAACCACGTGAGGGCGATGCTTATCAACAATGAAAAGTTGACTCATTTTGTAAAAGAGCATCGAACCAGGCTATTTAAATGCGGCTGCGCTCTTTCGCAAGTTTATTCGAGACCTCTGGTCTGTTTACTGTTAAAACTCCACCTGCCCGCACTCTAACGAGAAGAGCTGCTATAGCGCGCCCGATTCAACGAGACCTACCCCTCCGAAGCTACTCTGCATCAGTAACTTGTCGCCCTTCCATGCGCAACCCCGAATCAGGCCCAGAGTTCTCAGGACGAGCCCGCAAGAAGCGACGCATTTCCTCCCCAAATCGGAAAGGCTCAGACACAATCATGAGTTCCGCCGTGCCCACCATCACGCTCACTCCGCTTGAGAGTACCCTCCGAACCCTACTACTCGATGTCGCGCAATACATTGGGGAACAAAAAGCCGCCAAGGCAGGAAGCGATACCACAGATGACTCGGAGACTGTCTTGCGCTTCACAGGTGGCTGGGTCAGGGACAAGCTGCTTGGAATCGGGAGCAATGACATCGACGTGGGCATCAGCAACATGACGGGATACCAGTTCGGAATGGCCTTAAAAGATTACCTGGATGTTCCAGAACGCCTTGAGAAATACAAGGACAGTCTCCCGACAGGGAAACTGCATGATGCCATTGTGAGCCTCCACAAAATAGAGGCCAATCCTGAGAAGTCAAAACATCTCGAGACCGTCACAACCAAGATCTTCGGGCTGGATATTGATTTGGTAAATTTACGGAAGGAAACATACACAGATGACAGTCGTAATCCTCAAATGGAGTTTGGGACAGCGGTCGAGGACGCTTTGAGGCGCGACGCAACTATCAATGCGCTTTTCTACAATCTCAATGATTCAAAGCTGGAAGATCTTACTGGGCGAGGACTGGATGACCTAAAGAAGAAGATTATTCGATGCCCAATGGAACCATATCAGACCTTCAAAGACGATCCACTGCGTGTGCTCCGATTGATCCGGTTTGCGAGCAGACTGGAGTACAACATCGACCCGGAAACAGAGGCCGCTATGCAGATTGAAGACATCGGCGAGGCGTTGAAGCTCAAGATCAGCAAAGAGCGTGTGGGGACTGAGTTGGAGAAGATGCTGCGTGGTAAGTCATTGTGCATGCTTGGTCGAGACTTTACATTTCTGACAGCCCATTTCCCAGGCCCCGACCCACGCCGTGCATTGGAGTTCATTGATCGACTTCATTTATTCCCCACCATATTTGCCAACCACCAGGATGAGGTCAAGGCTGACACTTCAACATGGCCCCTCGCATATAATACGCTGGCACGGTTACTGCGTCCAGAATCTGGGGACAGCGAAGAAGTTCAAGCAGTTGCGAAGCGCCTTTGCGAGATCCTATTCCGCGACGAAACCAGCTTGTACTACGCCTGGATGATTGCAACGTTCGCTCCTTGGACTTCAATCCCCGCCCGTACCGTGAGAGGGGCCAAAGCCAAACCCTTACCCCCGCGAGCGGTGGAGGTTGGAAGAGACAGTCTTCGTGCTGACAACAAGACCCTCAATGCTATCCGAGCTGCTGCTCTAAATTACCAAGAAACAACTGCGACCAAAACTGCACTTCTCGCCAACCAGATGACTGGGACACCGGCAGAAGTTCGACAGCGGATTGGGTTGCTGATACGATCATGGAATAAGGACTGGAAATTTTGCATCCTCCTAGCTATCATGCAAGAAAACATGGCGCACCGAGACTTTGCAGAAGGTAAGACTCATTCTTTACTTTGTCATTTTGTTGATCCGTTGCTCACCCTCTATAGTCGCCCGTGAATACGACCAATTCCTTGCGTATATTGTAGAAAATGACTTGGAGGGTGTTTGTGACCTCCGGCCCATTGTAAACGGCAACGAAATCATGACCAAACTCGGCGTCAAAACAGGGCCCTGGGTATCCAAGGCGATTAACATGATCACGGAATGGCAGCTTCTCCATCCTGAAATCACCGACAAGGAAAAAGCGCTGGAAGAGATCGCTGGTCGACGAGCAGAATTAGGGTTCAAGTGAGGTCGTGAAGATCCGATGACAAATAAAAAGTGATCCGTGGATGGATAGACAAACTATTCCAGACAACTTCACTTCAATGTTTACATCAACGTCTACTCTACATTTTCTATCTGTCCCCGTAATATCCACGCAATGGAAAAGTTGCGCAAAGAAGCCCGCGAGGCTCTCGTGCAGAATCCCGGGAAAATGCCCATCGGGTATTTCCCCGCCGTGGCGGCTGCGTCCAAATGTGATTTGAATCAATTATGGCAGAACGTCTCTTCTTATGATCACTCTACACACTTGAATGTAACTCTCTCTAGAACACCCAATTCAAGAAGACAAGACTAATCATTCAGATCTGTGAGAGTCTCGTCGCCGTGACCAGTTACATCGACTCCTGGGAATCGCTGCTGCCAAACGACGAAGGCCCGCGACCATTAAAACCAGCCGAGGCCAAAGCCGTGAACAACTTGTTCGACTGGGCCAGTGCTGCCGCTCTCCCTTCATCGGAATTTGCAGTCGAATTTGACGAGACTGCGGATATCTCCGACGGTAGGTCAATCTATTACATACGAGAAGCTTTGCTAACGGTGCCATACAGATATTACCAAAGCCCAGAATGAGAGCCGCTTCAGATCTGAGCTGGCACTTGAGCTTCTGTTGGTCATGAACAAGCCCTTGTATGGCATGGCAACTGGAAAACCCGACAATGCGGCGGACGTTCTGCTCGCAGGCGCATGTTTTGCCAACGAGCAGAACCCTTGGGTTACATCTGATAGCCACGATGCGGCGACCATGCTCATGAATGTGTGGGTTCAGGATGCTCGTCAGAGCAAAACGATCTGGTCCGCTATCGATTTTATCCTCAAAGAGAGGATCAGGCCGCTATTTGCGAAAACCAAAAATCCCGCCATCACCAGTGCCGGCCGTAAGAATTTCCATCCTCAGGCTTTACCTCGCTTCGGCGCAAGTGACTTGGATCAGTCTGCGAAGCCTTGGAAGACCACTGATGTCTGGGTCGCATCGGCGCTTTCATGGATCATTTCACAGTACCAAGTACGTCCATCCCGTGAGATTATTGATTACTTGGAAAATTTTTACTGACATTGGGACCAGCCTGAGGACAAGATACAATTCGAAGCGCACTTCCCGCTCCTTGTACCAACTATTCTAGCAATGATTGACGACAACAACCTCCCATTCAAAACCAGAGGCTGTGCGCTACTTACCCAACTCTTACAATCGATCCAAGAGAGCAACTCAAACATTCTCCGGCGAACTAACCTCACCTCCGTCTTCGAAGACGCCGTCACCCCATGTCTTCTTTCCCTGCCATCCATCACATCGGAAGAAAGATCCCTAGAAATACTAGGAGAAGCATACCCAGCTCTCCTCTCCACCCTCAGGACCACCTACAAAGGCCCTAGCCAATCTGAGAAAGATAAAGGACTCTTCACCAACAGTCTTGCCATAATCCTTCGATCAAACCTCATCTCCTCATTCCACCATGTCAGCTCCAGCACTCCAGCCATGGGCTCAGCAACCGCCTCATTCCCACACCCCCGTCTCTCAACCTTCCTCCTAGACAAGATGGCAATAGTAGTCAATGAGCTGGGAATCAACGCAGCAAAGTATCTACAAGAACTCATCCCAGTCCTCTACACCACACTCTCAAATCCCTTCGGAACAGCGCACCCCGCTCTCCTCCTAGCGGCAGCAGTAACCACACAAGCGGTGATCAAGAACGCGCACCCGCGCATCTGGCGCTGGCGCGGTGAAATCCTAAGCGGACTGAGCTCGTGCTGGCTCCATGTTGCTGAGGATAGCGGCGAGTCCGTGGCTGAGCTGACAAAACTAAAGCACGAGTTGCAGCAGACGCTTCGGCTTTTGAAGCATGTTCTGCAGAATCATGTTCCGGTTGTGGCTGGTGTTCCTGAGCCGGAACAGGAGCAGGCGAAGGAGAACATGCAGAAGGAATTCCAGGAGCTCATTGATGCGGACGCAGAGCTGAAGGGTCTTCTTGCTTGATCAACACCGTTAAAGGAAGCCGAAGTATGCTACTTGAAGAAAAGCATACTTGCTGAAGCAACCATGATAAAAAATAGCTTTTCATTGATACTACGTTCGGTCTCTAATCAAACATTGCTCTTAGGCTTTCCTATCTTAGCTGCCGCCACTTTTATAAGGGGCACTAACGGGAGTTAGGCTCTCTGAGTAAGTTTTAGTCCGGGCTCAGACTCAGTGAGCAGCTCAGAGTCATCTATAGAGCACTCAGTCCACGCTCAGTCCATACCCAAAGAAGCCCTTTGCCCCACAATTCTGTTTATTTACGACCTACCTACCTCTTTTTGATGGCTATCATTTCTCACCGTAAGCCTACTTTTGAGATGTACGGATCTTCCGATCTCGTTCCCCCTCCAAGCCTCTAAGATAGCTTTCTCTGTCTTTTACCTCATTCTTTGTAATGGATTCTTTGTAATGCCCAGGTGGATAAAGATCCTTACCTAAATAAGCTTTGTCATAGAACGCCATGCCGAACCCTCCCTACCAGTATCATTTCCCTACCCGGTCGACTGGGCTCTTGAATCTCAACGGCCGTTGAGAAAAGCCGTTAATGAATTTAACCGTCTAGCTTCGAGGATGCCGAACGATCTCGAGGGCTTTTCGGCGTCGCCGTCGACGCCAACACCAGCGGACCAGCCCGCGTCCCATCAAACCCTCTACTACCAACAACCTATAGTAGGGGACGATACAATGCTACAGCCATCACCTACAAACCCTATCGTCACTCAGGCTACTTCTTATCCCCAGAATTCTGGCATAGAAACGGCAAGTGATTTGCTGGCCCGGCCATTGCCCATACTCACTCAAGAAATTGGAACCCATCACCCATCAAACTCTCGGTCATCTATTTCAATGAGACTGTTCTCTGAATGGACGTCGTTTAAGGACGACGTTCTTCAAATAATTCAAAACACTGATCTGAATGGGCTTATCCCGTGCACGGATGTCACTAGTGACACCTACGTGGTTGGAGATGAACTTGGTCTTACAGGGCGGTTCGATAAGTATATCTGCGACCCTATCTCTCTAGCGTGTATATCTGCCGGGCTCCCTTTACAATTCGGCGATCGTCAAGCCGCGTTTCCCCCGACCGACGTGATTCCTAACGTCGTTCTTCTTCAACCTAGTCAATATCGGAAGACCATTCTACCAATCGAGCTAAAGACATTCTGGACTGTTAGACTCGAGGCCTACCCAATCGGCGCTCCCTAGTCTATTAGCCCACTGCAATATCATCTCGGTAATATATCTAAATATTTTATTAAAGGCACACAACTAATAGATATCTAGGCTAGCTCGTTAAATAAATAAGAGACAATAACACAGTCTATAGTGTGTTATCCACGTATATATATACTATATACTATATTTCTTAAGCGGGTCGAGGATTGCCGATTCTAGATAACGAAACCTATCCTATAAACTGCCACACAGCTATCCGTTAGGCAGTGTATTATAGCGGCCGCTATCCTCGCCTCTAAGGACACGGAGTACCATAAATCCCCCGGCTTCGATCCAAGAATAGTACAGTAGGAAGTATTCTCTATACTTAGAATATATACTAATAAATATTTTATAGATAGTTACAAACCTATACAGGCCTCTAAGCCTCGACACGCAATTCCCGCTATCGAGAGTATTCTACCTATAATACTTCCGCCGTAGATAATTAAATTCCTCCGCGGACATTTTAGGCGATAACTTAGACAATACTTTTTAGCGGTCACAAGTCCGTTACAATAGATTCCGTCGAGGTTATAAAGTCCGTCCGAGTTACTAATTATAAGGCCGTCTTCGAGGTCCTCTAGCACGGATAGCCCGCAGTAGCTAAGTGCTAGACGCCGTCCGACGCTTAAAGGTTTATATTAACTAAAGTCTACTATTTAAAAGCTAATATAGTAGTAAACTTCTAGGTATTAGAACGAGAGGGGGACCTACGAGCTTCTCCTCGAGAAACGCCCTCGTAGGTATTCTTCTATCCCCTTACCCTACGCCGTAGGAGTGATCCGCTATTCGTTATTATTCCTATATAGCTTTATACTAGTTCTAGCGAAGGTAAAGGGAGAGCCGCTATATAGAAGATAGACAGATTTATATACCTATTAGCAAGAATTTATCTATCAGTAGGTTTTAGCCGCTGTCAATACTCTTCGGGCCGTCGGAATTGTCTAGACGGACCCCGGTCCGCATAACGTTCTTTACCACTAGGATAACGCCAATCCTTCTATATCTATCATAGACTTCGAATATATCGAGTTATATAACGGGGAAGCAGTTATAGCCGATCCGGAGATAACGGCTATATTTAGACCCGAGGCAGTCTAGAGGAGAAATAACCGAAGATATCCAGGAGGCTAGGGGCCGGTAGACGAGGATAATAAGCCGGAGGACCACAGTGAATAAATGTTTGCCACAGTTAAGGGAACTATTATAGGGGATATAAGAATAGATAATATTCTTAAGGGGATATAAGAAAAGATAATATTCTTAAGAGCTAGCTAATAGCAATACTACCTTTGCTTAACAGGGTCTAGCTAGGCGCGCGGTAGGCCCCCAGGAACAGATTTATTCGCTGTGAATGTCTCACAGACATATATAAGGAGTGGAGGAGGATGATGATGATGATCTCATTAACCCGATATAGCTCGCTATTACATATATACGCTTATTAGCAGAGGAGCGGTTGTCAGTCTCCACATTTCAACGATCCTCCCTGTTAGCCTCTATACCAGGCCATGTTAGGGATCTCTAAGTAGACTGATCCAATATCACTCTCTCCGGTAGTCCTTCAAAGCCTGGTTAGGAAATCGTGGGACCGAGAAGACAAAGTATTCCCAGGATCTGCCCTTCTCTGATGAGTGTGTGTAATAAGAGAAACCGGGTCCACTCTTTAAAAATCGACCATATCGAACGAGCTTCTTTTCGCCTTTCTTCAGTGGGCAAATCCTTGACATATCGCAGCCAGTCATGACGGCAAGAATGGTTCATTTGCAAGATGGCGGCGAGAATCATTCGTTCTTCGTTAAAGAATTGATTTGGAGAGCCTTCCGATTACTTCCATGCAGGGATTGGGGGGTGTTTTAAAATTATGGTATGACCATATTTTCATGATTTTATGGATCAAAACGTTTTACACAATTTATACACGTTAAATGATTTTTTTTCCAACGATGTTTTTGTATTTCAGACGTTTTGTTTTACTCTGGTTATTTTATCAAGATTTTGAAATATCCGATCTATTTAGATTGAGTTTTAGGAAAATTTTCAAATATCTATCTATTTAAACTTGGTTTTATATTAGATTTATTTTATCGTATGATTTCAACTTTGTTTTTATTTAGTTTTGAGCTAGTTTTTTACTAGTTTTAGTAAAACTATATAGTCGTTTTAAAATTATACTCAGTTTTGGTCTTGTTTACCGGAATATTGTTTTTAATGCTTAATTTAACCTGAGATGCCTGAGATGATCTGAGATACCTGAAATAAACTGAGATACCTGAGATGATCTGAGATGCCTGAAATAATCTGAGATAATCTGAGATGCCTGAGATAAACTGAGATACCTGAGATGAACTGAGATGTCTGAGATGAACTGAGATGCCTGAGATGAACTGAGAGATAAACTGAGATGAACTGAGATGAACTGAGATGATCAACTGAGATGAACTGAGATGAACTGAGACGAACTGAGATGAACTGAGATAATCTGAGATACCTGAGATGCCTGAGATGAACTGAGAGATAAACTGAGATAAACTGAGATGCCTGAGATGAACTGAGATACCTGGGATGAACTGAGATGCCTGAGATAAACTGAGATAAACTGAGATATATGAGATGCGTAAGATGCCTGAGAGATACTAGAGATGTATATTATGCCTAGTTACGAGGAGGCAGGTGGTTAACCAACGTAGTGCCATTAAATGAAGTAACTAAGTATAAGGAGAGAAGGAAGGAAAATATCTCTGCACGTGCCCTTCCTTATCGACACTGATTAAAGCGGTGTAAGGCCCTCTGTACTGGCTACCTATCTTATTATTGCCAATATAATACGTTTAAATGTACCTAGTACTTCTATCGTATTGCAAAATATTTTATAATATAAAATGTTATAATTCCTACTAAAACGTTGCGATCGTAAACAAAACGTTATCTGCTGAAAACATCTTGTTTTGAAAAAAACACTTTATACGGATAAAAATATCGTATTATAAACAACGTTTTAGTACCAAATAGTCGTAAAACGGTTTCACCTTAAAAAAGGCTTAGGCGATGATTTTTTGTCGTAAAATTAACATATAATACTTTTAGTACAATTTTAAAACACCCCCCAATCCCTGCATGGTTTGATTAGGCAATTACCGCGTAGTTTCCGAGATATAAAAGTTCGGATTCTCACGGCGTAACTCTCCTTCCTCCTCGCATCTCTCGAGAACCGACCCCTTCAATTGCCACAGAGAGCAAACCACAACAAACCCATATCCCGACCTCCTCACGTGCATCTCATCAATCGAGAACCAGATGTTCTCACTACATCTGGTAGTCACCAATCAACATCTTCATTTGAATTGGAACAAAGAAGAAGCACGAGACACGTCTCAATCTCATCATCCAATCAATTTAGAACCAGATGTATTCACCACATCTGGTTCCAATCATTCGACATATTCATATCAATTGCCATTGACGACGATACAACAGAAAGCCTCATGGCACCAATCGAGAACAAGATGTCCTCACCACACCTGGTAGTCACCAATCAACATCTTCATTCGAATTGAAACCACTAGTGACACCTACGTGGTTGGAAGTGAACTTGGTCTCACAGGGCGGTTCGACAAGCATGTCTGCAACCCCGTCTCTCTAGCGTGCATGTCTGCCGGGCTCCCTTTACGGCGATCGTCAAGCTGCGCTTCCTCCGACCGACGTGATTCCTAACGTCGTTCTTCTTCAACCTGGTCAATATCGGAAGACCATTCTACCAATCCAGCTGAAGATATTCTGGACTGTCAGACTCGATGCCTACCAAATCGGCGCTGGCTGGTCTAGTATCAGTCCACTGCAATGTTATCTCGGTAACACGTCTGAATGTTTTGTCAAAGGCACACGACTAACAGATATCTAGGCCAGCTCGTTGAACAAATGAGAGACAATAACACAGCCTATGGTGTGTTATCCACGTATACGCATACCGTATTTCTTAAGCGGGTTAAGGATTGCCGATTTCAGATAACGAAACCTATCCCACAAACTGCCACACAGCCATCCGTCAGGCAGTGTATTATGGCGGCCGCTATCCTCGCCTCTGAGGACACGGAGTACCACGAATCCTCCGGCTTCGATCCAAAAATGGTACGGTAGGAAGCGTTCTCCACGCTTAGAACGTATACTGATAAATCCTTTATGGATAGTTACAAACCCATACGGGCCTCCAAGCCTCGACACGCAATTCCCCCTACGGAGACTATTCTACCCCAACCCTTCCGCCGCTAATAATCAAATTCCTTCGCAGACATTCCACGTGACAACTCAGACAATACTTTTTGGCGGCCACGAGTCCGTTGCGATAGACTCCGTCGAGCCTCCCGCCTGGGTTCGCTATAGACCTCGATGGGGTCTACCCAACAAATTCAACTCTTCTCATACTCCAGAAAGAAGAAACGTGGGGAAAAAAGAAAGGAGAGTTCAAAGGATGGGTTAGGATGTCTTCATCATATGATTCTATTGTTCTCTTCCGATTCCGTTTTGAGTTGCGGCTTGCTCATGTTCCACCTTGCGACTACTTAACTACATGTACCCTGCATGTAGTCATCTCACTTACACAATACAACTCACCTACATTCGTGCCTACTTTCTCGCTACTCAACACTTTTTAAGCTCAGATCTTGTAAACCCTACTCAACCCTACTGAAACCTCCTCAAACCTCCTCAAACCTCCTCAAACCTCCTCAAACCTCCTCCTTTGCAACAAAAACTGCACAAGCCTCCCCGCAAGTTCACTCCCACAAAGCGACGATGTCAGCTACCGGCCTAGAACCAACCCCCAGCACAATAAATCGCTTGCAGTTTGAAGCCGCGATCGCTCGCGCTGTGAATAACCGCAGCCGGACCTACAACAGCTCTTTCGCGTTAAGCATTCGTTGGGAGCGGGACAATACGAACGCTACTGCAGACACAGAGCACTTTCAGGCGATTCTCAGCACACTCAATCTTGACCAAGCAGAAGTTCTGATCCTGGCCGAGCAGGACCAGACCCCGGGCTGGACACTTAACGATAAGATCCGGTCCCTCTTCCGACTCGCCACGACCGCCCCTGGAAAGTCGATCGTGCTCATTCACTATTCTGGGCACGGAGAGGTAAGAGAAGAGTAGCTCGTTGCCGTCGAGGCCGGAACCCGCAGAGTCATTAACCTCCAACGGATCATCGACTCTGTGGTGGTGGGCGATATTCAGGACTTCGATATCGCTGACACAGACTCTGTCTTTATCCTCGATTGCTGCTACTCACATGTGGCAACGCGCGCCCTCAATCCAACTACTCGCGTTGTTGAAATCCTTGCTGCCAGTGACGATAACACCCCGGAGGCTCTCGCACCGCCACGAAATACCTTGACTGGCAAGCTACGAGGCGAGATTGCTCGGCGGAAGCGAGACGGCCACCACTTCGTCACTCTCTCGGAAGTCATGGCCACTATTCGAGGGAATAGCTCTGTCGTTAAGCCCACCCACCACGTCAAGCTAGGGGTGTCTGTTTGCTTCCCCTTCACTGGAGTTACACGAGTTCACCCGAACACGATTGCGCCTTCGCTGCGCGTAGCCTTCTCTGTTCACATTGTCGAGAACATGACCCGGGAACAGCTGGACAGATTTATCACTTGGATCGAGAGCCTCCCGCCTGGCTTCGCTATGGACCTCGATGGGGTCTACCCGACAAATTCCACTCTTCTCATACTCCAGAGTGGATATGGACTATTCACCAATCTTGCTGGGTATCCTGGAGTGACCCTCATCTCGGAGGTGTCCCGCCCAAATCGTCGCAAATACCTGAGACAAGTGCAGCGAGAAGACGCTTCTTCTTCATCTACGTCGTTGAAGGAGAACATCCCATTCTCCCAGAGCTCTAAAACAAAGGAAATATGACCAGGAAATGCAACATGTTTTGATCGAGAGGCAATGCAATTCGTTTCAGTGATCGCCGTCGCCCAGGAATGACTTGCTGTTCCACTACTATATCTTTATCCTTCTGTCTACCTTTGCTGATATGAGGCGTGTTTACACTTGTATCTTTATCCTCTTCTTTACCTTCACCGATACTCAATTCAGTCTTTGCGCGTTGCTTTTTGCTATAAACCGGTCTTCGATAAGCCCTTCAAAATTAAATGACTAGTTTTCGCTCACCCTATTCTCACCCGGGTGGCACCCAGCCGACTATTAACTGTAGTCTAGCCACACGCCGGTGAGTTAGTAGTTAGGTGGGTGACCACCAGCGAATCCTCACTGTTGTATGTTTTTTGCTTTTATTCATTTTTTTGGTTGCTTTAATGGGCGAGTAAATTGGATCTTCGCAAACGGGAGTGGTTCTCTATGCCATCTCCCAAGGCTCCATCCATCTCAAGAAAAAGCCCTAAATGGCCTCTTCGAGCAAATAAAGCCTTGCACTACATAGTAAAGCTCTTAGAGGACCTGGCATTCGGTCCGGACATCAACGTCTTTGTCTGAGTCGTTTTATCAATTCCTCGACCTCTTTGTCCACCTACGGCAATGTAATCGTTATTCTCGTTGCACTTGTGCTCATTGTCTTTGAGGTCATCACCATTCGTCCGTTCCTTTGTCCTCGAATTATAACAACTATTTATGGCCTCATTGTTCGTTGTTTCAAGGGAATATTGTTTTGGCAATGCTTCTTCTATTTTTACCTTCTTTGTATATACTTAGATAGCTGCACTAATAACGAAATACACTTCCTCGACTCACAGTTATAAAGCCATCGCCAGCCCTGGGTATTTGTGCATCATATAGAACTACAGCTCAATCACTCGATATCTTACTTGGACTATTATCTTGAATCTTCCTTCGACTCTTGCTTCGACTCTTTGCACTGTTCTATAACTCCGATAAAATCCATACACATTCCAATGTATCCAACAGCAGACATCACCCCCGCCTGCTGCATCCACAATTGCACCACTCCTTGCAGAAGAAAACGTGCGAGGGCGGCTAATGACTTGGATCTAGTAGATTTGCCTCCCGCTCGTATTACATGGAGGACTGGTGTTACACTAGAAGGCGGACCTATTTGGACCTTTCCCCCTACAGAAGCTGCAGGTGGCCCTGCTTCTATCGCCACCCCTTCCATCATCTATAACCCAAGTAGCACAATATCGGTGCCCTCAGACGATGTCGCCCTGCTCATTTACCAATCCTTCGATGAGCCACCTTCCGCTCCTCGTGATAAGCTAACCGATAGCACCCCATTCAGGAATGGGGCGCTAGGTCCAGGCATCGGAGAAGAATTGCCCATTTGGCCAAACGGTTATCTGTACAAGTGGCACCAGATGCAGGGGGCCGAACGCCAGAGGTGGATCGACGACCCCGAGACCTTCTGTCCGATCGGGCCCCATGAGCTCCTACTAACAGACTTGCTGCCGGAGGAGGCCAAGGAGGCCAAGGAGGCCAAGGAGCCCAAGGAGCCCAAGGAGCCCAAGGAGGCCGAGGAGCCCAAGGAGGCCAAGGAGGCCAAGGAAGCCCAGCCCGCCCCGAAGAAATGGACTAACAGAACAGACAAATGGACCACTGTGCCTGGTGAATTCGAAGCCGACGTCACCGACCTTGGCCTACCCTTAGGACCTACGGCCTATCGCCATCTCCGTATCGACAGTGCGCCGGAAAAGGGTGCTATTAATCACACTCCAATGAGTGTGAACTCGTACACAAATCTCACTGCAAAAGGAGTCATCATCATTAGTGACGTTAATAGAATTGATGGACCTCAGACCTCCTCAATTAGCCTCGCACAGTACACTGCTGACTTCAAGAAGGAGACCCTGAGACACGTCTTTGTCGAATCCGTGATTAACAGAGATACCAGAATATTCATCAATACCTTATACGCTTGGAAATTCGATGTCGATATCGAAGACGAGTACGGGATTGACCAGACAATGTTAATGGATGAATTCAATGGGACCCGAATGTCCTGGGAGTTTGGTACCATTGAGTATCAGGCTATCCTAGGGACTACTTTTGGAAAATGTGTGGCTGCTATAGTTCTGGCGGCGTTCGATCGAGGTACGCATCGTATTGCTCGAATTGTTACTTGGCAGGATGATGAGTTGCAGATGCGATTTGATATTGAGCCGAGAGAGAAGGTGGTGCCTGGGAAACCCACGCCTGTTATTGCGAAAAAGATGCCCAAGAAGGAGATGCCCAAGAAGGGGCTGTGGCCCGGGCCAATGCCCGTGGGTGATGCAATGGAAACTGATTAAAAAGGTATTTTAGACACTTTGACTTGTTCATCTCCAGGGCTAACGGGCAACTTGGGTATGTTTTTCTGGTGGGTTTACTTTTGCTATTGCTTTTTGTCTTATTTCTGGTGTCTATTTCCCTGATTGTTTTATACTGGACTGATATCCATGAGAATGTACAATATCTCTTTTATATATCTTTGGTATATTCGTCTGAACCATCGTCCTTGCTTTTCTGACTAGGTAAAAGGTATGTGTCATCCACAGTGTTAGGTAGTGAACACATCCCTATACCTACCTTTTACGCTCTCAGTAGCTTAATAATGATACACTTTGTCTACCTAAGTATATCGGTAATCTTCCAACAAGAACCGAAGCAATCGAAGGAGCACTCCCAATCGGACAAAACTGCCCCCAAAAGTGCCCCTACGGGCTCTACGCAGAGAAGATCTCAGGCACAGTGTTCACAGCGCCTCGCTGGGAAACCCAGCAGACATGGGTATACCGCACCATCCCGTCAGCAGCGCATTCATCCTTTGAGCCTGTCCAGCAGGAACCAGACTCAAACCCAAGTTCAACCAAATCCCAAATCAACTACGCTGGGATCCATTCGACATCAATGCAGACGTCGACTGGATCGAAGGTCTCCACATGATCGCAGGATCAGGCGATCCAGCCCTGAAAAACGGCGTCGCATACTATATATATGGCGCGACGAAATCCATGAGCGCGAAGACCGCGATGTACGATTCCGACGGCGACATGCTCATCGTGCCCCAAACCGGTGCGCTGGACATCGAGACCGAAATGGGTCGGCTGTTAGTGCGTCCGAATGAGATCTGCGTGATTCCGCGCGGAATCAGGTATCGCGTTGATCTTGTCAATGACGAGCCTATTCGCGGGTACATTCTTGAACTCTTCAATGGACAACTTCCATTTACCCGAACTTGGGCCCATTGGGTCAAATGGCTTGGCGAATCCACGCGATTTCCAGGTCCCTGTTGCGGCGTATACGCATGACTCGAAGTCTACCTGGACGGTGTTCCAATAAGTTCTGTGGGCAGTTGTTCGCTTGTAAACAGGGACATACGCCGTTTGATGTCGTTGCCTGGGAGGGGAGATATTATCCGTACAAATATGATCTGGGTCGGTTCAATACTATCGGAACCATTTCATATGATTATCCAAATCCCTCGCTGCACACGGTTCTCACGGCCAGCTCGAATGCTCACCCCGGTACAGCCATTGCTGACTTTGTCATCTTCCCTCCTCGGTGGTTAGTCGGCGAAGATACCTTCCGGCCTCCGTCCTACCACCGGAATTGCATGAGCGAGTTTATGGGTCTTATTGAAGGATCTTATATTGCGAAAGGGACTGGATCAGGTGGCTTTCAAGCTGCTGGGGCGAGTCTTCACAATTGTATGAGCAGTCATGGACCTGACGCGGAGGCATTTGAGAAGGCTAGTAACGAGGAGCTTGTTCCTGTCAAGGTCGGGACTGGAAGTATGGCTTTTATGTTTGAGAGTTGCTATATGGTTGGCGTTACAGATTGGGGATTGAAGACCTGCCAAAAGGTGCAAGCGGAATATAGCGAGGAGAGTTGGGTAGGACTGAAGGATCGTTTCACGCCTCCGGAGCTTTTCATCTCGCACGTGAAGTAATTCCCAGACGTTAAAGTTGGATGTTTACAAAGGTTACAAAATCAATTGATGTCTGTTGAACTCTTCTTCTATCCTGTACGTCACAAAATCAAGTTTAACAATGAAGAGTAAAGTCTCCACTGATGCTTTGTATGCGGGGAAATCTGCGGATATCTTAAGCCACCAAGGAACTTCCCATCACATCACGACAGCTCTAGAGTTCTAGTCTGCGCTCTAGCATCTTATCCTCGGCATAAAGACTTACTAAAATAAGAAACAATCCAGGAGGTTAACTACGTAGTTTCCTGCCTTGTTTGTCAGGCGAATTACCTCGGGGGTCCACTCTATCAAGACGATGATGTCATATAGCATCAGGACCAGAACCAGATGGAAAAGAGGAAAAGACCTGCCCAGGTGGTCTCATTTGAATTGCTTTAAATATTCCATTCCCCGGAACAGATTTCCAATTAATCCTCTCTCCCTGATTTCAAATAACCTCCTTTTTACTGAACATTACCTCTTACCACATATTCAAACCCTCACATATCACCTCCCACACTACACCAACATCGACTACATCATGTCCTTCCTCGCCTCCATTCGCTCCTCCTCCCGCCAGGCCATGCGGTCCAGCTTCGCTGCCCCCGCCTCCACATTCCACACTTCAGCCGCTAGAAGCTTGCACGAGAATGACACAAGTGAGTATCCTGTCCCCCATTGCCGTTCCACGACTCACTGCTCACAGATAAAGACCGCGATAACCTCGCCGAACACTACGAGTCCCACAAGCAGGATCTCCTCAAGCGCACCAAGGAGGGTAAGGGCACGTGGAAAGCTGAGTTGGCCAGCAACAGCGAGGAAAATGTAAGATTAACCCCATTGCGTTACTTGTTGCACACAATCACCATGTGTTGCCGTGATTGAGCCAGAGCTAATCGGGTTTGCGTATAGGTGAAAGCGGATCGTGGCGAGTACGATGGCGATAACATTGAGACTTTGCAGGAGAAGACGAAACACACTGTTGCCGAGAAGCACAAATGATTTCACAATGTGAATTGCATGTGCTTTATGTAACTTTTCGATGACGATGCTTTTTCCTTTTTTGTGTATTTGATCTAGGCAGTCTGCTGGGTGCTGTTGAGGAGTTGTACTTTGCTTTAAGAGAATCTGTCAATGACAATTGAGACCACAACATACGAACTGAGTTTATAACCATACAATGCACTTGTAAAGGGGGCATGCGATCAAGGATAGGCTTGTAGATGTAGTAAATGATCAGGATGCCAACCGAGCCAGCACCGACTCAATTGCCTCAACGCCTCAAGCCACGATAAACATCAAGGATAATCAACCGACCCGCTATTGCGCAAAGCCAAGAACGCCCGCTCGCCAAGGAAAAAAAAAAGTAACGTCATGAAAGGAACAAGCTCAAAGCCATCTACCCAGGTCGGGGGGTATCATTTCAAGATCACAATCAAGATAACCAGAATAATTATCAATCCGATGATAGTCATCATACTCCAGTTCTCACCCGCCTTACGACGGATTCTGTCTATCCGCCGTCTCGCACCATCGAGACGAGTCTGGTGACGCTCAACATCCCCATCCATCCCATCAAGGAGTTGAACATGACCATCCAGCTCGTCCCCAATCTGAATACTCAGCTGGTGCTGTCTGCCAATGGATTCACCCAGCCGATCCAGCTGGTCATCCTGCTCGCGCATAGTCTGAGCGTGGTGGTCGTAGATCTGCTGATTGTCCATGCCCGACTGGTCCTGTCGCGGCGACGGCTCATCGCGATATGGGCGGAAGAGATGGCTGCGATTGCGTTCGTCGTCTTCGTCGATCTCATCTTGCACGGCTGCCGCGGCCGCAGAGCTGTCCATGAACCGGACGGATTTGGAGGAAGGGTGTTGGGGGATTGGCTGCTTGAGCTCGGGGGTAATGGAGACCGACGCCTGCGCCGGGGTATTCTCTGTGGGTGCGCCTTCCGTGCCGTAGAACTGGGTTGATAGGTCTTTGTATTGGGCTTGGAGAGGGGCGAGTTGGTCTTTCAGCGCGGCGGCGCCGGCGCCGTCGTGCGAGTTGGCTAGGCGGGTATGTTCGGCTTCCGCAGAGTCTATGCCCTCTCGGAGGGAATCGAGGGAGCGGGCGATCTCGCCATCTTGAGAATTGGGCTCGAGATCGAGGGAAATGGCGCGTTCTCGCTCCAGAAGAGATAGTTTGATGTGATCGGCGAGGAGGAATAGCTGGGAAGGGTTCGTCATGATGAGGTGTTGGGTCGCGTTGTCAGACTGTTGAGATAAATAGATTGAAGACGTATGGGCGATCAATTCGGGGAAAGGGCCTCCGATCAGCCACGCAGGATAGGTTTTGGTCTGTTGCGATGTTGACCAGTTGAGGTGGAGATGGTGAGACGAGAAGCGGAGGCAACAAGGCTGCGGATCAACCGCCTTTCCGCCTTTCGCCTCCCCTTGGATCCCCCGCAGTCATCCCGCCTTCTGGTCCAGCTTGAACATGTCTATTTCCTGCAAGCGTGCTCCAGATAGCTCAACTGATTGTTTTCTGACCTGCTGTCCTGCCTGTGGATACAACCTTCATGCTGCTCTACCTCGGTATCTAGCGCATGATCTGCATGAAGCCGCGTACTGATTCCGCATTCCTAGGAACAACACAGGGATTAAAAGCCCGTTGGTACCTTGCATCTATTTTGTGAGCCTTGCGATAGGCTTGTTATCCACACAACATGAATCTACAAGAGTTCCTGGCCATGGAGGAAACTCGCGACCGCGAGCGCGACGAACTAATCGACCTCCGCGGCCTGGATCTGATCTCCGAATACGACTCACACCTTATGTGCCCGATCTGTCACTGTCCGTTCGTTGAACCTGTCCGTCTACAATGCGACCATGTCTTCTGTGGGAGTTGCCTCAGTTCGGCCATCACCACCTTCCGCTCGGCCGACTCGGAGGAATTCCCGTGTCCCTCTTGCCGAAATCCCACCCAGACGGTGTCGGCTAGCGTACCCCGCCTGCTGATCAACATGTGCGACGAGATCCGGGTGCGATGTCCGTTGATCGCGGAGGGTTGTGAGGAGATCATACCGCGGGGCCATGTCCAGTCTCATGTCGAGAAGTACTGCGGGTACCGGCTGGTGCCATGTCCGGATACTTCATGCGATCAAGTGACACGGAGTAAAGATGTTGGAATGGATCAGAAGTGCATACATACAGTGCGACGATGCTCCCATTGCGAGGGGAATGTCTTAGAACAGGAATATGAGGTTTGTTCCCATGTAATTTCTCAGTTGTGTAGTAGCTGATCAGCATTATGTACTAGGAACATGAGAAAGAGTTCTGTCCAGTTCTCGAAGTCACTTGTAATGACTGCCAAACAGTTCTCTCTAGGGGAGCACTAGCGGATCACCTTGCAACATGCTCAGAGGTAGCGATCCCCTGCGCAGCATCCAAATACGCATGTCCGGTCAAGATCCGACGAGCAGACATGGCAACGCATGAGCAAAGCTGCCCTCTAGTTGCAATGAGTCCATATTTCGAGGCACAAAACACCCGCCTCAACTCCCTCGAACTAAGTGTGCGACATCTGCAGCAGCGCAACGAGATCTTCGAAGATGGAATCGCAAACATTCGATCCACCCTTGGCGAATCCGCACGCATAGCTGCAAGCGCTCACAGCGGTGGCCAGACTGGCAGGGAACAGCAACCTGCTCGCGCCGACTTCAACTCGGACGACCCGGCAGATATTGCTGCCAACATATTCTCATCCAATGCAACGACATATCTTCTCTCACTGCACGAGTCTCTCCGTGAAGAAGTCAGCCAGCTTTCGCACGCCATCACAGACCTAGATGCTCGAGCCAGCATGGCTATCATGAACGAATGCATGCGCATCAAGGAGGACATGGCCCACACGAATGCTGCAGTCAACAGCGTCCGTATGCAGGTACAATGGCTCATGAATCCTCGCCTGCACCAGGGAATGCGAGGCGCTGTCCGAACGAACACTGCCAATGAAGAAACGACGGCAGCTGGGCCAAGCCAAAGTTCTGCTCAATCGTTGGATCATCTTCGGCCGAGGCGGTCCAGTGATAGTGGACGTGAGGGAACGAAGTTGTGATGGTGGATCAGGACGTCTAATGGTTACGCTGCGTCGCTTCCATTGCATGCGAAACTCGTGGTTCTGGGCGTTACCGTGTAGTTAATGATTGATGATCGGGTTGTCTAGAAAGAGCCGTTTTGTAAATAGTTAACATACCTAATTCAATGGCTCAAGTTGCATCAATACGATACAAAGCATCTTCCAATTTATCAGATCTAGCCACTTGCTCAATTGGTCCAGATATTATATATTTGGCCAAGGCAAATGATCCCAATATAAAAGAATAATGATCAAGACGACCTACAATCAAGCATTGCGCACAGATCGCAGCAGACCCCGCCCGTCCTCCTACTTACTAATTGCCAACACACACATCGAATTTTGAAAAAAAAAGGTCGATGCCCCCGGTCATGGTTTTCAACCTGGTCAATGAATAAAAAAAAGATTTGGCAAAAAAGAAATCTCAGGATTGGTTTTTAGGAATAGCCGAACGCGGGGGTCGAACCCGCAGCCTTAAGATTAAGAGTCTTACGCTCTACCGATTGAGCTAGCCCGGCCGGGCTGTTATAATATGCTGCGATTTAATGCAATATAACGGAAGGTTAGCTAGGTGAACATGGGTAGTCAAGAGAAGCAGTGGTCAAGATAAGTTTTGTAGTTCTTATGGAAAGAAAGGTGGCTCCAGGATACTTTCTTGCGCACGAGGTCCCATCATGAATGGTCTAGTTAGTCGCTAGGCGGTTGCTGCTACTTGTTAGGTGCGTAGAGCAACCTTAGGAGCAAAGACTCGCAGAGGAAGAAAGGAGGGCAAGTAAGAGAGAGAAGAGAAAGAAAGTAAGTTGGGAGAGGAAGAAAGGGAGGAGTGAGATGTATACTTCAATGACTGGGATTGGTGGAAAAATGTCGGTCGGTAGAAAAAGCAAAAGCAATATTATGCACGAGGCGCATGTGGAGTTTATACAAAGGACATTGGCGTATTTGTGCTCAATTAAGCGATATGAGCAGCTATACTACACTGATGTAGGTAGGGTCCTCTCTACATTAATATACCAATGTACAGGCAGTAATCATTCACTTGCAACCCTAGGTCGCGAATGCCTCGCCAACGAGACCAATCTCTCAACAAAAGCCTGAGTCAAGTAAAATGGCGGAAAAGACCGCCCGTCCTCAGCTGGGTTGTTGAGACGGACCAAAAGCTCACTGATGTCTTCCAGTGTCTTGAGGTCCCTCGTGAACGTAGCTGAAGTTGGATCCGTGATGAGATACCGAAAGACAGAGAAAACGGCTGTGAGGAGAAACTGTGCGTGAAGCCTAAGCACGCAAAAATCTCGGGTCAGTCTACATACCAAACAGACAGAGAAAGAGGGAGAGTTGCTTACCAGAAAGTGTGATCATTAATGAATTGCCGAACCCGCCAGATATAGATCAGCGAAGACCGAGCAGCCTCAAAACACAGCTCAGCACTAGACGGAAGCGGCGACCAGCTCTGCGGCGAAGGAATTCTGCAAGGGCTGCTCGCGCCGTGAATTTTTCCTAGGCAATAGTAATATTCCAAATGGATGTTCACACCGCGGATACTGAGATCGTGGAACAGATAGTCCGGTGCGCTTTCGGTAGCGAACGCATCTGGTCGACAGTCGACCGGATACCCCAGGTTCAAGTCGCTCAGTTCTTGGTCTAGTTCGCGGATGTGTTGGAGGCGTCTGGCTTCTGGGAGTCCCTGGCTATGCACGGAATATAGTAACCGGAAGATCTTGGATTTGAGGAGAGAAAAGCGGAGATCGGACGGGAAGAGAAGCTCCTTGGATGACAAGGGCTTCATGTAGAAGTGGCGGGCGGAGGTCTCTTGGGCGTAGGTCGTGGGTAGATCTAGATCGCAGTCGGCGTCGTTGATCAAGGGTGGTTGGGATTTTCGGATAGAGAATTCTTTGTCGACGGCATAGCAGTGCCAGAACAGTGCTCGGAGATGTTGGCTTCGCTGGTCGGTCCGATGTATCTCATGGGGTGTTTGTATTCTGTTAGCGCCGAGATTGTAGATGAGTTGAACTGCGATACCGAGCAGTAGTTCTGCTGCCTGCGGTCTGCCGAGAGGAGCGATATAGAGCATCTATGGCCACAGATCAGATTTGAAGGCATCAGCGATACGGGATCCACGCGAGAGACTTACTAATATTGTCACCGCTTCCAATGTTCTTATATCCGGAGGTTCGAGTAGCATTTCAGGAAGCAAAGTTAGCACTGCTTGCAAATAAGCATCTGGGTCAGCGCCGGCAAAAGCACGCTCAAGCCGATGGATGTTGGTGATCATTGCAGCAAAAGCAACCAGACAAGCACGGTTTGCTGTCCGAGTCATGTCTGGCGGCCGTTCCAAGATATTTGCATTCAGTAGGATCTGCACGGCCTCGACATCGACAATGGGGAATATGGAATAGAGCCCATTTTTATCAAAGTAATCCAAACACTTCTGGACTAGACCAGACTCGGGCCATTTGATCCCAATCACTCTCTTTGTCGATTTAAGCTGTTGGGATTGAAACGATTGGGTGACCTCATGAGCGAAAACATCCACGTTGAACGTACAACCCGTTTGCTGTTGGATGAGCGAGTAAACAGATGCTCTTTGCGCGGAGAGAGCACCGCCAAGCCCGCAGTACGAGATGTGCCATTGGAAAGCTGCCAACGCGGTATCAAAATCATGCGTGTCGGGAAGATAAGTTACCGTTGCCGCTGAAGATGCCTGGGAGGGACTTAGCGAGCATGGAGAGGATCCTCTGCTCGGAGAAGGGACGGGTAGCCCTCTCTGACCATGTCTTGTGGATTCTTTAAGTCCGAGCAAGGTCGCCTCTAATTCCCGGACCCGAGCTTTGGCATCGGCAAGCTCTCTGCGACCCGAGTATTAGCGATTGTTCGAGACCGCCCAATGAGTATGATAATCTTACTGTCGGGTGCTCTTCCGATGTTGAGATAAAGCTTGAGAGAAAGTACATGGCAGTCCCGCAAGGTGACAGTTTTCACATGCAGGCTGGTTCTTATCACAGCGGATCTGTGTGCAGGTATTAAAATAAGCTCATGCCACAACCTTGGAAATCTCTGGGCAATCCAATTGCAATGTGTATGTTACCTTTCGGCGTCGACATAGATCGCACGCGCTCCGCCCCTTTCCGCCCCGTGGGCCTGTGGCGTCGTCCATAAGCGATGTCCCAAGTCCCCTTACAGCTGTTAGGGCGGCGAGCCTTTCCAGTCATCATAGGGGCAAAGGATGGGGAACTGTGACTGGAGGTCGGAAGAAGAGCTTGTTCATTACCGCTGAATCATCAGGCTCCATTTGGGCTATCTATCTTCAGAAACGAGCCTATTGAGATGATGAGGAGGCCACTCCACTTTCTGGCAGCCACTGAGATCGACGGAAAGGGAAAGCCAAGACTGCTTTAGCTAGCGCCAAGACCTATAAATCAGATGAGTCAGCGGGATGTTTTGCTCCGACGAATATAGATCTGATCTAGCTGCGAATGTACGAAGTGCATCTTCTGGTTTCTATTCGGTGTCTTCATAGGTGCATTCTGCTCTCATAGTTGCAGTTCAATTGTTCGTTCTTTGCGTGGTTCAATATCTTCAAATAGCGACAAGTACTCGCGCCGTTTCTTGATCTTAAAGTGGTTACAAAGGTGGATCGAAATAGATCGAAGCATACTGAAGACAAAATGTGATTGATTAAGTAACAAAGAAGCCAATCTAATAGCAAACGTAACAGCAACCGCTTTCTTCAAATCAGAAGGACGTGAACCGATATACACCCATGCAACCAATATCTATGTATCCGCTTGTTAAACCGATCAAGCAGACGGGACAACATCGAGATAGAAAGTACCATCCCATTTACACTGCTCCAAAGGAGACTCCTGCTTCTCGCATTTCCATGAGCCGCCATTCAGCGTGGCCCTTCCGGTCGCAGAGCCGTTTACACGGGAGACACCAAATTCGAAGTCTTCAACATTGTAGATGCCATTCGGGAGGTGAAGCTGGTATGCCTTGTCGGCGCAGTCGTAGCTCTTGTTGCCGGCCATACCAATAGACCTGTAAATACGTTAGTATCAATCAATGTCTTGCTATCTGGACCAGTGTAGGTTCCGGATAGCGATAATGATGTGGGAGATCGGTAGAACATACCAGTAGGAGGAGCATGTGGTCTCAATGTTGGTGTTCGGGTCCTTGACTTTGAAGCCAAACAGGGCAGTCTGTGGGAGGCTTGTGCTGTAGATTCCGGCGTTGAGACCTGTGAGCTCCAGAGGCTTCAGAGTAGCGGTGGGAGCAGCGAGGGCGGAAGTGGCAGTAGCCAGGACGAGAGCGATGATCGAGGTGGTCTTCATTTTGCTGAATTGATGGCTGTTGCTTGATTGCTTAGGTGTTGTTTATATATTGAGAGTGCAGTTGATAGTGCAGTTGAGATAATTGTAGATGTTGAGGTTAGATCGTGGAGGTTGACGACCTTCTTATACCTCTCAAATCACATATATCTATACTTGCTGCGGCGTCCGACTGAAACATAAATACGAAGGACAAACACGCAAGACCACTGCCATGACTGAGTGTTGACGTAGAGTTACATTGTCATCATCGCAACCCAACCCTATTTGCAACTCCAGAATCTCGAACAATAATCTCTGTTTGGACGTGTCGTTGAGACATAGTCGGGCGCCGTAAATCAACCGACGCCGGACTGGACATCAGGCGATCCGCTGATATTCAATGAGAATGGTGTCTGTAGATCTCTGATGATCCCCACCGCGTATTCGGTTGGCAGGCTATTGGGCCCCCCCCCCCCCCCCCCCCCCCCCCCCCCCCCCCCCCCCCCCGCTGACCCCGTGAACTGCATTAGGCGACCAGTCTGAGGTACACAGCCCTATAGTCACAGCTCTGTGTTCTAAAAATACCTTCTGTACTATCTGAGTCTTATGACGATGAGTTGTTGTCTCAGTTGGATATTCACCTTTAGAACTGAAGTGCAGTGAACTAACTGTACGTTGAAATAGAATTAAGCATTTTGTTTTGTGTTACTTCCAAGCCCTAAACAGTTCTCCGTACCCAAATTTAGCCCGCGGTTTATACACGTAGAAACCTTAGATTTCTAAAAGGAGAGAATCCTCCTATAGACCACCGGAAAGGGTTAATACCTATCCAATCCTACTATCAGAACTACAGCTACAACTATGCTATGCAAGGGGGATTGATAGCGAACGCCAACTGTATTCATTCAATCGATAAAGGAAACATCTATCCAAAAAGAGCGTTCTATGAAAGTCAAAAATTGTCAGCCACACTTAGCACACTTACCATACTTACGAGAAAGCCATTCAGTATACGATGGGCTTTATGTAAGGTCCAAACCCTCCAACGAGGAGGGCGTTTGCTCCACTACACATCGAGAGCACCAGGGAATAAAATCAAGGGGACCGAGCACGAGGTGGAGAGCGGCCGCGAGGAGGAGAACGACCACGACCAGGCCTACGACCTTGGTTAGGACGAGAAGGAGAACGAACCCGAGGCAAAGACGGACCTGGAGACTCATTCCGAGGTCCCACTGGTGAATGTCGAGGCCGACCAGCAGGCGAAAGGGAATCATCCCGCTCCATATAAGCAGGCGGCATAGGGGACAATCGATGGTAAGGAGGAGGCGGCGTCGCAAACTCACGCCGACGCCGACGCGCTGGCCGCAATACAGGAGGGGGATTCCTCGTCGCAGCCAGCAGCTCTGCGATACTACGCGCACTAAGCCCCCGTCCAACGGTACCCATATAGAGCACAACTACAAAGCTCATAGTGTCGGCGAAGTCCCCGTGATGCACAAACTCCAGCAGCGTCAAGAGCTGGAACCGAGGGTTGGGACGAACATGATCCGGAGTCTCCTCGATAGTGAAATTGCGCTGTTGGTTTTGGTGGTGTGCTACGAACACGGCCAGTTGAGCGGGTGGGGCTGGGATATCTAGTAGGCATCGAGCAGCGCCTTCGACCTGAGTGACGCGCTCCCGGATCTGGGTCCACTGGGCGCGATAGTGCCGCTCGAAGATGCGAGTCCACTGTGGGTCGAGGCCGCACTCTGAGAGGGCGGTGCAGAGGTTCCAGATGGTGTAGTTGTCGTTGATCCACTCGTCGATAGCTACCGATGGCCAGGGGCCGCGCGATCCCTCTCGTCCTATATGGCAGACGACGAGTGGCTGCTCGTCCGCCTGTAGATCTGCGACTGATCTACCGGCGAGCTCTGCGACACGGGCCCAAGTGTTGTCAGCTGACATTGTGTAAATAGATGTGTTACAAGAATCTTACAGATGGATTGTAGTAGACCTTTTACTGTGGCAGTGTTGAGAAGAAGAGAAGAGGAGGATGATGCCTGTTCTCGGCTCGGGGAAGGGACCGACTTATATAGACCACCCCGGAGTGTACAACAGCGGAGGCGAGAGACAATGCCTTTGGCATGATACAAAGACTTGAGAGGCCATTGAACTCCTTTGTGGTAATATCCGAGGACAAAGCTATTGCCATTACCAGGGAGGTCATTGAGCCCTTTGTTGAACAAGGCTCAGCATTAGACGGATCAGCATAGCAGAAAATCAGGAAGAATAGAAAGTGGAAAAGATCAAACACGATTAGAGGTTCGACAATGAACTCCCGAGGTCCACTACTTACTTAAACAACTCAGCATGGCCTTCCGAGTACAGCTACTAGTATATGTAGATGCTAAAGATTGCGATAGCTAATACCATTGCGGAGTATCAAAAGAATAATGCAAGCTGGAACAAACATGGTAAAGGGAAGAACACATGCTCAGCCTCCTTCTCTTGCGATCCGGTGGCAAGAAAAGATTTGCGACTTCGTAACGCGGGTGGAAACATTGTTCAAGGGATTGACGGACGGGGCCAAGGTTCCCCGGGACACCGCACCAATGGGACGGTCAGAGGCGCCCGTGGGGATCTCCGTGGACCCCCACGATCGTGGTCGCCTTGGCACCCTGAGCCGTACCACGGGCGGTGCCGGCGGGTGCCGCGGGCTCAGTCTCCGAAGTTTAGAGCAGAAACAGAGATGTCGGAAGGACCCTCCCGCTCCGCCTTCTTCTGGCGCTTGTCCTTGGGAGAGTGGCAGAGGTCTTCGTCCGAGGTTTGGGGGCTTTCGCGGCAGCTGTTGACGAACTCCTCATCGTGGCTAGATTGGCATGACCAGCGACGCAGCATCATCAGCCACGCGACAACATTACCAGCAGCATCGTCGGCCACGCGACAACATTGACCAGCAGCATCGGCGACCTCACCAAGTCGCCATCGGCTGAGCAAGGAACAATGGGTGAGACATGAGGGATACGCCAAATTGTTGAGGTATGGGTTGATGCTTCACCATTATTCTTCCCAGCCTGCGACTGACTGGGAGAGTGATGATTCCCCAGCTTCAAAGACACGGCGCTCATGAGTGCTCATAACCTGTGAGCAGAGATCTAGAAGGGTCGCATTGGTGGGTGCCAATATCTGCGGGTTGCTCTGGCACCCTCCTGAGCTAGGGCCTACATCGTTTTCCTTCCCAGCCTGCGGCTGACTGAGCGAGGGATGAAGAGGAGCGGCGATGCCTGTCGCTTGGTGGGTGCCGAAGAGTGCGCCTTCATCTCTATGGCTGGCTTCACCCGCTTGACGGACTGCGTAACGCGTCGAATCAACGACCCCTAAAAGGAAATGCAAGACATGTTAGCAAATCGGGAGCGAATAGCCAAGAACCTGTATATAACTCACCTGCTCCACATTACCCTCTTTCTCTCGCCACTATATACAGAATGAATGGATATATTGAAGCCTCTGGGCTCTCTGGCCCAGGCTTCTCAAGCAAGAATTTCAGAGCAATTTCCCACGAAATTGACTCATTTGGGTGGGGGTTTCGCCGGGAAAGACGTCCATACATCTTCCAGTCACAATCACCCAGCATGTTGCATGTTATCCACCAGCCCACGATGCCGGGCTGCTGTGATGAATATGCAGCCTCGACCGAGGGCCGAGAGAATTGGACTTAGTGGTGAGCAGAAGTGGAAGTGGTTCTCATTGGTGAAGAGCACCAGAGAACCATAAAATACGAGCAGGAATGAAGGGAAAGAATTGATGAAGGACTCGAGTAATCGAAGGATGAGATAACTGTAGAAGAAATTCATTCAGAAGAGATCGTTGGAAGAGATAGGAAGAGTTAGGACAAGGCATACTTGCTTGTTGGTGGACCGGCCCCACCTGAACCTTTCCTACCATTTGCAGGACCTGCTATCTGCAAGCAAACTCCGTAGGCATCTCTGTTACTAAGAGGTCTTTCTTCTGACCTCCATAATTGGAGGGTTGATGCGGTCGCGAGATCGACCGCAAGCTTTGAGGGGGAGAAGACGTAACAAAGAGAGCGAAAGAGCTAGGAAGAGAGGATAAGAGAGGATGTGAAAGGGAGATGCGAGGTAGCGGCAAAGACAAGGAAGAGCTGAAGGAGCGAGATGAAGGGTAAGGGGCAGGTATATAAAGGGAGATGATAGGATATGAGGACAGATAAATGAGAGGACGAGATGATACATGGATATGTACCTCCTCAATATGTTGGGATCTAAGGGATGTCCCATTGACATGATCCCATACCCACTTGTCATAGGTATGAGGGAGAGACGATAGGGGAGGAGATGCGAGGAGATGAAAGGAAGGTTGTCGGGGAGAGAGAGTGGTAGAAGAAGGAGGAGGTCTTTATAGAGGGACACAGTGCCTAGGGAGTAGATGCCCCCCGTGAGGTTATTTGTTCAATTTAAATCTGCATAGTTCGGATGAAACTCGCATCAAACCATATACATAGATTCACATCCACATCTCTGCTATGAACACAAACAGCAACTTAGGTTAAATACAATCACAACCAGCTCGCTATTTCACTCTGGTGTTATACTCGCCTTATCTTCAATAACCCGGTCGACCGTAGCCATGCGCATTGCCATGGCCACTAGGTCCCTGACCATACCCACCAGGGGGACCCTGGTGAGAACCGTGTTGGTGTTGATTGTGGTCACCATGTGCTGGTGGACCACCAAAGTGGCCCTGCTGCTGTCCATATCCTGGCGGGTTCTGGGGGCCTCCGAAATGCTGTTGTTGGTGTCCATGGTCCTGATAGCCGTGACTCTGCTGAGGAGCATACTGAGGCTGGCTGTAACCGCCGTAAGACTGTGTAGGAGGGTGCGAGGCTTGGTGACTACCTCCGCCCTGGTGACTCTGGTATGAGCTGTGCTGAGTCTGCTGGGGCTTTTCGTCGGTTGACGAACCGCCAGAAAGGAGGTTTGAGAACTTGCTCTCTAGTTTGCTCAGATTGGAGATGCCCGGAATGGGGAGGCTGGAAAGCTTATCCCAAGGCATGCCAGAGGAGCTGCTGCTTGACTGCTGCTGGTGGCTCTGCTGGTTGCTTTGCTGAGGGCGGTATGATGAGTGGCTGGCCGCTGAATGTCCACCAGACTGTCCGTGGCTATGGCTTTGGCCTTGGCCGAGAGAAGTACCGCTCAACGCTGGGAATCCGCCATGGCTGCCGCCGTGAGTGTGACTCACTCCGCCAGTGTTACGACCGGATCGCACGCCCTCGGAGCTGAGAATGGAATCCAGGGAAGCGCCACGGTCTGGACGGGCACGGGCCCATTTCTCGACTGCCTCGAACATTGTACGGTGGGCATCGTTGCGCATGTTGCGCAGCGCTGGGTGGTGGAAGACTTGCATGCAGTCCTCCAGAACCTCCTTCTCAGAAACATCAAGGTGTTGCCACGCATACAAAATACGAGGCGCAACGTACTCCACAATTGCAGAGGCGACCCGTCCGGCGGGCTCATTCAAAATGTTGGCGAAGTGGTCCTTGGAAAGCAACGAGTGCGTGGGGTCTGTGCAGTGAGGATCAGTCCATGGCTCGTACTGGTGCTTGCCGGAGGCATCAATAACGCCTGCTGATCCAGTCTGCAAAGACGAAGAAGCGGCCTTGATCAGAGGTCGAATGAAAGGTGCTAGAAGCGACATGATGACAACGGTCAGAGTCTCGGAGATCTTCTCCACGAGTGACTCCAAGCCCGGAATCTTCTCGATGATCGAGTTCAAGCTCCGCATAACCTTATCCCGGAAGGCCAAAATCGGATAGATCTTCGCGACTGTTTCTTGTGGGTTGAAATCAGACGCCTTAGAGCTGGCGCCTGAAGATTGGGTTGGTCCGGCACGAGACCGCTCCTGGTAATTGGAACCAGTGTGCGCATAACCCGAGTCGAGACTGCGGCTCGAATTGGCCGATTTCTGTGCTTCCGAAGATCTCTTCAGAACCTCGGCCTCGCTGACGAGATCCCTGGTGCCCGGGATCTTGCCCAACAAACCAGTCAAAGCATTGAGGGAGTTGTTTGACTGAGCGTTGGTTTCGGCATCACCGAGGGCAATGTCCATTTCATTGACCTCGGATTGGGTGAAATGATCGTTTGCCTCTCCCAGAACGGAGTGGAAGAAGTCAACCATACCAAAGGTTCCCGTGATAAGCGGGAACACGCGATGTCCTTGGAGGTTCATCTCCGTGGCCGTGCCCGTGTGCGGGAACACGTGCTTGAAACCAATCTCGCGCAGCACCAGCTCAACGTAGTTGGTGTGTGCGGCGAAATCCTCCAGAGTGTGCAGTCCCTGGCCCAAGCAACGGAGCGCTTCGCACAAGTCCTCCTCCTTGCCCTTCTGATGTCCGCCATTGGTGTAAGTCCGTCCATAGTGGATACTGCGGCCAAGACTGTACTTGATATAAGCCGAGCTAGTGGCCCAGTCACCTCTCTCATTGGCAATGTAGTTCTTCATACCGGTCTTGGGGTCGATTTCGAGCTCAATGGCCCGAACGGGCGGGCGCAACCGCTTGTCATACTGGCGGGCGTCTTCGTTATCGGCATAGTCCTTAGGGTTACTGCAATCAAGATCAATCAGTATATAGAAACCATCTTGCAGACTTGAGCTGGACTCACTCAATGTGTTCTTCGGGGCGGTAGACACCCAAGCGTTCAGAAGTGACCTCGAATTCAGCGGTAGCATAGCCGAAACTCAGGAACGAGAGGACCCACACGAGAATGCGGATAGAATCGGCGGGCAGACTTTTAAGGGTGCCAACATCCATTGCCTGCGAGCTGCATAACTAATTAATATGTTGCCCGCGATAAATACTTGACTCTTTGCAGGGGTTACTCACTAATCGCGAAGCCAGTTACCGAAGTAAACACGCTTGACCATGGTAGAAGTCCATTTATGGCCAGAGATGAAAGCCAGCGTCTTGAGGACATCTTCGATATCGCCATGGCGCCAGTTCTTGCCTTCAACGGTAGAGATAGAGGCGATGTTTCCTGCTCCGAATGCATGCACTTGCGGAAGTATCAGGAGCAGCACCAGTAGAGCGGAGCCCACATTGAGGAGGGGCATGGTGGGGGGAAGATTTGCGCCGACGTTGTATTTTCCTCAAAACTTGAGGCGTGGATGAAACGTCAGGAGAGCACAGTCAAGACTAGATATTGAATATACCACAGGCAACAGCGTTCTAGGGAAAGAAGATCGAGTGCACTCAAACTGTGGAAAGGATTCAGCCCTTTGGGTCTTGGCAGATCTTGGCACTTGGCGATCCCAATGACGTTGTGTTCAGGCAGGAATTGCATAAAAATAGCTGTTTGTCTTATGTTCTGTTTATTTTTGTCTATAAGTAGTAGTCTGTATGTAGTCTTAGTGTAACCATGTTTCTTTTTAAGCATTTCGTTTGTATCAACAAACATCCTACAATATATCCCATACAAAGAATACTACATCCCCACACATAGTGCCCTAAAAAGGTACATGGAAAGGTCACATTCTGGATCCACGGTAGTATTGACAAACTAAGTCCCCCATTACTCAAAATGCAACATAACATCCATGGATCTTCGTATTCAACCCCACAGATATAACCCATATAACCCCCATTCCCCCAACATCTTCAGATCCCCAGATCTTAGATCCGATCCTTCAATACTGACACTCTCTTCACCACCTCCCATCTACCCCTCACCAACAAAAATGTCAACCCCACACCTGGACGCCCTCCAACGCGACGGCTTCGTCGTAGTCCGCAACCTCCTAACCCCAACCGAGGTATCACACTACCGCGACATCGCAACCAAAGCAACAACCCTCACGCGCACCGGCAGCTGGCCACACTTCCGCACCGTCCCCAAACAATTCCCCCCATGGCCCACAACCGTACCCCCGGCCTCCGAGGGCGGAATCTGGGGCGTGCAACACCTAATGCACCCCTCAATGCCAGGCCGCGACAGTTTCGCGCGCTGCTACTTCTCACCCACAATCCTCGCCGTCGCCGAGGAGCTAATGGGCGTCCAGAAGAACGATAGCACCGACGCCGAGCCCCTCGTCATGGAACTTTTCAACTTGCTCGTCGCGCCGGAAACCAAGGACTTTGAGCTCCGCTGGCACCGCGATGATATCTCCGAGAACGCTACGGCCGAAGAAGAGCTGGCCCAGCTGGCGGCTAAGGCGCCCGGAGGCCGTCAGTCGCACTGCCAGTATAATCTCGCGCTGTGTCCTGATGCTTCGCTGATTGTTGTGCCGGGGACGCATAAGCGTGCGCGCACGCAGGTTGAGCGTGATGCGGATCCCTATGCGGCTTCGTTGCCGGGTCAGTTGGTTGTTGAGTTGCAGCCTGGTGATGCGGTGTTTTATAATAGTAATATTTTGCATCGGGGTGTTTACAAGGGGAAGAGTGAGGGCGGGGAGGAGACGAGGTTGACTTTGCATGGAAGTATTGGGCTGAAGGCTTCTGGTGATGGGGGTGATGGTGATGTTGAGGAGAAGAAGAAGGTTAGGGCTACGGCGGTGCTGCAGCATGGGGTTGGGGCTTGGGTTCATCGTGAGGATGCTGCTTTTGGGCTTGGGGAGAGGGCTGAGAAGATGAGGGCTAATCTTGTGGAGATGGGGACTGGAGAAGGAATTGGGTTCTCTTTGCAGGGATAGCACGTATCTCTCTGGGATCCGTGAATATTGTTCTTAGTAGCATGTCTTTACTACTTGGTCTGCTCATGACCGCGCATAGCACAGAATGTACATGATCATATACGTACTTGGTTTTCCCTGGCGGGTGGAGTTTTTTCTATTCGAGCTGCTACTTTAATTAGGGCGCCTAGACCATCGAGCTAGACTCCAGAGTAGATATTAGCATGATCTTTGCTTCAGTCGCTTGCGTTGACGATGGGGGCGGGCTCGCGACCTAGAAATATCCTCAATGTACGCTAGACGAGGTAGCACGAAATTTCAGTGTAACCTAGGAGATATATGATGTGTAGACAAAAGCTCATAGCGAAGATCCCGAGCGTGGTAGATAGGGCATCAAATTAACCTGCCATGCGTTGCACCCAACTGCAACGCGGGGAAATAGACAGGGGTATGTGGTCCTCTGAGAGCTTATCTTCTGAGATTGATGTTACATCTCTTATAATCTACGCAGCTTTAGCTCACTTTATCCACTCGTGGACGTCGATCTTGCGCTTTGACTTGACTTCGGTTAGGAGTCTGATAGATATTTGCGGGGATATCACATGACTATAATTGACATGATTGGACAGTTCCAGCATGCACTAGTCCACAAATAAACTAGTTCAAGTCTCCCTCAGCCAAACGGACTCCACTGGGCAATCCAAATATTTGACCAGCACTGTCAACCACACACGACTCAGTCCCACCATTACCCGAGTTGCGAGTCAAACAGCCCCCGGAAATGGTATTGCGCAGATGACCGGTAATATAGTGATCCCAGGTAGTAGCAGCACCACCATCACACGTAGCGAGTGAAACCTCGCCATTGTCTCCCGCAGCAAGACAAACAGTCACATCCGACAGAGGACTCAAGGCCACCTCACTGTTATCGCCAGTCGCTGCCACGTTCCAGACCTGCGAGTCCGAGGCATTGCATGTTTCGAAACTAACAGTCTGATCAGTAGAAGCGGTCAGACAAAGACCAGAGGGAGTGTTGAAGACCATTCCGGTAGGGATGGTTTTAGCACAGCTTTCAGGCAGCGCGATGCGGTAAACGACAGAAGCATGGGAGTCGAGTTTTATTTCGAAAACAGATCCAACGGTTAATGCTTCGCCGGTCACGAGATCGCGCGCGGCATACTGGCAGTCAGACTCGGATGACAATCCCAGACGCGCGAGGGAGACGGTCGTTGTGGCCGTAGCGGCACCGCGGTTTAGGACCGTGAGCAGCCTGTCTCCGTTTGACAGGGAGCGGGACAGGACATCGAAGGTTCCGTCGCGACTGACGAGGGCAGCCTGCTGCGCCAATGCGTCCTGGTCGACCTCGATGAGGGCCTTGTTGCTGAGAACTGCGATGTCCTTATCCGAGAGGTCGGGAATATAAGCACTGATAATCAATGGCGCGGAGAAAGAAGCCCAGAGGCTGAACTGGGATTGCTTCTCATCCTTAGTTAGACCCGGGTGGTCAGGGATCAAGAAATCAGGGTCATTATAGTAGCCCGGCTGTTGATAGCGCACTAGAAGCGCGTGGAAGTCGTAGTTATTCATAATACTATCCCAGCCATTGCCGCCCTCATAGACAACAACATCTGTTGAGTGCCGTGCCAGCTCCCCGTAGCTCGGGACCCAGTTCATGACGACCGCCCAGTCCGACGCGTTGCCTGAGAAGTACGCAGGTGCGGACTCGGAAAAGATCATCGGCGTTGGCAGGGCGCTAAGCACATCGTGCCACTCGCTGTAGCGGACACGGTACTCCTCGCGCAAGGAGCGACCTTCCTCAGCCCAGACATTGCATCCGTCCAGCTTAAGGTAGTCGATGCCCCAGCTGGCGAAGAGTTCGGCATCTTGCTTCTCGTACCCGTAGGAGCCTGGGTAGCCGCCGCAGGTCAAGTTGCCGGCGTCTTCATAGATGCCGAGCTTGAGCCCATTGCTTGTCATGTAATCCGCCAGCCAGGGGATGCCATGCGGGAACTTGACGGTGTCGGTCTCTAGCGAGCCGTCCGCAGCGCGCTCTTGGCGCATCCAGCAGTCGTCCAGGGTAAGACGATCATAACCCGCATCGAGAAGACCACGGGTCACCATTGACTGTGCTGTATCCGTGAACAGCGTCTCGTTCAGATCGCACATGAAGCGAGCCCAGTTGTTGAAGCCCATTGGGGGCGTTGGGAGCACTTCCGGGTTTTGGATGGAGGCTTGCACTCCAAGGAGCAGGGGACTCATTAGGAGTCCAGCCATGCCCGAAGCTGCCCGGGCTGTAGAGGAGTGTGCTTTCATGGTGTATTTGCTGCAATACGAGTGTATAGACAAGACGAGACCTCACGAGATAGGCCGTAGGAAGCTCTGATGAAGCGAGATTAGAGTTAGCTGAGGCGCAATGTTGCACGGCATGACGGGCCGATTTATGCAAGCCAGGAGCTTCGCTTCACTCAAATGTTGTCAAGAAGTTCCCCGCATCGATGTCGCATCTCATGCAATCTGCAGGGGAAGTCGCAAGCAGGTGCGACGGTACCATCGATATGTAGTGCATGTTGATGCACCTCCCTTGTAGAATTAAAAGACATTGATGAAGTACCATAATAGCAGATAGATGAAGTTGTAGACAGTACCTCGGCAGAAGGCCCCTGTCGAAGTGCCTGTCGAAGTGCATACTAAATCCCGCTTGAAGATCTGCACGACAGACACACGATCCTCACAAGAACTTCCGAAGCGCCGTATCCAATCAAATGTCTGTACAGCTTCGCCTGCAGGACCATCGGGGAGGAGAAAAACATGGAAAAATGCGATAGATCACATTATGCAGTGCCATTTCCCCTCCAATCTCCCAGCCTATCTTAGCCCTGTATTCCTGCCCACACCTGGTGCAGGCGTAGCTGAACCCTGCATGGGCGATAGGATGCAAAAAACTGGACTTTTGAGTGGAACCCTCATTTCTCCCCCACCTAAAAATTAACGGTTTCTCCGAATTCTTCAAGTCTTCCAGAGGGTATTCCTTGAAAAGAAACATACCCTGTATGTAACCTGGAGCTTAAGAAACAAGTGGTATTCGTCGCAATGCCCCCCGACGCGAAGACGAAGATCCGCCCGCAACAGTCGTGCCACAGATGTCGCGAGCGCAAAGTGAAGGTACAATCTGGACATATTATCCCTATCGCATTGACACCTATCCCGTCTCTGTCGCTACTACCTTGACTTCCGACTCGTTCAAAACTAATCATCCAACTCTCACCACCAGTGCGACCGCTCCATCCCCTGCAACGGCTGCATACTCCGCGGCGAAGAAGCGGAATGCACATACCTAACGACAGCCGAGGATCGCGCCCACATTAGCCAGTCTGAGATCATCAATCGATTGCGTCGCGAACTCGTACAGCTGCGGGAACACTTGAACCAGGGCCCGCGAGAGCAGGGTTATAGCAAGCGCCCGAGCCCGGACCAAGGAAGTGGGAAGAGCAGGAGCTCGAACCAGCAGGCTCCTGCGCATACGAGTTACGACAACAGGAACGCGGACAGCTATGGCCACGGCCATATCTCTGGTTACATGACTGGCGCTGGCGCTGGTCCCTCTTCGTGCCGAGGCACCCCGGATGCCGGTGATGACGGCTGGCGCGGGTCGTCGCCGTCCTCGCCGGTGACGACGATGACGAATTCGGCGATTGTCACGAGTCCTGACAGTACGGGGAGCGAAAGTGGCGCCCGGTCGGCGTCTGTCTCGTCGCGGTCAGTCTCTGCTTCTGTTTCGGCCTCGGCTTCGGCTTATCCCGTCGGGTCGGGGTATGTGCCGCAGATAGCGGAGTTGGATGAGTCGACCACGCTTGACCAGCTTGCTTGTGGAAGTATGCTATGGTTTTTCCCCAACCTATTTTGATGCCTGTGCTAATTGCTCATAGATTATCTGGAAGACACAACAATGTCTGGTTGTTATGCGGGAGGTATGGGCTTCGCTCCAGGGAACGTGTCCGGAACAGTCCCAGTCCCAATGCAAGGACTCCCAACACACGGGCTACATTCGCAGGATGAAATGTTGGGCCTGAGTCATCCGCCACTATATGGGACCGATGGCTCTCAGTATCTACTCGACGGAGGCAAAACGCTGCCATACTACCCCGCACAAGATACGCACTATGCCGCACCATTACCGACATCAACAATCACACATTATGGAAAAGAATATCCAATATCAAAAATTGAAAATGACAGACATGATTCATATCATCAGTGGGGTGTAGACGCCTACGGCAATTCGAATCCGAATCCGAATCCGAATCAATTCCCGCAGCTGCATTCGTATCAAACTCCGGCTCATTATTCAAGTATCAACGCCTTTACCAACATGGACGTCGGCGCGTATTCAGATCCAAACTTCCCTCTGCCCACCCCGACACTCGTGGCAGGCGATTCTTCGAGCCATGCCAGCCCCAGTTCTCAGGACCGCCCTTCACCAACGACGATCATGAACTCTATGCCGAATTCCTGGAAGGGTGAAGGAAAACAGGAACTGCTAGAGATCCTGCTGCACACGATTGGCAGCTGCGATGAGGAGCAGTTGCCGCAGGTGATTCAGGTCTTGCGGATGAGCCCTTCGCCCGAGGAGGCTGTTTCGGGGGTTTGTCGGGTTCTTGGGATTGGGAATAGGGCGATAACCATGCCATGATCTCATCGGCAAATTCATCATACCCTAAACTTGGGTTGTGGATCTGATCGAGAGTAGTTTCGCATGCCTTGATTCCGGTCTTCGCCGACTGAATTTTGGCTTGAGTGATTCGGGTCAGGTTCAGAGCCAGCCTCTGGAAAGATCATCCAGTGGATGTCGATCACAGCGCGGGTCGCTGGTTAATACCAGGCGATTGATGGAGAGTGTCTTGGGATATGACCATCTCAGTGAATCACCTCATCGCCCATCCTCTCACGCATCACGATATTGGCCATGTCCACATGAAATATGAACATATATGAAGCAAATCAGTCTAGTACATAGGAGACTTTATACAATAATTCGCAGAATTATCATCATCCAGCCTTGACTCATATCGTCAGGCAAAGAAGTCGACAGAGTCGGGAAATGTCGATAGAGATGGAGGGATTCACTTTCACTTTTCTAATCGTGGGGGTATCATTGTCATAACTTCGTTGCATGGTCGCACGCCAAAAGTATCAAGCAGCCTCCGAATTAGGAGAGTCCTCATCGAAAGGTTTCTGCCCGTAGACAAAGTGGAAATGCAGATAAAGATGGTACGAGCTGCTCACCAGCTCCGCCCGCACTTTGTCCATATACTCCTGCGCATCCTGGTACGAAAATCCCAGAACACGAGTGAACAGCGCCAGCGTGTACGGCTCGACGACTTCCAAGATAGTCACCTTGCCAATACGACCGATCTCTTTTAAGCGGCGATTCTTAGCCCAGCCACCAACAGGACACTGGACAAACAGTCAGTACGCGAACATCACAGCCGACAAACTATCGACAAAACAGACAAAAAAAAAAAAAACACACCTTGTAAATATCATCCGCAACATTCACAAACCCCTGCTCAACCATCCACCCCGAAATCTTCGACGCAATATTCATTGGCTTCCCAAACTTGTTACTAGCCTGATTCAACAATTCCTGCCACCCATTGAGCGCCGTCGCCCCCTCATGCGTCCCATCATCCGAAAGCGCCCACGTCTCAAACTCCTGCGCCTCAAACCAACCCCCCGGCTTCAAATGCTGATAAGCCTGCTTCAGCAACCTCGGCCAATCCCCAATACCGCCACCCATCGACCGCGCATGAATATAATCGAATGCCTCCCCGGGCGAAAAAGTCCAATCGCTTTCGGCATCATCGATGAAAAAGCGGCAATTGGGCGGCGCCCAGTTCGGCTGGATGGGACTGAGATCTGTGCCGATGATGTCGGCTTGCGGGTGGTCTTCGGCCATTTCTAGGGCCCATTCGGCGGTGCCGGTGCCGATATCGAGGATGCGGCGTGGGCTGGTACCGGCTATTGGGGCGCGGTGGAGGTCGCCGCCTGTGAGGAGTTTGAAGAGATGGTGCATTAGGGCTAGGCGGTCTTGTTCTTCTTCGTCGTTTGGGAGAGGATATTGGCCGTTGCGGTAGGCGTGGTAGCGGCGGCCGTTTTCGTAGTTGTAGTCTCGGACAGAGGAGGCGAAGGAGAGGCTGGAGTCTTTGAGGGATTGGGTGTCGAAGAGGGAGTCATCGTCGCTTGTCTGGGTTTGTTAGATATGGTTTTTGGGATTTGTGGATTGCATTGGAATGGAATTGGTGGAGATTATATCCGATTCTTTTTGGTAATGGTACAGGGGTATAAAGTTGGGATAGGCTCAAACCAAAAGGAAAAAACACCCGGAAATCATCTACTTACGTCGACTTGGATGCGTTCGTTTAAGTTTGGTTGTGACATAACGAGATAGAGAGGGAAGAGAAGATGCGGTAGGAGGAAGGGAGAGAGGAGAGGAAAGAGAGAGGGAAAAGGCGACGAGAATCAGAGGTTTTCCCAGTGTAGACAAATATATGTGAGAGAGAAAAAGAGCAGAAGAGGGGAAAATTGAATGAAGCTATCAAGTGCTCCCAAATCCTGACGGAAAGGACCCTAGTGTAGCCACTTTTTTTCCTTCTACCACCTGGCCGGTTCCCGTACCTTTGGCTTTGTTGAACCCCGCAGTGGAAATCCGACAGCCTGGTACGGGAAACTCGCCCCATTCCAAATCGGTCTGGCCCGGGATTTGGATTTTCGATTTACATTGTTGGACCATGGTTCACACGTACACTAGACAGGGGTGGGGCTTCTCTATCTTAACTTTTGGGAAAAGTCCGGGTAAATTTCAGTCCGGATGCGAACGAGTATGCAAAGCTAATTGGCGGCTCCCGGATTCCGTCGGGCATAAACCGAGCAGTTCGCAAGACTATACCCAAAGAAGCAAGAGAGTTGATGTTGATTTAGTGTAGTTTGGTCCTTACATGTTCTCTTTGCTTCTCTCTAAACTTAATCGATCCCCTAGCATTCCTTTCTTCCGTAGCTTACTCCGATCTATCGATTCTTCCAACGGTAAACATAGTTAAACATGTCGAGTACATGTAGTATTCTCAACATTGTTGTAATTGCTGACCTGGTGTTGTCGGTCCCCACATTCGGTGTGCTGTTCTATGACAGCGTGTCTACTTAGGTATCCATCTAGTCCCAATATGACCGGGGTGTCAAGTCGATTGGTCTAGGTATCCCCGCTCAATGAACCCGGGATCTGGTCGCGGGGACTAAATAAAGCAAACAAACTGGTCGAATGGGTACCAGATGTCGTCCATCTAGCGTCCGTCTAGCGCCTGGCGAACTTCTTTGACCGTATTGCTGGGATATTCTCACCGACTGTCGGAGACATACTATTCCCAATTGAGTTGCTCGTGCTTAGGATTGTCTTGGTATCATGTTGTAGAAAGCCAGACCGTTCTGATACCCTTTCATAGGGCCTTTTCAACGTAACATGCGCCGCTGCCACTGTGTCACTCGATTGATAATCAATCGAGCCTTAACGAAATACGCTGAATATAGGGTTGTTTGCAGGCGGCAAATGGCTATATCAGGAGTCCTCTCTTCTCTCCTCCTTCCAACGTCTCCATCGGTGTGTGCTGTATAACAAACTAAAATGATCAGAAAAGTCTCTCATACCTTCTATATGATCCATTAGACAGAGTATCGAATGGCCAAGGGTCTTTAACTAGCAGCAGGCAGGAGAAAATAGAAATGAACCCAAGCGCTGACCTGAGAAGGCGCCTACAGTTGTTTCCTCCCTCTAAAGACACAGCAACATCTATAGACCCATATGGAGGAAAGGATCACTATTGTGCGCACATCGCGTATAGGATGAAGCCATACATGTTAAACCCACTGATTACTCTCAACTTTCCAGACGACAGCCTTAAACAGTACTCAAAAAGTATATCATTTACCAATAGAAATTGATTCCTCTTCTCGATCGCTCCGGCACCAGATGTTGTGCCCACCTGGCATGACCCTCTGCCTACAGCTTCTCGCTATGTACGCAAAGTGGCGGTACCGAGTTCGGCAAGAGCCCAAGGCAATTGGAACACTATCTTCTCTTCCAACGACAGCTCTGTGTAGCAGAGTCTCATTGCAAGGAAGGCATGGTAACCAACGTGGAACTGTGGTGAAGCAACACGAAGTACCTCCCTCTCAATTCTGTTGCCTTGCGGGAAGCTGTGCAGCTACATGTACATAGTTGATATAACACCTCTTTATCTCCAGTTAGCATTAGTGCTTCAATCCTTTGTTGCTACCTTACTCATCTCTCTTCTTCGCTCTTGCCCATATTATTCGATGGTAATACCATATATGAGTTTTGATTCTGATTCTGTTTACATACTGCTTATGATAATTTAGGTAGCCAGTTAGTAAATTATTCAGAACACTGTCAATGTCATATCAAGAAATTCGATGGACGTGTATAAAAACAGTTCAGCGTTCTTATTTAGGCTACATGACTAAGCTCCTATCCACGGGCGGCGTGCTCAGTTTTACCGCGAAGGGTGAGCACTAACACAGAAAGGGATGCCAAGAGTCAGCCGGCACTAAGTATTTGTAATCCTTTTGTTGTTCACACAAACCAATTGAATATCCTAACTCAGCTAGGAACCCAGGTTACATGTAGGTGTGTCAAAAGAACTTAATTCTAGAGAAAGGAGCCTTAGTAGACAAAAGAAAAGAACAGAAAACTGCGAGATAAGAAAAAGCAAATAAACAAAGGGAGAAAAAGCAAGCTCAAATGAACCAGGGTCATCCTGGGTTTCAGACCCGGCCGTCTGGTGCGTCCCCACACGGGACGGATAAGCCCTGGGTGGTTCCGAATGGAAGGATTGAGACCATGGGAGTCATGTTGCCTGCAGAAACAGGGGTGTCCTGACTCGTTGCTTCACCGATTGCATATGTACTTTTGACAGGTTTTGTTGTGTACTCTGCATGGTGTATTATGGAAGTAGGGAGGCTTTGTTATACATCTCAAATCAGCCCTTCTATGTACTACAATAACCTATGATCGAGTCGCTTTGCCGGGGCTTGAAGGGTTTCAGATGTTGGCTAGGTCTCTAGCCCAAAGTTAATTTAACAAAGAAAGAAGCTGTCGCCTATGAATGTACATGTAGACATGTCATTTGAGAAGTAAACAAAGCATTGGGAAACTGGGAAGAGCGCTTGAATCATTTCATGCTACAGCCATGCGCTAATCCATGCTCAATCTATAGTACGATGGACAGGGAGGAAGGTACTGAGAAGCGAAAATATCTGTATTTAGTACAAGTGACAGACGAGTCCTTGTGTGTTTTATTGGCATTCATGCATCAAACCGTTAATAAACCGGACCAAGGAGGAGGGTAAGTACTGCAATCGTATCTCCTTGGCAAAGGAATTTCATACACTCAGCGCCACTCACAGACTCTGCAGCTTAGCCTGCTCATCCGGAGTCAACGCCGCATACAATTCTTGGAAACCAGGCTGTGTGGAGGCCTGTCGGAAGAAATCCGTCAGGAAGCCCTGTGTTTCATCGTCTCGGCGGCGCACCCCAAAGACGCTCTCGGAGCCGCCCTCGGCGAAGTCCATCAGTCCCTGTTTCGAAGCTCCGATGCCGAGGTCAAAGATCTGGCTGGGAACATCTTCCCAGTCGTCATCACCATCGTCGCTGTCGGCATCTTCTAGAGCTGCCGCGGCAGCATCAATTTCCTTGTTGCCAGATGCTGCGCCCAGCTCTTCGACCAAAACTTTGATGATCTTCAGCGGTGCAGGGACCGCCGTGAACTGGTCTGGGTTTTGGCGCGCCTGTGAGCGTGTCTTGATTCGACCTGTATCCTGGATAATGAGGTCGCCCTTGACAGGCACTTCGGCCACGCGTGGGTCGGCAAGCTCGTACAACCGCGCCAGGGCGAAGATGTTCTGCTTGATCTCGTCGTAACCGGCGAAGTTGACAGAGTTCTCGAGCCACTTGCTCAGAACTACGGTCAGTCCGCTCTGGCCGCCCAGGTTTACTTGAGCCAAGAAGTCAACTACCTCGCGTGCGCTGATGAGGGTGAGTCGTGCGAAGACAAGGATGAGACTTTGAATGAATTGCGCTTGCTGTGCTGTCGCCAGTCGTTGCGCCACTGCTTGCAGGAGCTGCGGCAGGTAGGGGCCGAGGCGCTCGGAGCCGGCCCGCTCGACCAACTCTGCTGCTAGCTGGCCGACCTCGGTGGCTGCGTTGTCATCCACCGCCGGACCTAGGAGGCGGTCAATGATGATCAACACAACTTCAATAGCCTCCTTTCCAGATTGAGGATCACGCCAGACAACAAACTGCGGAAAGTCGTGAGAGAGCATGTGTCGTACGGCTTCTGTGGCTGGCCGAATCAACTCAGCCTCATCAGACTCTAGCAGCAGACGGTTCAACTTGGGCATCACTGTCTCAACGAAACCAGCAGGCATCGGTTCAGGACTCCGTTCAGCCAAAGCACGAAGAAGATCGGCGGCGAAATTTGTCAAGGAGTCCTCTTCAGTCAGGCTGCCCACATCAATCGCCCCCATTAGCGAGGGGAGCACCTTCTCGCAAAGGCGCATGTAAGCATCGGGGCCCAGATCAGTGATTTGGTCCACGATATCTTCAAATGCTTCTGTGACTGTCAAAGTCAACTGGAAGTTTTCGGCACCGCTACTAGCAATGTTGAACAGAACATCAATGGCAGTAGACGACAGGACGACACTAGAGTCGGCCATAATAGTGTCCCGAAGCGTTTCTGCCAACGTGACCTTAAGATCATCAGAGTCGGTTTGTTCACGAAGGTCATGTGCAGAGATGAACTCCGAAATGGCCGCAATCACTGCCGGCTGGAAGGGGCGGGCCAGCGCCGTCGGCAGAGCGGGCATCAGATCTTGCAGCACCCGAATGCAAGCCACTTGAACCACCTCGGTAGGATCTTCGGCAATCGCCTTCAAAGTAGCCTCCAAGTAGGAGGATGTAGTCTGCTGGAATGCCTCACCGGCAACCTTCGCCAGCGAGCCAGCAACAAGGTAGCCTCGAGCGCGCAAGAGCTCCTGTTCTTGTTGCATTGCGTACTGCACGAATTGGTTGAAGTGGGATGCCAGCTCTAGTGATATTTCTTGGTCTACGTCGCCAAAGTCTCGAAGCAAACAGTTAAGAATGTATAGGGAGGCTTCCCGTTGTTTCCATCTGTTAGTCTCGTAATTAGTAGAGTTTCTCGGTCAAAATGTAGAACGGATGCTCACGAAGCAGACGAATCAGCAAAGATAGTGTTCAAGTAGCTCAGGAGGCCCTCGGCAGCTGTGCCCTTCAGCCATTCGCCAGTCTTGATCACTAGGTCTCCACTGCAAGTTCGGGGAGTGTAGTTGGCCGTGACAGAGGTCTCCTCCGAGAGGAAGAGGTTCACGTCAATCTCCCATAAAGCCTCCTCTTCTGTTGTAATTTGTGCATAGGAACTGGCGAGCTTCATGATTTCCGGAAGCCAGCTAGACGTGCTGGCATTTGCACCAGCATTTTGAAGTTGTTGCTGTAGCTCTGCTTTCACTGGGGGAGCCTTTAGCAGGGCTTGAATAAGATCAAGCTCCTCCAGAATGAGGAAATCGAGCGAGTGTGGTAGACCATCCGCATCCTCCAGTCGGCTTTGTCTCTCTTCCTCAATGTAGAAATTCTGATAGACTGGTAATGCGTTGGTGAGTTCCGTCCAAATTGTTGAGAAGAAAAGAGTGCTCTGTGCTGTCAAAAGAGCAGGGAAAACCATGCGAATTTTCATCACAGTCTATAACAGCATTGATTTAGCAAGAGCTCATAAAAAGCACGACACACTGCCTACCTTGACAATTTGTAACTTCAACCCAATAAATCCTCTCCACTGCGATGCAATCTCCCCTGATTTGTGCTCCTCTTCTTCGCTTGGTGGTTGCGGTAAGGGTGCCTTCAAAGTTCTATCGAAGAATGGCGACCATCCGCTGAGAACCTCATCCATAAACTGCTTGATAGCCGTCTTGTGTTGCTCCAGAACCATTTCCAGGGTATCGAAGCAGGAGCGGAAGACTGCAACAGCCAGAGCGCGTAGCATTGGACGTCTGGACTCGGCGGTAGCCACGGCGAAAAGGGACGAAACGAGGTCACGGGCGACATTGAAGAACTGCTCCTCACTGAATCCTGTATCGACAAGATCCAGGAGGACCTTGAGCGCGCCGTGCATCTGGCCATCGGTAGTAGCGGAGTCATTGATGATACGCAGCAGCGAAGGGAGCAACTCGGGCCAGTCGTCCGGGAAGTCGGCACTAGCAATCTTGCTGACAGCGTAACTTGCTGAGTTCTTCACCTTGCGCTCAGGGTTGTCATTGGTCGCAAGCACGAGAAGCGCCTGGCGTACGTTGGTCTTGTTCGCATCGTTGATGAGGATCTGTCCTTTGAAATCGTCGAGGACCGGAGACCAGGCGGCGGCAATGAATGTACGCAGGACGGAAAGTGCAGACTGGCGCAGGTTAACTGGGACTGACTCGTGGGATGCAATTGCTGTAAGTGAGATTGCGAAGGAATCGTGAGCGTAGAGGGTTTCCAGCTGAGACTCTGCGGCTCTTCTGGTATCGGTCTTGGAGGACTGCGTGTCCGCCAGGAGCGATAAGAGTTGTTGCTCCATGGCGAATGAAGATGTGATCGAATCCAGGAATAGGGGGAAGAGAGAGTCAAGGAAGGACTCGAAGCCAGTGGATCTCAGTCGCAAGAGATTGAAAATCCAAATGTTTTGCGCGTTTAATTGCAGATAAGGAGACGCGAAGGAGGGGCAGTTTGAAGGCGGTCGGCAGCGTGTTGGATATTGGATCAGGCGAGATGGTCGAGGATAGTACAAACATTTGGACGTCAGTCTCTTAATTTTTCACTGGGATATTGTTGGCATAGAGAGCTCTCGTGTTGTTCACAAATAAACACACACTGGTTCTGATCGCTTTGTGTGCTCAGGAAATGTTCGTCCCCGACTATGTTGATACTGCGGACCCCTTTGGATCGAACTAGGCACATAGCAGGTGTTTCACCACGGTGATAACAGATATTGAGATATTGCCTCAGAACTACTCTCTTGGATACCGGGAGTCTCTTTGTCGTTTTCCTATACACTGCCATAGTGTGTACATTGAGGGCGGGGTTGACCTCCAGCTCGATTATAAAAGGCTTTGCTACCCTCATTGATCGTTCACTCTACAGCAGTTTCTTTGAATTGATTGAGAATTCTTCAAGATGGTCTGTAGAGCTTCTCCGTCAAGCTATGTTCAATAAAGACTCTTCTTGTAAGTCGATCTCGCTACGAAATACCAAATTATTTCACCCAAAGAAGGCCACCAAAAGCATAATCCAGATGTCGACTGGTAGCGAGGACCATGACGACATCAAAACTATCCAAGAGAATGTGATTGTTTAGCATGCTCGGTCTCCTTCGCCTGAAAATTGCAGCACAAAATCCGAAAGGGTGTACTATCACTGCGACGGTCTCACCATCATCAGAAGTCTAAGACCAAGTGAGTACCGAACCTCGATGAGAGGTCACCTTCTCAGCCAAGAGAAGGAAAGGCTTGAAAGTAAGGCGGACTCTGTCAGCACTTAGATACTCCACGCGGGATCAAGTCGAACACTATAGGTGGACTCTCGGGGATATTGATCCCTCCTTGTTGAGTTATGGATGCAACCGACCATGATGTCTGGTCAACAAAGCCAGCTGAGAATGACGGGTGCGGCTTCTGCCACAATGACCTTTCTCGGCTGTTCATCCCGACACACTCAAGATACGCGCAATCATCGGCTGGGATATGTCGGCTTTTCCCCTGAATACTTTGAAGCGCCTATCTATGAAAGGTTGGGCTCCTCGGTTGCAATTGGGGAAGAGAATGATGATGTGAAAGAGTTACTTAATTTCCTTGACGATAGTCCAAGGGGAAGAATATCTAGCCACTTCGTCATATAGCACATTAGGATATAATATGTTTTTCTTTGTTTGCTTCTTCAGATCGCCATGATAGTTTGAAGTTTTCGTCAAGTTCTTGGCGATGGCTGCCACAATCTGCGGTGATTTAGCTTGTTATGATATATCTGTAGATTGGGGCTTTTTTCATGTCTTAAAATGCAAAATTGCTGGATTCCTTGGTCTTGTTTCGGTTCAGTGCCTCTCATGTCCGTTCCGCCATGGAGTAGATACAAACTCCATGCGGGTATGCTCAGTCACAGCATCACGTGAATACTCCGACTGGGACTGGCCCTGGAGTGGAGGAGCAGAGGGACACGCAGATTTCTAGCCTATAGAACCCGACACAGCCGATATCTCTTGGAAGCGGGAGATCACTCCGATCTGCACTAGCAGCCTAGCAGTATGTGCCGTAAGATCTGTTAGGGGTCGAGCCAAAAAGAATGGTGTGGAAGAAATATGGTCGATCTTTAGCACCACATGTTGGGTCCTTTTACTCCTTGCCTTAGTTGGCAGGGGTTGAGGGCAGGTCAGGCAGGGATTGAGATAAAGTCGGGTATTCACAGTTTGGGCTTAATTTAGACTACAAGCTCTCTCCGCTTTCCGACAGTATCTCCAGAGCGGTCACAAGATCAACAATTTTGAATGTTATGGATAATAAGGATTTTAGACATCTGCGGAGGTTGATCAAACATTGAGCCGGAATGATCCGTTGCAATGTATAAAGTAGAAATCCCAAGGGGTAGTGGTCTATGTACTGTTGACTACTTCGAGAATTGCTCCATACAAAGCTGGGTGAATGGGTCTTCCGGCATCAGCTGGCTCGAGCTTTCAGTTGAGATTTAAATAAATTCTGATCCTCTTGGTCGATCTTATTGGATCACGATCTTCGTAAGACGAAGGAGTCCCACCGAATTGACTCGGTGTCATTTTGGGGAAACTCTTCGTCATAGTCGGAAGATAGTATTTACCAGTGAAATGAGGATTCGAAAAGTGACCTTGATAAGGTGGATATGCCTATAGTATACATTAATAATGTTTGTAGTACTAGGTAGTGTATATTATGCTATACACCGTACTTATGTTGTATGTATACCCCTACGAGATCTTCAGGTGTAGAAACAAATAGAAGGATTGATAATCGCATAAGAATACCTCATAGCTGCAGGACTACGGAGCACAAATGAAATTCTCCCCGGGAAATTGTACCCTTGTCTTATGACCGCCACTGCCGTCAGTGTTGGAAGATCATCGGTAACATTGTACCGCCTCTTAACTGGAGAGAGTGGAGAGGGCGTATGATGCAGTACGGGTTCTGTACCCGGTATACTCTTTCCTCTGGAGGTGTAGACTGTAAAGGGTATAAATCTGAATACTATACACAGTACATGTAGTGCTGTAGGTTTTTTTTTTTTTCACTTAGAATTGTGCAATATCAGTTAATAGTGTAACTTATAGGGTTCAATTGACTTCAGAATTGACTTGAGAAAGATACATCCCAGGTACCCGGACACATGACGACGACAACCACAATCTGCTCGGCTATACCCTCTTGCAGCTTTCTCTGAATCCATGGTAGATGAAGGGGTCTTTAAATTATACCTGACGCCATTCGATATCTCCCCTTTGAGATCCTCTTGGTCCACTGAGATATCCTATTTTTCGCTGGGCAGCGATGATCACCATCCACCTCACAGTGGGGAATAAAAAAGAGAGGCAAAAGACTGTGTGCCCTTTCTTTTTCCATGCAAATTGGTATGAATACTCGATACTGTACTCTGTAATTTTCTGGTGTTTTTTTCTTTGCTTTTTCTGGCCTTTTGCTTAGCACATCTTTTGTAGGTCATACCATATAGCACACATAACACACACACACAATGATTTGTTGATTGTAAAAAGTCCAAAATCCCAAGAAACAATAGAACAAAAATATCTATATAAATGCTAATCTCTAAAAGTGAAGTCCAAGTAAAACGGGGATTCTGCACCAAGCCCATGACGCAACCACGTGACGGGAACCGTGACCTTCCAACCAACTTACCTTAGTCCGCCTTTCTTCTGCTTTTCCCCTCGTCGAGCGAGACTGAGGTACATCCCATCCGTCGATTCATCTCCATATCCTCTTTCTTCCTGAATTATTTCCTTACTTGGGTCCAGCCCTTTTTTCCCTCTTGTCAAAATCCCCCTCGAGGGTTTCCGTCTCTCAAAACTTCCCCTCCTTCCCTTCGCTTTAACACCCCTCCTCGAATTCCCCTCCCCAGGGTTCTAAATCTAAAAAAAAGTGATCACTCTCTTGCACTCGGGATCGTCGCTCGTGATTCATATGGTTCTTCCATCCCTCATGCTTTGAGGTTTGCTTCTACTTGTCGTTTTGTCCACCCAAGCGTACGTTCCGATTTCCTTTTTCAACCCAAACAACCCCCTCCTCCACCAACCCACTATCCACCACACCATCCTTCCCCCCACAGATCGTACTTCTATACCGCGTTTAGTGACTACTTTCGGTCGCTCTATTCATTTTTGATCTCCCATATTGTTTATTTTCACGGACCATCGTGGCTTACCGTGTCACCGGCCGGAGCATCGGGAAACCCCAAAGACATTGACCGAATCCCGAATACCACAACACTTGACATTCTATCGGAATTGACATTGACAAATGGACTTAGAAAGGCAGAGCGATGATTAGCTTCAGGGTGGAACATCATTCAGATTCTTCGAGACTTCGTCAAGACCACCCTCACCGTGGAAACGACACCGGATCGTTCGACGGCAATGCCGATTGCCAGTGAGAGCAGTAGTACCACCACCACCACCATGACCACTTTCTCCGCCCCGGTCCCTGCTACCAAATCGCTGCCCACAAACCAGTCAGCGTTAGCGGCCTCCTTCACCAACTTCCTTACCGTGTCCGTCCATCAAATATTATTCCTGCGCTCCGTTTATCCGCGCGCAACCTTCCTCCCTGTGCGGGCATACAATTATCCTGTCCGACAGTCCCGTCACCCGAAAGTGTGTGACTATATCAACGATGCATCAATCGCAGTCGGAACGGAGATTCTCAAAGGCACAATCACCGCAGTCAGTATCATCATTTCATCTCTTCGCACAAACCAGCCCCTCGAGCGATATGCCTTTGATCTGTCCGGCTTCCCACGTGCTCCTGCGGGAGAGGTGAATACTACATTTGAAGACAGAAATGAAGATTCATCTAATCCAGGTGCCCCCGTCTCAGACCGGGGCCCCGCACCGACGTCGGTCGACCTCGAGGCACAATTCCGGGCATGTCTAGCGAGACTTGCCTCGGCCTGTGCCCGGTTGACTCCACTTCCCCGCGATGACGAGTTCAGCTTTACCGTCTGCATTGAAGTGCGGGAGGACGCTTTACCACCGGCGGGAACCACCAAGGAGGAACAGACTTGGATTGTGGCAGAACCGGGCAAGGTGCACCTACGATCGTGCACCGCACCATATTCCGTTTCTAAATTGCGAAATGGCGAGCCCCAGCAGCCGCCCCCCAGGGTCTCGAATGGCCGTGCCAAAACAGTACCTGTACGACGTGTCGAGGCCGGCGAGCTTCGGTTGGAGTTATGGGTAGAAGAGGCACGGCAGAAATTTAACGAACCGGTGGACTCGGAGCAGCCACCATGACCTTGATCCTGAGATTATTTTCGATCCTGTTACAGACCTTGGGGGGAATTTGTGTTCTTCGTTCTTCTCTTTTTCTCATCTTTATCCCTATTTTTTTCCTGTCCACACCCAATTCCTGTCTCATTCTTGATTTAGCGTGACCAATGATCGAACATACATGATGGACGAAGGAAATTCTGGAATTGCCGTCCGCAAGAAGTGGCGCAAATACATAAAACGGGGAGCGGACGATTTTTGGGACTCGCATGGCATTTATCTACATAGATCAGGTTCATATCTTTCCTTTTTTTTTTTGTGCTTCATTCCCAAGTGCTAAATCATCTTTCCCCTGCTCTTCCCATTTTTACTTTCACGACGCTCCTTCCCCATCCTTCTTTTCCTCTCTTTGCCTCTGGCTTCTTTATATCTCCCCGTTTATTTCGCTTTGCATCTTGCTTGATCCCTTGGTTTACTCTCCTCGCTGATCTTTTTATTGCGGTCCGGCCTCTTTTTTCATACCATCTCCCATTTTTTTGTTGTATTCATTCGTCTCCTTTGTTGAAATCTCCAACTACATGATTTCCTTTTCTAGCCAATCCAACTATACTAGCAATTAGTTCCCAATGTTGTTTCATCTCTTCATTGTTGTGTTTTTCTTTGCTCTGACGCTGATACACCCCGTGAGAAGGACTTGAGATCTGTCAAGGTCCTCGATGCCGTAATGTTGCATATTTCCCTTGTCGCAGGATCCATTCTTCCTCGTTCGTGTCATCTATCTTCACCCTGCACTGTCTATGTTCACGCCCTATGCTTAATATCCCAGATATAGCTGATGAAAAGAAAATAGGCCGCTAGGCCCTCGGGGAGGGGATGACTATGTAAGTATGATAGCCAGACTTTCACCTAGGTTAATTGGATACTGTTCAAACGAAACTATAGGGAGCCATACACTTGCTTTTCCGAATGCTCCGCTGTTCAAACCCGAGAACAATCATTTTAGATATCGAAGTGGGGAGTGAGAGACAGGCGAACATACGAGAGCAAAACAAAGACATTACTTCGAATCATTGAACTCTCGACCACGCGAGATTCTCCTTAACATCTTGTTCTCCAATGAGCCTGCATGGCTGAGGAAAGACTGTGCGCGTAGTCTGCAGCGACATTGATGCCACCTGAGCACGAGAACCAGTGGGGTCGCCGAAACAGGAAGTATGTACACAAATATAGATCAAATCAGCCCTATCTAGATAAGTGAGGTAGCTGGTACACCCACAGCTAAAAGGAAGTTCTTGACACCGCCTGTCTATAACTCGGATGTTGGATTCCCCATACGCTAGCAGGGATAGACCTGGTTGTGTTCTTTGATACTTGACAGCCGGCAGTGGGTCGAGGGGTTGTAAGAGATGAAAAATGACAATCAAAGCTCTCTCAATCTCGAAAATACCAACAAAGACTAGGTATGTATGTAGCAGTATATACCGGATTTTAGGCCACGGTCGCGATTTTCCCGATCGGGGTGCCGCCGCTTGATGAGGGCGTTCAGGGTCCTGCTCACTGAGTATTTCGTGCTCACTGATTACTCAGACTGCGCTCAGTGAGCGCACAGACATGCTCACCTTGCAGCATAAAAATAAAGGCCGAAAAGGAACAGTCCAGTAACGTGACAGTTGGATCACTTATCTGTGGTCCCCTAAGGGATTAGGGGCCTAATATATATATTGCTGCAGGCAAACCTGGGTACGACCAGGTTTGGCTATGACCTTTTTGGCCGAGTGGTAATACTGGCAATATGGCTTATGTAATAGTATAGGGAGTAGCAACCCTATAACGTGATTCCCGGCCGAGCGGCCATCCTTGCCGAGCGGCCACCCCACTCCAAATTTCGCATCTCCCGAGCAACCTATGTTTATAATCATCCACGATGCCCCCAAAACGCACTGAAAAAGCCCAAAAATTCATCGAACAAGAGGGCAGGATCCTATTAGCTATCAAAGCTATTCAAAATGGCCAAATTCCTTCGGTCGCAGCTGCTGCACGCTCTTTCGACGTCCCTCGTTCTACCCTACGGGCCCGTCTGACCGGTCGTACGAATCGGTCTGATGCTCGACTAAACGGCTATAAATTTACTCAAACTGAGGAGGAATCGATTCAGGATTGGTTAATCTCTATGGATTCGAGAGGTGCAGCTCTTACGGTCGAAATGTTACGAGATATAGCCAATTTATTACTTCAGCACCGGGGTGATGATACCCCTCAGACCGTTAGTAAAAATTTGCCAACCCAATATCTTAAACGATATCCTAGGCTTTCGTCCCGATTCTCTCGCAAATATGACTATTAGAGGGCCTTAATAGAAGATCTAAAGGTCATTATAGAGTGGTTTAATCTCTTTGAAAAAACTGTTATTAAGTATGGGGTATTATCGGATGATATCTATAACTTTGATAAATCAGGCTTTGCGATAGGGATTAGTGCGACGACCAGAGTGATTACACAATCATTTTATACCGGTCGGAGAGGGGTTTTACAAGCTAGTAATTGTGAATAGGTGACTATAATCGAGGCTATTAGTGTATCTAGATTTGCGCTGCCGCCGTATATCATTTTTAAAGGGAAAAACTTTATAGAAAGATAGTTCGACGACCTCCCTTATCAATAGGCTATAAACTATAGCCCTAATGGATAGACGAGTGATAAGATTGGTATTGATTGGCTATAAAAACACTTTATACCGTATACTACAAGCCGTACGAAGGGAAAATATCGTCTTTTAGTTTTAGACGGCTATAACAGTCACCTAACGGCTTAATTCGATAAAATTTGCGAGGAAAACTATGTTATACTAATCTATATACCTACCTATATATCCTATCTTTTACAGCCCCTTGATATAGGCTGTTTTACGGTTTTAAAGAGGTCTTATAGAAGCCGGGTTATAGGATATACCCGATTAGGCATCAATTCTATCGAGAAAGATGACTTTATCGATATATTCCCTATGGCCCGTACGGATACTTTTAAAGATACTATTATTTATAGTGCTTTTGCGGCTACCGGTTTAGTCCTATTTAAACCTAGTCGGGTGCTATCTAAGCTCAATATTCGTCTTCAATCCCCGCCCCTACCAGATCGACCTAGTTCGCAAGGCTCGACATTAGATAGCAATATCTCGACTAGCATACCTCAGAATACCAAGCAACTAGCAAAACGCAAAGCTAGGATCAATACTGTACTAAGTGATAGGTTAAATAAGCTGTCTAGCCCTACCAAACGGGACCTACAGCAGTATCATAATATAACCCTTAAGATCATACATAAGCTCGTTTTTCAGGATGATGAAATCAAGCGATTACGGGCTGCAAATGCAAAACAGGTGAAAAAAAGGGCTAAATCCAAGAAGCAGATATCCCACCAGGGTAGTCTAACAAATTGTACGGTCGCTGAGAGGGGTGGTAGTAGTGGTGGTGAGATATATATATCTCATACACCATCTGTCCCAACCCTCCCGGCAGAGCCCGAACTGCCTATTTTACCCCCTGTACGTCGTCAAATTACTTGTTCTGGGTGTCGTCAGAAAGGGCATCAGATTAATAGATGCCCTAGAGCTTATTTTAGTGAATTTAATGGCGTTTTGGTTGATTAATCAATGTATGAAAATTCAGAATACTGATGGGGTGTGTCAGGGTGCGGGGCGGGATCAGATTCTCATTAGACTAAGAGCTAACGCAGACAGGCGGGCAAACAGGATACAGGATGTAGACAGGACGTAGCTCGAAGAGCTACAAAGGGATCGAGGAACGGACAGACTAAATACAGGGGTAAAGCGGAATACTCGGGCAGAATCCCAGCTGCGGCTTCACACCGTGACAGGGTGGCCGCTCGGCCGGGAATCACGTTAACCCTTGTGGGATTACATATCAGCCATCTATTCTGTGATGCTAGCGCCAGTAACTGAAAACCTTTTAACATTCCATCCTTTTTGTCGATTGCCCCTACATCAGGAAATATATTCCCCAATATGGCCGCCGGAAGATGATGACGCATTAAAATATATGGTTAGTGCTGTTACCCTATTCCGACTATGGCTAAAATTAGACCTCAACATGAACCGTAACCAGATTCTAGAATTAGGAACCGACCCCTAGACCGACTGAGGACTTAAATAGGATCCTTTACGGGTCACTTAGTTAACTAAGCACTCTGATTTTATAAGCCTAAGGTCAACCCAGGCCGCTAGTTAACTAACTAGCCCCTAGGTGATTACTTGTAGTGGATAATCCATACAAACCGTATGTTCCGGAAATCTCGGAGAAAGTGGTGTGTGGTGGTGGTTGGTATAAAGTGAAAACTCAGGTATGCTAATCGAGTCGATTAGCATAGTCGATTAGCATAAGTGGTCTTTTTGGTAAGCGCGTCAATTAAGAATTACCCTGGGCCCACTAACCTTTACATTACTTAAAACCATTAACCCGCTAGGCCAAAAGATCATATGGACAACCTCGGAATTGGAGCATCCGATTGTCATTGCAGCGGTATATATATTAGGCCCTAACATCTGTTTGGGCACATTCAAACAGAACTAGATAGATCATTTCCCACTTAGGCAGGCAAAGATCGACAGCGCAGCGCCGCGGCCCGCTCAACCAATTATAAGCCATAATCACGTGTCAGCCCCACAATACCCTCACTTTAAACTTGAACCATACTTTCTAATTGTCATCTTCACATTTCATCAATTATCACCATCATGTCATTACCCGAATTCCTCACCCGCCTCGAGGGGACCACGGTCATCCTCAACCCATCTCCAGAATTGCCATTGCATGTTGGCCCTAAGAGATGGGAAATTGTTAGCAAGGTAAACGAGCGCGCCAATATTGTGAGCCAGCGAGATGTCACCGATGGCCTTGGCCCAGCATACGTGGCTGGGAAGTTTCTTTGTCGCCCTGCTAGCCCTAGCAGCCCAAATGCACTCGCATTTATGCGAATGTATAAGCAGATACCTATTGCCGGCACCGAGTTTGAGAAGGCTCCAATCCGGGCCACGCAGGCCGTCAAGTCGCATGAGCCTAAAGAGCTAACCGCTCTTAAGTCCCTCGAAGAGAAAGGCTGCGATGTTATCCCTCGGCTCCTTGGATATCAGTTTGACCAACAAGACGAAGACGATATCGTCCCCGGGGGGTTCGTCACGTATGTGATGTGGGCAAAGGTACCAGGCGAGTCCCTCGACATGCAAGGGTTCTGGAGTTACTCGTTCTCCCAGCGAGAGAAGATCCGACTTAAGTTCCGCGAAGTCTACGAGTATGTTCTCCGGGCCCCTTGATTATAATAACGGACCTAGAGCTATCAAACGAGAATCAGGAAGCTTGAAGCGTGCGGGTACCGCCTATGTCCTGGGATACGCAAGATCGTATACGACTGGCCTACCCAAACGATGTATGTCCTATACTCTTATTGAATATTGAACGAGCTAATACTTCTTAGGCACCTGTCCGGATTCTCCCGCCCGATTCGTACCGCCGAAGGCAACCGGTGGTCGGATCGTACCTACGTCAATTATAGTCTCGTTCGGCCACCTACGGCAATGGACCAGTTCTTTCCTATCACTAGCGTTGATTTGCAGTATGACGATAAGGGTTGGAGATGGTAGGAGGACGGATTACATTGTAGGAAGTAGTAGGGAGAAGAGTTACTATACTGTCTGCTCCTTTGATCATTTCTCTTAACGAAGATACGTACTACTAATAAAAGAGGCTATGGCTTTTATGTTCTTAACAATAAACAAATGTTATCATTGAGTGGGTAGGAACGACAGATTTGAAAGTGCCATCGTTCGCAACACTAATAGACTTGAGTGATACCTAAGGAAACCTCGCGTTCGACAACACCACAATCTTATAGCACCACAACCAAACATTGCCGCTTCCCCTCGAGTAAGTCAGACTCTAAGATCAAGTACCAGTACATACTACGCCCGTTACGGTATACTAACGAAGACCTTATCAGGACTGTAACAACATGGTGCAACTACGCTCTCGCGATGTCGTTCGTGATGCTCTCCCTCCACTCTGTGTTAGCCAGCACCACGTCATCGGCATTACATCCGATCTCTTTCGTCGGGCCTCTACGGAAATGGCAGGATTTCATACGTGATGTGAAAAGCTTTGGCGAAAGTCAGCGCTGGTCAAGAATTGTGATCGACCACGAGTTGGTCTCGCGAGACCTCAACCGTGAGAAGGTGTGGCTCGGGGACGAACATGGCCTCCAGGGCCGTTTCCAACAATCGGTGGGGCAGACTGTTGGAGCGACCCTAGAGGCCCAGTCTATCGACATAAGCTTCGGTGATTTCAAAGCTTCTGGTGTTGCTTACGATAAAGTCCCGGACTGCGCTCTCATCGCAACCAACCCGTTCGTCCTCCCTAGGCTCAAAGCCATAGGAGAGTTAAAAGTTCCGTGGGTCCCAGACCACGATTTTTGGAACTATTATGACGATGATGGTGGCATGCGGAACCTGCTAGCCCAGCCCATTCAGTATATGTTGGAACTTGACGTTATGTTTGGATGGCTATCCACCTATCAACAGACAATATTTCTCAGACAAACATATGTGAACAATGCCTGGGGAATAGAATATTCACCTATCATTGAGTCTACCACACGCTATACCCCGACGGATGGTAATGCACCCCCTTCTGCAAAGCAATGTTACTTTTTTCTGTCTGGGTTAGCAAACGCCCACGGTCCTGTGGGAAACTCCACGCCTAGGACCCAATGGATTGTACCGGCATAAGCAAATTTTGTGCGCCAATGTTGACGGGTTGTTTAGCATCTGCTCTTGTCATACTTTCCCTTTGTCTATCTTTCTTGTTCTTATCTTACATGCTTCTCTCTTCAAAGGCACTGCATCAACAAACGTCCTTCTCATCCTCAACAAACCCTTTCTTGTCCCATTACCATTCCGTCATATCCCAAAACTCTGGGTACCAGTTCCTTGTTGTAAGAAAACCCGGAGCATCGAAGACGACTCTGCAATCGCTACCTGAGTACTAACTCAGCATACCCTAAATATAACTGAGTAACTAACGTATTTCCCGGGGGAGCTACGCACCCCACCCAACCCGTTGAATTCAAATGCATTTATCTCAACCAAAACGCTATTAAATTAAATGTAGTATAAAATGAATCTATCGAGCAGGGCATCTATTAAACCTATGTCCTATTGATCTGCACCCACTACACCTCGGTGGCTGTAGCGGAACGCTGGGAGGAGGAAGATGATCTCGTATATCTGCAGCTAAGCTAAGCTATCTTCACCTGTCAACCCAGGATCACGTAATGTGATCACGAGATCCGGTTGACTGGCGCCCGTATATGGGGTCCCAAAGCCGGTTCTCTGTGTATGCCGGGTGTAGGAGTTGGAGCTGACAGAAATATACCTCCTAGCTAGAGGCGAAATACCCAGGATCGACCGCCAAGTTAATAACGCCAGCCTTTCGTTGAGGGGACAACGGTCAAGAATTCTGGTGAACAACTGCATTTGGATAGGGCTAGCGTGGTGCATTTTATTGAGGTGAGCTGCTGACTTAGCTGCTCCCACGCTTTACTCAGGTCGTGCGTAGTAAGTGCATCAGGCTGCTCAGGTGACAGCAAGTCCTTGAGCTTATGTAATAATTAGGTCGCGCTCAGTGAAGCTAGTCAGAGCGCTCAGCCCTAGAGGTCATGCTCAGTGAGTAAGATCAGCTGCTCAGTGAGCAAAAAGCGGCTAGGGGTGAGCACCAAAACGGAGAGGGAAAGCCATCTCGCGCGGCCTAAAATCCGGTGTATATGTACCCATTTCCACATCTTCATAAGACATCTACCGATCACCTGGAATCAACCAAAATCAACCATAAACTCTCTATATCAGACTGGTCGCGTGAGCTCCAATCCCCTCACCACAACATTCGTCCTTAGAAGACCAGAATATTGCATGAATCCCAAACCCACAACTCAAAACCATGCATTTTCACACGTAATCAACCAAACCTCTCAACCCCCAATCCCATCCACTTACACAGTACAACAATAACCCAAAAAGAGGTTACCTGGTGATCGCGTGTCATAAATGACATAATCGCCAAGCCTCACATGACCCCTCAAACCCTCCGCAAAAGCCAAAAACACTAAAGAACCCAAACCTCTTACGTCAAACCCAATCTCCACCCATGGGACCTACCCGTCCTAACCCCAATGCAACCTCCGCGCTTGCCATCGCTTCGCCGCGGAAGTTGGGAAAGTCCTTGCATGGGTTCCATACTTCATATCCAAGCATATCCGGCCCAGATTATGACACGGATGTTTGTATTGCGTGTGGTTGGTCAATTGGATATGGAAGATGGGGGATGGAGATAGGCGTGTGACTTGGTTTCTTTTTATACTTGGAAAATCATGTGGTAACTAGATAATAGAATAGAAGGGGAAATGTACTGGAAGGTTTGAATGGGCTAGGGATGCAGACTTCGGGAGGTTAGGTATAATAAGACATCGGGGCCCCGTCGGCTGGGCCATCCGATTCCAGACACAACTGTAATCTTTTCCTATCTCCACATCGGGACGGGTTTCCTTTTCTTTTGTGTTTGTTTCAGACTGATCCCCGGATTTTCTTTATACAATACAAGACACAAGAGCCGGACTTGGACTGGAACTTTCCACTTTCCTTCACCTCATATCGCGATTACAAGTTATCATCTACACAACACACTTATCTAAACCAAAGTCCAGCAATGATTGCCGCAGAGCTCCCTACCCTTCCCCCAGGGGATTCTCCGGACCTGATCCTGGTCCCGGCTACAGCCTCAGAGCGCATTGCCTCAATCAGACTGAACAGCGTCGCCTGGAAAGGCCCGTTGGACGTAGAGACCTACATCCAGCGCGAGGACCATCTTCTGCAACAACGGCTGACACGCGACGGCCTAACCTGCTGGGTGCTGGTCGACGGCAGGGAACCCGAGGATAGCCGCACGATCCTCAGCTCGTGCGAATCGTATCGGAAGAGCGCTTTGCTAGCGCACGATGGGACGGTGGAGAAGGTTTCCACGCACGGTGTTGGGAGCGTCTACTGCCGGCCTGAGTTCCGTGGGAAAGGGTATGCGAAGCGGATGCTGGAGGAGCTGAGTGTTAAGCTTGAGACGTGGGGGATGGAGAAGGAGGCGAGGCGGAGGTCGCTTTTTACGGTGCTATTCTCGGATATCGGGAAGAAGTTCTACGCGCAGTTTGGGTGGCGGCCGTATCTTTCTTCGCATATGTCTTTGCCGGCTACGGTGGCGGGGCTTGTGGAGAAGGGGGCTACGAGGGATTTGTTTGCGGAGGATGTGCAGAAGTGTCTGTGCAGTGAGGTTGTGCTGGATAAATTGCGGGACCAGATGCTTGTGGCATTGAGGGAGTCCGGTGGTGCTAAGATTGCCATTTTGCCCAACTTTGATCACTTTGTTTGGCATTGGGCGAGAGAGGAGTTCTATGCTGAGAACTTGTTGCCCGAACGCTCGCCGCCTGTTGTTAAGGGGGCTGGGGATGACCGGGCTCGTGTTTACTGCGCTTGGAATCGGAACTTTGGCGAGACCCCCGAGGATAATGTTCTTTACATTCTTCGGTGGGTGTATGATGAGCCCACGCCCCCGGCTGAAGAGGAGGCCATTGTTAACGCTATGGCTGCCATTCTTCGGCGAGCACAACAAGAGGCGCAAGAATGGAACATGAGCAAGGTCGAATTTTGGAACCCGACACCCCTCTTGCAAAAGGCTGTGGCCTTGGTGGAACCGCGTGTTGAGCTCGTACACCGCGAGAAGGACAGCATTTCCAGTTTACGGTGGACTGGTGAGGAGCAAGGGTTGGGCAAGGATGTGGAGTGGTTGCTGAATGAGAAGTACACTTGGTGTTGACCATTCACTCATTTTGGCAACGTTTTGCTTGTTTCTTTGTTTTCCGGTGATCGTTCCCACTCTTTCTTTGTGGGAAGTGCGGACACCCAGGCGATTTTGGGCGGCAGATATGATCGTGACGCTTCTAGACATGCGCATATCATAGGTTAGATGCCATGGCATTTTACGCAGCAACTGCGTTGGCTTTTTGCAATCAACGGCGGCATTTGAGCAATTCGTGCCAATTCCTAGTGTTCTTAGCCTTTGCAGCTGTGGCTGCGGCAGTAGAATTAGTTTTGCTGGCTTGTTGCCGCTGAGACGGCTCAACAAAGAATATAGTCGTAGGGTCAGGACTGCTGTAGCAACCATTCTGTAATCCAAATTAGCAACGCGCTGCAGACCAAATGAGAAAGATTGACCTACCGTCAACTTCGATAGCGCTGCCTCTGCCCTCCAAGACTCAGGCAGACAATCCTTCCACGCCCGAAGGAATTCACTTCTCCCAATAGCAGACGAGGTCGTCGGAGCAGTAGCAGCCAAGTAAGTCTCGCCAACCCATTGCGTACACTCAACCCTATCAAAGCTCGCCCCTAGAAACCATCACAAAATGATCAGCAAGCCTTCACTCTTCAACCAATTCTCACCATCCATCGAACTCACATTTAATCTCATCCCGCAAAGCCGGCCTCTCCTCCGGAACACAAATCCTCCTCACAACAGCCTCCAACAACGCCCGCGGAAACGGCACCTCCACCTCATCATCCTCATCAAGAACAGCCTTCCACAAATCCCCAACGAGAAACTGCTTCTCAAGGTCAATTCCCTGCAAAACAGCCCCCTCAACAACCCTTTTCCAAACCCCCAATCTCGACCTCGCCGACGGCCTCCAACAACCAATCTCCTCACCCGAATCCACGAAGGCACAAAGCTCCATCCACCCCTGCTCACACTGCGCCGTCGAGACAGGAATATCCCCCCACAACCGCTCCCTCGTCTCCCTAGCCTGCGTAGCATCCAGCGGCTCCGAGTCCCCAAACTCGGCCATCGCTATATCCCCGTCCTCGGTGCGCCGATCATATAGCCGCAGACTCTTTTCCAAGAACGGGATGGCGGAGAAGCCGCCTGGCGGGATGTGGAGCTCTAGTGTTGACGAGCACTTTGCGATGGCGGTGACTGCTTCGGAGGGGAGGGATAGGGCGTCTTCGTCGGCTTCTGCGATGACTCTTATGTCTGCTTGGGAGATTTCGGCGCGGCTGGGTCGGAGGATGTGTAGGGAGTTTGAGGATTGAACTTGGCGGATGCGGTAGGTTTGTGTTGGGGTGCAGAGGTTTACATAGTCTTGGGCGGCTGGGTCGAGGACTGCTTGCGCGAGGGCTGTGGAGGGGGATTTGAGTTCGAGGCTGGTGGGTAGTGTTTGTTAGTGACATACGGGGTTTGTTCAACTGGGGAGTGAGAGGGGTTGTTGTGATATTGTAGGGCATGGATCTCGTTCTGTTTAGGTTGCTCCTCGTGGTGAGAACTTACACTGGTGCGTCTTTTGAGGTCAGTAGTTCTTCTAGCTCTGGGGTTAGTTCCAGTAGCCGGAACCCCTCTTGGGGACGGGTGTGTGTAAACAGGATACTTGGTGCATCTTGGGTAGACATTGCTGGTAAAACAGTGTATAAAATGTGCAAATTGAAGTGAAGTGGGTTGTAGGATGAAGCATTGATTTCGGACCTGTTGACGCGAAGTGGAGACACGCCCGTGGACGGACCACCGCCTTAACCCCGAAGTCTTCGGCTTCATCCGAGGTGTACGGGATGCATGTTACATTGGACCAAGTAGAAAAGTAGAGAATACATTGAGATCGAAATCGTCAATGTTGCTTTGAATTGCCAAATTATTGCTATTCATGACACGCCAACCATATGCTTGTCGTACTCCGTAAACAAGGAAAACACCACCCAAAGATAATAGAAAGATATACAAGAATTGAAGTAACAAGAAGAGCAGAGCTCTTCTACTCGCAGAGCGTGGACATAAGCCCCAGTCCAAACAGACTATTGGGCTTCCTAGACATGAGATGAAACACGGGTTACCTGTGAGAATGCGTTATGGAACCCAGTCAGCTGGACCAAAGAGGCACGTCCAGATGTAGAACGGATGAAAAGGTTAGAGAAGCTGGGTCCAGAATCATTGTTTTGCTTTCTCGACTTCACCAAGTCTCTCAGCTTGGTCATTCAGATTACCACGTGTATACTCCTCTGTGTCTTTGGCCGGCTTAGCAGCCGGGCCATCGGCGGAGCCTTGAACTTGTCCACCGTCCACAATGTGATCGGCAACAAGTGGCTTGGACTGGGTAGTTTCCTGTGCCGCTCTTTCTTGCTCTTCTCGTTCGCGAGCCAGGCGCTCCGCCTCCATCTCTTCCATGTGTTTGAGGTCATCAACACTGGGCTCGTATAGATGCCAGATTGTATAATGCGGTAGCCCAATCACGGAGAACTTCATTCGTTTGGCCATCTGAGAGACATTAGCAACTGTGACCAAGGATCCCTCGTTCACCGATCATACCTTGCCAAATCCTTCCGTCTCGGCATGCTTCTCGAAACTAAACGCTGGAAAGTGGACACCAGCACGGAACACCCGGGCCTTTGCAAGGATACTGACACCTCCGATCCCGTCAAGCTCCATCTCCATATCAGGATCGCCGTAGGGGTCGCGAAGGTAGGCCAGGTGAGGTCTCCACGTGGCGTACTCGGCGTAACCTTCGACGATAACGGCATCCTCATCCAAAGTATCCGCGAGTGCCAATGCTGTCTCGGATTCTTGCCAGGAGTTCAGATCATACGGCTGCTCTCCGCCAAGCCAATCTGGGAGCGGGCGCCACACATCTACATAGTCAATTAGTAAAGATGTAGGAACCGGACTGAGAGCCGCCACTCACTTGGAACCGTCACATCCTTGTTGTGCCGCATCAAATCCTCAATGATCGTGAAAGGTGCAGTCTGCACGTCCGCATCTCTCCAATAAACCCAGCTGTGGGTCGGGCGAAGCGTCGCACTCAGCAACCAATTGCGCGCCTGCGCCATCAATTTGCGTCGACTGGCCTGTGCCTCGAACCCATGTCGGCTTTCCACGTCCTGTTGTACTTTCTGCCCAAAGTCCTTCTGAATGACAGAGATCTCCCCGAAGGTCATTTTCGGATCCGGATCATTTTGCACATCCTCCAACATGCGCGAGAGCATTTGCAAGGTGTCATCCTGAGAATCAGATACCAGGAAAGCAAGATCGATCAGGTTATGCGGGTATGTGAGGTTTCGGAGGTGCGAGAAGAACATCGGCAGGTGCGACGAAGCATCTCGCAGCGGAGTGCACATCAGGACACGCTCCCCCCGTTCCCAGCCCTTCTCCGTCCCTTGCACTTCCGATAAATCATAGTACCGCACTGTCTGTAGGTGTAGATCTCCGGGGGAGGAGAGGAGGCCGAGCGAAAGTGTGGGGAGTATGGCGGCGCGCCAGGATGGGAAGATCAGAAGGAGCAGCACCAATGACACACCGCCAAGGAGGCAGAGGCGCTGGAATAGCTGCCGGCGTCTCCGGGAGGTAGGTTGTGAGCGAGGTTGGAATCTGGGGGGTGGAGGGCACAGTTTGTCAGTCTCGATTTGAAGTTCCGCGATCTTGCATGACGACAGCGTTTCAAGCTCTTTGGGCAAAGAGAAGCGAGCCACTTAGCATTGCGGAATTGGGAGTCGGCTCGCTTACCTGTTAGGTGAGATTGAATAGGCAGAGCCCCTGGGGTAGGCAGAGTGGCCCTTCTCGAGAACGTGTCGGTTCATCGCTGCGGGCGCGGTCACAGGCCGTAGCGCGTAGGTTGGGGGCCAAGAACTGATGGAGCGGCCGGGGACCCTGGCAACAACGCCCGGTCTGTTTCGGAGGCCAGTTGTATAACGTCGTGTGAAAAGGAATGAAGGTACCGTGAAAAGACCGAATTTAAAAAAAAAGAAGGAGAGAAACGAAAGGTGACGATAAGCGACGTGATGAATTGGAAGACCTGGAATGGTCTCTCTGTTGATTCTTGGGGGATTTCCAAATCCGGCCATCCGCTTGCAACCTTGGGAAGCACCTGGGTGCTAGTTACCCCTTGTATATGGGACTTGAGGATCTAGATGTATAATGCAAGTATATTGACAGTAACATACAAGGATTGGATGCTTCATTTTGCCAATTGGCGTCGCTAATTTTATGGACAAAGAACCCCCAATGCGCTAAATCATACAAACATCTAGATAATTTTCTCCCACGACAATGAATTTCTGGAAGGTGCAATCATACTCAATCGAGGACGAACAGGAGCAGGCGACTCGACCTCTTTAGTCTCAACATCAGCCTGTCCCATCATCTGCAGTAATAATTTCTTGACTTTCTCCCCTTCACGCAGACTGGGCAGGACGGATGCGGCTTCGTAGTCGCTGTCGAGAATAAAGTAGCGTTCCTTTCGCCGGTTCTCCACCGCGTCGATCTGAAATGTAACTCTGGCAATCGCCTTGGCTGGAACGCTGGCCTTATTCATGGAGCTTCGGGATACCATGCGCAAAAAGGGCCGAAGCCCGGACCGAGTCTGGTGTGCGACTCTGACCGACATGGGCGCCCCAGTCCGCAGATGACTCGAGCCTGTCATGCCTCCTGGATCCAAGGTAAAGATGTCGAGCGATATGTTTCCGGTCTATATTTAGAATTGTTAGTCCGAAAAAAGAAAGCATACAGAGATGACTCGGATCAAAATGAGAACGTACCCAGATCAAGCTCCGCCTCAATGCATATAATGCGACACTCGCCATTAACTTGCTGCTTCCAAATCGAATATTCTGTTCCTTTGCGCTCAGCGCAGTTCCCGCTCGTCTTCCGTGCCTTCCATGGTCGCGGTCAAAATAATCCAGTCGCCCAGAAGATGTGGCAGAGCATCCAATGTTGATGACCTTCGCTCCTCCTCGCGCTGTGCCATCTCCAGCCCGGAAAGCCTCGAGCAGTCCGATGGTCAATAAGAATGGAGAGAGACAATTCGTCTGATACACAGGGTCGTAGCCGTCTGAGGTGAGCTCATCTACAACGTAAGACGTTGCAACAGCCGCGTGAATCAGACTGGTCACTGGCGGAATGTCTTTGAAGCGAACACGGTCGACGGTAGTTTTGGCGAAACAGGCCACGGATTTCAGATCGGTCAAATCTAGCGCCAGAACCTCGACCGATCTGGGGCCAATTAAGCGGATCTTCCCGGTGAGGTCGCGGACGTCGTGTGTCCTTATATCCCGTGCCGTCAATAACAGATGAACGAAAGGATGTTTCTTTGCAATTTCGATGGCGATTTCAGAACCCAGCAATCCATTTCCACCGGTTATAATGACTGTTCCTGTCAAAGGTGTTCCCATGGCGTCGGTTATGTTTTGTTGGGCAAGAATCTCCGAGGACACAGAGTAAGGTTCCACAGTAGAAAGCGCAAGATGGTCAACTGCGCATACTTGTACTTGGTGTGGTTGACGATTCTAATTATATGAACAAAAGAGACAATGCAAGGTTGTGTGACAAAGGGAAGGGGATTTAAAAGAAGAGAAAGAGAGTTGTCAAAGCGTAGCCCGAAGTCAAGATCGTATAGGCATGCCTAAACGGCAGGATCTAAAAGTTCCTAACCAGCCCCATCCATGCAGTAGGGCCAATGGAATTATATCGGACATGAGCGGTGACATGTCTCAGCTCACGGCTGATTGTTCCAGAAGACGAAGGTGGATCAATCAGATGCGAAGATGTGTGTTGCGTGGTGAAATAGCCAACCCTCTCTGGTTTTTGCTGCGGTTGCGTGGCATGGCGAGTAAATTTTCTCGACTAGCACCTCCCTTGCATAGATGGTGTGTTCATCGCGTAAATTGAGAAAAAAAAAAGAAAATTGACATGGGTGGAAGGGATGGGCGTCTGATATTAATCTAACTTAGTTCGTTAGATTGCTTGTCGATCAATCACCGGCACATCTTTGTAGATCCCGACAGATCTCCATTGTACGGTGTCGTCGATGGATGTTCTAACTTAACAATGTTCAATATCGTCAATGTTCGAGACATTGCCCAGACTCCATCGAGGGGGGCGCTGTTAAGTGAAGTGGGGAAAAAGAGAGAATTCCCCCCCCACTGCCAACAAGGCCCATCTCGTCTTTTCTTCCCAAACACAGTCAGCCAAACTTCCAGCCCTGGAGCCAGTCGGGCCACCCCACGCTGTTCGTATTTCGAAGTACATTGATGTAACCATAATTATCATAGTTCAACACTACATCAACGTGTGTGCTTCATAAAACCCCAGATTGTTCGCCGTTACTACAAGCGCCTGCACCAACGTTTTGTGAAACACTAAAAAACAAGCAAAAGAAAAGAAAAAAAGGGTCTAAAACAATAGCCGGACTATGTGTCGTCATGCCACTAGGCCATGGCGCCTATTCCATCTATTATAGGCTCGTTTAACTATACGGAGTTTGCCACGATTTCTGCAAGTACCCGTGGACGGATATAGATCGGATACATGTAGTTAGTTAACACATGGATATATGTATTGATGTTGTCCCTAGTCCGCATTAGAGATAGTTAAGAAGCATCAACAGTTTGAAATGATTATTGGGTGTGTTGTCAACGAGGGGACCACTTGACCTGATCAGTTCGAAAGCTGAATGATACCCAACGAAGGACATTACGTCCATGGCTTAGTTTGTTCAGATGATTGGGTGATCGTGTTCAGTAGGGCTGGCTGTACTCGCTTGGAAATGTGCTTTTAGGCTACAATAAGCAATAATCTCCTAGTTCACCACATCAGACTATCCCCAAGATCGACATATGACAAGCTTGTACGAATACTGGCGACCAAATGCAGTGGACATACATACCTAGGTATAGGGAGTAACATCAACCATAAGAAACTCAAATGTTAGAGAAATGTTAACTCGCATGGGCGTGCTGATCATGCAGAAATATCAACCAGGATCTTTACATGCTTATCCTTCTCCCCGATGAGAGCCCTGAATCCCTTCTCATCCACATCCTCCATACGAATCTTACCAGTAATCATCAGGTGAGGCTGAATAGTTCCTACACCAAATAGGCAAGAGGTCAGCAACTAGAAAATACCAACGAGGAACAAGAAAACAGCCGAACCTACCAGAAGCAATAGCATCAATCACAGCCTCAAAGTCCCCATCATCATAAAGCGCAGCGCCCATAATATGCTTCTCCTGAAACACGACCGAAAAAGCATCGATGCGCGGCGCGTGCTCCCAAAGCGACACAATGACCACCGTCCCACCGACCTGAAGCCCCGCCACAGCGGTATCAAGCCCAGCCTGGACCCCAGAACACTCAAAAGCAACAGCTGCACCGATACCCCCTGTCAAGGCACGTACCTGCGTAACCGCATTTACTTCACTGGGATCAAGTATCTCGGTCGCTCCAAGGGCCAGGGCACGTTGGCGTCGCATCGCAGCGGGTTCCACAGTGATGATTGACGTGATACCTTTAGCCTTTAGTACCTGGATAATAGCCAGACCGATTGGGCCGCCTCCAACCACAAGCGCTGTGTCATTGGCTTGTAGGGAACTGCGGCTGACGGCGTGCCATGCGACAGCGAGTGGTTCTACCAGCGCTGTTTGATTCTTTCCTTAGCACTGATAACCTGAGCACAACTAGAAACGGGCGGAGTTTAAGCTTACCGCCGATGTCAAGCGGGATAGAGTCGGGTAGCGAGATGACATGGCTTGTGTCCACGACTATGTGGTCTGATAGCCCTCCGGCCTTGCCTGCGGAGGTTCAGTATCAACTGAAATTGCCATAGACACATGTAATGTGTAGAAAGGCTTACCGCTGAACCCGATGAACCCCGTTTTCTCACAGACATTAGACATGCCTCTTGAGCAGCTCGAGCACGAGCCATCGAAAAGATTGGGCTTGACTACGACCCGGTCGCCGGGCTTGAACTTTGTGACGACTGAACCGACTTCTTCGACTGTGCCACTAAATTCGTGGCCGAGGGTGGTCGGTAGTTCGTCTCCGGTCAATGGGTGCGGGGTGACTGGGACGACCCTTGGGCCGGAGAGATATTCGTGGATATCTGCATTACATTAGAGACGAGTACATCGCTAGCTTTGAGCGTTGGGTGTATTGCTTGCCACTTCCACATATCCCAACAAAGGCAGGTCGAATCTGTTAACATCAAGGTTCGTTGTTAGGCGCTTAGTCGTGGAGGTAACGTTACGTCCAAAGCAAGGACCGACATACCTTGACCTGATCATCACCACAGCTAGGATCCTCGACCTCGTCAACGCGGATATCTTCTCGTCCATGGAAGCGAACGGCTCTCATGATGAATACAGATCTGGTTATTGGGTACGACGTGTCGGGGTATTGCAGAATGGACTGATGATAATGTCGGTCCAAGGAAATTAACTATGGGTTTATTGAAAGGTTACACGAAGTATCTAGGTTTCTGGGAGTGATGTACCGGTAAAACCTGCTGTTCATTTGAACCGGGGAGAATCATTCTCGACAAAACCTCGGCACCAAGCTGGTCGCCTAATGTTCCTCATGTGTATCCGAACTACCCGAAGACGAGAGCAATTGTAAAGCCCCCAGCCTATAACAGAATCTACTTGCCGGATTTGGGAAATCGACGCTGGCACGTATGACTTGGGGTAAACGCCACTATGCGGGGGTGGGGCAGACATGGGTCAACGTGTCCCCTATGAACAAGACCAATTGCCCTCTTGTCTTAGGTACAAGAGGTATTACCAAATAGATAGTAAAGAATGTCACCAATTCAGACCGAATCTAATTCATGTGAGAGACCAGCTCCGACTCTCAAGTACCAAACTATGTACCCTTAGCTCTTGCGAGTGAGAAGACCCTTAAGAGCATCCGTTTCACCCTCGAGCTTAGAACATCGAAGTCTCAACTCATCTCTTTCCTTCCGGACCTTCTCCAACTCATCCTCCAGATCCTTCATCCGATCCACACGTCTCTGTCGACATCTTCGTGCCGCGAGGGTGTTGAGCTTACGCTTTTCCACTCGCGAGGAATCCACACGACCTAAAGCATTATCGCCATGGGACGTAGCGGGACTCGAGAACGAAGTCGAGACAGGAGCAGGAAGCTGCGAGACAGGGGAAGGATGCGAGCGGCCATCTTTTAGACGTTAGATAACTGACACCAATATTTCCATCGAAAGAACAATCCTACCTTGTGAATTGGCCGAGCTAGTAGCAAGAGAAGCAGAAACATAGTTTTGGTACTCGAGTGATCCCGAATCGGATAGAGAGGTGAAAGCAGATCCATACCCAAAGTCTAGGACGGGGACATCGCCACCGTCATAGCCAGGAGGGTATGGGGTCTGATGATTGACAGAAATAAAATTCCAGTCGGTATCAAAGGACAGATCTGGTTCTGCCCAGAGTGCCGACTCATGCGGAAGGGTATCGAAGGATTGACAAACTGGCACAGCCGCGGGAAAGCCTTCCAGTGGCGGTGCCAGGGACGAGAGAAGGTTGTGATCACTGTACGGATGAAGACTCGCCAATGGCGAATATTCAGCAGGCCCTTGATGGCGTTCCTGCGTGCCGGGATTCACTGGGCTGGAACCAGTGGAAGGAGGTCTGGATTGCCGCCGCGGCGCACGAACAACTGCAGGCGGACATCGCTGGATTTCTTAGACGGGCCTTTGCAGACCCGTGGTGCTCTTTCAGACGGGTATGTGGAGGGTGAGCCCTAGGGCGGATTGAGATCGGGGTCGACTGTAGGAGTCGTGTCCTGAGGAAGAAATGAACGGACGGAGCCAGGCCATATAAGAGAATGGGAGGGGCCGGAAATGGACCGCAGCAGATGTGGATTCATAATAAGTAATATTCCAATTGATTGGCTATGTGCCATCTGATCCCCCGCGACTCATTATGACTCATTTTAGCGTAGCCGAACTGGCCAGTCAGAATGGAGATCATGGGAGGACTAACCTACATTAGGATTAGTGTATATTCTCAATCTTGGAATGAAAAAGGTTGATCTCGAGATAAGCCACTCCCAAGGTCACATTTCAAGAAAGTACATACCTACATGTATCCATGGGATGGCTACACGACAACGGAGGTATGTACATCTAGTACATCATTTCTACGATCTTGCTTTTGTCACTTCTGCCATTCGACTTACTACATTGTTAATGGACTTGAGAGACACCATAAAAGACACTTGCAAGACACCATTAAGGATGGCTTAAGAATGCGCTGTCTATAGGTTTTGTCCTTTCAACATGATCCTACCTGATTCAGCTCTCTTCGTGAGTACTTAACGTTGTTTTAAGAGGTTGGAAATGAACATCAAAACTTCTCTGACTTACAAGGCCTATCTTCAGGGCAAAAAGCTCCAATGTCATAATGGGCCTAAGATCGCCCTACCATCTGATGGCCATTGAGCTGTCTGCTACGGCTCTTATCTTAAAATATGTTCGGAATGTCTGGAGATATGCCGTTCACTGAATGGAGTACTAGCGATGTTGCAAGATCCCCGCGGCTCAAGCTTAGGAGCAATGGCAAAAGGCCTCAATCGAAGTACACTTCCAGAGCTCGGTGTCACCACCTACACTATTTAATTGTCTCCCGAACCCTAGTGGTCCATATACGGAATATTTCTGGATGATTGATGATCCCCAAACATGTTCCATACAGTACTTCAATGTAAAGTTACACCACATCATTTGGGAGATTGAAGGCGGAATATCAATATGACACATTTTCTTCTACATGGATTATCGTACACAAAGAAGGGCAGCCAAAACTTGGATAGCGGGCAAATCTGGCGTTAAGAGACATGTCTATCTATTACATTCTGAGTTGTATTCTAACGCGACTCTGTGTTAGTATTTGCATCTTGAGGTGCATTGTCATTGTATGTTTCCTGGCCACCTTGATCTAGCAGCATTTGGACCACCTCTTTGTGGCCTCCGGCTGACGCAGCTTGAAGTGCACTGCCATAGACTCCACCCTGGGCGTTCACCTCGGCACCTTGATCTAGCAGCATTTGGACCACCTCTTTGTGGCCTCCGGCTGACGCAGCTTGAAGTGCACTGCCATAGACTCCACCCTGGGCGTTCACATCGGCACCTTGATCTAGCAGCATTTGGACCACCTCTTTGTGGCCTTCAGCTGACGCAGCTTGAAGTGCACTGCCATAGACTCCACCCTGGGCGTTCACCTCGGCACCTTGATCTAGCAGCATTTGGACCACCTCTTTGTGGCCTTCAGCTGACGCAGCTTGAAGTGCACTGCCATAGCGTCCACCCTGGGCGTTCACATCGGCACCTTGATCTAGCAGCATTTGGACCACCTCTTTGTGGCCTTTAGCTGACGTAGCTTGAAGTGCACTGCCATAGCGTCCACCCTGGGCGTTCACCTCGGCACCTTGATCTAGCAGCATTTGGACCACCTCTTTGTGGCCTTCGGCTGACGTAGCTTGAAGTACACTGCTATAGTATCCACCCTGGGCGTTTACCTCGGCACCTTGATCTAGCAGCATTTGGACCACCTCTTTGTGGCCGCTTTCTGATGCAGCTTGAAGTGCACTGCTATAGTGTCTACCCTGGGCGTTCACATCGGCACCTTGATCTAGCAGCATTTGGACCACCTCTTTGTGGCCGCTTTCTGATGCAGCTTGAAGTGCACTGCTATAGTGTCCACCCTGGGCGTTTATATCGGCACCTTGATCTAGCAGCATTTGGACCACCTCTTTGTGGCCTTCAGCTGACGCAGCTTGAAGTGCACTGCCATAGCGTCTACCCTGGGCGTTCACATCGGCACCTTGATCTAGCAGCATTTGGACCACCTCTTTGTGGCCTTTAGCTGACGCAGCTTGAAGTGCACTGCCATAGCGTCCACCCTGGGCGTTCACCTCGGCACCTTGATCTAGCAGCATTTGGACCACCTCTTTGTGGCCTCCGGCTGACGCAGCTTGAAGTGCACTGCCATAGCGTCCACCCTGGGCGTTCACCTCGGCACCTTGATCTAGCAGCATTTGGACCACCTCTTTGTGGCCTTTAGCTGACGCAGCTTGAAGTGCACTGCTATAGCGTCTACCCTGGGCGTTCACCTCGGCACCTTGATCTAGCAGTATTTGGACCACCTCTTTGTGGCCTCCACCTGATGCAGCTTGAAGTGCACTGCCATAGCCTCCACCCTGGGCGTTCACCTCGGCACCTTGATCTAGCAGCATTTGGACCACCTCTTTGTGGCCTTCGGCTGACGCAGCTTGAAGTGCACTGCCATAGCGTCCACCCTGGGCGTTCACATCGGCACCTTGATCTAGCAGCATTTGGACCACCTCTTTGTGGCCTCCACCTGATGCAGCTTGAAGTGCACTGCCATAGACTCCACCCTGGGCGTTAAGTATGTTTGAGAGAATAGAAGCCTTCTTATAAGTCGCTAGGATATTCCTTAGAATGGAATCTAGCCCCAAAAAGGATGCGTAGTATATGGGCGATACTATTTCATCCACGTGTCTTTCAAATTTGACATCTGTATCCCATGAACGGTCAATCTCATGTAACCTGACCCAGGTCACGAAAGAATTTGTCTCGTTTTGGAAGAGTCTCAATAGCAGTCTTTCGGCTTTCAACTTTTCTTCTTGAGAATTTTGATAATAGTGATACCAATGCATGGCAGCGAAGTGAGCAAGTGGGAAATCTCGAAGCTTCACCCTATCCAATATGCCATCAGAAAGCGTTGGATGTAAAAGATAGGTAAGGCAGATTTGCGCCAGTTCTATGTTTGCAGATCCACTGTCAATAGCAAATCTTTTCGCTCTCTGGTGTCGGATACTATCGGATTGAAGATACTCTTGGACGGAGAAATGAGCGATGCGAACAGTCGAGATCGTTTGTCCGCCAGCATTGTCGGTTTCCACTATCTCTATAAGTCCAAGGCAGCTATTAACAAGATCATCTTGCTCATAGGATCGGCCGTCACGATCGAGACACGGTGATTCACTAAGTTCCACCGCAAGACTGTCGATTAACTCACTAACAGTGAGGGGTCGGATAGCGAAAATAAGGACACTAAATATACGTCGTACATCCTCAACATCTGTTTCGTCGATATCACAAAGCATGCGTTCATAGGTTTCTTCTAGATCGCGAGGCAAGCTGTGTAGGAATTTGTCAAGTTGGTTTCGGTATCGCGCCCGTCGAAGAGAGTTGAGTTGACATTCCACATATCTGAAGCTATGCGTAACTGGTATTAGAACATTGTAATAGGACTAATACGACGGAATACTTACACTCCTTGCGCACCCTGTGTTAGTTTTTCTCGGATCTCGCTATGTCGCGTTTTCCACCTCTGGAGCTTGGTGTCGTTTTCCAGCTGATAAGAAACGAAATCAAAGATATCTTTGTCAATTCCCCGATTCTTCATTGATAGATCACAGTCATGAGAGGGCTTTAATGATTCTCGGATGTCAAACTGGTCCCGGCTTGTTACTAAGAGATGAACACTAGGTAAGCGCCAGTTCCGTATCTTTTGTATAACTTCTAAGACTTCTTTTCTGCTAATATCTTGGGGGCACTCATCTAGTGCATCGAGTAAGATATAGCTGTCTAGGAATTGTTCAAGAAATTTCTTAAGCGTTTTGAGTAACGCTTTCAGTGAAGGAGTGGACGGCTGGAACTGCATGCGGAGTTGCTCTAGTTCCTTTTGGCCGTCTTGGAACTGCACCGATAGTTGTAACAATAATGCACGTAACATGCTATGGGCATCCTGCTTTGACTCATCGCTAAAAGTAAAGTAGAAATATGCGATTCCTACTCCGCTCTTGTGATTCGTCTCACGAGACGTATATTCTTTTATGACTGAAAAGAGGACCGACTTGCCACATCCTGCGAACCCATTAAGCCAGAGAAATGAACTTTGTTCTTTTAGCCACTTCGCAAGTTGATGACTGCTGATTAACCACTGTCCAGTTTTTAGGTGGTGTTTCGCATAGACGGCGTTGTGATTTATAGATGCATCAGGTGCCTGAAGCCAGTCACGAATGGCCAAAGAAATTTGGTTGAAGTTTGTCCGCTCGAGAAGAGATTTGACTGCCGATATTTCATCTTCAATCCGATTGTGGCTTTTGAACTGTAGCACGTTGAGTGCGAATAACAGGTTCTCACGTATCTCGCCAACATCCTCTTCGATCTTCTGTATTGTGCTTTTCCGGAAAGGATAGGTGACGCGGCGTCCAGCAGCTTGAATACGACCTTTTAGGCAGGTAACCGATTCGATATGGAGTTTCTGGCACACAGCCTGGAGCTCGTTAATGATCTCATGGCATCTCTGTGTAGCCTTGTCGACTTCTGCAAGTAGTTCTTCTGCGTTAGGCTGAGATTGGCGTTGCTGGATTGCACTCTCTAGATATCGAAAAGCGCCTTGAAGATTCTCCATATTTTGAGTGATTTTCGCAATATCAGCGTCTTGGCTTTTGTAGACCGAATAGAAATCCACCAAGGTTTGCGTCACTTGGAACCCAAGGGAGAGGAATCCAGCGATGCCAGCTGCGATCGAGAGGGGATCACTCATGGTGACAGTAAGTGGCCACTTGGATGCGGCCAGCTAAGTGAGAAAATAGGATATATTCAGCAGTGTGTGGAAGAGGAAATTTAGGACTCTTTGGCGGGACGGAGAAAGGGCAATAGGAAGGCGCCAATTCAACCTCACTGCGGGGAGAGCTGACCACCTGGATGGATGCCTAATGCGGGCCCTCCCCAAAGACCACGTGAGGCACTAACACTGTGGTACATAATGTTGGTTTTGCCAACAATACAATGCCTCGTGTAATGACAGGGGTACTTCGGGGATTTCCTATAACAGACTACTGTATCTTGGCATCAGGGTTCGAGAATCAATCGAAGAGTGCAAGTGGTGACACCGATTACCGGAAGTACTGTAACTGTCATCGTAGTCGTCGTCCCTTCCACTTTCTGTTATTCTCTTGCATTAGCAGTTTTAGATCGATGCCTTCATGGGGCAGTGTTGCCGGGCTACCAAACCTGTGCTAGTTGGCGTGTCGAGTTCAAAACCAGCTTTGATAAGCAGGCTTGCAAGTTGATAGTGTCACAACAGTGCGTGTATCACTATATTTATTTGGCTGGGATTGGTTGCCTCTTTGCTAAGCAAAAGAAGTACCACTGCCATCTCAAGAGCCATGGCCAAGAACAATGGCAGACGCATATAGTTGATATTCGGGTCGATGTGAATCTGTAATGGCAGCAACTGCGCTGTCTTGGTGCTTCGTCCCATGTTAATACAATACTGAATGGTAAAATGCTGATATCCTTCCAGGACTTGGGAATCGACATTGACACGGGAGCCTTTAAGTAGCTTTCTGGGAAAAGGGATAGACAGACGCCTACCAACGAATGCAGCGAAGCTCAAGGCCGTACGACTCTTCTCAGCACGCACATCGAGCCCAATTTCCGGAACCTGAATATCGTGGAGCCTTTATCAGTGCCATTGTTTCTCTCTGACCGACACACCATCTGAAGAGGAGTCAGTCATCGGAAACCTGGAGCATCAGCACCCGTTTAATCAAATCTCCACAACATTCAATTGTCGTGTGCAGCTGCCATATGCAGTGCCAACGTCCTTACGTCTGGTAGACATGCGCTCAGGGTGAAACCGTATGCGAGGAGAAGTGAACCCTTATCATCTATTCCGTTGGATACCGCTGCGCTTCACTGCGCTTCACTGCGCAGGAAGCCTGGTCTTGATTAAATGAACGAGCAGTTCAGTTGATCAGCATCAGCGGTGCACAACATTGGGACGGGACTCCCAGAAGAAAGAGAGCAATGGGAAGATCGCGAGGTCGGTTCTTGCTGGATGTATGTCAAACAGAGGTTTGAGGAAGGTGCACCCCAAGAGTCCCTTCCTATTCAGGCAGTGTCAATTTTAGCTCAACCCCACAAACAAAAATCAAAAAAACCTTCCAATATCATGAACCTCATCTTCTAACATTACCTACCGCATCATTACCACAGTTTCGGATAGATCTGTGAGTGCCAGTGTTCTCTCCCAAAAATTCAGCTGCGACTAACGCCTAAGAAAGCCCAAAACAAGATGACGAAACCAAGTACTGCGGCTACTCTTCCAAGACTGCCACCAAAAGTGATTCGGTTGGCACACTCTCTCCAAGCCTTTTTTCAGGCGCACGGATCATGCAATCAACCCTGGCATCACGAAAGGAGAGAGCTAATCGCCTTCATTGTGCACAACTATGATCCGGAGTCTGCTGTCACAGGATCGGCCACTGAACCGCACAACAAGCCCGGCTACTATCCCACAAGCTGGGTACATGAGGGGTCCCAAGTGATAACAGCAATCGCAGAGGTGTTTGATCTAGCCTTGCCTCATTTACCGCAAAGCCCGGGCTCACGACTTGGCACGAAGTCATTGCTCAATCTACCTGCGGAGCTGGTTTTGCTCATTGAGCGCGAGCTATCGGACAAAGAGGTTTACAACCTTTGCCGAACAAATTATTGTCTGTATCAGCTCTTGAGCGATTCCCTGTGCCGGCGAGGTATGGAGGACCTACGTGCGTTTCGGTGGAGCCTAGAAGGGAACAAAAAGGAAGCGTTCGCCAAGGCAGTCGAAACACTGTCTCCTCTTCCAAAGACAGCTCCGTGGAACACAGTTCCATTGTACAACATGATCAACCACATGAATGTGCACTTGATAAAGCTCATGGTTTCCAAAGGCGGCCTGCTCCAACAACAACTGGAGCAACTGATTAGTTCCATCCTTACTAAGTCACGAAGACGCAACCTTAGTGTCCCTCCTTTCGACAAGTGGGATTCCGTTAAGAACTGTTTGAAATGGGGTGCTGATCCGAACTTTGTCTTCCCAGACGGGGTCTCATTGATGGCAGATGCCATCATGAGGTCAAGATACAATCCGCACAAGGCGGACAGGAAAGTTAAACTGTTACTCGCCCATGGGGCTGACACAGGTTGTCTCACATCCTTACCGGAAAAGGATTCAATGATGCATTTAGCATGCCTTTATTACCAACCCTGGATTGCACAGACGTTGCTCGAAGCAGGCGCAGACCCCAACCTGAGAGACGCACGCAACCGCACGCCCATTCATAGGTTGTTTGAAAGAGACGAACTCAAGTCGAGAGACCGCAATTATGTGCTTGGCGTTCTCCTCGCGGACCCAAGAGTCAGACTCGATGAACGTGACGGCGATGGCCGGACTCCACTAAGCCTTGCTGCGGGCTATTCAGCTAACTCATCGCTGGCTATGAGATTAGTCAAGAGAGTTGTTTTTCTACCAGATAAGGTCGATATCAATTCTCAAGACCATCAGGGAAAAACACCGCTTTGCCACGCCGTGTCCAACACGCTTTGCCACGCCGTGTCCAACAACGAATGGTACATAGCCCGTCTTCTCCTCGCGCAGGACAGACTTGATCCCAATCTCGGTCCGGCAGATGCATTCCCTCTCTTTCTTGCTGTTGACCTTGGTAAGGAGCCAATCCTTAAATTATTGCTAAATTCGAAGCGACTGGATGTGAACAAGCAAACTAGCAAAGGGGAGACCGCTTTGTGGAAGGCAATTCGTATTGGCAATGGGGAAGCCGTAGAGTTGCTTGCCAGAGCTGGTGCCAATCCGGACATTGAAACAAGCGAAGGCGCGACAGCACGACAGATATCGCTGGATGCAGGTATTCATATCAGATGGAAGGCTTGCCCGACCTAGGTGGGGATCAGTTGGGTGCTTAACTTGCTGCTCTGATGGATTCGCGGTTCAAAATCAGAAGCAGAAGGTTGTTCACCCGAGAGTGAATCTTTCAAAATCATGTAGTTATGGCTAAATCTGCCACTGCTCAAGGAAGGCCGCAATCTGTTCCAAGTTTTTAGCTATCAATGCTAGCATTGCCCTGTCTCATCTGAAAAATGCGAGTCGTATGACGACTGCCTGCGGAGATCTTCGCAGGATCTATAGACACCAAATGCCACAGACATCCATCTATCTCGGTAAGTCGGCAGGACTTGCCGAGGTGGACTTCAACAGCTAATCCATCACAATCATGTCGAATCCGCAGTGTACTATGTAGGTGTGATTCTTGAGGTTTATCTACTGCGGCTATGGCCCGGGCAGCTGAAGCTGCTGAGTCAGCAACGCAGCACGGCCAGGGAAAAAAAAAACATCGCAGAGGGATTGCTCTGGGTCTAAGTAATATAAAATAACGCAGAGACATAGCAACAGATCCCTATATCCAAAGGGGTCACGGTCAAATTGAATTCTTTGAGGTCGCTGTTGCGGGCCCGACTGACAACCCCGCGGGTCCAATCGTTGACACAAATCCGTGCCCCTCTTCGATTTTCTCTTCTTCCACATTCAACCCCTCCACAAGCATACACCATGGCGACGGCAGCAGCTCCCGAGTCCTCTCTCCTCTCCCTTCTCTACCGGTCGTATCCCGCCGTCATCTCTCCCGATGCGACCGAGCCCGACTACCTCCACGCCTCGTCCAAAATCTTCCCCCAGGTCACCTTCAGCGAGGCAGAGGAAGCCGACATCAAGCAATGGCTGCACACCGTTGACGGCCTGAAGGCCTCCCTCGCCAAGGACCAAAAGGATGCCACCGAGGGCATCCTCGGCCAGCTGAACATCCACCTCGCCACGCGGACCACCCTCCTCGGCGCGAAGCCGTCGGTCGCCGACATCGCCGTCTACGCCCTCCTGGCCCCGGCCGTCGAGAAGTGGACTCCCGAAGAGCGCACCGGCGAAAAGGGCTACCACCACATCGTCCGCCACGTCGACTTTGTCCAAAATGCCCGCCTATTCTCCCTCCAGATCCCCGAGGAAGAAAAGATCGCCATCGACCTGAACGACGTCAAGTTCGTCCCCAAGCCCCTCGACCCCAAGGAAGAAAAGGAGCGCAAGAAGCGCGAGAAGGCCAGCGCCCAGGACCCAGACGCAAACTCCGAGTCCAAGCCCCTCGTCCTCGGCCAGGGTAAGGCCGAGCAGGCTGCCAACGCCACGAAGCAGGCCGGCGCCGACGGCGCCCCCGTCGTCAAGACAAACAAGAAGGAAAAGAAGGAGAAGAAAGAAAAGGCTCCTAAGCCTGCTCCCGCTCCCGCTGCTCCTCCAGCTCCCTCACTCATCGACCTGCGCGTCGGACACATCCTGCGCGCTGTCAACCACCCCAACGCCGACTCGCTGTACGTCTCTACCATCGACTGCGGTGATGCCCCCGGCAGCGACAACACCTCGCTCGACGAGGAGACCGGCAAGACCGTGCGCACCGTGTGCTCTGGTCTGAACGGCCTGATCCCCCTGGAGGAGATGCAGGGCCGCAAGATCGTCGCCGTGTGCAACCTGAAGCCTGTGACTATGCGTGGCGTCAAGTCGTGCGCGATGGTTCTCGCTGCCTCGCCGCGTGTCGCTGAGGGCGAGGATTCGCACGCCGGTCCCGTCGAGCTGGTTAACCCGCCTGCTGAGGCTCCTGCTGGTGAGCGTATCTTCTTCGAGGGCTGGAATGATGGTCAGCCTGAGAAGCAGCTTAACCCTAAGAAGAAGGTCTGGGAGACTTTCCAGCCTGGTTTCACTACTACTGGTGACCGTGAGGTTGCCTTCGATAGCAGCGCTGTTCCCACTGTCCACGGCCAGGAGGGCAAGCCTGCTCTTGGAAAGCTGGTTGCTGCGTCCGGAGGTGTCTGCACCGTCAAGAGCTTGACTAATGCTACTGTGCGGTAAAGGGTGCGAAGAAATTCGGGGTCTCTTAAATTAAATAAGAATGAATTAAACGCATACCCATGAGAATATGAAGAATTCAAAATTTCCTAGTTTGATATTATTATCTTGTTATTTTTTGTGCATGTCCATTTCAATAGACACATGAGAAGTGGAACTATGGGGTTAATTCTTTTTATCTGTACATTGTCACAAAATTCGATGCGTCGCTGATAGATCCCAGAATGCTAATATCATGTCTTTCTTTGGTCAAGCAGGCGCCGCGAATCCCAGAGAAGGACCACGCTGGTCAAAGACCACAAAAAGGGCCTTTAAGAACACATCGCCATAGATCGCCATGCTCGAACTTCCACTGGACTGAACACCGCCATAGCAAACTGTTCAAACACAACCAAGGTTAGTTCAGAATTCGCATTTCAAGAAAAGTGGTACAAGGAAAACTCACCTGTCTCGCCAGTAGTTGTGTTGGTCCCAACCTCAGACCAGTTCATCAACGATCCAGGGATGGTAGCAGAATAAGCACTGCCAATTGCCACAGACAGGGTGGGCAAGGACGAGGTACAGGGGAAAATATACCCGTTAGCATTGTTGGCGAAGATCGCACCATCAACCTGCTGATAGTACGCCTCCGCGACCTCGGGGCTGACCATCATGAGAGAGGTTCCCGTGTCAGCGATTGCGTTAGGTGCCTGGGTGATCGGGTGGAAGGCGCCTCCTCCAATGGCATACTGAGCCGAATTGAATTCCCAAAATCCGTTGGTTGAATCCACGCTGACGTTAACCAGAGTGCCGCTATACTTGCTTTTATCGATGGTTCCAAATTCATATTCGCCGACGCCGTTGCTGAGCAGGCGGACGGTGAAGACCGGCTCATCAAGACTGGGGGCGACGTTGTCGAAGAAAGTTCTCTGTGCTTCGGGCTTGATGGTGTTGATGGAGGAGAAGCCCAGGCCGAGGAGTCCGTTGGACTTCGTGTCATCAGCGAATGTTTGCGAGATATCCGTTGGAAGACCGAATGCTTGGTCGGTGACTTTGATGCCACCAATTGAGACATCGTCCTTGCCTACTCCACCAGAGGCATAGGACGAGTCTCCGTATGCGATTTTGAAAGTGCTGTCCTTGAGATCTTCGAATGTGGCAGACTTGCTCGGCTCGTATACTACTCGGTTACTTCGCAGGGACTTTGGAAGTCTCGAGCTAAGCACCCACCTATATGGCCATCGGTTAGTTAGGAAAATTCACCGGATGAAGTTCCTTACCAGCCAATTTGCCGGAGGGAAGTATAGAGGACACTGCTTACATATCAGCTGAACCGCTGTCAAAGTTCATGTCGAGGGTCTGGCCTCCAATATTGACTGGCGAGACGAATTCCACGTCGCCGTCAACAGAAGTTGCGTCCACAACGCCCGTCTGATCCGATTCCCCCACGGCTTCCTTGGCGCTTTTGGGACCAGGATGCTGGGTATCGAAGGGCTGGAAGTCGCTCACGTCAACGCCATTGAGGGTTGAGGCATCAATGCCGAACTTGCGGTATGCCTTGCGCAAGGCCGTGGGACCATGGGTAACATGGTCGTTGCGCTTGACTCGCTCCACCTTGAAGGACCGGCCTTGAAGGCGGCTTCGAGCAGCCACAGGCATGGCAAGAGCATTGAAGCTCAGCGAGAAGAGGACAGCAATGAAAAGAATGAATTGCATCTTGTCCAGAGCCCGAATTGGGGGGGATATCAGGGTCGTAAAACGAGTGATTAGATCAGGGCCAGCCTGAAGAACTGATATCAAAGAGTGCGATGGACAAGAAGCACGAGGATGAAAGGATGAAACAAGAAAAGAAAGAAGGTAAGACTTGAGCAGCTCCCTGGAGCTTTAAGGGTAAGTCTGGAGGCTGATGTCTCCTGAATGAAGGTAAACACAATGCCAATGTCGCGAAATGAACGTCAGCAGGCAGTAGTCCTGACTCGAATACCTGCAGCCAAGATGAATGAATGGCCTGGAAAAAAAGAAAACAAAACAATACGACAATATGACAATGCCTAAGAAAGACAAACAAAAACAAGAGAAGCGAAGAGAACAATATCAAACAAAAAGAAAGATATAAGAAAGAAACTTGAAACTGCCTGGAAACCACCATCTATATTGGCAACTTTCGACATAACCCTAACGGCAGGAATGGCCCGAGCAATAAAAGAAAATAATATTACCCAGTGCCTACATGTCTAGACGTAGTCTGTTTCTTGTTTCTGATTTCTTCACCATTGCATACACAACCCACCTATCGGAGACCAGTACAGCATCTTCAGAGTCCTTGGCTCTGCACTGGACATGCTTCACAAACAGACGCCATCGGCCCCAGCCCAGATGCGTCGTAGTCGAGGTGTCACTGGTACAAGGTAAGGTAGGCGCTCCCCCACATATGGGAGTACATCCGATCACCCATGATCTACGTTCATTTACCTGTTACTAAGAGAACATGATGAATGGGTGGAGGTAACTACCTAGGGCGCTTGTGGTTTGACACTGAGACCAGAGGGTGTGGTTGGTTTACTCCTGAAACAATGCCCAGCGGGTAGGGGGCCCAATCATGCAGGTTGTACAACTACTTGAAACATTTGGAGGTTGTGAAGATCTCTCATGTTGACCTGTTCAGCATGGGGAGGTTTCATTTCTTATTTCCTTTGCCTTTGTCTCTGTCGCTGCCTATTGGGACAATGGGATGTAGGTTATAGGTTGGCGGGAACAATGGGTGGCTGGTATCTCGACCACCTCACATTGATCTTCGGGCGATCAGAGGCTGCAGATGACCTATGATAATTAGAAACATCCATCTCTAGGCTTAAGGTCGGGGAGGTCGGGGCTGGTTAGTAGCTTGGCTAAACCTGTACGCATGTCCTTCTCTGTGTCGACGGGTGTCTGGTCTGGAAATGATATCTAGTCCAACCACCATCTCCGTATTCACTGTATATTCAAAACAAGCCAGTTTTACTCTATCATATATACATCTCCCGTAGATACTCCCCATTGTCTTGATACGGCGCTAGACAAGCTGCGACATAGAGTACCGGGAGGAAACGTGAAACCTCAATTTCTATGCCAGTCTTGGAGGAACTGAATGGTATGTTCCCGGAGATTGAAAGAGAAAGACCCGAGACATGACGATATCAATCTGGGGAAGAGCTACGTCCTTACCTAGGTACCTGTATAATGATGCCAAACTCCCTCGGCCTCGGAGCTCAGAACGAGCAGGTCGAGGTCCCCGGATGGCGCTGACGGGCAGATAATCTAAATGCATGCCTCCCAGAGCGGTCATAGAGCACTACCTAAACTACAATTCTCAGATGCTACGAGCAAAATCGGTCATGATAATATGCAAGTATCAATATAAACCAGCATCGTATAGTGCGATCATATCTCTCCGCGAGTTTTCAAAAGGCCAAGGATAAAAAGATATAGAGCGAATGGAAAGATAAGGAGAGAAAGAGAGGATAAATGAACAAAGCATTTTAAGTGCATATTTGATCTAAACTCGCTGACCGCGAGAGACCCCCAAGGATATCGATTTCAAAACAGGAACAACTCCGCATCCCATGGTTTCGCTTGCAACCAGACCCAACCAGCCACATACCAGTGGCAAGGAAGGGTTGTTCACCAACCCCCCAAATCCGATGTACAGAGAAACGTTAAAAGATGAAAATAGACGAAGAAGGTGAAAAGCAATAGAAAAAAAAAACAACCCAAGATATTCAACAGTGCCCAAGCAATGCAGACGTGTATCGTTTCCGTCTCTAGATCCTTGAAAATGATATCCATTCCCGCCCCGGTAAAGAAAAACCCCCAAAACAAAGAGATCGTAGAAAGTAATAAAAAGAGTCACAGCGTAGGTGTATCTGGCAAAAGTCGGTTGCACGCAAATCCCTCCCGAAAAAGGTCAAAAGTTCAACTCCATAGGTCATGGACATGCAACGTCAAGTAGCAATGTCACTGCAGGTGTGTTCTGTACATCATCGGTGGCCCGACCGGTAAAAAAAAAGAAGACAAGCCGAAGAAAGTATTCGTCCCTCCCTGAGAGACGAAAGAGGTATCGTAGGAAAAGGATGCAAGGTATTGAATCGCAGGCGCCGTCGCTCGCAACAAGCCAAGATTATCGCAAAGGATCTAGAATATGAGGCGAAGGTGGTCGTAATCGGCGAATGAGGAGAGATGTATGTACAGGTCGGTTTTTTTGGTTTTCGATTTTCGAATATTTTTTGTCGCCGTGTTCGTGGAACAGATATTTTTTCCAGTTTGTGTGTCGTGTCGAATGCAATGGTGTATCGGACAGCAATGCGAAAGTGGATAAAAGAAAACATTATGACCTGCGATTAAGGGACCCCGATGATGCAGAACAGCTGAAATGACGGACGTGCAATGGACGAGTGGAGATGTAGGGTGCCACGACTTTTGGCAGAGGGCACCCTTACCATCGACGCTGAGCAGTCTGCATCATCGCGGGCGAGATCGATGAAGGCGGGCTCGCCAGGCTCATTCCAGTCGAGGGGTTGATGATCGGAATGACCTTGCGGGTCCGGTTCGCAGGCTGCTGCTGCTGGTAGTTGACATGATTAGGGTTGCCGGCAACACCAGGGTGAACGTATGAACTGGACTGAGCGGGGGACAGAGAGATTGACGGAGTCACCTGCTGCACGGGTTGGATCTGGTGCTGCAGAGGCGAGGTGTCCGGCGAGCCACTGGAGAGGGAGGAGCGGTCGGAGGCAGAGTGGATGGAGTGGAGCTGCATCAAGTTGTCAGCACATGGTTCCCCTGATGATATTGATCTGATTCCATGACGATCTTCAAGGGGGTGAATTTATAGGGGGTCGAAGATTCGTCGATCATAACATACATCGTCCTCGGTCAGGAGACCCGGGCAAAACTCGAGGTCATCATCCAAATCGAAGGACCGGCCAGCCTCGAATCTCGCACGGAACGCCGTAACAGCCGGGGCTTCCGCCAGTTCCCGCATGCTTTTCACTCCACGGAACTGACGCTGCGCATTCTGCGAGGCCATCTTAGGGGCACGACGAGAGCGTCCGTGGTGGGTATTTGTCGCAGACTGCATATGGGCACCGTGGTGAGGGTGTTGCTGATGTTGCTGGTGGTTGTAGAAGTAGGCAGACATCGTAGGCGATTGGTGTTTTGAATTTTTGGGGGAAACAAAAAGGCCAGCACCTGAGGTGAGAAGAGAGAAGAAAGTTACAAAAAGAAAATGAAATGAGGAAAGATCGATGAGGTTGTTGAGATTGAAAGAGGAAAGGGAAGATTAATGAGAAAGAGTGTGTGGGAGAAGAGGCGAAGGGAAAAAGAGGGGAGGGGTGTGCTATGGGGACTGATGAGTACCGTTACCGTTATTACCGACCCAGGAAGTCTCTACAGTGATAGAGGTGGCTAATTACTGTTATGTATTGTCATCATTGGGTAAGGCACATTAAGTCATCCACCAACCAGACCCAAGCGCTAGCACAGTGGCAATAGCCTCTGACCAATTGAATTCCACAGATCCTCTTAAAATGGAGCTTCGACGGACCCACCAAAATACCGAAAACGTGACGTCGACATTTAGAACGTTCATTTTAGGAAGATCTCTCAATTGATGACGGTCACTACATACCAAGGGCATTTGAAAAAGGGGACAATGATGATTGTTACAATTCTCCTTTTTTTTTGGTCCTTTTATCTAAATCCGACACTACCGATCATTACATTATATGGTGTATTATTGTGTAATATCGACGTCGGAAAAAGTACTGAAGCTGATTTTTACTTCGGAGTCCGTACTCCCCCAAATACCTTTGGGGGGTTGGGGGATGTTGGATGGAGGGAAGCTGAGTTTTCCGCCCTCAGCCCTTCGGGTCCCTTAGCTGCAGGCTGTGCAGGGCATGGCTTTACCTTCCCAGGCACATTCTCTTCCCCCCAATTTCCCCCTATAGGGTGACCCGAATCGGTTGTGGCTGATCTCGCTTTGATCGACTCCTCTACGAATTCCCCAATCCTTCGACACGCAGCGCAAAGACCACCCGAGGAAAAACCTTGTTGGTCTCGAGACACACCCACAGCCTTAGCTGCAGATGAACCCGCCTATTATTGGCAGGGGACCTCAAAGATCTTACCTTATCAGCTCAAGCCCCCCCAAATCGGTCGAGTTCATCAATGCGGTATCCGGACTAGGGTAAACAAATCATGCCTGAAGGGGTCTTGCTTTTTGACTGGGTAGCATTGCCTATCCATGAGTCACGAAATTTATAACAAAACCCGAATGCAAAGTCCCCACCTTCAACGTGTGGCGGTTTAATGTACGTTGTAGGTATGGGAACTATTTCCGCTTTGCTCGGTTTATTTTTGTTCCTGATCGGGATAGGCCGTAGACCCAGGAATAGGTACGCTCGGCGCCTACTGGAACACAACCCTACTGCATGATGTGCAGACCTTCCAGCCTCCACCAGTGATAACTCCCATTCTATTACACGGCGTTGAGAAGGAATAAGCCCAAACTTTACTAGAGACAACGTACCACTGTAAAGCAGTTTCTCCAAGCTTTAGCTTCACCGCCTCTTTGGCCTTTCAAACACTGGACTCTTACGAGGCGCAGTTGCACGCATTCAACATCGGATATATCACTTATTGGAAAACGTTGTCCTGAAGCTTGAATCATGCAGCTGATCTATCCAGCGTCTGTGCAGGGTGCGTCATTCGGTGTCTGCCCGAGATCGTGGGATGTGAATGCATGAAATATATAATTCAGTGAGGGACAATCATGCTGCGATCCGATCCCCAGATACACGCGCAAGGGACTTGCAAACACGATGCAATCGCCCTGGCTGTGTTGCGAATGTGTTCCTCGCACTACATCGTGACAAGTGTTTCTGTGCTCCGAGTCGGAAGATGGTTTCTAAACTCTGGGGGTCGAAATCGCAATTGCGGAGTCGAAGCCATCCCGGTCGCACGGCATGAAAGCAAGACATAGGACATAACGATAAGCTAGGTTTTTGAGAAAATTGTAATATTCTCTTTCTTCCAGGATCGTATGTTCAAAGGTAATAGCATATCTTGGTTGTCCTCACGCATAAACTTTAGTTCCAAGGTTGGTTTCTCGAAAGCCAGTGGGTGCCTTGTTTGTTAGGCCACAAAAGTGGCTCGCAACCTTGCTGGTGTACATTGATAAACCACAGATAAATGACCACTTAAAGTATACCATAGAAGTCCTCAGTAACTACATTTATGTATGATCCCTGTTTGAATTCTAGATACTATATGTAAGTTCATGAAGAACAGCCTACATCAAAGGCTGCCTTTCCGTAGCAATTTACCCACCATCACAACAACATATATTTTGGGATTGCATGGGTATATAACCTTGCACATCATGGACATAAGACCTCTTTAGAAAGCCTCTTATCGTAACCAGGGAGACGGAGACAAAGAAAATAGAATATTTTGAGGCAGTGGAGATATAAATCTCAGAAGCCAAGATGCGGATGCTGGCTTGAAACTACTGGTCAACAATAATCTCCCATGTTGATGGGTCCAGCATGTCCTATCGCAAAGCAGTACCAGCATGCTCCAAGAGACATCCTCCTGACAGCACTGAATATTAGAGGATGATTACTATGAAAGTAGTAGTTCTTCTATACAGATGCGCTGTCAGCTTGGACCCTGAAAACAAGACACCAATTGATGAAGTGAACTCATGTCACGTCTCTTCTGGAGAGAGTGCTTTCTGGCCCCCGGCCAATAGGGGCAGAAGTCATCAAATTCTCTCTCTATCAGATTCATCAATTGTGTGCTTCTACTTTCCGAAGGAGAAGATGCGTGCCCGCGGGAGACGCGACTTATTTGAACAACGTTAAGTCCATATCCCCTTCATGGAATGCGCCTGACACTCACTTCTCCACTACCAGCCCGTGGGTGGTATGGGGCTTGTTGACAGGCCTGATCAACTTTGAGGCCCTGTGTGATATACTCGAGATGATAGTTTTTGATGGAAAGCCGCCCGACCTGCTAGATATTTACTCGGCTGAGACAGCAAAGGCAATCCAGATGTTTGTTGATCCTCAAAGTACCCAGCACAAACTTCGAGTCCAGAGTAATCCTGAAGTTGTCCATGAAGATTGGTTGCTTCGGCGGCTAAACAGTGAGTCTCCCAAATTTATGGAGGTGTTTAGATTGTCATTTTTCGAACAGTGGAAGTTCGTTATTTATCTGTCACTGCTTTATGATATAATCGACATGGAATAGCCAGATACCGATACATGACGCAGAGGTAAAGAAAAAATTATGCAACATATCCTCACTTGTCTAAGTTCTTGCTCTTGACCATCCGCCCAAGCAACTCCTTGCAGTTCTTCTCGCTATACTGCTCCCACACCTCGTACAATGATACCAGCTCTTGTGTACACTCAATAACAGCCTTGATATCGACTTCACTTTCTGCGAGCCAACCAATGAGCTTTTGAATCTTGGGAGGAGGGCCGGACCCGGTCTTATCCGACAACGCGGCCAGCATCTGCATGCCACCCCCTTCTCTCATGGAGCCTGCCAAAGCCGATTGCCCGGTTGCAGGGTAGGGGTTCGGGTGGGCGGGCTTGAAGACAACGGCAAGGAAGATCGCCATAATCGCAATGACATGAGGGGGATGCAGAAGTGGTAGATCAGTCAAATAGTGGTCGTTGATCACCGACCAGGCAAGGGCGACTTCTTCTGTGGTGAGGGATAGTTCAGTCTCAAGTTCAGACAAAGTCCGATAAGGATGATGGACGATCAGTTGCGAGCTCATTTCAGATATCAGGGCGAATTCGCATTCTCCGAGCTTTGCAACATCTGGGGTAATGAATTCTGTGAGAACTGAGTTAGTAGGCGATTGCATATGGTGATTATTTAGTCATGCATACCTGGCCACAGACCGCGCGCTTCGCCGACCACAAAGCGAATATGCTGTGGACACTCTTCCATCTTGCAGGCGAGATAGAAAGCTGTGGTGAGCACCAGATATGGGCTTGTCTGTCGAATCTCATTTTTGGTATAGAATCTCTTAAGATACACCTGTGCTGTAGCAATGGCCTGCTGTCTGGTAGACATGCGTTTGCCGAGCTTGATGAGTTCTATTGTAATCTTGAGATTAGCTCAAGACTGCCTTCAAATAACGGAAAATCTTATAAGCATCACCTACGCTGATTGAAGTAGATGTTCAATAGCCGCTGATCGGGCAGCGGGAACTGCGAATGAGCCACTTTATCCTTCTCCCGTAATGCTTCCCGGATATCTGCCAACTTCTCCCTGGAGAAAAGCCAGTGTCGACGCTGGCTGGATGCCCAGTAATTGGCTGCCATACTGAAAGTTTGATGGTTCGAGGCTCGCAGATCGAAGTCACGACATGGTTGATCTCCGAGGTCCGGGGCAACAGTTTACCCCGCAGGTCACGTCGTGATTGAGATGAATGAGACTATTTTAGATCAAAGCACCAACACAATAGAAGACTCAGACACAATAGCAATAACAATAACAAATCAAGTCTACCATCTTCAATCTGGAGGTCAGGTCGTAATCCCAAAAAGGGTTAGTAGGGCTTGGCCCTGGTCCCGTGCCCAGATGATCCGGACTCCATGGCGTCAAAGGTCAAATCGCCGGGCGCCTATTAATCATTCATATGCTTCATAACTTTCGCGTCCCCACGTCATCCTTTTATGTCCCGACAGTTCCCCCTCGATCTTCCCCTCAGCTTTAGGGGTCCTCAAACAACCCCTTACACAGCATCAAAAAGAATGAAGAGTGGTCGGTAACAACAAATTTCACCATGGCACCCGGCGAGTCGAAAGACGAGCGCGACAAACGAGTCGCCCAACTCTGGGAATCCCTGGATACTCGACGAGAGGGTCATATTGACTTGACTGGGTTAAAGAAAGGCCTGAAAAAGATCGATCATCGTGCGTTTGACTGATTTTCATGCCTATCCCGTGTATCCGGCTAATCTCTGTCTAGCTCTTAAAAATGCAGATGATATGGTCCTCCGTGTGGTCCGGGAGGTCGACACTAATGGCGACGGTCGTATAGACCTAGCTGGTAAGCTTTATGAGAACCACCTGTTTACCGCTTGGGGAAGGGGTGCCCTGGCTGTGCGCCAATGTTTGGATCAATCCTAATTGCCAGCAGAATTCCGAGCATTTCTCAACCGCACCGAGGACGGGTTATGGCAGATGTTCCAGGCTATTGATCGCAACAACAATGGAGAGATCGACAAAACGGAATTAAGAAACGCCTTTTCACGTTGCGGAGTTACGGTGTCGAGCGCCAAGTTGGACCGATTCTTTGACGAAGTCGACAAAAACAACGATGGGGTGATCACCTACACAGAGTGGAGGTATGCGCATGTAGTCTGGTCAAGTGAGGCTGAACATCTTAGAGCTGACTTCTTCAAAATAGGGACTTCCTCATCTTCCTTCCTATCCAGTCCCCGACCGACCTCCACGCAGTCCTCTCTTACTACACGGCCACGGGCAATCTAAACCCGGAAGGAGATGTCCACATCAATGACCTGCAGGGTTTAGGTACAGACCATCCGTTTCTTACACCCTATATCACGGCCATTCAACACCTTTTGTACAATATCTTATCCTTCCCCGCCTTGGCCTCCCTCCTTCCTTCAGCGCATGCGCAAACCAGCCACACCTCACAGTCGGGACCTGTTTTCGAGGACGAATTCGTCTCGATAGATGGTGATTTCGACTTGGAGTGGTTGCATCTTCCCCAGACTACCGCCATGCGGATGTTTTGCCGATATTATGGACGGAAGTTGACTGAGAATACCCCTCAATTAGGCTACTTCCTTGCAGGTGGGATTGCGGGTGCAGTCTCAAGAACGGCCACCGCTCCCCTCGATCGTCTTAAAGTTTATCTCATTGCACAGACTGGTGTTAAAGATGCAACGATCCGTGCGGCGAAGGACGGAGCGCCGTTGGCGGCTGCGGGTAATGCATCTAGAACACTGTTCGATGCATTGAAAGAATTATGGCGGGCTGGAGGAATACGGAGCTTGTTCGCAGGTTTGTCGCGCTCGCCGGTCTGGACTCGAAGCAACAGCAACTGACTGTAAGCAGGTAATGGTTTGAATGTAGTGAAGGTCATGCCTGAGTCTGCCATCAAGTTTGGTGCCTACGAGGTCATTATTCTCAACATCTGGTTTCGTCGCCACTATTGGATGCATGCTGACCACAAGTACAGTCTGCGAAACGAGCATTTGCACAACTCGAAGGACACAACGATCCCAAGCGACTCCTTCCCACTTCTCAATTCATGTCCGGTGGCTTTGGCGGAATGGTTGCCCAGTAGGTCTTTCAATTCTTATGAAGATGAACCTTTGACTCTAACCCTGACCCAAGGTGTTTTGTCTATCCCCTCGATACCCTGAAGTTGTGAGTACATCGGCCAATGTGATCGATCTATTTTGGATGATTGTGACTTACAAATATCAATAGTCGCATGCAGTGTGACACAGTGAAAGGCGGCCCGAAAGGTAACCAACTCATCGCAGCCACTGCCAGAAAGGTGTGGAATAAGAATGGCTTGGTTGGCTTCTTCCGAGGACTTCCCCTTGGTCTTGTGGGGATGTTTCCCTATGCTGCAATTGATCTGTCAACGTTTGAATATCTCAAACGGACCCTCCTCGCCAAAAAAGCCCGTGACTGTGGTTGTCATGAGGATGATGTACCGCTTGGTAACTTCTCGACCGGAGCCATTGGTGCTATCAGTGGAGGATTCAGCGCCTCGATCGTCTACCCTCTCAATGTTCTCCGCACCCGACTCCAAACCCAGGGCACGATCATGCACCCACCTACATACAGTGGCATCGGAGAGGTCCTGCGTATAACCCTCAAATCCGAAGGGCCCCGTGGTCTTTATAAAGGTCTCACGCCCAACCTTCTCAAAGTGGCACCAGCTATGTCAATCAGCTACGTGGTCTACGAGAACGCGAAACGCATACTTGGCCTGCGATGATCTGCCAGTCTCACTCAGCCCTCACTTCCTCTTCACCTTTACATACCTTTAGGGACACTGGTCGATCAATTGCTTGCATTCTCGACCTTCACCCCCCGGCACATCCATCTCGGTCCCCTCGAACCGATCCTTGCTATTTACTGGCTTGACATTTAGAAGCGTTGTCTCAAAGATACCCACAAAAGCCATGGACAGACATGGCATACCTCCCTCCCAACATGTGCATATCCAATGCATTTAACTCTCAGTTCTGATATCTCTTCCATCTTACTGTGAATCCACAGTTTTGGCTTCTCACTTTGCATTTGCCTTTGGCTGACATCATCTGTAATTTTTTATTTACTTTCTATTGCTTGTGTTGCGCTCACTTGAGCCAACTGTACTTTTCGCACTACTCTTTGATCAGAGGCACTGGGATACCAACCATCAACCATATAGCATGACAGGGCGTCGATACAATACCACGGGACTTCTTGATTTCCACCTATATAACTACATGAATCACAAGGAATCAAAATTTTGGATCATACATCTTGAAGAACTTGCTTGAATGTCAATATGATTAGATAGTATGCACTCTCAGATTGCACAGTTCATGGCTCGCATTATTACGAACACCAAATGACCTCAGGAGCTTTCCCTAAGGAACCCTTATTCAGCGGTCTGCACAGCCCTAACCTCCTGTTCCTTCGGCAGGATATCAGGCACAGGACCCAGGGGCGTGATCGCAAACTGATTAATCTGCTTATGACTCTTGGTGTAATGGAATTTAATATGCTCAAAGTCCGTCGTATCCCGGAAAGCGGGCACATCCCAATACAGCCTCCGGACCCAACGGTGAATAGCCGGGAATCCAGAGCGAATATCACGCAGATTGCACTTGAAATGCTGCACGTAGACAGGATCGAAGCGGATAATGGTGGTGTAGAGTCTGATATCCGCCTCTGTGATCTTATCGCCGAAGAAATACGGCTTGGAAGGTGTTTCTTGTTTGGCGAGGTGGGCTTCGATCCTGTCGAGCGAGGAGAAGAGCGTTGTTACGGCTTTCTCGTAGGCTTCTTGTGTGGTTGCGAAGCCGGATTTGTAGACGCCGTTGTTGACATCGTTATAGATCCATTCGTTGGAAGCTTCGATTTCGGCTTGCAGGGGTGGAGGGAAGAGGTCAATTTTCTTGTATTGTTCTGGGAGGAGGTCGTCGAATTCATGGTAGAGCATGCGGATAATTTCGGAGCTCTGGTTGACTTTTTGTTAGGATTTGGATTTTGAGGATAAACTTTTGTCTGCGAAGATGTTTGGTACCTCATTGCTGACGATCAGCTTGGTTTTCTTGTCGAAGAGGACGGGCACGGTGAACCGGCCTGTGTAGTTGGGATCATTGGAGAAGTAGATTTGTCGGATGTGGGTGAATTCCGGGTGCAGAGGATCAGGAATGGTGTTCTCTCCCGGTAGTTTCTCGTCGGGAGTAGGGAAGCGCCAACCTGGGGAATGCGTTAGAGTTGTCTGATTCCAATTACTCGCACTCGAGATAAAACATACCGTCCGCGCCGAGATGCCAGTGAACCGAAGAGAAAGTGATGAAGTCCTCGAGACCCTTGAGCTTCCGGGTGATCAAAGTCCGATGAGCTAGTACACAATTAGGTAATGATCGAGCAACAAGTCAATTGGAAGCTGTATCATACCCCATGGACAGGCATACGAGACATAAAGATGGTAACGGCCCTTCTCTGGAGGGAACTGGGCGCCAGCCTCTCTGGAGATCCAGTTCCGGAAGACGGATTGCTGACGCTTGAACTCGCCTGACTTGTCGTCGGGGTTCACCCAGTCTGTGATCTTGGTACTACCGGTCTTCGATCATAAGTCAGTATTATACACAGGCGGTGGTAGCCCACGAAGCTATTCTTACGGTCATGTTGCGAGAGTAGATGGTTGATACGGTGGAGAAGACGAAGCTTGGATGAGCTGCAGAAAGAGGCCTCGCACGAAGAATTGGACGCGAAAGATACTGCAATGCTAGAGGTCGAAGTAAATTAAAGAACATCAGCGGCAGACACAGCGAAATACACTCTTTATGTATCTGGAACAAAAAGCGTAGTTTGCGGGGAATGACGTCCTCCCGACGCGGGCCGACCTCATGACAAAGTGCTGAGTCAGACCTGCTTATCGCAAGATCAATCAGCTTTGACAAATGCAAGCATCTATGGACGAATGGAAAGAAAAGGACTGCGTTGCTACTGATCTGAAGTGTTGAAAAAGACAGAGGGGGAAAGAATAAGAGAGAGAGAGAGAGAGAGAAAAGAGCAAACTTCTACACGGGTTCCGGATTTTGTCCTGAGGCAAGATCTATGTGGTCTTGGCAGAAACCACATTGTTAAGCGGTTTTGATATCAATTTACAAGTTGCATTGAAGATCTAGGCATATCTGAACCAACAACTGGAATGAATAGTCATGAAATCTAGCTACTGTACTAAACAATATGTAGCCAACTGGCTTTTCGTAGAACCTGCTTGGGCGATCACCTTATTTTGTGAGTTTGACCATCACATAAGGAATCTCCACGTCCTCTTCGGTCTGATCCTCGGCGGTCACCTCGAAGATGATGTTCTTCTGGTGTTCTGGAACTGGCTTTTTGCTGACGTGCTCCACAAGCTTGCTCATACTGCGAGTTTTGTTGTTAGTAGTCTGCTTGATCATGTAGTCATATAACGGATACTTACGGCAGAGGGAGGCGGTCCTTGACCTTGGAGGGAGGATAGAAGCTCGCATACAACAAGCTGACCCCGGAGCTGACCATGGTGATGTCCAAGCCCTTTTCAGCGAAGAAGTCAAGGAATCCTTGGAGAGGAATGTCCTCCACCTCAAATCGATCCCAGAGTTTGTCAATTGTAACCTCGCCTTGCTTGCCCTGATACGTGCCCTTTTCGCTACGGATAGGCTCACTGAAGCTGAAAAGGGGAAGTGCCAGGTTAACGAAGCCGTTCTTGTATTGTTCGATATCGTCGTTGCCATCAACGATCTTGTACAGCTCGAGGGCAATAAGACCCGTGGCCAGAGCGGTAGTTGTGGCAATAGCCGGGATGATTTTTCCGGCGATGAACTTGGTCTTGTGTCGGTCAGCCTGAGGGATGTCGTAATTGTCCGCGCGGAGGTTGCTAGCCGCGGTGATGAAGTCGATGTGGTGGTTGGTGTCATCGTCCTTCTCAAACTCAACTGGCTGCAAGCGGAAGCCAGCGAGAGACTTAGGTGAGGGTAGAAGGTCCACCAATTTCTGGATCTCCTCCTCGTCGCTACTTGAAGATCCAGAGGGCTGGGCATTCGGATCAGGGTCGTTGTCGCTAGCCTGAATCTTTACATTCGAGCTCGGGGTGAACTCTGGAATGATCATGTCATCAACTACCCTGCGATAATAGTCCTTGTCTGCGCCGGGGTTCTTGATGCCATAGTTAAATGCGTGGAGATTGGCACCAGCTACAACGAATCCGAGGTGAGTGGGGTTGAGGCTGTCGAACTTCAAGGGCGAAGGAGCACGCTTTGGTCCAGACCAGAACGGTTGACCAGAGGACGTCTTAGAGTCGCGGGGGAAATTGTAGAGAAGCTGCTGAATCGCGTTGTTATACTGCGCTTCAAACTGCTGTCGAGCCCACACAATACAGTCATCGAAAGTAAGGGGCTTTTCGGTGACCAAAAAGTCACGCAGGTGCTCCAGGGTCTGCTTCTCGTTGCCTGCCTGCTTGAGCGTCTGTTGAATGTAGTCGGCCTGGGACAGATACATGTTCACTGACTCGGGCGGGCCAACGAAGTACGTTTGGAATACATCCCGTGCCCAGGCAATGGTGTGCTCAATGCGGTTCGGGAAACTCTTCAGGGTACACATAGGGAAGGATTTCTCTGGGGGATCCTGGGAGCTAGAGTAGGACTCTGTGATGAAGGGAAGGACGACCTGGGTGTTGCACTTGGTGCCGAGGGTGCCACTCTCGAGCAATGGCTTGCGGAAAAAGACACATCGGCGATCGACGTATGTCCGTGCATCGACATTGTCCAAAGCGTTTGTCACACCGTCAAGACCGTTCCAGAAATCCTCATCAAAGACATGCTCCGTATCGGCACCAACGCGATCACGAAGAGTGACAATTTTATCATTCAATTCCGGATTCATGACCTGAGCAGCCGCGGATGCGCATTCACTCTTCAGTCTGCCGACGTCCTTAGAGCGGAAGAGGAATTGCCGATTGAGGTTGCTCTTCTCGATTTGGTCCATATCGGTGACATAGAGCTTTCCTTTGGGGCCCGTGCCCAGACCCATCATAGCCCAGTTCTTCAGGGTCTCGCAGCCGATAGCTCCAGAGCCAACCAAGAATTGCGTAACATTGGCAAGCTTGTCTTGATACTCCTTACCAAACACCGCGATCTGACCATCATAGCGGGTACCGAGAGGCTTGCAGGCCTCCTCAGACCGAGTACTTGATGACGGCAGAGACTCCAATGAGTCAAAGTACATCCACTGGTGGATGGGGCTGAACTTTCCTGAGACGGCCTTCAGAACCTCCTGGGCAGCAATACCACCAAAGAAAGCAGCTAGCGGATTCAGATCACCGCGTGCCTGGTAGCTGAGTTCCTTGATGATTTTCTCATCTAGCTCAACCTTGTCCTTACCAGACACAGCAATATCGTTAGCAATCATCAGAACCTCCTGGGCGTCGCTATCATTGTGGGGACGAGGCAATTGGCCATTGTGAGTCTCTGCAAATTTGTAGAGAGCCTGGATACCAATGTGTAGCTGCTGTGGCCGTTCAGCCTTGGCAAAGTCAGACTCGAGGATCTCGGGCTCTTTGAGCTGCTCCTCCAGAGGCTGGAAGTCAATAAATTTGGGCATCTTGACTTGGGTGAACAGACCACCGCCCTCGTAGGATCCCAGGCCGGTGACATCGCCAATAGTGAAGGTATACGGACCCTTCACAGTCACCTTGCGAGGATCACTGTTATTGAGGCCATCCATACCCCTAACTTCAGTGAAAGTGACAAAGTCACCATCCTCGAGTCCATGTCGGGTCTCGTCGAGCGCCGAAACCAACCCTTCCTCGTCGATGCCTGCCACTATGCCACCAGCAGGCTCCTCACCGGTAGGATCACCAACAGTAAAGTTCTTTCCAAAATCGTTGAAGATATAACCAAAGAGGCCAAATGTATCGGTAATAGTGAGATAAATTCCGTTCTTGTGGCAGAAGTCGGCAATTATCAGTTGTTCTTTCAAGGGCGTTTGCGTGAGGACCACTGCCTGGTAGCGCTTAAGTTGTTCGAGGTCTCCCACAAGGTCTCCACCCTCATGCACTGTAACAGGGACGTAAGAGTTCAGCTCGGCGACCCTTGGGGCGGTGACTTCAGCACGGGGTTTGCCGACGTCCTCTGGCTTTAGGAAAAATTGGGAAGAAAGATCCGCGATAGCGGCTGGCGCGGGGTCATATAGCGTGAGGGACTTGACACCGGCAAGGGCGATGTTCTTGGCTATGGAGAGGATCAGTTTCTGATGGAATCCAGGCTTGCGTTCAAAGTGTGTTCACGTACCAATTTCCACGCCCAGGCCCTTGAGACCTACGACCAACACATTCGAAGAGCCCATACGCTTCATGGCCTCATGGCCAAGAACATATCTGGAAGGTGTCAGTATTTACTCGAACCTTGGATATCACCAAGAGAGGTGGGGGTGGGGAGCTTACAGCTGCCGACTGTACAATGATTCGTCGATTTCCCCATGCTTGATAGCTTCGATGGTCTCTTGGGGATTCTCGACCTGCATTTTGATGTCCTTTCGTAAATTTTGTTAGTGGTTAATCTTATCTCTAAGATTGAGACCAACCATACCGCCATAGTTCTTTTTTCGGGCGGAGCTCCGACGTCGTCTGGAGAGGCTCTGCGCTTTCCGGGCTTAGCCGCGTCTCGAACAGGGATATTGGAATGAATGATGAGAGTCAGGAGGTGAAAGCCTTGCAGGGAAGCAAAGACTTTCAATGGTGATGATAAATCAAGTTGCAACGCCCAGCGTACCAGGTACCTAGCTCGACGAGCAAAGGGAGAGTAGCAATCCGAACGCAATCGAAGGATGACAGAGGTCTATAGAGATAAAGGAAGACGAGGGTGCTATGGGGGGAGGAAGGAGCACAGAAGTATGAACAAATGATTTGAATACAGGTAAGAAAGATCGAGTGAGGGACAACGACGTAAGAGGGGAGCCAGACAGCTAGAGGGGATGACTAAGGGGCGGTGAGCGGGCCCCGGGGTGATTGGCCTTAGCCCCGCGATACCTCGATAAACCACCGAGAGCTGTTGTTCTGAAGTCACAGAGTATCTTGTTTAGATTTGAAGACTGTGGTGATTCTGGATAAGATTGGGGGTGACTCTGGAGAATGACACCAAACTCTGTCTGTCACGGCTGGTTCTGAAGCCTGTTATCCAAAAGCTACGTCCGACGCGTCCTGAATATCAACGCGAAGCTTGGCGCCGTTGAACGCTCGGCTTCGTATGTGTCGGTTCGAATTATTGGGGCGCGGTCTATTATACTGGCAGCGCCAAAAGCGTGAAGTGGAGAGAAGGCGGTCCTCTAGGTGAGTCTTCCGCATATATGCCAGTGACTAGCTCGCAATTTGACATCCGATAGGGAAGTTTCGTCAGAATGCTCCACGAGATCCTGCTCTCCCTTTCCGGGCAACCCTCCCTGCTCTTCGATTCCCAGAAGGGGAAAGATGTCATCACTCAGGAATATTTTCCCCTCCTTTCACCTCCGGAAAAAGCCCTCCTCGCCTCCATTGCCCATCTGAGTCGACTTCATGCGCAGCTGCGGGAATATACATCCGAAATTTCCTCGACGAACTCATCTGTCATATGCCGCTCGGTCTCCACTGCTATCATTGGAACACATCTGAGTGAATTCCAGAAAAAGATTTTGGATGTTGAGAGGGCAATCCTTGCGGAGGACAGTGGATATGTCGGAGGATATGGCATTGTCCCATTGTCGACTATTGTGGGAGAGTTCGCACCATGGACGCGGCGCATGGAATGGCTCTGGGATGTTATTCAATTCATCCAGACCGAAAGGAAAACTACTGAACGTCCGCAAGGTTCTACGGGGGCAGCACTCATCGATCACCTGCGGACTGAAGCTCTCACGGGATACCTTGATATAAAGAAGATGGCCTTGCATTTAGCGACAGCAGCTGAAACAGCATGGATGAAACAGCTCTCCATGTGGTTACTTTATGGGAATCTTCCTATGTACGGCAAGGACGACTTTTTCATCCAGGATGCAACCGAACCGGAGAACGATGAGGTAAAATTTCGCATAAATGCCCATTTGCTCCCAAAGTTCGTTACTGCACAGACGGCTGGCTCGATACTGTTCATTGGAAAATCCCTCAATCATATTCGGGCGAAGCGGAAGACTTCTATAGCAGGAGCATCTACCGCGCCAGTGACATTATATCGGGACCACATCGAGCAACTTGCTGGTGTGAGATCGCCAATCTCGCCGTCAAAATTGACTTCCGCTATCGATTGCATCCGCCTCTCTCTTTCACAGTCAACGTTATCAAAATTGTTGCCCCTTCCGAGAATCCTGGAAATTCTTACTCTACTTCACAACTTCCTGTTACTAGGGCGGGGAGAGTTTGCAGTGGCTCTTGTAGCACATGCGGATTCTCGCATCGAGGATAGTCGACACCGAAGCTTAGCGGCGATCCGTTCATCGGGGAAATTCGAGGGCCTCACTATCAGAGAAGGTGATGTCACTGCTGCTCTGGTTCAAACCTGGGCAGAACTTTTCTCGCTACAAAAGGAAGAGGATCCAGCTGACGAGGAGCTGGAACTCGCCCGGGAACTACTTTGTCTGTCTATCAGTGGGCGTAAGAATGGTCGACCAATGACCCCGGCCCAGGTTCCAACTCCAATATCGGATATTTCGAGAGTCTCGTTCGACGATCTCCTCTTCCCGATATCCACACACCTTAGTGCACAAATCCGAGCTCCCTTGGACCTGTTCATCTCCAGCTCTGATATTGCCATATATTCCAAGATCCACTCCTATCTCCTGGGCATACGGCGGGCTCACATCCGGCTTGGCGATCTTTGGAAACGGACCCCGTTGCGGCGAAACCACCCTACACCCTGGGGACCCCCCAGAAGTAATAGTAAATTTGGCCAAGCCAAACTGCAAGCAAGAAGAGACAGAGATAACGCTCGTCTTCGCCGAATGCGCCCTATCTGGGCCACAGGCAGTGCATGTTTGTTCATGCTTTCCGAGATTGGCGGCTTCTTCCAAGGAGACGTTGTCAATGAGTCATGGCATCACCTTCGCCAATGGATCGAGGGACGCTCTTCGTCCACAAGCTCAGCCCCTGGTTCCCGACCAAGTACCGCATCCTCTTCCAAGCCGCACGAGAATTCCAAGCTCGTATCTTCAGACGACATGCCAGTCAGAGATTCTGCCGACTCCGGTCAGACTGGTCAACAAACCATGGGACGGCACGACCCTGAGGCCCTCACCGTTGCCCACCGTCGGCATTTGTCATCACTTGTGCATTCCCTCTTTCTAACCGAACTACCTTTCACAAATACCTTGAGGGGTCTTCTTACCAATATCGACCGCTTCGTCGCCCTTGTGATCCGGCTGGAAACAATTCAACGCAATATGGACCTGGAAACAGATGAAGGTGTAGAAGACGATTTGGTAGACTATGCCCAGGAAGAACGCGAGGTTTGGGAGGAACTGCGCGCCACTCACACCGATCTCGAAACAGCCCTCAAGAACCTCGTCGGAAGCCTGCGGGGCATCGACGGTAGTCGCTCAGGAGAAGGCCGGGGACTCGCGGACCTCGCAACAAACTTCGGTCAGTTGTGGCCTGGCTCCCATCGAGATGAGAACAAGAGCTCCGGCTTCAGACACTACGTGCCCCACAAAACTGCGGGGGTGGATCGTCTGCTTATGAAACTGGACTTCGGCAGCCTTCGCAGCGGCTTTGGATTTGAGGCTGAGGCGACTGGGGGTCTCACGGGCATGTAAACGTGACTGAAATGCCCTAGTGCGTCCTTTTGTTTGATGTTTTGCTTTTTTTTTTAACAAGTATCTTCCTAGCGAGGAGTTGGCGTTATACCCCAAGGGTATCGGATGGGTTGACATGGTCCATCGCAGTCTGGACATTGCACGGATCGATTCTTGATTTGCTTGCTCTCTCTGTTTGTGGCGGTCCTCGCCCAAGATTTGTTTACTTCGGAATCAGTTATCCACTGCAAGAACCCCGAGGGTCATGCGTCGGCCGCCCGGCTTCTCATTCGAAAAACAAATGGGTATACTACTGCGTCTGCGTAGATCGCTTTACTGATTCCTCTATTCCACAAAAATTTCACAAGTCCTTATCTTGACTCCACAAAACTCAGGTCAACTGAGTTTATTGAGCATCCTATTCTAGGTACCCATGGACAGGGCGTTCGATATCGTCCTCAATTCTTCCCTAGCCTCCCTTGTGTAGTCCTACTCGTAGGGCTGTAGGTAGGCACGTGTACAATGTAGGGTCTAGCTGGGCGGATCTACTAAAAGTATGTATGAATGGCAAACAAGATATACGGCCAGTGCGGAGCTACTTAGCTACCAGAAACCAACGAGGAAAACATGCATCTGGACTTTAAATGTTACGACGATGCTCAGATCGCTTCAAACAAGAAGAGTTTCGCATTTTAACTAGATAATCAAAGGTGGAAGGGAAGAAGAAGAAGGAAGAAGAAGGGAAGTGAGAGATGAGTATTAAATAGATCCCTCACGTCAGGAGATCCTTCCACATCCCTGAGATCCACCTTACTCTTCTTATCTGATTTGAGCAAACCCTGTCACTCGTGACACTACCCCGGAAAAGAAGCGATCTGGCCCCTCAGATCGTATTAAGATCCTTTGCGAGTCGAGCAATCTGAGTATCGAACTTATCGGCATCATCGTAATCGGAATCGGAATCGCAAGCTTCAGCTACCCCTCACTCATCGAAACGCCCAAAGCCTTTACTTCCGGATCCCGAGAAATTTACCGGTATAGCTATTAAGTACGACACGTGGGACGCCGCTATTCGTGCTAAACTCGCTATCGACGGACTAGCTATCGGAGACGTAATAGCTTAGTTTTACTATATCTATCTTAACCTCTCTAGCTAAGTCTAGGCTATAGTCCTTCTATAACTCGCTATAGCGTGTGATTCCGGTGTTTACGATTTTAACACTATTCTCGATTAACTTAGCTATATATACGATCCTCCGATATCTATCCGATTATAGTTGTTGTTATTGGCGTTCGAAGAGGTTAGCGTAGAGAAAGAGTAACCGGCGAGCTGTTAGACTACCCTAATAAACTTAGTGTATATATAGGGAAGATTGAGCTGCTGAGAAAGACGGTTGCGGATTGAGGATTGAAGACCCTTTCGGAAAGCTGAGATCTTTATAATATCTAGCTAGCTCTAGCCCTTAGCTTCGTAGAGGAGTCGCTCGAACTTAGCGATATAAGCGGCGAGGGATTCGTCGGCGACCTACTTAACGGAAAGGAGGCGATCCTCTACTTCTTAAATCTTATTTAGGTTATTATATATATAGCTAAGTTGATCGAGGATAGTGTTAAAATCGTAAATACCGGAATTACGCGCTGTAGCGAGTTATAGAAGGACTGTTACGAGCCAAATCTTTTTAGAAAAAGAGTGCTTTTCATTCAAAAAACCAAACGTGGAGAAGAAGAAAAAGAAAGAAGAAGAGAAACTATCTGAGAGAAGCCTTTTGTTGAGGCTTTCTGCCTCAGGCTTCGACAACAAACAATCCGACTTTTGGACCCGCTCAACGAGCCCAATTTACGTAAGCAATCCTTATTAGTAGATCCCTAAACAGGGATCTACTATCTCTAACCGCCTACTAGCCTTACCCTTAAACTATATAACTTCAGTGCGTCGCTCGATCATCCTCCTCTTTTTAACTAACTACACCTTTATCTCTCCTATCACACCTAGTAGTGAAAAGTTACTATAATTCCGGATCGCATAGTATTCTTCCCCCTATACCTCCCTATTTTAGCTAAGTTCCTCGTTATCGCCTACGCGCCTTTTCTCTACTTAACTCGCTATAGATAGATCTATCTATCGGCCCTAGTCGCCTAAATCCTTAAATTAGACCGCTACACTATAACCCTATAATTTAATTTAGGTAATAGCTTATATACCTACCCTCTAGTCCCTATTTCTTCGGTATATATTTATTTTACCTACTATAATATATAGCCTTCTACGATCGGCCTAGGGAGAGAGCCTTAACTTACGAGGAGATTTTCGATCTACGACCTAGTCGGTTAAGTATAATTAACGTAGCGCTCTCTAAGCTAGTACTAATTATAATCTCGCTATACCTATATATCTATTAGTACTTACTACTCTTATACTCTATCTATAATAAAGAATATCTTATTCCTAGTTTCTTTTTTATAAAGGCTTCGATTTTTAATAGCCTTAGATAGGCTAGCGTTACTTAATAGATAATAGGTTATTATTTTCCTAGATACTATTATCTACGCTAAGTAATCTTCTATAGATAATTTTACTATAATTTTACTATTCTAGTAAAGTATAGTAAAGAAGACTAAGGAATCTAGACTATTAGAGGTTCCTAGGAGGGTTAGTACTACTATATATATAATAATATCTTATCTAACTAGATACTAATATCTATACTAAGTACCTTTTCGGAGATAATCCCTTTACTATAGTCCTCTTCTAGTAAGGTATAGTAGGGTAGACTATAAAATTATCTAAATATAAAACGCTTTAATCTAATAGGAGAAATACTATATATAGTATCGGCCTTATATATAACTCCTTTATATAAATTCCGTTATAGATAGGTTAATAGATCCTTATATTAGTAGGCTACGCTTTATATTATAACTCTTCTCTATTCGACCTACCTAAAGCGCTTAGAAGAGGTAGGGGAAGGTAGGTAGATATAAAGGGTTATTAGAAATCCTTATTAGGACTAAAAAGGTAGCTAACTATCTCTTTATAGTTCCTTCTCTTCTATCCTAATATATTATATCTAAATCTTTCTCGCGGTATAATACCGATTAATCTAGATATTATTATCTATTATTATCTACCTACTAAAAAACTATATTTTAAACTATTCTAAGTACCTAGTTCCTACGATTATATCTATTTATAGATACCTTTAGATAGACCTATATTAGCCTATCTATTTCTATCTAGCTAGTACTAGCGTTTAAGTCTTCTATTCTTAGGATATATATTATACCTTTAAAGTTATTTCTATATATCTAATAAAGTTAATATATTATTAACCCCTAATAAGTTTATAGAAGAAGTAACTATTGATAGCTTAAATAAGTTTAATATAGATTACTTAAATACCTCTTCGGAAAGAGATATAAACGTTACTATATTAAATAAATATATAGTAAGTCGAGAATTACTAGATAATATTTCTAGTAGTAATTTAGGGTAAGGTTTATCTAACTAGCGTTAAGATAGTATATAGTAGCTATTATTTTAACTCCCCTTAATTTCTTTAATTTACTCTATTAAACTTATTATATCCTATCTCTCTTTCCTTAATAATAAAGTAATTAATAATAGAGGGCTAACTTAGCACTTTAAGACTAGACTTCTAAGGTAATAAATATTATAAAAGTAATATAATATCTTCTTCTTAAGATATTATTTAGGGGGGAGATCTTAAGTAATCTATACTTTTATACTCTATATCGGTCTATAATAGCCTCTATATCCTAGTAGTAGAGGAAAAAATTCTAGGCTAAATAGAAATATATAAAAATATAGATTAGTACTCTCTTAATTAGCTTAGTTACCTAGTCCTTTAGCTTATATAGTAGAATATAGATAAAGCTATAATAGAGGGAGATATTTTATTATATTCTAACCTAATAATAGATATAGTAGATAGTAATAAAATAGTTAATAGCTAAGTTCTTAACTATATAGACTAGGAAAAGTAATCTACCTTAATAGATTTATTATCTAGAGATACTAGAATTAAAATAGATAAATTAGGGTCGAAACCGGTAGCTTATATTATTAGGAAAAGTATACTAGCCGAGAAATATAATAGATAGTCTATTTCTAAAAGCTATATAGTTATTAGCTAGGAGAAAGATAGGGCTATAGCTTATAATAATAAAGGTAAGCTATAGTATTATAATATAAAGAGCTTATTAGTATCTCTAAAACTTCTTTAAAATAGAATATTAGCGCGTTTAATTATATATATATTTTAAGATAGTAAGAAGTAGTCACTATATAGCCTAATAAGGGAAGTTATAGGATTCTATCTAGTATTAGATCCGGCTCTAGTATTAGACTAACTATTGGTTATTATCTCTAACTATCGTTCCTAAGAGCGAGGAACGAAGGATACTATCTTAATAATATAAATAGCCTCTTTAAATAGGAAGCGAGACTAGGATAAATATATATCTAATAATAACCCTAATAGCCTTAATAATATAGACTATATAGATAAAAGTAGTAAAGATATATATAGAAATAGCCTTCCTTTCTATCGACTAAAAAGAGTAAAGCGACCTACTATATAGTTTAAGCCTAGACCTCCCTAGTAGAACACTAAATACCTCTTAGTCGATAAAGTAGTTTAATCTAAAGTAGCTATAGATTAGACTTCCCTAATAAGCTTATATAATATCGAAACGATTCCTATTTAAGGTTTCCTTATATAATAGATACTTTTATTAAGGGTTATCTATTTAGTTACCTTTAAAGAGTAGATAGAGTATTCCTACTCTTAGAGATTAGGTAGAGCTACTTTATATTATAAAAATAAAATTAGTAGCTAGTATTCTAAGTAGGCCCCTTAGAAAAGGTCCTATACTAGGAAAATAACTAGGCTAACCCAATTCCTATCTAAGGATAACTAGCTTTTAATTAAATTAAAGGAAGAGCGGAGCCTACTATAGAAGCGAATCGTAGAGTACTTTCCTAGAAGGTCGGAAGGCTCCCTCTAGGTACGCTATTATATATACCTTAAAGGCTATAAGGCTAGAAAATCTAGGTATTCTAGATAGAGTTCTAACGTAAGGAGCGAATCTTTATATAGAGGCGTACCTTATAAGGTAGTTTAAGCCGCGGGTAGTAAGAGTAAAGATATCGAAGAAGGTATATTAAGACCGCGATATAGTCTACCTCGGTGTAGGTAAATAGTAGACCGCTATTCCCTAGTTTAAGTTAGTAATAGTTCTTAGTCTTTATCGAATATTAGTCAAACGGATCGCTAAAAAATAAGACCGTCCCGCTATTTCTAGCGCCCGTAGTACGTTAGGTAATAGTTAAACCTTACTAGGTTTTATAGTTTCGAAGAGCGGCAATAGTCTCTCTGTAGAGTCGCTAAACCGCTCTAGCACTGAAAGTTAGTTTTAATCTCACTTTTTACTATTGGCGACACTGTTTTCGACTATAATATAAGTCTTATAAACGGCGGACCTATGAATTAATATATTAGTTTATTTTCTTTTCCTTTTTAGATTTAGCGCCCCAATACGCTGTTATATAACCGACCTTAAATGCCGCCGACATTCTTCGCTACTCCTCCCTTTCTCTCACTTTCCCTTATTCTGCCTCTCTATCTTGCACTCCTCGCCGCCCCCTTTCTTTTACTCTGGCCCCCACCGATTATTGTATATTTACTTTTAGCCCGACGCACTGCCCCTTTCGTTTTTACCGGAGATGCTGCTTGATCCGATATCCAGCTTGCAATGCCTATCACCTAGAAGCGTAACCACTGCAATGATAGCGTATACTGTTCTTTCGTGTCGATGATCCTACTCCTTCCCTATGGAAGTGACTGAGTACCATGCTACGAAGATATCTAGGTCTCCTTCTGCCAGTGCGCCTTTTTGTCTCTGATTCCGCGGTCCTCCCTTCAATCTGCAATGTGCCAGTATACCCTCGACGATGTATATTCCCCTCCCGCCGCCTCATCTAAGGTTGCATTTGCACAGCCCCTGATATCGCAGAACGACTGTCCGTTGCCTTGTCGCGAATCCCGTGGCGCCCAGTTGTCGTTATCGTCGGTCTCTCCGGTCTCTCTAGCCCCAGACGATAAGTCTTACACGCACGTCTCGGTGATGCGGAACAATAGCGAAAACACTGTACGCGAAATATCCGGCTTACCCTGTCTCTCTATCCCTTCCTTGTATTCGTCGCTGCGTATCTGAAATTTCGCTGGTCAATCCGGCCTCACTGTACAATGCAATCGTCCCGCTTTTTCCCCTCTCGGTCGGGAATGTGGTCGAAACCCTATTGCCTCGCTTTCAACTCGTGGAATCAGTATTATATGGCCTCTGCAAAATATATACTATGAAGAGGATATACGGTTCTTGGGAGCATTTTCTGAGCGATATAGAGTCAACTGCTTTCTCACTAAGTGCTGACTCTATACGGTGCGCTAGTTATACAAGTGCCTGGATTGCTCTGCCTCTTTCTCACGAATGGCTTTATTCGACTATTTGGTTGGTAACTTTACTAATTCATGTGAGTGTAGGTGCTGCGCCCTTCTGCAACTGTCCAATGACAAAATTCCCGAACTGATGATCGTCTTAGGATCATACTTGAGCCTGGTGGCCTAGAGCTCGTATCCAATTAACAGGATTGAACGGATCAAACTGTAACCAAATATCTCTATATTCGTGCACTTCGTTGTGAGTGGCCACGCTGTTACGTTGACTTAATTATACATCTTCATGTTGTTGCAAGTAACGTTCGTTGTAAACCACCCCTGTTTTCAATTCCGAGTACTTCTTTGAATTGCACAGCTCCTAGTGTTGTACTTATTCCACAGCCTCCTTCTTTCGAATGCTGATTTATACCCTATCATTATTTTTAAGCGTGTTCGTGCGAAAGTAACACTTTTATACTGTTTTATTGAGCTCGAAGAAGGTAAAATGAAATAGCTACCTTTCTTATACTTATTATAGCGATTTAGAACTATAAAGTATATAAGTAGCTTGTGATAGTGGCTTAGTGAAAATATATACTATCGCGATTTAAGGCTATAGGCTAGTTTATATATAGGTAAGTATCGTTAAGCCTAACGAAACAAGAAATAACCCTATTAAGCTAATAGATACTACCTATAAGGCTTATTAGTACCTAGTAGTAGTGAGGAGCGGATAATACTAGAATAATTTAAATATACTTATTTCGATATACTATAGCCTTATATATATTATCTAGGCTCTAATAACTTAGGTATAAATAAACCTAAGCCTAATAAAAGCGAGAACTATAAATAAAGAAAATAAAGCTCTACGATACTCCTATTATTTATTAGTTAATAAATTATATAAAAAAGAAAGGTAGCTAGTTTAATATACCGAAAAAGCTATAGAAAATAATAGAATAGTAACTAATCCTATAAATAATAAGGTAAATATAATATAGGCTAACTAGTATTATAAAGTAGAAATACTTAGATACTAATAGAAATTAGTATTACTCTTCTTTTATTTTTACTATTCTTACTTTATTTAAAATAAGTAAAAGAAGTATACTATTAACTTTAAGCTATAGTATCCGCTAAGGTAGATATAAAATATAATTAGTGAGGAAATTAATTTTAATATAGAAAGTAACTTATTATATTTTACGTTTATTACTAATAATACTAGTAAAATAGAAATAACTAAACCTAGAAATATAAAACCGCCTATTAGAGCTTAACTAGAGATAAATAGTTCCTTACTTAGCCTTTATAAGCTTATAGCGTCGATCGATAGGAGCTAGAAGGTAAGACTTACTCTATAGAAAATTAATACTATTATCGATATAGTTAGTTAGAATACTATATTAGAGTCTATTTTTATATTAATACTTTTATTCTATAAAGTCTATAACCACTATTTAAATATAGAACCCTTTACTTCCCTAGATCTCGCTTAATCCGATAAGGGGTATATATATCTATAGCTCGTTTTTCGTATAAGATATATCCCTATTATCTTCCCTAGTTGCGATATTATAATAGAGATATATAAAATAATAAGATAGGGGTAATACTTCCTAATTATAGATAATAATCGGCTACTAAAGTCCCTAAAATACTATATAGCCCTACCTCTATTCTACTATCTATTAGTATATTAGTAGTATATATTAATAAACTTAGGTAGCTATAAACTTAGATATCCTCTAAAACTATAGCCTATAATACTTTTAATCTTCTAATTTTCTAACTTTTAAAAACTAAACCTCGATATCTATATTATAAAATTAGCTATAGCTACTATTATTAATTAATTAAACTCTATCGCTAGGGATCTAGATACCCTAAACTTAGCGATATATAATATCTCTTTATCTAGGGCCGACCTATAAACGTTAGAAACGGTTATTATAAGCCTTAAAGATATTATTATTATTATCGAGGTAAAAGTAGGACTATAGAAGTACCTATAGATAGAGTAGATATAGAAAGATAATAAGCTTTATAGACTTAAAGCGTAATCTATAATTACTATAGTACTTAGTAAAGGATAGTTATATAACCTAATAGTATTCTATAGGAATATTAAGTTAATCTACTATAGATTATTATAATCTAAGTTCGATTCTAAAGATACTAAGTAGAGGAGAGATATAGTATAGAAAAGATATTCTAGGATTTAATAACTTAGCCTAGATAGAATTATCTTATAGGCTATTATTTATCCTCTAACTATATAGAGACTATACTTTATATTAAATAATACTTTTAACTACTTTATAGAGGATATTAAGCTAAGAGATAGGAAGAAGTAGCTAGATATAATATATTAAATACTTTCTAGATTAAAAGATAGGGAAGTTTAAGGGTACTATAGTCTTAAGTAGCTTATATATAATAAGAAGAACCTTCGAAGAGGCTTTTCTATAACTAATACTCTATTAGATCTAGAGAATCTATCCTAGTAAGATAAATTCACTAATTATAATATACCTATCTAGGTAGTTTAAATAGCGCCTTAGAACCCTAATAATAAATACTAAGGTAAGATATATTACCTATATTTACTAGATATATTTTAAGTTTACTAGATATATTTTAATTCTTTATAGAGATAAAATATATATTTATAAATACCCTAAATACGATAGTAATATAACTACTATAACTATTCTATACTATAGTTTAAAATAGTATACTATAGAAGTAGGAAAGGTCTTAGGGGTATAGGATAATAGTTTATATAGCTATACTTTTCCTAAAGGACGAAATATAGGATATATTATTTACTATCTAGGTTAGTTATAATAATAGGTATAGACTAAATAATATATATAATATAAAGTATATACTTTCCTCCTAAACTATCTAGTAGATAGTTTTAACTCCCCTTATATATATTATATAGCCCTTCGGAACTATAAAATCTTTATATTTAGCGACGTTCTCCTCGAGTATTTTTCGATCCTATATATCTTCGTTAAATACTAATATATATAGTCCTTAAAACTTAATTATTCTATTATTTTCTAGGTCCGGAGGAAATCGATAGCTAGCAATATTTCGCTCTTCGCGCCCGGCGAGGGCTTCGTTACCCTTCTAAAAAGCGTATTAGTTAAGAATAAAGAATAAGGATCTAATAGTGAATTAAACTACTATAGTGTGATTATAGAATATTAAATAAGCTAATTAACAGTGTTTAAGTTTAGAATAGGTTTTTTTTTTCGATCTTCCTTCGCGGTACGACCTTTCTAGTATTTAAAGAGAGTAGGGTATAATAACCTAGATTGGGTAGTAAGTTAACGGTGGCTAGTGTAATATATCGCGCCAATAATTGTTGTTATAGTATTCTAAAGACACTAAGTTAAGGTAGCGATAACCTAAACGTAGGGTTAATAGGCTTAAATAGTAATTATGATGATATTCTTAGGAGTAGGTCGACGTTTAAGGTCCTCGCGTATCAAGTCAGAGGATCCCCAGGGGACCCACGTCAGTCGGATCAACTCGGGTAATAGATAATTTTGCCGAGTTATAAAGCTATTACGTAATTTTTGACTAAAGTAATAGACTACTAACTTAACTACCTACCACTTTTACGAAGTCCTAAAGCTACTAGTTCCTAAGTACGAGGCTCGGTGTCGTTTATTTAGTTCTAAAAGTAACGCCACTAAATAAATAATTCCTAAATCTATCTAATTGAGGATAGTACTTAGTTTATATACTATACACTATAAAGCACACTCCTATATAGCTAATACTAAATATATAAGGGGAAGCAACGTTTTACTCGGATAGCGACTAGACTTAGTATCTAACTAACTAAGTATATAAGGACCTATAAATTCCTATATCCTTAAACCTTAGATAATATATTAAAATACCCTTTCTCCTTCTTTATTATTATAGCTACTAATACTATTCGATTCTTATATACGTAATAAACGCTATTAGCGGGGGTAGTTCCTACTAGAGCCCTTCCTAGATATCTCTTATAGATATCCTCTTTCCTAGTTTTAGTATAGCCTCTACTTCCGCTTAGTAGCTACTTACCGGTAACCTAGATAGCTATACTTAACTTCTTTATACTTTAGGAATAATTATCCTCTTTACTTACTATATAGTCCGCTATATTAGGGAGCTAGTAAAAAGCTACTTTAGTTTATAATTCTTCCTTTATAATAGGATAAGTCTAATAGCTAGTAGCTTCGATAATCTATATCTTATATTATAATAAAATATATAATATACTAATTAATTAGATAGCTTACTAACCGTTTATCTATAATACTTACTTAATAATTACTTATATAAGATCTCTATAGTGAATAACTATCTAAAGCTAAGTAAAGAAAAAGTCTTTAACCTTTTCGCCTTAGAATAGATCTTTGCCTTTTTTATATAAAAAATACTTATTTATACTTTACTACGCTATTAAAGACTATTAAGAAGATATCTCTATCTCTTCTATTAGCCTTTATCTAAATATTCTTTAATAGCTCGTTAAAGAGTGCTAAGGAAATTACCTTAATAATATTAATAAAAAGATTACTATCTTTAAGTACTATAAAGGGGATTAGAAGAAAACTAGGCTAAGACTAGTTCGACCTATTTTAATAGTTATTATAGATAAAGAAATATAAAATAACCTTTTAAGAGATATAAAGGACTTCCTAAATAAAAATATATAGAAGTAGTATACTAACTATAGTATCCCCTACTAATAAAGATACCTTTTATATAGACCTTCTAGGACTAGAAAATCTAGCTTTAGTCTCTCCCTAGCTAGGGAATTTAAACTAGATATTTATATATTTTAACTATTAGGGATTTCTAATAATAAGCTAATAAAGCTATTTTCTAAGCTTTTACTATACTATATCGTTCTTTTAGAGGATATAGATACTACTAGGATAGAGTATAAGGATAACTCTAATATAGACTAAGAGAATAATTTAACCTCTATAGTCACCCTATCCGGTCTTTTAAATATTCTTAATAGTATATTATCTTAAGAAGGTTAGGTACTTATTATAACGACTAATTATATTGGATATCTAGATAAAGCCCTTATTTAGCCTAGCTATATAGATAAAAAAGTATATTTCTAGCTTACCGATAAGAATATTTCTACTTAACTTTTTTATATAGTCTTTAAGTAGATACTAGATTATTAGGAATCGAAATATAAATTCGGTAATAAGACGATTAAGAGACTTATTAACGACTTTACTTCTAAGATACTAGACTAAGTTTTTAGTCTAGTAGAAGTTTTATCGTTCCTATTAGAATAGAAGAGCTTACCTTTTAGCGCTATTACTAGTGTTAAAAACTAGGTAGCGAAGATAAAGGCCGGGAGCTAACTAAAGAGAGAGGGCTCTTAGATATAAAAAGGGCGTTAAGAACTAGGAAGAGAGGGTACCCGCGTAATAGAGAGGTAAACGGGTATAATACCGCGACGATATTTAGGTTATAAACACGACTAACCAAACCTACGTTACCAATTAGATATTAGTTTAATATTTAAGGCGCTTTACTATTTTTCTAGTTATTTCCTTACCCTTTAGGTACTTTACTACCCTACTAGTCTTTTTCTTGGCCTATCGATCCTAGGCCTCTACTCTTTTAGTTATTTCTTATATTTTCACTCCTTAATTTAAATATATTTATTAACCTATAACCTATATTAGCCAGTAGGCGATAGCTTAGAGTTCTATCTAGCCAATTCTCGCGCTAAGAGAAACTATATCTCCGCGGATCAACTCGATATTGACCACGGAGACCCTAATACATTGGGTAAGGCTTAAGCGTATACTCAAGACCGCGAAAAAAAAGCTAATATAGTTACTACTTTTGGATAAAGTGGATATATTTATAGAGCGTCCGATTACCTCCTATAGAAGTTATAACCACTATAACTACCTTTTTTGAAAATCTTAAATATAATAAAGGTATCCTATCCTATTCTTACCCGCTAGTCTACAGCCTAAATTAGTTCGATATCTAATATTACCGGACGCCGACACAGCGTTGATATTATATAAAGAAGGCCGGATACTTATTATAATAATAAATTATATTAAATACCTAGACGAAGAAATTATTCGTTTATAGTTAGGTTAGACAAAAAGTGCTTCGTTAAGATATTCGATATAAGTAGTTATTATAATAAGTAACCGACCTTTTTAAGATAATATTCTAGTAAACTAGCTTAGCGTAAGTGTTAGTTATAGGAATATATAATTATTATATATTATACGATAGCTAAGTTAATAATATAAATATAATTTATCCCGTCCTATAATCTAACAGTATAGACGTTAGCCGAGTCGACTAACGCTATAGTCTATAGTCTAATAGTTATTATATATAGGTAATAGTCGAGATAGACGAGAATTTTTACCTAATTTCCCCCCGCCGACGCGATAACCATACTAGGTATTACTAGAAGTTGATTTAAGAACCTAATAGCGCTTTAACTATTTTATATCCTCTAAGTCAATAATAATTAACTAGCTACTAAGGTTATCCTATAATATATTACGCTACTTATTATTGTTATAGATAACTCTATATAATTAGAGTATAGTTAGAGCTTTCTTACGCTCCTAATTAAAGAAACTAGAATTCTTATTATTAATTATATACTAAAATCGCGTTCCTAACTAGCTTAAAACTATTATCTAGGCTATTAATTTACTATAGTACTAATATATAATCTAAGGCTAAAAGGATCTAAGATAGATAGGGATCTAATTCCCTTATAAGCTCCTAAGGTAATAATAATTGTTAGCCTCCGCTTAAAGGCGATACTACTTCTCTACTATAGTAGCTTTAATAACTATAGTATATCTATATAATAGAATAGTAGCTTTAATAAGATAACCTATCTAACTATAGATATAAACTTATTTAAATCTATAGTTTCGGTTTTAAATAAGTTAATAGTAAAGCTAGTATATAAACTCCTATAGTCCTATAATATATCTTTATCTACTATAGAGTTTCTAGTTAGGGTAGTCTTTATCTAGAGGGTCTTAGTTAACTATACTATAGATATAGGTAATTAAGTAGTAAGGCTATATAGATTACCTATCTTTTTAAGAGGTCTATTTATTATCCCGACCGGCTTATATACTTTCGCTTTCCTTAGTCGATTAACGATTGTTACCTCGCCTATAGCTCGACCTACTACGCGCCGCTACTACGATAGATAGCGAATATAATTCTTTATTACTACTACTACCTTCGGTCGATAAATACTTCGGAGTAGATATACCTAGTTAGTAGCGAGAATAGGATCGTATATTGTGTATCTTCGGCTTTAGTTTCTAGTGTAAGGGTCGATAATTAGAGGCTTATAGGTCTTTATAAAGCGTTTCGGGAATTTTTCTTAATATATCCTAGTATTCGACCTCTTAGGTCTTTAGTCTATTGTGTGCTATATTATACTATTCTTAAGATAAATCTTCGGCGGCTAGCGCTTGAAGGGTAAATATAAGTACCTGACCGATGGTGGTCCGGTGGAGGCGCCAATTATTGTCCGCCTGTACGTCCTGATTCGGGATATATAAGAAATATTGAATAACTGTGGGGTTATCCTTCGGGATATAGAGAAAAATAAAAGCCTCCCCTGTGTAGATGTAGCTGTATTGAACCCTACTGTCGATTATATATGAGAATATCTGAGTGACCACTGCGGCAACGAGGTAGGTGGTATAAAACTCAAACGTGTCGCCTTCCTAGTCAATGATATCGCGAGCCAGATCTATTTAGTGTAGACCCGCCACCAATTCGGGGATTGTCACCTTGTGCGGCGCTTTGAACTCCACTGCGTACACTGGTTTTTGTCTGTATGTTTAAATTTGTCTAATCAATTTAATTTAATTGATCACCACCTTAACAGCAAATGGCGGATGGTGTTCATTAAATGTCATTGGCTTATTTGTCCCCACTTTCTCTGATGTCCGTGCATCTCCTAATACCTTGCTACCCCCCAAGTCTACCAGCGAGAGTAGTGTTTTCACCCAGCTCCAAGAGTATTCTCAGCCGATTGCCAGTACTTGACGTCACTACGCCTCCTCTTTGCCTTATTTCCCTGGCAACCAATATTCAGCCACTCGGCGGCAGAGAACGGACCAGCCCAGGTGCAAGAATTTCCTACCCCGCAGAATCGAGAGTCCGGTTCTATAGTTGCTCAGCGTTTCTTTGCGCGCCATTTCCTGCTGCCCTTATCGATTTTCACCGCATTTGACCGAGCGTTGTGATGACTTGCTCAATTAGCCTCCCTATTCCAAGATATTGACACAAAGTTTGCATGATTACACTGTAGTGCCGACATACCTCAGCGGTTCGGCATCACTCGTACCCAGAAAGACTCAACTCTTTCTTTTGGTTGCTAGAGTCCTAAGTGTTACAGCTTTGGCGTTGGTTGTTCAGCCTATGGACCAGGCGGCACGGAGCAAGAATGCTAGGCAGATCTTGAGCAAAAATCAAGCACTACATGGTTCGGCATAAGTGAACCAACGGCGACTAGGAGCAGAAGACGAGATGAGAGAGTTCATTCAGCTAACAAACTTTGAAGGTTTTGAGGCCCACTTGTAAACGAGGAAAGACGGTGAGCACTAAAGAAGCGTATTTCCACGCAACAACGCTGACCTAAACGAGAGAAAAAAGGTTGATACAAATCGGGAAAAACCTTATTCGAATTGACGGATCAGGCATTCCAAAGGTCAAAAAAGTACCAGAAGACATGTAAGCAAAGTGAGGAAATCGAGTTACTTCCACTTCTCTAATTCCTGAATGACTTCTGAGTGATTCGACATTTGCGCACACTCCAAAGGTATACGACCTTTTGTATCTTTAATATCCTGGTTGGCTCCTTTGCTGAGCAAATAGCGAACTACATCGACTTCTCCTAGTTCAGATGCTCTGTGCAGGGGTGTTCCGAGTCCCATAAATTGGAATAACGCCCAAGATGCGTAGTCTTCGTGAACGGTTGCATTGATGGGTGCGCCTTTCTCTATGAGAAGCTTCAGAACTTCGATAGCATCTGATCGCCGTTCGATGGCATGATGGAGGAGTTGGCCTTTTTGAACATTTCCGCCACGACTGAGGATGAGATGAATGACGGAAATAGGTGCGCTTTCGACAGCAAGGGAGAATGGTGTGAGATCAACAACACATTGTCGATTGGGATCAGCTCCATGATCAAGAAGCCAAGCTGTCATTTCCTCATCCGCAACAGCATATCTATAAAAATGATTAAGGCTATGTTTAGTTAACATCTTAGAACATATTGGCATCATTAGTCTCACCCTAGTAGCGGAGGTTTAAGCTCGCTAATCGGCTGATTGATATCCCACCCATTATCAAGGAATGTTTCCAGGGCATCTTTTGCCTTCACTTTTATTGCTTCAAAGGCATATAGTGGATCCACTGGCATGCCGCGACGAAGGAGCTCCTTGATGAATTGAGTGCTGTTTCGTTTGACGGCTTCGATCATAATACCAGACAATTCACATATGTCGAATTCATCCGAAAAAGAGCATGACGAGTCAAGAACTTCCCGGAATTTCTGCAAGTTTCCACTAACGCAAAAAGCGTTCAATTTTTGAAGCAACGTGGGTGACATTCGGGTTGGAATTTGAGGGTAGTCGCTGGAGTTGACAGGAGGGTAATCTGGCGGAGGCAGGACGTCCATAATGAAATAGGTCAATGAAATAAAATTCTAGCAAGATCTGACAAGGGTTTACTAAAGCTTAGGTGAAGTGTGAAGTACGTATTCTGCACATAGGTAGAATGCGGCGCGGGAAGGGGTATTTAAAGCAAGTCCGAGTCACGGGACTTGAGACCAGTCCTCTGAGTCAGGCATGTCGGATCCCTGAATTCACCAATTGGAGGGTAGACCGACTAGGCGGTATCATTCGCAATAAAAGCGGGTTCTTTCCAGTTACATAGATGTATGACCCGTTAAGCAGTTAATTGCATCATGGCCAGTAGATTAGGTGGGGCTCTCGAAACAACCAATTACGATCTCGCATTCTCTGAGCTATACAAGTGATGGGTTATCTTGACGGGCGGCTAGCTTAGGCCGGCGATTCGCGTGATTGTTTCACCTTCCTGGCAGACCTGCTAGCTGATGATAATATTATTGGCACAGCCTTTTATTGTACTGAAGCTTGCGAGAATATAAATAGCAGGCATGCATTGCCTCTGAATGGAAAGAACCGATTTCTGATATTTCAGACATACATATACATCGCCATATTTTTTAAAAAATCCCACAATGTCCGGTTCAGGTATCCTCGCTCAATGGCAGGCCTCCCGCGCAGTTATTGTTGTACCGATGGGTCACGTCCAATCTGTTTCTTTCCAACAAATGCCGGCTATTGGTACCAGGGACCTCAGGTCATGCTCTGTCATTATCATAGCATCAGCGTATGCTGCTATTCTCGCCCATATCCCACCACAACCATTGCAGCCCTCGCCAGACCCACTCGCCGGCGATAACAACGTTCGTTACATGATGAGTCGAGTGGCTGCTCCGTATCAACAGCATAGAGGTCAATTTCCTTCGGCGGATACAGCTGTCGTTTGTGCTTGGTTCAACGGAACCGTGGCGTTACCCGACCAATTGGAGATTATGTCCTCATCCCTTCGACAATTGGGGCTCAACCCGGTCACCAGGACGTATCATGTGCCTGGAAATCGGAGCCTTCCCGGCCAAGGAACAGTGATTGTCATCAGGGGCAACAACCAAAGCAGAGCTCAGGTATATGTGGAGGACCGTCCTCTTTGAAATGTCTGAAGTTCTATCAGAGTGTACATATTGCAAACATTCCCCTTTCAATTGAGATCGAACGGCCAATGTGACGAACCGGAAAGGTACATAATTAAAGATTAAAAATCAGAAATTCTTCCTTTCATTCAATCTCTAGCTTTAAAAAGGCATTGAAGAATTTCCAGAGACACATCTTCCAACGGTCCGAGTCCCTAACATGGGACGCGTCGATCATGACCGTTATCTAGATGACCTAAAAAGCAGCTAGCGAATCTAGGTAGAGATCTTAATAGACTTTATTATAGAGCTTCCTCTAGTATAGAAAGATAATATAACGAATTTATTAGTTATTATAGACTAGTTTATAAAGGGAGTAATCTTTATTAGTATAAAGTAGATTATAGACTCTTATTTATAATTATAAGCGACTAAGGACTATAATTTATTAGTAGATTTTAGTAAATTATATATAAAAAACTAGCGATTTAGCGTTAACTATCTACTACTTTCTACCTATAGTTAGATAGTATAACTAAGAGAGTAAACTAAGAAGTAAAGTATATTATATATATATTTATAACCTATATTTAAGATAATTAGAAAAGCCTACTACCGATAGTAGTAATCGCGATTAATAACCGCGATATATTATCTATAGGACTTTTACCCTTCTTCTTTATCTATAGATATTATATTAACCCTCTAGAAATCGAAGATAGTAATATTAGGTCCTATTATATAATATAACTAATAGTTACTAATAAATTATTTATAGATTAGTTATAAGAAGCTATTAACTAGGTATAGTTAGTAATTATATCTATATAATAAATATAATAGGAGTAAGTAAATCGAACTTATTAAGCTATACTAATATATTAAATAAGCGATTAAGTTTAGCTAAACTTATAAAATATATAATTATAGCGACTATCGAAGAAGTTTAACTAGGTTTATATATAGTATTAGGTCGAAGAAGTACCTATATTATATACTATAAAGCTAAATATATCTACTAAAGTATACCCTATCTTTTATATTAAGTTAATCTGACCGGTAGTATCGGACCTATTTCCTTTATAAATCGTAGACGATTTATAGCCGCCCCCTATACTAGTTAACGGCGAGCTAGAGTATAAGGTTAAGGAAATACTAGCGATATGTAAAAGGAGAGTTAGGAGAGGTCTATAAACCGAAGTATTAGTGAAATAGGCTAGTTATATAGAGACTATATAGGAGAGGCTAGATATCGTTAGGGGAGTACTCTGCACTAGATATATATAAGTAGCGATTTAGTCCTATATCGAGGCCTACCCGGCCCGAACTCGACGCTGACGGCGATATTGTACCGATCATAACGCTGAAAGTGAGGAGGGGGGTACTGTAACGGGCTGGAGCCCGGCCTAGATCACGTGAGGCACGTGCCCGGTTCCCACACAAAACCCCAGAACGCACAATAGTTTCCTTTTAGCAAGATTATTGTAAACAGCATGTTGGCCTAGCTCAATTGAATCAATTCGGCTACAGCCCTTCACAATAAAATGAAGAGAGAGAGAGAAGAAGAAAAAAATAAGGAACACACAAAGAAAGGTATTAGTAGCCTCTCGCTCTCAGCTTACTACTAACCCTAGAGTAGTCCGATCTCTCGTATATAGAGACTTGTGTCTAAGGCTTCACCAGACTATCCGTTCGAAAGGGAAAGAGATCATGCCTGATCGATGAGAGTAACGAAACCTCCGATTATAACGGGCATACCTTGACTCAACCACTGGATTTCGTGGAGAGGACCGTTGATGAAATGTTACGACGATGCTCAGATCGCTTCAAACAAGAAGAGTTTCGCATTTTAACTAGAGAATCAAAGGTGGAAGGGAAGGAGAAGAAGGAAGAAGAAGGGAAGTGAGAGATGAGTATTAAATAGATCCCTCACGTCAGGTGGTCCTTCCACATCCCTGAGATCCACCTTACTCTTCTTATCTGATCTGAGCAAACCCTGTCACTCGTGACATGGACGTGCATCGTTGCGCACACCGGGTCAAGTTCTTTATCAAGTAGTAGAGCAACCTTAGAAGCTCTAGAAGATAACATAAGAGACCAACTACACCTGAATCTATATCAAGAGTTTGAGGAAGTTCCAAGGTTGTTACGTGAGTATGTATTTTGTCATCGGGGTCGGTGTGGGAAAGGGTTACCGGATTAGGAAATCCCGGGCCTGAATGTATGAGAACTCATTAAGCTCATGTGGCCCATTCCCCCCATCCTAAAAATAGAGATAAATAAAACCTAGAGCTCCAGACTGGACAAAATGAGTGCTCATGGAGTATGAGTGGATTTTAAGGTGGAACTCGATGGATCTTGGGGTTCAAGGGGTTCGGAACGCCTAGAAAGGAGAAGGCGAGCTCGTCGCATCGTCAACTGACCCGTCACTGCCCACAATTTTTTTGTGGAGCTTGCAAGTTTCGGAATCCCGGCTACAACATGGTCAAACAGATGAAAGGAAAATGAATTGCACTCTAAAATGGCTGCCAAAGCCGATTGTCTTATTGGGAGGCGCAGGCATTCCGCAACTGCACGGGAGTTTCAGATTCAGCAATCCCAATCCATCGGCCCGGAGGAGGACACTAGTTGTAGACAAGATCAGAGATCGACATGGAGAATCATAGCAGATCCCCAATCATGCTCTAGAATGTCCAATTGATAGACAATCTTGCATACTCCCGGGCGTCAAGGTGGAGTTATTCCATTGAAGCTCATAACCAAGACGTACTGTACTGTCTTTTAGAACAAGGACCACGATATTGCACATGGGCAGCGCGGCCCCTTTTCCCGGCATACCCATAATTATGGCTAATCAGAGCTTCACTGGCAAGCTCGGCCCCAATTAGCCCTAGTTATCGGAGATGCTCTCGGTCAATGGAAGTGCTTAGGAGCATTTGAGTCGTGGTAAACGTGATCACCCACCGGGTCACGCGCAACTGGAATTGATTTTTCTTGTCAATCTTAATGCAGGATTCTGTTGTCCTCGGAAAGCTCTCTAAGGAAGTACCGCTCCAGCCTATGGACATATAAATGAAACACCCCAGTGCCATGGAGTATCGTAAGCTGTTTGGTTGCCTCAAATCTATCATTTTGAGACCGTTCATTCTCGCTCTCCATCGTTTTCCTCGTTGATATACCCCGATCTCCTCCCACGGTCATGTCTTTCACTCTTCCCCGAGTGTTGGTTCCTGTTCGCGCACGTCTCGCTGGAGCTGCCATCACTAGCGCTAGTGTTCAATCTTCCTCGTCAATCCGATTGTATTCTACTTCGAGAAGCACATTCAGTCCTCAAGATATCCACAATGTCTCTCACAGCCCGGACCACATCCAGTCGAAAATGCCGGCGAAGGAGCTCCTGCGCAACAATCACCGATTCGGCGAGTTCGATCTGGAGGGTCGAGTATATGCCATTACTGGCGGTGGACGAGGACTGGGACTATCAATGGCGGAAGCATTAATCGAAGCCGGAGCAAAAGGTATTTGAATCTCCCGAGTTCTTCTCCTAGAAATCAAGATAGATGAGCTCTAACGCAAGATTATAAAATCAGTATACTGTCTCGACCGCCTGGAAACCCCACACCCAGATTTCCTCCTTGCGAAAGAAAGGGCCACGAACGACTACGGCAGCAGCTTGGAATACGTCCGCATCGATGTCCGCAACAATACCGAAGTAAATGACGCATTCGCAGCCATTGCAGCACATAACAAGCGATTAGACGGTATGATCGCTGCCGCCGGAATCAACCACCTCCAAAGCGCGCTGGAGTATTCCCAGGAGTCTTTGAACGAGGTGATGTCAATTAATTACAATGGAGTGTTCAACGCAGCCACCGCTGCCGCACGCCAGATGTTCAACTACCAGCAGAAGGGGTCGATCCTATTGGTAGCGAGCATGAGCGGATTGATCGCAAACAAGGGCATGACGTCACCTGTCTACAACTCCTCCAAGGCGGCGGTAATTCAACTAGGCCGATCTCTCGCCATGGAATGGGGTCGCCACGGTATCCGCGTCAACAACCTGTGCCCTGGTCATATCATTACTCCGATGGTTGACGAGGTGTTCCAGCAGAACCCAGCTGCCCGGGCTGTTTGGGAAGCAGAGAATATGCTTGGTCGCTTGGCGCTGCCTGAGGAGTTCCGGGGCACAGCGCTCTTCTGTTTGTCTGATGCGAGCAGTTTCATGACAGGAAGTACGCTACTCATTGATGGAGGTCACACTGCTTGGTAAGCGGTCTCAAAATCCATCCGGCAAAACAATTGTTCAAAAGTCTAGTTTCAATAGAAGATAGAGATAATATTTGACTAAAAGTTCGATCGAGTGTCCTTAGCCTTGGCAGTCGATTTGTACGATAAGCGTATGCATAATTCGATAAAAATTCAAAGCTTGTTATTATGCCCTCCCAATCCTCAATTAGTACCTACATGTAGTTTTGTTGCTCCAGTACTAATAGGAGAATACTAATAGGAGAATACACTACCATGGCCGGTGGTTGTTATCTGTTCGGATGTGATTTAGCCCCAAGGGCGGAGAAGTGGGGCTAACTGTTTTCTGCCCAAAAATAGCTGTCGATTCTAGACACACCACCTGCAGATATCAAAGGGATCATTGACAATTCTAGCAACAATCTTGAACTTCTACTTCAATTTCACCAAAATACAATCGAGGGACTAGGTTTTGCTCAATACCCTATGTTATAGGTAAGGTCTTTGCTGAGTCGACGCCCTGTCCAATCAAATCCATACCCTGTAACTACTTGCATACCCTACTCTAAACTACCAATGCACTCTGTTTGAAGCCCCTCTTTCTGCCACGCGCTTTTTGTTTGCGAAAACACTTACCCCTAGGGGACGATCTTTCCTTTTCTTTACCTCCCCGTCACATTCACGTCACTTATCGTCCTTAGCTGGTTCACACTTGTGATTCCAAGATTTCAACAGAATTCAAGACTGACAACCTACATCTAGGTCACTTATCAAGATACCAAGCATAACATGGATCGCCATGTGGTGCTAAACTGGTGAGCATTGGCTTTACTCAGATCTGGAGTCTCTATTTTCTTACTGACTATCGATCAAAGGTACAACACCCTAGACGCTCGAGTTGTGGACCTCGTCGGTGACTTCGCTGGCGACGAACTTTTCATAATCGACGGTGATTCACTTCTACTTCAATGTTTTTCCAACGAGAAACTCAATTTCGACCCGGGTTTCCAGGTCCTACATGCGACTTACCTTGCTGAAAAGCTGTTGCAGAAGCTTCAACAGCGCAAGTGTGTCTTCCAAGTTGTGTTCTTTGACCAGAATGCCCCATTATGCATTCCTCTAGGTGTGCACAGCGACCTCCATGACAGGTACCTTCTTGCCCGCGAGGCAATCATTCAACATCTTATCGCCGTCCGCGTCCAGCCATCACAATTCTTCCAAGCTCTCAGATTCGACAGTTACGAATCCGATGAGTTCAAAACTCATTTGATAAGCTCGGGCGCTTATTTGTTTATGTGCCATGACGGGGCCTCGTCTCCATACAGCAAAGATGATACTGCGAGTGATACCGATACTAGCGACTCCGAGAGTGAATCCAGCAGTGATGAGCTCGAAGATGGTCCCAGCAAAGACTCCTATGTTGATAAGCGAGGAGAGATCTCAAGATTCACGTTCCGCATGATGATCTACTGGTTCGTTGAACAAGGATACAATCTTTCTCTTATTAACAGTCTCGAATTCCGCGACACAAAGGTGAGTCTTCACAAGCGCTAAATACGTCGGAAACATACTCACAATGAACATAGGTCATGGGAATGATCATTGAAAGGTCCATGAAAACATTCAGCTCATTACCGGATATCCCCGCAACAGACAGCGCTCAAACGGTCGGTCAAGAGCGAAAGCAACACACCGACCCAAAACATTTGTGGAAAGCGCTTTCCCAACTGAAGATCGAGAACAATCAAGACCAAGTCAATGATGCGACAGCATACTGCGAAGCCGATGAACTGTCAGACCTTGCCCACATGGGCAAAGCTCTTGAACTAGTCATTGGAAAACCCGGGCTGTCGCAACGACAATGCCTTCTTGTGATTACCCTAAGCACTATGCTTGTGGGTGATAAAGCAAACGACCGCGACACTAGGATCGGAGCAGAAGCTGTGCTTCTGCACCTTGCTCTATTACAGGATGCCCGACTATCGGATCGATCCATCAAATCCGCCAAGCCAAAGAACCTAGGATTTTTCAACGAATTTGTGAAAAAGGCGAAAAATTTGCTTAGCTCAAAACTCTGGGAAGAGACCATGAAGCACCATGACTTGCCTTGCGACCTTTCCGATATCATGGATGGAACATTGTTCTTCGAAGCCCAGCTTATGGTGGAGAAACTCGGTATCAGTAGTATCCTCTCGTCCGCAACCCTTTCGCCTTTCAACAACCTTGCCCGCTTAGTGGACGAGATATGCAACACGAAATTACAATGTGAGGCAATTGAGGAGGTCAGTGCCGGTTCTGGCACAGCTATCAACGGTGAATCGGCACCCGACCAGCGTTTGGTCCAAGCCTCCTTGCGCAGCAATGAAAAGGTGCTGCCGTTTAGCAACCCAATCTTCGATGAACACTTGAAGCCCGTTCAGCTTACAGTGGACGACTCTGTCGATATGGAAAGTGATGGGAAATTTTCTAAAGGATTTGAGCAAAAGAGTCACTCGCATACCTTAAAACCTCTTGAGCAGAAGAAGATCATCCTGACGCCGCAGCAGGCTTCTCGAGCTCTCAAGCGGAATCAGTTCTTCATGGCCGAGATGCGAGACTATGCTGCAAGTCTCACGGGATCAACTGGCATATTGCAGCCAGAGCCGATTATTGTCGGGCCTTCCAGCGATGCTCGCCAGAAGTCTCACCAAAAGCCTCCATCAACAGCCAAAGACGTCGAAACCCATGGCACAGCTTCGAAATCCAAGAAGAAATCTCAGCCTGCTACTGGTAAAGCTAATAGTACCAGAGAGAGCGCCGCAGCCTATCTTCAGCAAAAGGCGAAGGAGGCGACACAAAAACAGAGGCAGAAATGGCAAAAGGTCTTCGACGACGAGTTTGCTCAAAGCAACAATCTGGTGACTCGTTTCACAAAGCTCAACGAATACTTGACCGGTCTATCAAAGGAAAGTCGACAGGTCCTAGAGGCCGAAGTCCTGACTTGCATGATTGATACGTTAGTACGAGTCATCTATTCCGAAAAGTTAGATGCCCAGACTGAAAAGCACATTTCGGTCGTCACAAACATATGGCAAATCGCCACCCGTCTCACGAAAATCAAGCAGGGCATCTCTGTTGCTATCGCTCAATACATGGGGACGATCTCTCAGCTACTTGGCTTGCCAGCGGTCCAGCTCCGTGCAGACACTGATAGCCCGCTATCTTTCAAGCTGTTTGAAATTCCCACTAAAGCACCCAGCATGAAAATCGCAATGACTCCAGTGGAGTTTCAACTTTTGCATGGCGGGCCTTTCATGGACCGCAGCATAGACTCGAAGCCCGATTCCCGGACGCCTGATTTCGAGCCCGACAGCTGGCAGCGCGACGTCTTGGACCAAATAGACGCAAAGAAGAGTGCTTTCATTGTGGCTCCCACGAGTGCAGGAAAGACATTCATTTCGTAAGTGACACAACATGGATACGTACAACAGTCTTGCTAATCTCTTTTAGGTTCTACGCGATGAGACAGGTATTGAAGGAAGACAATGACGGAATCCTCGTCTATGTCGCTCCCACAAAGGCCCTCGTCAATCAAATTGCAGCAGAAGTGCAAGCCCGATTCTCCAAATCGTTTCCCGCCAAAACAACCGGAAAGTCGGTTTGGGCTATCCACACAAGGGATTATCGCATTAACAACCCCATGGGCTGCCAAATCCTCGTCACGGTTCCCAGTATTCTTCAGATCATGTTGCTCGCTCCTGCAAACGCCAATGCGTGGACTCCACGAATCAAGCGGATCATCTTCGATGAGATTCACTGTATCGGCCAAGCTGAGGATGGTGTCATCTGGGAGCAACTGTTACTCATGGCCCCATGTCCCATTATCGCTCTCTCGGCTACTATTGGAAATCCTGACGAGTTTTACGATTGGCTACATTCTGCGCAGCGCACGAACGGAATTGATCTTAAGATGATTCAGCATCGTCATCGGTACTCTGATCTGCGAAAATACGTTTACCAGCCTCATACGAACTTCTCGTTCAAAGGATTTCCTAGCGCTGCTGGCTTGCCACGCCTGGGTCTGGATCACGCAGAAAACATGACTTTCATGCATCCCGTCACCAGTCTCGTGGACCGTACCAGATCGATACCAGATGACCTTGATCTCGAGCCCCGCGACTGCTTTACTTTATGGAAAGCAATGAAGGAGCTCCAGACAGCCCGTTACCCTGTTGACCCGTCTCTGGATCCAGCTGTCTTTTTCTCTGATGGTGTCATCCAAAAGATTCATGTCATCGAATGGCAAAGACACCTCAAACTGTTGTTAGGACAGTGGATGAAAGATCATGATTCTCCCTTTGAGCTTCTCCAACGCACCCTCGATCCCGCAGCAGAATCCAAGGGAAAATCAGATGAGAACTCATCTGAGGGTGTATCTTTGAATAGCCCGTCTGAAAGACAAGATGATGACCTAGTCAACACAACACTTCCGCTGATCTTCTCCTTGCATGCCCAGAATGCTCTCCCAGCGCTGTTCTTCAATTACGACCGCACTGCATGTGAAGATATTTGCCTACAGCTTTCGACAAAGCTACAAGAGTCTGAGGCCAAGTGGAAAGAAGAAAGCCCGAAGTGGAAAGACAAGGTTGCAAAATGGGAAAAATGGAAGACATCCAAGAGTTCAGGGAAGAAGAAGCTCGAAAAGGCGACGAAGAAGAGGGCAGGAAACGAAGGTGATGATGAGACGCTGTCCAAGGCAGACCAAGCCAAAGATTCAGCATCTTCCGATTTCAGCTGGCTTGATCTATTTGACCCGAAAAAGCCCGTGGAAGGATATCATTTGGCAGACTTCAAAAAGGTCCCCGCTTCCGAGTTTGATCGATATGCCGACTCTCTGAGGTATCGTCAGGTACCTCAATGGTTAATCGACGCCCTTGAGAGGGGTATCGGCGTCCACCACGCAGGAATGAATCGCAAATACCGTCAAATCTGTGAGATCCTCTTCAGAAAAGGCTTTTTGCGAGTGGTCATTGCGACTGGTACTTTGGCCTTGGGTATCAACATGCCTTGCAAAACCGTCGTCTTCTCGGGAGATTCCATCTTTTTGACAGCCCTGAACTTCCGACAAGGTGCCGGCAGAGCAGGACGACGTGGCTTCGATGTGTTGGGAAATGTCGTTTTCCAGCAGGTCCCCTCTGGTAAAGCGAAACGGCTGGTCAGCTCGAGACTTCCAAGTCTCAATGGTCATTTCCCAGTCACTACCAGTCTGGTGTTGCGGCTCTTCATCTTGCAGCATGGCTCCAACAGAGCCGCAGCTGCTGTGAAATCAATTAACTCGATACTGTCGTGTCCTCGACTCTACCTCGGTGGGCCTGAGATGAAGCATACGGTCCTGCATCATCTCCGATTCTCCATCGAATATCTCCGAAGAAATCACCTTCTCAGCATGGGCGGAATGCCTATGAACTTCGCAGGCTGTGTATCTCACTTGTACTACACAGAGAGCTCCAGCTTTGCTTTCCACGCCCTGTTGCAGTCGGGATACTTGCAAGAGCTTTGCCAAGACATTGAGCGAAAGCCCCAGCGGACACTCCGAGACCTGATGCTGGTAATGGCACACTTGTTTGGGCGGATCCCTCTGCGCCCATCCACCCTAGAGTGGTTCCAGGCCACCGAAAAGAAAACGTCCTCGATTGTGGCTCTTCCACCTCTGCCCAAGAAGGCAGCCTCTGCCCTACGTGCTCACAACAAACAGGTTCTCGATGTCTACTCGGGCTATGTCTCCAGTTTCGTTGGCCAGCACGTCCAAGAGCCCGATCGTTTCCTGCCATTCAGTGGGAACAAATGCGGCGGAGAAAGCTCCGCCACGGAACTCGGATTCTCGCAGTCCAACCGTATCACCACATCAATCGTATCCCCGTTCTACGGGCTCTCGGGCAATGGTGACATCTGCGATACGATCTATGATCTCAGCGAGATGGTCCGCAGCGGAGTCTGGCTCGAAGACTCAGTCATCCCATATGTGGCCGTTTCGCCCAAAGAGAACGCGATGCCGCTCAATGCATACTTGTTTGACTTCTTCAAACACGGTAATGTCTCTCAGTTGGAAACTGCCAACCGCATCCGCCGTGGCGATGTCTGGTACTTCCTGAACGACTTCTCGTTGATCCTCGCAACCGTCAAGACTAGCATTGAGGGCTACCTCAACCCCGGTGGCAACATCGATGCAGAATTGCTCGATCTCACTGGTGGTGGTGATATCCAAGAGAGTACCGTGGAAGAAAAGGCCATTGATCTGACGGATGCTGGAAATGAAGTCAAGGCGAATCTACAGTCCGCCGGCCTTGGTCCTGAGAAGGCAGTTCCTGCGAAGCCCCTAGTTCGTTCCCGTGCAAAGGTGGTCGTAGATAGCTGGGAGGATGAATCGGAGGAGGAAGAACCCGCCAAACCTACTGCTGAAGCACTCCGCAACGCGGACACTAAGGCTTTGGATGGCCCTGATAAATCCATGTTCATGGTTGCTCGGGCGTTTAGAGAACTACATGCCGAGTTTGATGCTAAGTTCAGGGCGATGTGGGCATGAATGGGTTTTTTTGTTCACATTAGAAAGTTCTCAAGATGCAAATACTAAGTTGTATATTCGTTTTCGAGACTTCACACGTACTTTCTTTGTAGTTGGCATATGAGTACTACGATCTAATCACGGCGCAGTATCCAGTGGCTCCAGGTGGTTTATTCTTCAAGGTCAGTTATTGACGCGTCCTGTTTGTTCTGTATCTCTTCTCTATTGACTTCCTTTCCTTTGATTAATCTTTTCTCTAGTGACTTCCTTTCCTTTGATTAAGACTAAGGAGCAAAAGTCACGAAACAAAGTATTCATAGCATTGACTGGAATAGGAGAACGCTTCGAGTCTTAGTAGTACCCATCGTCCCAAACAACTACTGTAGCAGGGCATGGAAATCACCGCCAGGGCGCCTTTTCATCAGATGGCTCCAACGAAGACGAAGACATATACTTTTTGTGCCACTTCCTGTGGGTCGTTGAGACATTGATCCCGACAGCATGGTTGAAGATCTTGTGTAACATCGACACAATCTCTACCGATTCATTTAACCACTGATAGCTCTTGGTGGCATACTAGGGAACACATCAGCAACAACATCCCAGCGATCTCAGTTTAGGAAGGTCTCTTACACGGCCGTCGGGACGAATCCTAATAATAATCCACTCAAATCCATCAGTGGCGACGCCAAAAATTGATGTGTCAGGCATCCCAACTCGCTTTCTTGTATGGTGTATCATCGCTATATGTTCATGTCAGTACGACCTTAAACTTATAGAGTCAATCGAGATACACTCACCCATATAAGTAAGACAATGATCAATTCCCCGCTGGAGCCAGGCCGTCGTCTCGGCCTTCAAAACAGCCGTGTTCGTAACATGCTCAGAGGGAGTCCCATCCCAAAGCGAGTAGTCCACGACACCTGACAGATTGACATTTTTCCTGTCTATTTGCCAGACAAGATGGATCTCACGGTCGAATTGCACGTCCAGAGACTGCAATCTAGGATGCGAATGCCCAGAGTAGCGTTTCGTTTGCGCTAATGTCGTCAAAATGATGACTTCAATGCGGCATTTTACTATAGCCTTGTTCGTGGGTGCGCCCTTCGTTGCGTGCTGATGGTCATCCAAGACATTCTCTATATACATGTAAGTTAGCGGAACAGGAAGTCAAGTCAGTGAATGGGCGAAGGTACTTAGGTAGTATGGTACGGTGACAATATTGGTGGGAGAAAGTCCGAAATTGGTTGACGGGCTGTGTACTAACTTGAATTGCCGCGCGAAGTAGGAATGCTCGAGGTCGGCTATGTTTATTGTGGGTAACTGGGCGAGCTTTTCCGTATTTCCACCGACAAGCGTTTCACTTGATTCTGTTCCCGGGATGACTTCTTTGTCACTGATGTTGTTGACCGTGGTGGTCGAACTTTCCATGGAGGATTCGACGTCTCTGACGGATGGCTCCAGCATATTTGTGAGGGTATACTATGGAAAACGGGGATTAGTGACTCGTGTAGTTAGAAGCGAGGTAGACTTGAGACCAAGTCTCTATGATCGAATTTATGGATTGTTTGGGAATGGAAGGCTCTAGATAGAGGACATACCAAGGAGAAAGTGCGGTACGTAGTTATCTGTGGTTGGAAAGATGATGATATTATTGATGCCTCAGTGTATACATAAGTCTGTTGAAAATGGATCAAGAGGAGTAGTAAAGCCCCGAAAACCCAATTGGGCAACGGTCCAAGAGAAGTGACGACCTTGGAAGCGTAATTGGCCTACCATGGTATAAAAAAAGCTTGGGGAAACCTTATACCTACTAACCCCCAGATGCCTAAAAGGGTGTCGGTGCTCAGGGCTTAGTATAGGGATGTCTATTCATCTCAGGAGGAATATTTACATCTCACCCGAAAACTTTACCTAACTCGTGTTAATCACTTCGATAATCTCACACCATTTAACAGACCTAGTAAATTATTTAAGATGACAGCAACCATTTACACGATGATTGAAACGACTAAAGAATATCAGCAGGTAGTAAAGGACTTCAATCTTTCACCTCCAAAATGGTGGGACAAGATACGACTCAAGGGGGAGAAGACCTGGAACTACCCGAAGCATATCGGTAAGCTTCATGATTTAATAAATTCAAGGAGAATTTTCCTACTAACAGCTCATCAGAAGGCTTATGGGACGATCACAGACTAGTCACCGATCGAGAGGGTAATGCACACCCACTGTTCCCAATGAGAACTGAATCCCTTCTCCTCGCGCTGCTTGCAGACAAGGTCAAAGAGAAAGGCCTCGAGGCCGAAGGATCCCTAAACCCGCCCCACTGGAGCTTTCAGTATCAGTTTAACAAGTCGGGCCTGAATGATAACGAAAATTCGGCCCCAAAGACTCTCGTCGACTACGTTTTGTGGTATGGACACCACTGCGAGCTGGAAACAAACATGATAGTCATAAAGTCTAGCACTCCAGTCTCAGAGAGCTGGAAGCTGCTTGAGAACATGGCGTTTATACACCATACTCGCAAGCGAGCAAAAAGGGATGCGGCTATATATGGTGTTATGACTGACGGATCAGATTGGATATTTATGCATCTCAACGATAGTAGCCGGGTAAGGGACATTAGAAGCAGTTGAAAGCAGTTCCGTCACTGACAGTTTTGCTCTAATTAGTATACGATTAAGGCACTCTCCTGGGACAAGGAGCAACATCGGATTATCGGGCAGGTCAAATACATCGTCAGCAAGGCACTTTATCGTCACAGAGAGATACTGTCGCACTCTGTCACTCGGAGGCATCCTGTTTGCCGGAGTCGTGCCCATCACTTTGAGAAGAAGCCAGTCATCGAGAAGAAACCCCCTGAGAGGAAACCTGTTCCGTCCAGTCGTTCGCATCATAATAGTCGCCGTGGCCGTTCCGTTGAGAAAGAGCCCGTTGTGTCCAGAGGTTCTTATCGTAGCACTCCTGTGGATGATAGCGCGGTTGCATATTTCCATTCGGAGATGTTTCTCCTCTCGCTCGCTACCTGCTTCTAGGCTAGTAATATAAGGGTCACTAACGGTGGATTCCTGGGGAATCATTTTGCGTCACTACTTTCTGCGATACAGATGGAGGGATCAATATATCAAGTTATGTTTGCTCTGCCACAGTGAAAGCATAGTAGAATCAACCAATGCTGTAGGCGTTAAGTGTGTCTGTTCTACCTCTTCGGCATTTGGACTTCTAGGAATAGATCCCGGCAAGCAAGAAGGGGGATTAGTCGCCATTCACTTTCCATGCAATCTTGGTCTTGGGACGTATCTCATTACCCGTGAACCAGCAGCGTGCTAAAGTCTTTGTTCGGCAAATCCTTATAGCCATCATATCTCAAGCACAAGAGACAAGAACCCTGAATCAAGGGGGGTCGCCATGAACAAGGGGCTTGCAGAGCTCTGAACAAACGTGTTGGTCAAGTGTGGGGTATAAAGGAGGTAGAGCTAAGCTGCACTTGTCGTTAGCGGACTAATCGAGGGTTGAATCAATGCGACAACCTGCTCTACGGCATGGAAACCATTCTCGATTTAACGTTGATTGGCTCGGTTTTAGCCGTGAGGTAACTCCCATGCGTGGGGCTTGCTAGTGGCAGGCTCGTGTGAGAAGAAACATGCAGATCTGCCCCTTACAGAGAGACATTGGAGATCAATGCTCGCATATGATCTGCACATGGGACAAGACAGCCTTACACACACCGCCATCTTAGTGTACTGTTAACTTTTGGCTTTGAAGATAGTAGTCACATCAATTTAAATTTGGTTTCGTTGTCTGGATATAGATGGGTTTTTGATATCCTGCGCGCCGATCTTTCTGAAGTTTGGTATACTTGAATATCTTCCGGGCTTATATACAACAATCTCCAAAAGCCATAAGCATTTCTAGCAGTATTCCATAATAATCTCTCCCATGTGGCAGACCCGTGGGCAGCCAAGATTGAGCCCAGCCCCGTGGCAGCAATAGACGTCACCGAAGAGGACTCATGCATTATGACCTCGACAGACGTGACATTGACTTGGTTCTATTCTCATAGAAGGCCCTGTTAAATGAATGTAAGGAGTCATTGTAGCTCTCCTGTGCCTTGTGATCTGATGCAGTTGCATCTGCCCAGAGCTAGATGTCTAGGAATGGTACATGTAGGAACCTTAGCATCAATTATCGCTATATAAACAAGGAGCTATACCCAAGAATCACATATTCATTCATCACAACAACTTCATCCATTCAGCATCGCCACGCAGCAGCTCAACTCAAAGTTCAACATCCCAATACCCCCAAATCACACCCACCACTATGCTTTTCCTCAAGGCCCTCGGACTCCTCCCCTTCGTCGCCATGGCTTTGGCCGGCTCTTCCAAGTTCGCCAACACCTGCCAAGACATTGACGGTGACGGCACTACTCTGCGAGCCCGGTGTCAGGAAAGGAAGGATGGTCAGCTGAGATTCAGCACCCTTGATCTGAACCGGTGTATCAAGAATGATAAGGGCAAGCTCAAGGTACGAAATATACCTTCAAACCCGAAAGATGAAATGATACTAACCTGTCTATAGTGCGGAAAGAAGTAAGTCTTATTTAGAACGAGAGCTATGATAAGAATTGAAGAATGAGCAAAGATCCTAACAAAGACAGCGGCAACTACTCCGGCTCTTGCATCAACTGCACTCTTCGTGGAACCGCCGAATTTTCCTGCCAATGTCGCGACTCGGGGCGTGACCACGACTACGTCGCTACTACCCTTGACCTCAGTAAGTTCATGCATTCTGGAGATGAATAGACATCATGGAAAGGAAGCTTACTGGTTGGATGGAAAGACAAATGCATTAGCAATGATCATGGCGATCTTCGCTGCTAGATCGTGAGACGGAAAGAACACAGTCTACGAAATGAACCGACACAAGGATGATGGGACGGAAAGGAATTTTGGATTTAAGAATTACGAGTTCATGATGTTATTGGAGGATACGCATTCGATATTTCAATTTCTATATGAATGACATGCAAATTTACGCAAGACACAAGCAGCAAATCCATAGGAACCAAACAGGAAGCAAGCCCCAGCTCGATGCTTGATATAAGGCTGCTTTCATGAACAATATGTGCCTGCAATAGCGCTAGCCACAGTACTTTAGTTTGAGACACTATAACCCTCAATTCATTATTGTATATTATCAACTATATCATATACACAAGCCTTCTATCACCAGTAGAATGCTCCAAATCCTCCCTCCTCCCACCACCCATAAGCCCATCCCGCTCTTCCCCCCGATAAACAGGACCAGCCTGCACAATCGTATAAGTGCTATCAGCAACAGCACGATTCATCCTCTGCAGCAGAATCCGCAAGCCCACAGCCAGAACCGCAACGACAACCATGAAAAACGAGCACGTAGCCATGCCGCGGATATACCACGGCCCGTCAGTCTCGGGGTACAGTCTCGTCCCGAGCAGGGGGCCACACTGGCCAATGATGTTGAGAATGGCGATGCTCGCACCCTTGCCTTCCTTCTCGACCCGGTTGTCCATCGACCATGTGATGATGAGGGTGATTGCGGAGAAAAATCCGGCTGTGGCTGGGTAGACGCAGATGTAGCGGATGAAGGTGCTTAGCCATGGTGGCAGGTAGGTGTGGAAATAGCCCGTTGCTGCGATTGCGAGATATGAGAGTGAGGAGATGAGCGCGTGCGCTACGAGGTAGGGGCTTCGGGAGCGGCTGCGGTCTGAGGCGTAGGCGGTGAGGAGGACTACGATGAAGGCGACAAGGTAGGGGGGTGCTGAGAGGGCTTGGGCTTGTAGTGAGGTGTAGCCCATGCTGGAAGAGAGGTTAGTGCTAGGTTTCCGGGATTTGGGATGACTGCGGGTGGAGGACATACTCTTTGATGATTGTGGGCAAGAAGACAGGCATCGAGCTGAAAGCAACGTTGCAACTAAAGAACATAATCTGTGTCCGAGGCATTAGAACAAGTTTGTGGTTATTAAAGGGGAGATAAGGCTTACAGCAGCCATGTAAGCCTTGGGATCCGCTGCAATTTTCATAATCTCGCGCCAGTTAAATCGACTCCCATAGGATTGCTGAGAGTCAGCCGTGCTCTCCTCAAGACGATGCTGAGCGACCACCCTTTGCCGGCGGCTCAAGAATCTAGCGCGGCCAGGGGAGTCCGGGATTAGGAACCAGGCAAACACCGCGACTATCACACTCGGGAAGCCCTCCACGAGAAACAGGGTGCGCCACGGCGAGATCGGGCCGTCGCTGCTAAACTTGACAATCAAGTAGGCCAGACTGCTGGCAAAAGAGGTAGCAAGCGGCGCTGCCGAAATAAACAATCCATTGCGGAAGGCTAGCTCATGTCGGCGGTAGAACAACGACAGATAGAACGGAACGCCAGGGCCAAAGGCCGCCTCAGTGATTCCGAGAAGCGCTCTGAGAACCACCAGTCCCCCAAAGGAAGTTGCTAGACACTGAAATGACGCAACAAGTCCCCATCCACATACACAGAGAGAGATGTAGATATGCGGGGGAACAAGACGGTACATCAAGGTCATCCATTCGAACAGAATGTAAGTAATGTAAAAGGCAGTAAGTAGCCATTCATATTGTGAAGATGTAAGGTGTAGGTCGTCTTTGAGGCCTGCTATTTTCGCATTTCCAATATCTAAGTAATAGTATCAGTACATCCATGCACCCACTAAAACGAAAATTCCCAGCGCCAGACATCACATACTCGAGCGGTCCAGGAAGGAGAGCAAGTAGAGGAGAGCCAGAAACGGGACCAACCGTCGGTCAAATATCCTCACTACCTCGCTCTCCTCCTCTAGTGTATATCGCAGGGACGAGCCGGCATGCGCCGGCTTTCGCTCTTGATCTTCCCTCGAATTATATTCGCCGTCATTCTCATAGTCGGATAAAGGGTCGCCGACATCTGGGTGGTCACCGAAGTTCGTCTGCACGCGCAATGGACCCATGGATGGCTTCGCGGGGCCAGCTGCAGCAGAGCCATCATCCGAGCCGTAGGATACCGGTGTGAAGCGTGGGTTCGAGGTCTCGGAGCTGGTGGAAGATGTGTTCCCCGCGCCGGAGGGATGAAGGTCTGCCATTTTTCAGGGGAGACACGCGTCTTTAGGATTATTTCAAAGACCTAATCTATGAGTGAGTCTCTCCATCTGGGCAGATATCACCCTCCCTCTATAACTGGAGTTAAATAAAGTAAAAATTGAGGCCCCCTCGATTCGCAGAATCGCAGGTGACCGTTGTTGATCATTGACAGCTTATGTCACGCGTGCACGTGGGTTCGCGATGACGCTAGTATGAGAGTAGATTAGCGTGGAGATTAGATCTATGGGTCATCTCACCTTGGTGGATTGGGCTTCCAACTATACTTGCACAACCACCGTGAACTAATATCTTAAGAGTAGGAGAATGCTTGCTTGTAGATAAATGTTGCAATCGCAACTGTTGAATTTCTGCTGGTCATGCTAGTGTACACACTGTCTTGTCCCATCCTATAGTAGTAGCGAAGAAGAGGGCCACGCTCCCACTTCCGGGCGTTTCCTTCCCACGCAGAGCATAGAACCCGCAATGAGTCTACAACGGACGGTAGGTGTCGGCTCGGCCATACGGCCACCCGTTGTTTTTGTTGTTATCATCATTTTCCACCGTGAAACCGCTGGAGTAGGCATATGCGCCATAGCGCGGAGGTTCAGGTCTCGGGTGCAGATAACTGCGGTCCCATCTCTCAGTGCTAGGGAGATATCGGTCCCGCTCTCCGTAGCCGTATTGCGGGCGGTAGGGGCTGACACTGGGACTTCCTCGCGAATCCTTGTCTGAATGCTCGAACTTTCGCTTGCGGCCGCCGGCGAGTTGGTTTGCATGCGCCTGGCTGATCTTGATGATGTCTTTGAGTTCAGGAATCAGCTCATGGTCCTTGTCAACCGAGCTCAGGTATCGCAGGAGGTTTTCGGCGGTGTCACGGAGGAAGCGGACGCTGTTGGACCGCTCGCGGTGGCTCTCGCCCACCTCGAGGATGTTACTGTAATCAGCCTTCGCCTTCTGGTAGACTTGGATGAGCTTGTCGAGATTTGGCGACTTCTTTTCGTCAGCGCGCTGGGGTACCTTGCCGGTCTTGACATCCTCGGTCTGACGCTTGACAGTCGGGGTTTCAGTGACTGGAATCTCGGAGATCGGGCCTAGTAGGTTGTTGTTAAAATACATTAGAAGAAACGTTGCATAAGACGCAGTGACAAACCTTCATCCAGAACGCGCTGGGCAGCAAAGTGAGCAGCAACGATAGAATTGACCTCTTTCTTGGAGTGACAGTTCTTAGTTCCCAGGTACTCAGCTAGGTAGAATTCAAACAGCCCGTAGGCTTGCATGGAGTGTCCATCGTCGTAGAGACGAAGAAGCACGCGATCATAGATAGTGACCTGGCCATCATCGTAGAGTTGGGAGCGTTGACGGAGGGACTTAACCTGGCGTCTCAGTCCATGGAACAGAGCACGAGCATGCTCTCTGTTCTGAAGAAGCTCAGTGAGGACGTCGCCTGGGTTCATCACTGAATTCCACTTGAGGTACAGGGCATCCTCCTTGCCGCTAACCCCGCGCGACATGGTGCGTTTGGTTTCTAGTGACATCAAACGTTTAGCAGGCAAGAGAAAAGTTGAGTGAAACAAGCGTTCTTAGGCTAGAGTATACATACCGCGCTGGAACCGTTTCGGATCAGATGGCATTGGCATCTTGACCATCCCTGCGAGATAAGGACGATGATGCGTTAGTGGAGAAGAGATGGGGAAGAGAGAGAAAAGTAGGAAGGAAATAGTGAGAGACCTAATGAAATAGGTGAGGGACCAGACGGTCACGGTTAGCGCGGAAAGGCCCTCACCCGGGCGTGACAGAGATCCTTCATCAATTGGCAATTACAGCTCAGACTTCACAATGTTGTTTTTCTCTGGGCCATGGCATGTTTTCAGGGTCAACGGCCGAGAAGACAGGCAAGCGTATAGAGTAGGTTCAATGTCATAGCATCAAGGGATCATCAGTTGCATTAATTGAGTTATTATGTCCTATCATATGGGTATGGATGTAGAGTATGAACATTGAATATCGTTCTGGGACTCAATTTCTCTCTTTCCAGAGCTTTTCGACTTGGTCAATTAGGACTGAAGGTTGGCTGCCTTGGCCATTCTGAAAGCAGTCTTTCCATTCGTCATTGTCACGGATGCACCAGACAGCATCATCCAGGCGCACCGTGCAACTGATTTTGATGCCGAGTTGTTCACTGCGTGTAGCGCTGTCGCGTAGCAGTGCAATACCACTAAGTGGGGGCCCACCGTCTTTGCCATCATTGGGGTCATCATTCTGTTGGCTCGCACATTTGTTCAGGGCGTCAAAGTCAATGCCATGTTCCATTGCACACTGATGAACAAATCCACGGTCTGGGATGCGGGCAAAGTCATTGAGTAGACAGTTCGAGAATCCTAGCGACCGAATGACGGGGGTCCGGGGGTACTGAGCTGGAAGAAGAGTTTCGTCTGCAGTGGGAGGGAAAGGAAGGTTGGCCGCACAGAGTATGAGCATGTCACCGATGCATTCGCCGGGGCCATGCTTGCACTCTATCTCTTCGGAGCTTTTGGACACACTGGTGTGATTTTGTTAGCCAACATCTGTTCCGCTGAACATTTCATATGAGCTTACCTAGCAATAAAGGAGAGTTTGAAATCCACTTTGTCACTGACTTTTTCCATGACGGGTAGGACCAGTTTTTGTAAGCAAGCCTGCGCATCTGGGCATTTGCTCATGATATGAGCTTCCAGTGGTATCTTAGTTTGTGAAAGAGTCTCAGATGCCCCAGGGTCATGGTATCCAAGCTCCAACTCTTTCCCGTACTGTGAAACTTCGGCTTTGTAGGTCTCCGACTGCAAATGGCCGGAACAGTGTGAAGACGGCTTCGAAAGCAATAGGTAGTAGCCGGCGAGGAACAATGTGACGATTCCAAACCGCCACAAATATGTGGTTGTGCTAGGACGCGCCCGACCATGTTTATCTGTTGACTCAAGAGCATCTCCATATGCCTCTTTGGAGTGGATGGGTAGTTTCTCCATGGTTAGTTGGTGTAGAGTCAGAAGTGACGTTGTTTTGATAAAGATCATGTGGAGAGTCGGCAGGAGGCGGCCACCCCCAGACCATTACATAAGATCTTCCGGCTAAGACCCGGCAGGACCATGTACATATGAGCCCCAACCATTGATGTCAAACTACAAAATGAAAAAGAGTGCATGTGGTTATTCCGTGATTGTCTCAGTTAGAGTAAGGCCAGTGCCAGATATCTTTTCAAATGCCTAAGCAAACGCCCATCACTTACCCACATAATGTATGTTGATCACCGAGGCACTACCGTCTATGCAGGTACTCAGGCATCTCAGCTAAGGCCGCGCTCCGACGTCGGAGGCGATATGGGGCATCAACTAGTCCAAGTCTGAAATAACGTTCAAGGCTAGAAGTACCAGTTCTTGGAGCATCTGCCTCAATAGATCATGGATGGCCATATGAATGATGACTTGGGATTTCCGGCAAGACACCTTCGCTCGATATGATAGTTTTCAAGGTCGTATATAAAGAGTCCTAATTGATAAAAAAATATGTGTTAGAACTGGACTAAACATGAGAACCACCAGAACCACGAGGCCACTATCGAAACTAGCTGCCGGGGAGCAGTGGACCAAGTCCGAACAAAAGCCAAGGCGAGGCAGCTTGAGCAGACCCCAGTCAGATCTGACAGCCTGCTGTGGCGGGTGCCAACGAACGATCGAGACCGAGACCATAGGGATGGGTTCATTCCCGTTGGATCCCAACGTCGCGAAAAGCGCCTGCGCCAGGATACGGGTATGTCCGATCCCATTCCACGCGAGCGCCACGAGTATATCGAACTAGACGAGCTTCGTATCGAGCGAATAATATCTTCAAATGATTCTTTGGCGCATATTCCAAACCGGGGTCCTATGTTGACCCCACCAATGTTCCTTGTCAGAAAGAGGTAAAGGACTCCAGTCGGGGGCTCGCGGCCGTGCGCTTCCAAACGCCTCATAGACTGTGTCTCGCTTCATCCTAAGACTGCCAAGAACTACTGAGAAATTGGCTTCATTGACTTTGGAGGAGTAGGTCTGTATTATGCAAGCCGAGGCCTAGATATAGAAGAGAAGAGACTAAGATTAGATGCCAGTTTTGTCATTAAAGTTCCTCCCAATAGTAAGTCAACTGCCGGGATGCTCCTAACTTTATCCCGCGTTCACAAAACAGCGTCACATCGCCTCGTGTCTTCCGATGGTCGCATCTCATCTTAATTACTCCATTTATTTTCACTTCTTCTTCTCAAGACATTTTTCTAGATATCGTCTATGACATGACTTGTGATATGATTCTCTGCTGATTGATTGCTTCCCCACTTCCGAATACTCCTGGAAAAGGTACCTGGATTCTTTTCCTCATTCTTTGCTTTTATATTCCCTATATTCCTCTTTTCTGTTCTCTCTTCTCTTTATTTCTTTCCTACTCTCATTTCCAGTCCTGTTTCGGGAGAGATATACATACGATATTACTTCCCTTCTTGAGCATCTCCCTACCCATCTAGGGATACTTCCTTAAAAGAGATCCCGCAGTCAACCCGGAACCCTGACCAAGCTGAAATATTCCTGTTCAGTGCATACCGAAACTCCTGGGTACGTCAAACCCAGATATGGGATTTGGGGTGCTCTTTTCTGGCATGATCGTCGTGTTTTCTGTTTTCCCCCGCAGCCGGGTTTATCGCCCTGCAGACCGCGTCACCGAAATGTTGCCTTTGCCCTTTATTGCAACCTCACTAATTTAGGACCCAGTTCCCTGCAAAAGCTAGTATTAGCTTTCCTCGTGTCTCCACTATTTCAACCTTGGAGCATTTTAAGGATATGGTCCCCTACTCCTGTTCCTAATCCCAGACCACGTCACTATTGAAAACATAGCGGCTGTGTCTGAAAGGCAATATTCTTTGGACCTGGGTCTTGGGTTTTTCGTCTGCGATACGGTCTGCTCGATCTTTCGGAGTAGGGAATTCGATCCAGAGTTTTATATATATTCGGTCTATCTTCCATCATGGCCTCTGTCACTTCGAAATCATCTAAGAAGGACGACGACGAGGAGCGCGACGTCATGCCCGATGATCTGATTGAAGATGAGGAACAGGACGTCAACTCAGAGTTAGACGCCGCTCAACGGGAGTATTTGGCGCATTATCAGCAACTGGACGATTTCTTGTCGCCAATGTCCCTAGATGAGGCTGTGCTGTACAAACTGGCCCGGCGCTTTTCCACCACATACCGTAATCTGGCTTTGACATCGGATCAGCAATTTTTGCCGACCCCTGTGACTCAGCTTCCGACTGGCCGAGAAACTGGTCGATATCTGGCGATCGATGTAGGAGGTAGCAACCTTCGAGTCGCATTTATCGAATTGCTTGGAGAGGCTGTGGATTCGGATGTTCGTCCTACAGATGCCACAGAGAGGTCACGGGACACCATCCGGAAGGCCCAGCGTCAGCGGGTGAAGCGTACGCTGGAACGGGCTTGGCCCATTCAGGAGCACTTGAAGATGGACAAAGCGGAGGATCTTTTCTCGTGGATTGGTGATTGCATTGCTGAGGTGGTAGCGGAGAGTCTATCGTCGGATGCCACGAAGAAGGACATTCCAGCCGAACTAGATATGGGCATTACATTCAGCTTCCCTATTATGTAAGTCTTCTTTTCATGGCGTTTTCTTGCATTGCGGGGATTGCGTTTGGTGGATTTGGCTAACAATAATCAGGCAAGAATCATTGGCAGAAGCTACGCTGATGCCCATGGGCAAAGGCTTCGCTATCTCATCGAACCTTAATCTGGGCAACATCCTTTTGAATGGATATGAGAAACACACAAGGAGACCGGATGATGAAGATGAACCATCAACTAAGCGTCGAAAGCTTTTCGCTTTGCCAAAATTGAAAATTCAAGCTATCACCAACGACACGGTGGCCACGCTCGCTTCCCTTGCATACAAGGTCAAATCGCTACCAAACAGCAGAGTCGCCATGGGTATTATTGTTGGCACTGGCTGTAATGCAACCATTCCAATGAAGCTCAGCGCATTGCACGAATCCAAAGCCAAGAGCGTCAACACAATGGAACCGAGCGCCGTGGAAACCATTGTCAACACTGAATGGACCATTTCCGGAGCCGCGCCCCCTCTGAAAGAGCTAAACGTGACAACCAAATGGGACATCGAGCTAGATCGGGCCTGTGCGCGCCCAGGCTTCCAGCCCTTCGAATACATGACCGGAGGGCGGTACATCGGTGAACTCATTCGTTTGATCCTGTTCGACTATCTCACAACAATTGCCAAATTATCCAAGCGCGCCCTACCCGCAAACCTCATCCAAGAATATGCACTGACAACCACGTACATCTCCGACACTGTCGCTAAAGCGCGATCCGACATCGACCTTGCCAAAGCCTTGAACGAATCCCTCCCTCCGCCAGAAAGCAGCGACTGGCGCTGGGACGCCCGAGCCGCAGGCGCGTTCCGAAAGATTGCGCGCACAGTACAGAGACGATCAGCTGGGCTGATTGCTGCTGCGGTGGTCGGCCTTCTAGCCTGTGCTCGCGAGATCGAGCTCAAGGAAGACAGCAACAGCAGCTCTCCCGAGAATCCTGCGTCACCCCAAAGCCACGGTGACAGTATCACGGAATTCATTGGCGCCCCAGACGCTGCGGCTGCGACCCTCCAGTCTGCTGCTGCTGCTGTCAACCACGCGGTGCAAGGACATGTCGTTCCTGTCCTAGAACCTACGCCTTTAGACTGGCAGTCTGGGCCTGAAGAGCTGGTTGTGGCTTACACGGGTGGTATCATACAGCATTATCCACAGTTCAAAGAGATGTGCCAGCAATACATTGACCGTCTCATCATGCGGACTGGGCCGCAGCGAGGTGGGAAGTCGGTCTTTTTACGAGAGGCATCCGACGGCGGTGTTATTGGAGCTGGTGTCTTGGCTGGCATGGTTGTTCGCAACTGAGTTTTAATTGATACAGCACGCAGCATTACTTCTTGTTCGTGTTTGGGGGGATTCAAGCAATGCGGATCTGGTTAGGTGTTGATTGGATGATTAATGCTTTTGACGTTGAAATTTGGGAGTAACGACATAGAAATGAGATTCAAATACTGCTGGTATTATGATGTTTTTCTAAATGATATCAACTTCATTGCTTTATCCATTTGGCTGGCTAGGTTGATGATCTCATACTGCTTGTCACCTTTGAACTCCACCCGCCGATCCGAGACCGCACTGGCCCTTGGGCCAAAATCCCTCCCGCGAGCACTGTCACGGCATGTAATACTGGCCTTGGCTCAGGGCTCAGCGCATTAAGATGACACAGCCTTTCAACTAACTATAATAAGAATGTCAAGGGCACATGCCTAGAAGTCCTATCTTGTGGACAGCCACGGCGCTCATAGTAAGAGGACCCTGCCCACATCTGATTGCGCGGCCCCAGGCAATCGTAATAGGAAATCGTAATCGGAGAATGCCCGACAAGCGGAATGCATTTTGTCATGCTTCACCATTGATCATCCCAAAAGAAAATGGCATATATTCATAGACAAATCTGGTAAAATCAACCGAAGCTAAAATCGGACATGCTCGCCGAGGACCGAAAGTCAAAGGCCCCCGGCCCCGATGGACTCATATACGATGTACCCCAGAGAAGGAGGATGACCGAGGACATCCTTTCTCCGCAACTCTTGGCATCTGGAGCCAAGCCTCCATCGCTTGAGATGAGCTCCCACTTGGATGTATCTCCGTGATGTGCGAAAAGATCAAGACTTTTGTCGTACAATGGTGATGTCGAGGTTCATCGCTTCATATTAATCGGAACATATTCTTTCGCACTCCGCGCTTCATGGCATTTGGTTTGCCGTCTTCGTATTCAATTCCAGAGGCTCCTCCTTCCCCAGACATTTGTTCGAGACGCTCGCGGAGCTCGGCGTCAGCTTGGGAGACGGTTTTAGCCTTGGGTGATAGTGTGTGGCGATTGTTGTCTTCGGTTGAGGCGGTGTTCTTAGATGTTTGGTTACTTTGCTCTTGCTTGGGCTCAGGTTTATCAGTGTCTGAGAGTCCAATGCATATATGTTAGTTCTGACAGGTTTATTTGCAGGAGATGTACTAACCTTGAGCTTGTGAGTGTCTGGGCGAAGTTGTAGATAGGTATCGCGTGCGTGGTATGTGTAATTGGCGGGCCAATGTAATATCTAGAAGTTTCCTAGATCCTAGTAGTTTGCCAGTCATTCTGAATAGGTCTTGGTTATGTCGCCTGTTCAAACAAGGTTGATTCAAGTTCAGGTTTGATGTTTTGTATAGACAAATCGGCCACTGACGCAATGCTCAATATGTATTGCACGTGACAGGTCATGTGATGGGGAGCGGCCGCGCCCCCGCGATTCGATTGGAGATCCGCGAACTTACCTTTGTCATCACTTCTCCGAATTTCGTTCGACGAGTCTGCCTTTAATTCATCTCAGAATGGCTTCAGTCGCTTACTATGAGCTTTACCGTGGCAGCAGGTACTCTTCATCATGAGAAACAAGCCTCAAAGATCAAAGCTAACTCAAGGAACCTCCAGCCTTGGGCTGTCTCTCACCGATACTCTCGACGACCTAATCAATGAAGGCCGCATCGAGCCCCAGCTAGCCATGAAGATCCTCGGCACCTTTGACAAGATTGTCACTGAAGTCTTGGCCGATAAAGTCCGAGCCAGACTTACCTTCAAGGTAAATCACTCCGGCTCAAAGGAGCCCATTGCCAAATGGGCCCTGGTTCGATTCTAGCTGGATGAGGCTGACACATGCATTCCTTTCCTTTTCAGGGCCACCTCGATACCTACCGTTTCTGCGACGAGGTTTGGACGTTCCTGATCAAGGATGTCTCATTCAAGCTGGACAACCAGACAACTGTGACCGCGGACAAGGTGAAGATCGTGAGCTGCAACAGCAAGCGACCTGGCGAGGCATAAGCTGTTTCTTGCATGGTTATAGACGCTGGCGTTTTTTGTTTCCCTCAACTTCCTGACTAGGCGTTCTACCGGTTGTGCCGTCCTTGATTTCGATATATCCTGCACAAGGCGTTCGAGGCGGTTTCAGTCCTTTTCATCTTGCATTACCAATGCCTTAAATGGCATTAGATACCCGAAAGAATGAGAATAATATTCGCAATAGTTCCATAACGTAGTGAAGCTGCAAAATGAAACGTTCTTAAGTTACGCGGAATGCGGGCGGGTGCTCACCTTATCAGCAGTGGATGCCTATCAGCAGTGCTCTTTTCCCTCACTGTAGACCTTTACCCAAGATCGCAAGACCAAGCAACGCCTTGATCGTTCTCTGTATGCTCTATAATAATGCCGAGGACCTTGCCCTGGCTTCGCGCCGGGAACGACGACCCCGTGAAGAAAGAGTCAACACCACGAAAGCGCGTCAAACCCGAACCAAGTCCTGATGGCGACATCACTCCTAAGAAACCCCCAGTGTCTCCCAACAAGCGCGATTTCTTCAGATCATGTAAGTTCGGCTTTTGAGATAGCTGTGAGCCAAATCTAAATCCTCACTCTGTCTACAGCTCAAAGTCCGCCGACCTCACCGCTCAGACGTTGTCCCTCCGAAGAGTATGATCTCTGTCATGCCCGGCGCAATCAGAAGAGGTCGCTAATACGCATGCTATAGGTTTTTGATTGAAGGGATTGAACACGATGATGGCTGGGTCATGGTTGAAGACGAGTTCTACGCCGTCGCGCAAACGTTTACACAGCATCTACATCATGCGGAATACCTACGACGAATGAAGGAAGTGAAGGCCGCCAACGCAGCGGGGATAAAAGACATCGAGAGACCCACAGACGGTCGTACACCACTGCCCAAGGAGGCTGAACGGAAAAGAGACGCTGAGACGCTGAGGGAGCTTCAAAAGGCCGGACTTGCACGGATAGGAGACCCAGGAGCCGACCAGAATGATGAGGATGACGATGATGAGAGGTGGGCTGGAACATATCTCCATGGTCTTATGACAAGTCCACGAAAAGCACGAGCTCTAGGTGGTATGCCCGCGCCGAGGTCTTCCACTAGAGCTGCTGCTGGCTTTGGACAGGCGTCTACTTCAAGCACTGGACGACCTCGGGTGAACAGTATTGGGAGCATCACTGCTGAAACAGGGGCACCAGTGGTCCAAAGCATTGACATAAGTGAAGAGACAGCGTCGAGTTCAGACGACGATCTTGATCTAGAGACTCTACCGGTCGTGCTACCGCCGCCTAAGAGAACGAAAGTCGCGCCACAAGAAGGCCCAGCTGACGATCAGACAACACCTCGGGCGGACCAGAAATCAAAACTGCCTGTACAAAGCACTTCTACGTTAAAACGGGCAGCGGCACCTGTACGGGGGCGACCAGGTCCAGTGCACGGGTTCAAGTCGAGAGTCCAGTCGCTTTTTGATGACCTTGACGAACTGCCGGAGTCATCTCGGTTAAATGCATCTACCTCTATCGGTAACAAAGATTCTGAAAAACAAAGGTCTGTAAAGGACGGAGGAAACAATCTAGACCCCAAAAACTCCCGACACAATGAAGTGCCTACCTTCTTAGTGTGACCACCCATGAACCAATTAAATCCTATGAACACGCCAATTCGGCGGTTCGCTCTTCCTCCACTTCGATCGTCTCGACTGGGGTCTTTATTTCATGGCCAGTATCTGTGTTCGATTTCCTCCAACGGGGGAACTTCATGCACTCTCGAAGGCGGATTGTGACAGTCTCGCGCTCATCCTTCGAACACGGCCCTGTACCTTGCTCTTCGTCGATGTTGCTAGAGGTACCATCTCGATGGTCATTCCGTCCTTCTCTACGGTCGCCGTGCGACTTTCCTGAGACGTCAGCGTGCTGTGATTGATTCGTCAGATTCGGTCGCTCCGTCGGGGTTTGGAAAATGGGCGATAGGACTGACTCGGCATCAGAGAAGCAAGCGGGCAATTCTTCCTTTCGGAAGTTAGTTGGAGGACCCTGTTTTGTGTATCTGTTAGCGACTCTTATTTTGGCGACACACCACCACCCTGGTTTCACTTGGACTTACAATTTCAATGATCATCCCCTTGTCGCGTCTAAACGGGCTCTTGAGGCACCGAAAGATTTGTCGAAAGCAGTCCATGTTGGATTGATATTTTGTTGTTTGTTGCTAAGGGCGAACAAGAAAGCTCTTATAAAGAGTTGGATGGTTTGCGGGAGCTTGGAACGATGGCCTTCCCAGCTGGAATGTCCTTGAATGCGAACAAGGAAATGTGAAAAGAATAAAGGCAACGCTTGGAGGTGAAACAAATGCTATACAACGAGAGACAATGCGAAACGAGAGACTGGGGATGGCAACACCCAAAGAAAGAAAAAGCAACAAAAAAAGAAAGAGGTTGGCAGCTGCTCTACACCATTTAGGCGAGTTTAGAGAATGAGAGACTCGAAGAAGAGGGTGGAGCGAGAGTACATATATTAATTCCTATACGGAGTAAAGTTAGCGCAGAATGCACATCCATGCTCTTCCCGGCGTGTCAAGGACAAAGCCGACCCACAGTCTCGCCCAGGTCGAACTAGGTGACAGCCGTGCCTGTGGCATGAACAGAATGACAGGCTCAGCATTCGCTACGGAGAACAGCTCCCAGTCCCTTTGCTCGGGCTGTGACACATTCCAATCCGACGGTTCGCTCCCCTGGCGGCACCAGCGGGTCTTCCCTACGAGACAGCACTGCATGGGATTGGCTCGGAGGAATGAGATCCAAATGCTTGGAGTTCCTATTGCCTATTCCGGCTCTAACTGAGCATTCAGGTGTTATCTATCAAAGACGATCTGCTTTACGGTCATTACTGTATATGCAGACAATATTCAGATCTATACCATGCCATGATCTGCTGCAAAGCATCGGTTGCAACACAACAGATGGGCATTACAGGCGGACAGCCATGACCTGCAGGCTGCAGGGAACAGTCCAAAGTCTATGCAGCCATGTTATGCGCCTTCGGCCCTCAGTGGAGCTCGCGGAGAGCATATTAGACCAGACTAAAGGGGTAAAAGGGAGGAGCAGAAAAGAGAATCCTCATGTTTTTGGCAAAGGCTATTCAGTATCCCTCTCGGTTTTTTTTTACCTTTTTGGATCAAAATGCCCATGTCACTTGAAGCTCTATCCCGTGTTCTCCAGCATACTGTACAGGATATTTCAATATTAACCATTCGCCGATCCCCTTCGTCCCCGTTTGCTGGGTCGGATATGTGCATCAAGAACCCTGCAAAAACCTTCGAAGCTCGGAGGGGGAACTGGATTCTTTGTCCCTAGTTCTAAGGCGAAGGGACTTTGGGCTCTTTTCATGCAAGCCAACTACAAATGCATCAGTCTGAATGCCTCTTTGCCTCATTCCCTCTTTTCCTTTGCCTTTGTCTCGGAAAACGGGGCGCTCTAAGTTGCGGTTCCCGGCAACGCAATTTTAAACATTTCATGTATGCATCGTCGATCGCTAATCCTGTAACCGTGTCGATCTATCATGAATTCGTCACTGACAGGGATGATCCGGATGATCTACTCATTATATTCTACTCAGGGTTAGATATGTGGTAATATCCAAAGTTACGGCTTGAGATCTGGCAAATGTGCATGGTAGGCCCGACCTGAGACTTTGCAAGAAACCTCGCATACAACACATCTTAGAGACCAGGCAATAGTATCATGTCTTTCCCCAATGTTAGCACCTGTGGACCCTCACCCCGCCCACACAGGAAAAAAAGAAAACATAGTAAGATGCATGTTCCAGTTCCCTTGGCAATCCGGAAAAAGAGAAAGGTAGACTCGGCTTATGTCTTTTCTTTGCCGCTAAATGAGATCTCCCAACAGGTTTCCAGAAATTCCACCAATTCAATCGAAACAGAAGAGAACCTTGCGGGTGGCTGCGAGGCTCGGGAATGGTCATTTTGTAGCTCCCTTGCGTCGGAGTAATGCCAAATCAAAAAGGACAGCTTTCAGCGATTAGTTCAGCACTGATTACACAATCTTTACTCAGGTACAACTTTTGCATTCCTTCATATCACAATAGCAAGAACAATCTAGATTTAAGAACCAGAAACAGCTCTAATCTCTTCTTTTGGTGTTGATATCGCGAGTGTTCCAGGCAAACAGAGCCGAGCCCTAACTTAGGTAATCGCAGGGATAGGGAATTCGTGAACTTTGAGCTAATTTCGAGACTATGAATAGTTTAAACCTGTATACAAACTTCAATATAGGTGGCAAGAACTTAATATGGACTATTGAATTCTATTATCTTTGTGACAGCTCGATACTATTCTGGTAAACCGTTAACTGGCAGGAAACGGGCAACAAGCGCAGGGCTGGCATGCAGTGGAAAGTCCTAGTAATGCAAGGTCTTTCAAGATCTGCAAGTTCCGGCAAAAGAGCCTAAAGTCTACCTTGATACAGTACACTATTGGCAGGTACAGAAGGCCTAGTGCGGGTTCCCCAAGCTTTGAAGCTTGGCTTGCATTCCTGGCTATTAAACTCGGTCAAGTGCTGGAGCGACATTGTTTTGCTGGAATGTATTTCCGTGTTTTTATTTCCTATTGCTGGAAATCATGTGATGGCTTAAATAGGTTTAGCGCACCGTACAAATAAACCTAATCTCAATTTTTACGCTCACGTGATAGCACGTGACATGTGGCCGAAGTCGCAAAAATAAGCAAAACACGCAGTACCTACATGTACGTTGTAGGTCCAGACACTTAAGGAAACAATCCGCCGCCATACAATCAGACAAGGTCTATCTTACCAGATAGACAAATAAATATGTACTTGGAAGTTGTACACCTGATTGATTACATGTAGGTATAGGGCATCTGTAAACCCCTCATAGCGTCAAAGTGGCCAAAGTTTTCCATCAGCACGGCCGGCTGGCCCAATGGCAAGGCGCTTGACTACGACTCCAAAAAAATCAAGAGATTGCAGGTTCGATCCCTGCGTCGGTCATTTTTTGGTTTTCTTCTGTTCTTTCACTGTATCAATGGGAGGGATATGTACTTTTTTTTGGTACTCTAGAATATTGGAATGGCTGCCTGAGCGATTCTTGGTCGGGAAAGATGGCGATCCGTCAAGCATAGTGAGAATCAGCTCTGGGTAGGTACGATCGAGGGAAACCGGGGCCTCGAGGTTTTTATATGTCAAGCAAGGTATGGAAGAGGTACGGAAATTACTTGCCTTGAGACTTAGGCCTGTAGCTTTCGCTTTGGACTAACTACACAATTTAGGGGATAGTAGCGGCAGATGAATGGAATGGTATAACGCATGTGCGGACTGCAGATATTGCGCTCAGATATCTCCAGAAATACTGCAATTGAGGGTTCTAGTAAACATGTGGTGGTTGACATGGCAGTGCCATAGATATATGTTCAACTAGGTACCCATATTGTGGACTCAGTGTGATATATGTCGTCAACTTCGAACAGAGACTCAGCCGGAGATGTTCGCTGTTATAGTGCTCAGCTGTACAGAGGATGTATATTAAATGAAGAGGTTCAAATTAGCTCATATGCAGCCCATCACACGTAAAATCATCACCACAGCATCCACCCAACCAAGTTAGTGAAAGACTCATCGGTCTCCAAGGAACTCGCTCTTCCACCAAGCTTATTTCGCTCATTCAAAGCTTCAACCCTGAGCTGTTCAGCAGAAGCAATGTTCCCCAATCGCCGCTCCAAGATTCCGAGAAACCACAAGGACCGAGCGAGATGCCCCTGCATTTCAGACATCCCTCGGCTCATATCAACAATTGCACGAAGCATCTTCGCAGCCAGAACATCCTCCTCGGCATCCTCCAGCGTTTGAGCAAGCAAAAACATAGAATCAGCCACCCTAGGTCCCTTGTCGCCGTAAAGACCTCTACGCATGGAAATGGCTCGAGAGGCAAGCTGCTGCGCTTCTGCCTTCAAGCCTTGAGCATGCTTGATCCTCGCCAAAAGAACAATATCTCCACTGTGTTTGGGGTATTGGGATTCGATGATTTGCTCTTCTGTCAAGTTTTGCAGTTGCCAGCAGTTGTGCAGTGCCACCAGTGCTTCGTCTGGCTGATTAGCTCGGAGGTGTGTCATCGCATAGATTGCCCATGTTCTCGCCATACCAAGTGGGTTGTGCGCGTTGTGGATATTTGCCGACTTTGAAAGGTACTGGAATGCCTCTGTAACAGTGCCTTTTTCAGTGTAAGCGCAGGCGATTGAGTCGTACACGTCTGCGATCGGGGGAGAATCCTTTTCTTCCAATTCTTTTCGCACTTTCAACGCCTTCTCATAGGCACTCAAAGAAGACTGTGGCTGTGCCAAATCCAGTGAGATATTGCCTAGAATGCGACAGGCATGTGCATAATTTCGAGTTAAATGGCTGATCTGGAGGGAAAGACCATATTCAAAGAAATGTTTTGCAGGTGTCGGTTGCTCACGTTCCCAAAGGTATCTGTCAAAGTTAGAACTAGAAAGAAAAGACCTTCTCGTTGGCCAATTTGACAGATAGAACCAGGCTTAGACTCACGTTCCGGCACGGAAGATCAACTCTGCGAAAAGCTCCGCGTTGGTAGGTTTAAGTGAATGAGCGTCAACCAACTTCATGAGCTTACTGACATGGGGTAACATTGCGCTGCAAGTTTGCCATGACTTCCATCCATGACCTTGTTGGTCCGATCTTTCGATCCACGAGTTCGGGAAACTGGAAGATAACATTTGAATGGCACAGTCCAGGTACATCACTTTATCGGAATCAGATAAACGCGAGAAGACAGTCGTTTGAATAAGTCGATGTAAAGTGATCGCTTTCAGGGAGGGTGATCGAACGATCAACGATGCTTTTGTAAGATTCATGACAGCATCGCCAAATCTAATCATCGTAAGCTAAGGAGCCGGTGAAAACGAGGCACTCATAACTTACTCAAAATCATCCAACAGAAACCTCAAGGATGGCTCAGTGATATGAGCTTCTTTATTCGCGATCAGCCATTCAGGAATTACGTCAGGGACGAAGAAGACAAGTACATTCAGAAGTATCTTCCCTTCAACGGACAGAGTTTGAAACGAAACGTCCCAAACTGTGTTTAGCGTATGTTCATATTGCAATGGCACTGATGATCTCGCGAATATTTTTGCGGCTGACTTTTTGTAGACAGGCAGAAGCTCTTGATAGGAATAGCCACGTTCATTTATAAATTCGCTGATTTGGACCATGGCAAGGGGGAAGCCGCCCAGTAAGTCACATAATTCCCTCGCTGCCGCTGCATCCTTTTCATTCAACGGTTTCAATCCCGTCAGCGAGAGAAGTACTTCTGTTCCTGTTTCAGGTGCAAAGCAATCGAGATGCATCACATCGGTGGTCCGTTTCGTTGCAACTGACTGAGAGCGACAAGTTATAATCACGGACCCATTGGTGCTAGCTGGCCAAAGTTGTTCCAGAATCTTATGATCTTCGACATTATCAAATATCAAGAGGAAAGTCTTTCCTGATACATTCAGCCAGTCTCTCACTTTCTGGATGAATTTGTATCTATCTTCTGCATCCTCAGCATCAGGTATACCAAGTTTGCAGGCGAACTTCGCCAAAGCCTGAGTGAATTTGATTTGTGTCTCGGATGGAATCCAAATGATCACGTCAAATAGCTCCGTTGAAGTGTTGGCATAGTGCAGTGCAAGCTGTGTTTTCCCTACACCCCCTGTTCCGTAGATCGAGACAACTTTCAATTCTCTGGTGTTTCCTTTAGGGCCGAGAACACTCTTCAGAATGTCATTTTCTATCGGTCTTCCAAAAAATCTCTTATTGAAACCATATGGTATCATGTAACATGGTATGTTCATTTCGTTGGCTTGGGATTCCTGCAGAAGACTCAATGCGTCGATTGTGTCTGCTGTGTGAGTCTCTCTGGAAAGTCGTATCATGTCGGCAGTTTCATCGACAACCCTTGAGTAGTGTCGAATATTCGCAATGACCTTGGAAAAGTCATTGCTAAACTTAGACCATGCCCCTCGGCTATTGGCTATGTTTGGATTATTCCGAAAAAATGCAATCGAATGAGCACAGAACAAGATTATCTCGGTGTAGGTCGCCACCAGAGCTTCCTCTAGTGCCTCTGTGATTGGTAACTCCTGCTCATACTTGCGAAACCTTGGTAAAGCTCGACCTAGTTCCTCAAACATATCGAGTAATTCAGGAAGAACTGGCCGCGCAGACTGAGATAGTTAGCATCTTAAGACGACTATTGTGTTTCTGGAAATCATTTGCTTCCCTACTTTCAAAATCAACCCGATAGATCCCCAGATAATTGCCGCAACCTGACCTTTCATCCCTAGAGCTAGCGTGATGACTGATGCAAAGTCATTGAGGCTTAGCAGTATCGATTCGAGCCTTCGCAAGTTTCCGACCCATTGGCTAGAAACACTGGAATTGGCCGGGGCAAGGTCGTTCATTTGTTGCAGAAGGTCGTTCGGACTGTTAATGCTCCAGACATCATGATCAATGGTTGGGCCTTTCACCCCTCCTTTTCTCAGCTCGTCATAGTACCTATCAATGGCTGCCTGCCATATCGGACTCCTATAATTTTCTTTCTGGGTCTCTTCTGAAATCCCATCAAGAGCTTTGCGAGTTTCTTTGAGATCGTATAAGCTCGATGTCCTCATTTTGGGCTTGACATGGAAGTTCAGAAGATCCTGGGGATGTGATTCACACAACACCATAAGTGCGGGGTTGATTTTGTTGTTCACGGGTACTTTTGAGCCCTAATGTTTTTCTGAGCTGCAGGCTTTCGATAACACATCGTACCACTAAGAACACAGTGACAACAAAGTCTGTCATTGTGTAGAGACTCTGAGTGACAAGATAGGTCTGGGAATTTCATAGAATGAAGCAACTGCGACCGATTGAGCGATGACGATTGCATAGATCTGTAAGGGGCCAAGAGCGTTTCATTCACAGGTAAAATCCGAGCGACGTGGGTTATAGAGCAATTCACCTACACTCTGGAGATTTGATACGTTTAAGATTTCCTTTGAGCTTTCCGACCGGCCGTTGTCTGTCCTGCTTAAAGCTTTCGGGCACCTTTTACCTGCGCGATCTTCGAATTCCCCTTATCTTGCAGGTAAGACCAGCAGCATGGCATCGGTCTGGCAGCCCTTGCATTCCGAAGAAACCAACGCATACCTGCTTCATGTCTTGCTTCGCGTTCATATACGATGGGTGGATGTTCTGGCGTTACATCTCGACTATGACAAAACCACTAGAACGTTGTCGCTGTTTCGGTATCCGTCATTCTGTGTTGCAATGATTCGTGGACGCGGTTCGATATATTCATTCTCTAGCATCGAAGACGCCTCTGCAGATCCTCGCGCCAAAGAAGAAGATATTGAGCAATTTCTTCGAGAGGTACTGTTGTCTTATCGTCTCCTTTTCGCTCAGTCGGCACGGTCGAGAAAACTTTTTCGCCAGTTCTATACAACGTCCGATTTCCACAGCCAGCCAATCGATCCTTTGCTTTTTCCGTTGTGTACACAGAAACGGATTGGACACTGTTCAGTGATACTCCCAACTGACAGACCCCTTTATCTCGCTGCTCGAGACTTTCCCGTGCTGTATGATCGAATCGAGCTCATAGCAAACGATCTGAAAGACGCACGTCCAAGTACAATCGTCGGTCTCATAAAAGATCGACGCAACGTCTTACAGTACTGGACGTTCTGGCTGGTCGCTATTTTCGGCGGCATAAGCATTGTTCTGAGCTTTATTCAAGTCATGTTGCAAGCATTATCAATGATGTAGAACCAGTTCACTTGAATCATTTATCGGGCGTTGTTATATATACATATTAGCGATTTTATATTCAATATAACCTTTGCGTTGCCACGACTTTACCACCGCAGTTGAGAATCTTAGATACCAAAACGTATCTAAAGTACCTTAGTCATGTGATATTAATTGTTGTTCTACCCCGCTTCTACTAGCGAGCAACATCATCCCCTGTTGTTTCGCCTTCTCTCGAGTAGTAAATTTGACAACTTTTCACTGCTCCGAAGTATTCAAAATGTCGATTACCCACATTGTTTTGTTCCAATTCAAGTCAGACGTGGCTGTTGAAGCTATCCGCGATGTACGTTCTATGAAAACATCTAAAATATATATGAACGAATATTGACACTCACCCAAGGCCTGTGGACGTATGCTTGCCCTGAAAGACAATTGCATTCACCCATCATCACAAAAGCCTTACATCACATCGGCATCAGGAGGAAAAGATAATTCGCCCGAAGGCATTCAGGTGCGCATCCCCAATATCTCTATCCTACAATGTATGACTATACGACAAAGGTTGCTAAAGTCACTCTTGCTACGATATAGAATGGCATCACACACGCATTTGTTGTAGAGTTTGCGAGCGCTGCCGATCGAGACTACTACGTACAGAGCGACCCAGCCCATCAAGCCTTCATTAACTCTTTAGATGGACTCGTTGAGAAAGCGCAGGTGATTGATTTCAGCAATGGTGTTTACTAGAGGTTTCTGTCGCTATTTATAGTGAAATATAAAGTCTTGAGCTCTGTAGATACCGTATATACTAAAATTATATGTTGATCTTAAAAATAGCAAATATCAGTAGTCGTTCGGACAAGCTACAGTGCAGGGCATGGCTGATATATATCGATAATCAAGCTTGTTTCACCATAAGCTGTCACTTCATTTAATCCAAGACTTGATGTTTGCATTAGTCTGTCTTTGAGGATAACCGAACTACACGTAACTAGTTAACTAGTCTATTGACTACATGTATATATCTTAGCATCTCTACATATCAAAGATTGATCTTAAATCTACGAGCCGTTACCACAAAGCGAACTTACGTGCATATTAAGAGATGTACCCCTTTGGGTCACGAAACAAGCCCTAGCGAGTTTATTACCACGCCCATTTGACACCTGCAACACCGAAAGAGAGAGATTGGTCTTCTCAATATTAAATGAGGACAATCTGTTCAGCTAGACAATATGTATTCGTGTTTACAGGCCGAGAAGCCGGTGAACAATATCAAAACGAATAATGATGCCCAATAAACGCATCAAGCTGAGGGTGTTCTCTATCCCCAGGTGTCTCGACCCATCTTGCTGTGTCAGATTTCCCAGACCGCCCCTCTCCGCTAGGTCTAGGTAAGGTAGACACCTGGGGTTAGGTACCGGTTTGCTAACTATATGATAGGTAGGAACTGTCCCACCTGCAACCCATAATCATCTTAAAGGAGTGTGCTTTGTACCCTGCCCATAGTCCTCTTTTTGCTGCGCGCGCTCCCTCCTGTGTTTCATAATTCTTATCTTTTGTTGCCAACCATTGCACCACTGCAACCACGACTTGACCAGCTAAGAAACTAGCCAGCCTCACCATTCAATGGATATTACCAGATACATGGTAGATGAAGCTGGCATTCAGGCTTTATCTAATCATCAAATTTCCAGATTTTTCGATAAAAACAAGCCCATCACGCAAGAGAACTGTCATGAGACTGCTGCTTTTATTACTGGGGGGCCAATCGCTCCCACGCCGGCACAAGGTATGACGAGCTATACGGTCATCACCGGTGGAGTCCATCCCAAAGCTATTCAGTTCTGCGCCCCTGAAGCCGCTCTTGATATGAAGGTCATGGCACTAGCGAAAAGCATGTATAAAAATTTCGCCCCTGGCTGTGAGAAACGCGACTCGTTAGGCCATCTTATCGTGTATGAAATGGACGTTGTGGCAGGTGTCGCTTTCTCTATAGCCCAACGCGAGATTTGCGCCATCAACAAATATAGCCTTCTTGAGAGGACTGTGCAGGATCTTGCAAAGTAAGTCTAGTGTTCTTAAATACCCATCTACGACAAACACCTTTAACTTTCTAGATTTTTCGCGTCGAGCTGGACCAGCGTAATCGACATGACGCCATGGATAGACACAGCTGTCACTTTTGCAGAGCTTTCCCGGAGGTTGGAGACTCTTGCCGAGGCTCTTCCCGAGCGCTTTCGTTCCAAGCTGACTGAAGTCCGCGATCAACTACCGCTGCTCTTCGCCCCAGACTACCCGCAGGTGCTGAACCATGCTGACCTATGGGAAATGAATATCCATGTCAGCCCAAGCACAGGAGCCATCACCGGCATGGTCGACTGGCGTGATGCTGCCGTTGGTCCTTTTGGGTTATCATTCTGGGGCCTTGAGACCCTGCTAGGAACCTTTGGTGCAGATGGCTGGCACTTTCATGCCCGCCACCTCGACTTACGGAGGACATTTTGGGAGACCCTCTACGCTACCGCAGGCATTGCCACGGAGTCCCAAAAGCAGGCAGTCAGGGTTGGAAGGATCGTTGGCATCTTCCAGGCGTACGGTCTCAGTAAAGGGGTGCCCGTGGAGACAGGAAACCTGAGCCTTTCGGCTCTTGAGGAAGTCTTGTCCGTTACTGAAAGCTGAGCTCCAGATTTTGGTGGCTCACAAATTGAGGCGAATTCAACCCGTGTAAGTCAAGCGTCAACATCAGGACCAGAGGATGACTAAAAGTGCTGGGCGGGTGCAGAATAGTTAGTCAAGGGGCGGCTGGACGTCCAAAGTTACGGGTGGAAAGGCAGATTCTAGTTGTAATCCTGCGTTTCAATTTCTCACTGAATTAGATCTCCATTTTTTGAAGCTATTATTTAAATGCATTTAACGGTCTGTCTCTGTCGTCTCGTCCGTTCTTCTTGGCATCAAATGCCGATCTCCTTTTAGTGGCTAATTCCTTTGCTATCACTGTTCAACGGCATGCCCAAGCGATCAAGAATGAGAAAACTCAGCTCCAAAAGACGCGAAAACATGGCATCTTCTATGAATTCCTCCGACCTGTTAAGCATCAGATCTCGGAAAAGGCGATATATGTGGCTGCCACCATATATAATCGCTTTGTGCCCGATACAGATCTCAATAAACCCCGGATTCGTGAAAGATTCCCTGTTTTCGCGTCTTTTAGAGCTGAATTACATTCTTAACCGCTTGGGCATGCCGTTGATTAGTGATAGCAAATGAATTAGCGATTAGAAAAAAATCAGCATTTGATGCCTGTAGGGCTCGCTTAATGCTGAATAGGCGCCTATTGGCAGGGGGGGCATCGGCAGCAAGGTGGGAGGCTTCGGAGGATGAAGGGCCAAGAAGATCAGGCCGGGCGCCTAGGCCAAAGAGAAGAAGAACGGATGAGACGTCCCAGGGCGAGACGAAGACACAGCCCATTAAACTCATGTAAATAATAGCTTCAAAAAATGGAAATTTAATTCAGTGAGAAATGGAAACGCAGGATTAGCATTTTAGAAAGAGAGGGGTACATCTGGGAATCATGTGACGGCCTAAACAGGCTTAGTGTGGTGTATAAATGAACGCAACCCTGCTTTAGTCCGATCCCTGAGCGCTTCTACTTAGGCATCCATTCCAATATTCTAGAGTACCAAAAAAAAGTACATATCCCTCCAATTGATACAGTGAAAGAACAAAAGAAAACCAAAAAAATGACCGACGCAGGGATCGAACCTGCAATCTCTTGATTTTTACTGAGTCGTAGTCAAGCGCCTTGCCATTGGGCCAGCCGGCCGTGCTGATAGAAAATTTGGGCCACTTTACACTATGAGCCTGATGTGGTTTTACGGATGATGGGGCTATCAATCAGATGTATAACGTTGTACTTATTTATTTGTCTACCTGGTAAGATAGACCTTGTCTGACTGTATGGCGTGCGGATCGTTTCCTTAAGTGTCTGGACCTATGTACAACGTAGGTATTGCGTGTTTTGCTTGCTTTTGCGACTTCGGCCACATATCACGTGGTATCACGTGAGCCTATAATTCGATATCATTGATGCCTTAGGCCGTATATAGCACACTGAGTTTTAGATCAATCAAGTCGAGCGGTTGGATATCTCGCTGGTGTTGAGGGATATTGATGAATATATAGATGCAATTCTTTTCTTGTGTATGCCTTGGATGAAAGATGAAGTCAGCTCCATTATTACCCCCGGCCTTTACCCGGAAGGTTTTCACAAAGGAAAGAATATGTATGGATGGAACCGAGACTCACTCTATAGTTGATCAGAGGGATACGGAGGACCCAATAGTTGAACGAATACCAAGACTTGAACATTGAAGACCGACCTTCTCAAGTAAGCATCTAGTCTAGAGGCACGTCCTCCCCACCTCCGTACCAGAGACGGCCCCTCCGAATAACCAAGTCCTCCTGCCCAACAAGCCATTCACCTCCTTCCTTAATCTCGCCCTCTCGAGGCCAATATTCATTCTCCAACTTGTCATTGATCTCACCAATCTTATCAATCAATGACTTGACACGCGAATGATCAACCCCCTCTGTCCCATCAACTCCCTTAACCATGAACCCATCCTGGGAAATGAATCGTGCGATGGTAAAATGTGCCGAGGGAACACTATAGCGTGGAACAACGGGAATATCGGTCTGCCGTACCACTTCAAAGATATCTCGGCGAAGATGGTGGTATGTGTAATGCTCACTGGGACTAGCAGATTCCGTCTCTGCTGCAGCTGGAACAAAAGTGAGAGCCAGAGCAGCCGAGTCAAAGCTCACCATAGGCTTGATGAGGCGTGTGGGGTGGCTGCATGGATAAGCTGCAATGTCTGAGGGTGTGACGTCCTTGGATGACCGGAGAGTCTGGACGCGTTCTTCAATTTGCTGTTCTGTCAGAGAGTGCGCTACTTCCAAGACAGTCATGTGAAGACAGTCGGGCGGCATCAGCCATAGTGCTGTTGTATCTATGTTAGCGCGATAATTTGCCAAAAGGGAGAATTTCTCGTTGGATGATTGGCGATCTTACAAGGGGCGATGCTCTTCAACTCCTTTTGAATAACGGCTACCAGGTCACGGACTTGGGGCGAGGGTCTGGCCCATATGCAAAGACAATTGCGTGGATCGAGAAATCCGTCTTCCTTCTTAGGGCCGTCGAGTCGCATCAATATCTTGTCAAGTGACCAGCCAGGGAAGTCTTTTGAGAGAATCTTTGCGGTTTGTTGGCTATTGCGAGATTCTCGGTGGCCCTCGTATTGTGATTGAAGAATATTCTATTTGGGAAGAAGAAAATGGTTAACTACTTATCAGAAAGTACAATAGCTTGAAATGTAATAAGTGGCCATTGCTCTGACCCCTGAACTTACCGAATCGTTATTTGCCTCCACGATCAAGGGCTGGAAAGGATTGTCCTCTGACAATGGCAACGAAGTCATGATGAAGATTTCGAAGGTTGATAGACTGCTTGTTTGAGTAATAAGTATATGACAGTGAATTGGAGTGAGTTGACGACCGCCTCGGCTAAACCCAAACAAGCAAAATGGGCCAATCGGAGAGTCTGCAGTAGAATTCGCCAGTTGCCGGTTATACAGAGCGAATATCCGCCATGTTCGACTTTGATCGTAGTGATTAATATGGCCAGGCAGAAAATACCAAGCCAAAACTACATGTAACTAAAGGACAAGCCAAAAGCTTTTTCTTTGACATATTTGAGCCGCAGCCGATGATAGTCAGGGTGACTAATGTCTGGTCATCAAGCCACTCACATGTTGGCAGGTTAACCGTGCCATAGGTAGTATGTTCGCCTCTCTCGGTCTTTTTTCTCTTTGATGCAGTCCAACCGCAGTGTAACAGGAATAGGGCAAGAAGATCTGTCGAGATGGTTGTTCCAATTCTTCACCGGCTATCTAACAAGATCGAGGTCCTTGGCTGACGGACGAAATGGAATTTATCTAAACTTGATGCAAGTGCTTATTTGGGGTAGTCCTTGATGTGGTGGCTCTTCAGTTTAACAAACTGTTCGAATCCAAATCGACTAAGAGTCACACCACGACCAGAGTTCTTCCAACCTGTCCAAGCGAGGTCCTGTAGATACTTTATTAGCAGACTGTTATAACGGTAGAAGCAAAGAACTGGACTTACTGGACTGGGGAAATCAGAGCGGTTCACAAAGACAGTGCCTGCCTCGACACGCTCAACCAGTTTTTCAGCGGCCGCGACATCTTTGCTCCATACGCTAGCAGTGAGACCGAAGTTGCTGTCATTCATCAGGCCCACAGCCTCGTCATCACCCGAGACCTTCATGACAGGAATGACAGGTCCAAAGGTCTCATCCTTCATCACGGCCATATCGTGGTTGACATCGATCAGTAGCGTAGGCTTGACATAGTTTCCATTCGGAGGGAAGTTCTCGAAGGTCTCATTTGCAGGAGTCTCATTTTTCGCTCCCTTGTTCACAGCATCCTCAATCTGTGCAAGAATGGCCTTTTTCGCTTGCTTGGAGACAACAGGTCCAATTTGAATCTTGGGGTTAGAAGGCTCGCCAACACGGTAGTTGCTGAGGACCTTCTTCACTTCGGCAATGAAGCCATCGTAGACTTTCTCGTGAACATATACGCGCTCGATTGCACAGCAGCTCTGTCCACTATTGAAGATAGCACCATCGACGACTTCTTCGGCGGCCCAGGCAAGATCGACATCCTCGCGCACGTAGGCAGGGTCCTTGCCGCCAAGCTCCAAACCGACATTCACAATACGATCTGCGGCTGCCTTTTGCACTGCCAGGCCACCAGCTTCAGAGCCAGTGAAACAAATGTGATTCACCAACGGCGATCGGACCAAGGCCTCAAGCAATGTGAAAGATCCGCAGTGGAAGAATTGCAGCACATTCTCGGGCAGACCGGCTGCAGCGAAAGCGGATGCAAACTGCTCAACAATGGTCGGAGTCTGAGGGGAGGGCTTGAGGATGACAGCATTTCCAGCAAGGATAGCGGGGATTAAGCTGTTGACGAGGGTGAGGTATGGGTACTATATATGGGTTCACCAGTTAGCAGGTTCGAGATGATTCACATTGCGATAGGCGGCACTCACGTTCCAAGGGAAGATAATCAGCACCACTCCGACGGGCGAACGCTTGATATACCGTCTGAACCCCTTCTCTTCCTCTCCAGGAACAATCCCTTCCTCACCTAGCACGGAAGTGCTAATACGAGTCAAGTAACGACTGCGCTTGATGGCGGTCGCAACTTCGACACCGGTGTAGGCGATGGGCCGGCCCATCTGCTCGGTGATCTCGCGAGCCAATTCATCCTGCCTAGTCTCTAAGATATCGAGAGCACTCTGCACAAGCTTTTGTCTTTGTACCAAAGTTGTCGACTGGGAGAATGATCGGAAGGCTGCTTGGGCAGTCACAGGAAGTTGGGCCAGCTCCTCCGATGAGACACCGGTGCGAGTGACAACGGGCTCATTGGTGGCGGGGGAAATGGTGTTGATGTTTTCCAAAGACATCATGCACAGTACCTTGATTAATATGGATAGAAGAGAAGGAATTGGAGTACTAGATGTTGGGGAAGGGATGAGGGGCAGTCACGTTATGCTCCCCGCTGTACTTATCTCTTATCGCGGAAATGAAGTCATCGTCGGGGCACTCGTAAACCCACAAGGTTCAGCAAGCTATTTATGGTGACTATTGCTAGAGCTCTATCTACAGATCCCTCACTAGACGCGCACCTGCCCATGTATAGCGGTAGTTATGCTGATACCAATTGACACTGGAATTGGTTAGTATATCGAAATTCCGGATATGGTGGCTTATACTCACAAGGTAGTTCGGCCAGCAATTCGTGGGAGAGTAGCCCAAGAACCACCGAGGACGATATTGTGCTTCCCGTCGAAGAAATCCGCTGTCGAGATCAGTTCGCTGGGTTCTGGCATTAGCGCTCAAGGTGTCGCTTACATGTGTACCCAGGGTAAATATCCATGGAATTGAAGCCCTCATGTGGCATCAATGGTGTACTAGTCCATTCCCAAACGCCACCCATGTCACCCTGGCCAGCTAGTTGATCTCCATTGGGAGTTACAGGAACAGGGTGCCAGTTCTTGAAACCAACATTGCAACCGCGGAGATCACGGAAGATTGTCTGATCGGGCGAGTTGGACTTGCTACCCTTCAACGCACCATTGGCGCCATTACTACTTTCTGAGTTAGTTAATGATATAGTAGGTAGACAGTATGGATTACACACCTGTAGCCGTTTGTGACTTGACGGCTCTTGAGCTGGTCAGAGTAGTGATAAATGCTCCGAGCCTCTTCGTATGTAGGTATCCTGCATTGCATGCTCTTTGCATATTCTGCCAGTTCATCATAAGAAGCAATCAATGGCCAGTCTTGTGCAAGTTTTAGGGGTACGGGTCCGAAAACAGTTCGAACTTTGAAACTGTCCACTGAAACCCCTGCTGGACTCGCGCTCGAACCGGCCTGGGCGCCAGAAGAACCAATGCCCTTAGAAATGGAATTGTCTTGGCCTGGGTTAAATACCCATGACGCGGGGTATGTTTGGATACCATTAGTCTGTAAGTACTTGGCATATTCACCGTTGGTGATGGGCCGCGCTTGAGCTTCGAAAGCATGCACACTGACTGTCCTTCGGGGCTTCTCATTGTCCCACCCAAAAGATTGCTTTGGCATTATTTCATCATCACAGTCGTCCAATCCAATCTGCAGTGTTTGCTGTGGGATGCTGAACCACTTATTTGATTTCTCGTCTCTCTTGGCCTGGCGACTGATTTGCTCGAAATCTGGGCGATCGACTCCAGTGGGAGGGAGGGTTTTATCACTCTGTAGCAACATATAGAGGAATGTCTCCAGATGCATGGCTTCATGCTCGAAGCCAATCCAAAGAGCCTCTGCAAGCGCACGGTCTTGCGAGGCATATCCTTCCTCTAGGATCGATCGTGCACGGGTTCGCACTCTCTCTTGGTAGTCCAACATCTCATCTAGGGGAGGCCACTCATCGGGTATCTCACTGTGGCTATGACATTTCTCTGGATCTTCGACATCCGGATCTATGCCTCGCTCGAATATGTCTTTGTAATGCCTCGGCTCAGTAAGCTCTTCTTGCAAGGCCCGCGTTAAATGGATATCTATGTTTCACAATGATTAGCTGTTGGCAAAAGCAAAGCGGAAGGTTCCGAAACGCACCAAAGAATGTTGGAATGTGGCCAAGATAGAAGATCAATGCGTTTCGGAGCTGGATTGGTTTCGACAAAAGCTCCTCACGAGGAATCATTGTTTTTGTCACCAAGTCCCATGCGGTCCACAAGGACTGAAAATTTTCGATGCTTGGGATAGGCTGGGGGGCATACTTCGACGGGTTCGTGGATTCATCAAGCGCAGCTGGTGACAACAAATGAACATCTTTTTAACCACGGGTTAGTAAATTTGCAGTGTCATCTAGACCAAAAGATCAGAGCTCACGATAGTCATCTGTTGAGTTTCCAAACTCGACCTGGGAAATGAGGTCTGCACTGCGCCATAGCTCATCCCGTTCGTCGCGGCCGTACTTCCACGCTTCTTCAAACAAGAGCTTTTCTCCTTTGGGAATTGTAATTCCATTGATGGTCACATCCACTTTTGGGGCATAACAAGCTTGATGCCGTCCCTCGCAGTCATCATAGCCAGTCAGAATCTCCCATTCATCGGCCTTGAAGGCCTCGAATCCGAGAACCGCATTGGCATGGAGCAGCCCATTCTCGTAGAACTGACGAGTAATGCCTTTGCTGTCATTATAGGCTTTGAATACCTTCTCTGAGTTCTTGCATGCATCCAATCCAATAAGGAGGAAATCGGATGGGCTCAATAGCCTAGAAAACCCACGAAGGAACTCCGCAGCACCGGAGCGATCGAAATTACCAATTGATGATCCCATTGACATGACCACCGTGGGTCGTTCTCGGTTCTCCGGTCGTTTTAGCCAGTGAACAGCATCATCGTAGGTTCCATGCAGCCCATGAAATCCGACATGCATGAAGCTCTCCGGTGAGATCTCGGAGAATGTTCGCTGCAGCTCCACCAGTGAGAGGTCCAAGGCATAGTAGTCTACCTTCTTCTTGGTCCGCTCACACTCTCGCAGTATGATCTCGATCTTGCGCAAGTTCCTAGAATGCAATTGTCAGCACTCTGAAATGCAAGTTCGTCAACATTATGTAGGCGCGTTCTGAAGGGTAACAGACCCACTGCCAAGCTCCACCAGCTGTGCATTCTCCGGAATGCGCTCGACTATTCGCTTCGTATGGTTTGTCAAAACTTCAATCTCCATATTGGTAGGATAATATTCGTCCAAGTAGGTAATCTGCTCAAAGAGCTTCAATCCCTTGGCGTCGTAGAGTAGGAGGGTAGGGAAGGTGCGCTGTGTGCCCGCGGGTGGGTCCAGATTCTTGTAGATGTCATCCACCAAGGAAAATTCCATGTCGCTCTGGTGGATGTTTACGATTTCCACAGTATCGACGTTTCTGAGCGCGGTAGGAGACATAACTGCGAAAGCATGAAGGTCAATTGAGAAGGTCAAGCAGTGAAGAAGTGGACAGGCGCTGAGATAGGGGAGTTATCAGGTAAAATAGGTCGAGGGGAGCATCTCCACGTGCAATTGACACAGAAGAAATCCAGAACCGGAAATATACCTGGATGTGACTCTATGACAAATTATTAGAGAACGAGTGCAACGGATCAGGTCCACGGGTGGTAGCCGGTGATATGACGGTTTAGTCAATAGAAGAGTAATTCTGAAGCGAAAGATAAGAGGGGAGTGTACAGATAATGAGTTTTAATTCATGGGTACTACGTAGACTTTATACGATCAAGGAGTAGATTGGCTTCAACCCGGCTTGTTTCTACTTGTTTGCAACACGACCCCCGCAGGTCTAGATTCATGGTCTGATCGTAGGGGCGGCTTAATACGGGAAGGCTCGCGGTACAAGAATAGACCGAACAACATTTGACTCACCCAAGCCATGCCGCCTGACGTCGAGTATCCCCTTGTCGGTTGCAGTTCGTCAGTCAGGGTGTCGGAGATGTGGGGAGCTCGGCAGCAGTTGCGGAGCCGATGAGGTCATAGCCGTGTTTGTCGCTTTTGTACTGTTTGCCTAGTTGACATAGTTTGCCGTGTTTGTCTGTTTGTATAGTTTGCACAATTTGCACAGTGCTGTTGCCATTAAACTCAGGCAATAGGCTTGGCAGTCCCGCTCCTCTTCCAAGCTTGGAAGTTTCACTCCAGTTGGATACAAAAAGACCTACAGAGAAGAAAAATGGATATGTCGAATGCTAAACGATGCTACTGTGACTCATATTCGCTTTCACATCTATGGGTAACTTCCAACCAAATCAGCACTCCAAGATTGTAGGTACCATTCGACCTCGGGAGTATGTACATGTAGTTTCCTAAGTTTCGCTCTTGCTTGAGAATGTTTATTTGCACAAGATTGGGTATACCTGATTGGCAATTGCAATTGTTTTCGGCAAGAGCGAAGCTATACCCATGGTCTTACATATGTTGAATGGAATATGCCCAGGTGGGTCATATAATTCAACTTCTTACAATCCACCTCAGGTGGGCAATTTACTTGCTCAAACCATGGATGGATTCAAAACAAAGTCCGACGCCAGTTGCGGCAAATAGCCCGCCTACCTAGGTACTTCAGTCCTCATAAGTCCGACGGACTCAGAGCCTTCGATTTTCTCCATTCCATCCCTCACATACTCAAGTTCCTCATCAGCCAGCCAAGTTAGGCCTATACCAACCACTCACCAAAGACAAGCTAGGAAACCCACCTCCGATCTGAAGGAAAACCTCGGAAACCATCATTAACTCCCTCGCACGATGAGTGAGTTAGAAAAAGCAGAATTTCGCCTGGATTGGTCAAGAGAGCATGGATACCCGGGAACAATCCCTCAGGATATCGAAGAGTACGTTGACAGCAAGGGCTATCGTACGCAGCTCTGTATCTTTGCCAAAGCTTGGAGAACTTCTTACTGATTTGGCTTTAGAACTTGATGAGCTGATTGGCCATTGGGTAGCCTGTGCTGGCTAGCAGGGCTCGACGGGCTTGTCGAGGCAGTTTACGACCTAGCTATTGCCCTCGAAGATGAGGTTCGACTCATCCCGATCGACTTTGATGTCACATGGATCCTGGAACACCTGTATGAAGAGGGCAAACTTCCAAGGTCGCTATATTATCGGTATTCCTTCGGATACTATCGGTTCCCGGTAGTGGCTATGCCAGCCCGGCTCTAACACTTTTCACCTCAAGTTGGTAATCAATACGCTCGTCACAGGTTGGGGGAGTTGTTTCCCGCCTACGGGCCGCAACTTCTATCGGAGGAGGTTTCCAGTGTTCGAGTCAAGAGCAACAAAAGCAAGAGTCGGCTATCCGCCAACATCCTCAAAGACTACGTCAGCAAACTCCGGCCGCTTTAGCTGAGATGATGGCCTTCTTCGCCTCAACCGTCCGTCCACAGCGAAAGCCCGGACAATTTGGAGCCAGGCGTTTATGCGACCGGTTCCCTAGAATGGGTCCTGAGATTTGCTTCCGTCAAAAGCGCGTTGTTGGTGTTCAAAGACCCAGATTTTCGCAATCTGAACATTCAGAGCCGTCCTATGTCTGACTGGCAGCAAATTACCGCAATTTGGAACCGAGATTCTCTGTCAAGCGTACCAGACTCAGTACCACTAGAGATGGAGAACCGCAGATATAATTCAAGGGCCAATCTCGGAGCCAAATTCGCCGAAGAACTGTCTACCACGTCTCACAGACAGTTGCAGTCAGTTCTGCGGGATGTGAAGCGCTTTCTTCATCACTAGCGATGATCATCTAGCTTGAGTAGAAGTTACCCGGTGGACCTGATGGCCCATTCGATGTTATGACTAGCATGATTGTCGATCGATGTGGATTGTGGAGGCATAACCTAGCCACTCCATTTCAGCGGCGGCACTGCTTAAAAAGTCAACACAGATGAAATGGAAAATGACGACGTTCAGTAGTCTATTGCAAATTGCGAGGTCTCGTCTCAAATCATCCATAAACGGAAATACATGTTGCCTAAGTTCCAAAAATAGGAATAATCAAAGTGTTTCCAAGACGGAAACTTTTAGAGATCCTTTCGCTGTTAGTATTTGATATGTTTAATCGCGGAACATGTTCACGAATAGCCACAGGCACAAATACAACATTGCTCCATTGTTCTGTTCTGGCAAGTCTCGATCTGTATTTCTCGTAGAAGCAAAGTACATATGTCTTGGCCGACTCAAGACAATACAAGAAAGGGAAAACTCTCGACACTCTTGCTTCATGCGAGGGATGGCATAAACCTATGTACTTCCCAATGTCTGTAGTTGCAGAAAGATGCTGTAAAACGAAGGTGGTGACAAGGCGGCATCATGTGTCGTTTCAGTCTCAGAAATACTGGCAATGGCATTGAGAGAAACAAAGGAAAGACGTAACACACCAAGTTTCGGTGACCCTAGAGACAAGTATCTTTGTTATGAATGTCTTGATCTCAATCGCATTAGTCCCGTTTTCACCCCGATTGTTGCCTTCTCATCTGTGTGCCTGCAAAGGATATAAGTACTACGCTCCCTTGTTCACCAACTTCCCTCGCCAGTTCCTGAACAAGCATCGATCATCTTATCGTTTACTCTTTCTACAATCTTAACACAATCCATCATTTCATAACAGCTACTTGCTCGTTTATCAAGAAAAAGAAGAAACAAAAAAAACGGACAACCTATCCCATCAGTGTGACTGACGATATTTCACCATGACTGACACAACACGCCACACGAACGAGGACGGGACCTCTCAGAGTTCTATGCGCCTTTTTCCCGCCAAGCCGATCACTCCAAAGCGTAAGGAGAAAATGACAAGCCAAAATTTCTTGACCATGTACAAGAACACATACCATGAGAACCGGGAATCAGAAGGCCGCCCACCTACACCCACCCTCTCCGACCGAGAATCGCAGGAGCTCCAGCGCAAATACCAGCAGACACTGAAGAACAAGATCAAAGTGTTCGAACACATTCTTCGTGACATACCTCCAGTGGTGGACAACACAGAGATGCTGAAAACATTCTATCGACTCAAAGTTATGACATCCCTCCTCTTCGCCACGCAGTACATCGGCGACCGAGATGCCGACAGTGCTGATAATATGGTCAAGGACGCAATGTTCACTGCCCAAAAATCCCAGGTTGAACTCCTCATTGCCAAGTGTGAGTTCTGGCACGGTCGAGTCGAGTTTTTGCGCGGAAACATGCAGCTCGCGCATTCGCACTTCCTGGCGGCCCATGCTTGCGCCATGGATCCTGACGAGGGCGTCGAATGCATGGATCTGAGCTTTTACCTTGATGTTACCAGGCATGGCATCAGTGAGGCGACTCGGAATGCCAGACTGCTGGCTCATAATCAGGCCATTGTGGCCGAAATGCCATTTGACAAGACTGCGAACAATTCTGTCTCGGTTGAGAAAAAGCGCAAGCGACCTATTTGGACTTGGAAGAGTGCTTTTGTGGAAATGAACCAGCTGCCTGTGGTCAAGCAGCGTCCCATTATGAAAATCAGGAAACCTCGGACTCGTGCGCCGACTCAGATGAAGGTTTCGGAGGCACGTCTGGCGCAAGAATTGGAAAATGAACACATTACAGACGATCATGTTCTTGGGAAAACTCTTGCAGAAGAACTTGGATTCGACTCTGGGGATGAGTTTGATTATTCCGGCGAGGAGTACGACACTGAGACAGAGACTACGGACGAATCCGAAGATGAGACTGATTCTGAAGAAACATCTGTGTACAGCGCAGACGGTGCCACGGACGAAGCCGCGCCAAATCTCCCTGAGGCCCCGGGAAAAAGCCAAGTAGAAGAGACTCCCACGGCTCCAATCCATGGTCCAACCAATGCTCCGACTGATGCTGTGACTGATGCTGTGACTGATGCTGTGACTGATGCTGTGACTGATGCTGTGACTGATGCTGTGACCAACGCACAAACCACCGCTCCAATCAACGCTTCAACCAATGCTGCGACCAACCCAACACGCAGAATTCCAAACGACCAAGCCAAGTATGACATTCCCAAGCCCGGCTCAGCCCGAGCCCGCTTCTACCTCCAATGCTACCAAATGGGCCTGACAAAGTCCATTAACGGAAAGCCGTACGTGCGTCCAAAGGAACCATTTGTGTTCGGAGTCCCTCACGAACCAACACAACAAACCAAGTTCACCATGGGGTCTTTCAAGGTCGGCCTCGAGAAACGCGCGCGTCCGATGACTATCTTCCCGAGACAGCCTGGTGAGATTGTCATGACGCCTGAGGAGTGGAAGTCTATTGAGAAGGAGGCGAAGATGTGTATTGTTACCTATCATTATCTGCAGAGAGAGCGGGAGGAGTTGTTGAGGGTTGCTGGGGAGGCGTGAGTTGGGAAGATGGAAATTGGGGGTGGGATCTGGAAGTATGAGAGAGGATATGTTTAGGATATATGTAGAATGAACCTTGTGAGATTTCATCAGCGAAGTTGATATTTATCTGTGTAGACAAAGTTAGGCGGTTGGAATAATTGACAAAAGTCTCTCATATTCATATGTATGCTCTACATCGAATTTCGCATTGACAGGGGAAAGTGTTGAAGGCGGGCTATAAGATCCATTGAAGTGAAACTGAGAAATCTTTTTCCAAAGTTGCTACTCCCTTGTATTGTCAATTTTGGCTGTTCCATGCAATCAAACAGTTTCCTGGTCTAGCGGTTATGATTTTCCGTTAACAATTGCCTAATGCAAGTGTTCCGGAAAGGTTCTGGGTTCGATTCCCAGGGAAACTATTTTTTTATTTTTTGTCAAATTTGCTGGAGGACGGATATGTGATCTGACTTTTTGTTTCGTTCAATTTTAGAAAGCTCAGGGAATTGCCTGAGTTCGATATGCTATCATTGCCATTGGGACTCGGTGGCAATACCTGAAACGCTTACAAGGGAGACTGTGACTTCAATTCGCCAAATTCGAAGAGTGGGTATTCCAAAATTGATTATCTATGTGTAGTCCGAATATTCAAGACTGACGTAAAAGCAACGCTAAATAAGTCTATATCTAATTGTTCTAAGCCGGGCCAAATTGTCTAAGCCCCAAAGTGAGGAGCATTGAGGACCAGCCCCATCAAACATCCACCAATCGTACCAGCAATGGGGATGGTCATAATCCAAGCAAGCACCAAAAGACCGACACGCTGGAAGTTGACGGCCTTGAGAGATCCGTTGCATAGTCCAACACCAACGGTAGCGCCGGTGATGCACATGGACGTGGAAACAGGCAGCGAATACTGCGAGAAGACCAGAACGGTGATGGCTGCGCCCATTTCCATGGAGGAGCCGCGGGAAGGAGAGTGGTAGGTGATTTTGTTACCCATGACTATGGCACATTATTAGTAAAAGGAAAAAAAAAGGCAATTGTAAGTAGGAATGCGTGCTCACCTTTCATGATGTTGTATCCGTATGTGCAAAGACCAATGGAAATGCAAAGGGCCAGAACGGCAAGCTGCCAGACCGGAACAGGGGACTTGGAGGCAGCCGGAGTGCCGGTGGACCAGGCGGAATAGATGGCAGCCCAGGGGCCGACGGAGTTTCCGATGTCGTTGGCACCGTGGGCGAAAGAAGCAGTGCAGGCAGTGATGATCTGAATGAAGGAGTAGGTGTGCTCGACCTCATTGGGGTATTTCACGGCGTGAGCGTAAACGCGCTTCATACGGTCACCCTCCGGAGTACCATCAATACCACTCTGGGCTCCGTGGATGTCGTAGTGGAATCCGTACAGAAGGCCGACAATGACGATGGCGGGGAGACGCTTGGCCATCAGCATCAAGTTGCGCCTTTCGTAGATCTCGCCAGGACCCATGGGGTTGTCGCGGAGAAGGCGCATACCCCAGCCAAGGGGACCGCGGCTCTTAAGGAGCTTGGCGTTGTGTCGGGCGTCGGATTGGGCCATGAGGTCGCGGTAGGAGAGCTGGTTGGCCTCGAGCTTGTCCACGGAGCGCTCGTCTGTAGAGGCTGGGATGGAGGTGACGCCTGTGTTGGGGTCCTTTTCATCAATCTTGACGTCGAGCTCGGTTTCAGAGTCCTCCTGGATCACAGCGTAGTTGGGGACCTGGGCAAGCTCGGAATCGGTGGGAACCGCGCGGTTGAAGAGCAGAGGGCCTTGGATGACCATCCACCATTTGACGCTGGAGTCCTTCTTGATCACGCGGGAGTGCAAGAAGGGGACGAAGAAGATAGCGGACAGAAGGGCGACACCGCCACCGGTACCCATGGTGACGGCGGCAATGTACCAGGAAGGCTTCTTGCCCAGACCCAGATTGGGAGAGCCCTTGTACACAATTGACAGTGTGCAAATGGTGGCAGCGACCAGGAAGAAGAAAGGAGCGCTCCAGACGGCCCATCGGATAGGATTCTTGCGCATGTGCACAGTGAATTTGATGAGCATGAAGATTGTGGCACCAAAGCCAGCAGAAATGAGGGGGGCCATGCCCAGACCAGCAAAGATGGCACCGAGGCCCTTTCCTTTGTTCCAGCCCCACTGGACCTGGGAGGCACCGACAGTTGCAACACCGACACCAGCAACGGCAGAGATGAGAGAGTATGTTGAAGAGACGTGTGCAGAGTGACGGGTGCACCACATGACCCAGCTGGATGCAGCGGCGAGGGCACAGGTGAAGGCAAGCATTTGGACGCCGGCATTGCCCTGGAAGGCTGTGTTGGGGATGATGCCGTTCTTGATGGTTTCAGCAGTACGGGAACCGACAGTGACTGCACCGACGAACTCGAAGATGGTACCGAGGATCATGGCCTGGCGGTAGGTGATGGACCGAGAAGAGACACTGGTGGCCCAGGCATTGGCGACATCGTCTACAGTCAAGAGTTAGCTGGTGTCACACAACGAGTACAACATAGGCGTTGTGATACTTACTTGCACCGTTGTTGTATGCATCAAGCATGGCAAACAACGTGCCGATGGCGAAGATATAGTCGTACTGGTGGAGAAACATCTTGATATCTTGTATCGAGTCAATTCTCAGTACTGGACTTTCGGTTGCACTGAAAAGAAGAACGACAAGAAAATGGACCAGAAGCCTGCCCTTTATGTATGCATGGATGATTGCAAAGCTTGATCTGACCCTCTACTTTCTACGCTTTGACGTGGACGTGTGGCGAGCACCGGTTCCCTCGAAGGTCAGACCCCGATGGAGACATTTTGACCACACGTGCTGGTCCGACTCGCAGTGGGAGCACATCGGCCATCGTTCGCAGGCTTGGCAGAAAGTAAATGCGAGAAAAGCCTGGCCAAGTCAAGCTTAGGGTCTCAAGCAAATTAGACAAGCATCTTGGCAATCGACTGTGACATATTTCATACTTTGACATCCCATGGATCAGGACCAGATTAGGTCTAGATTTGGTGTAACATGGCCTCTGATTGGCTATAGCCACATGGCCATTGGACGAGTGCGGCTCTTGGCGGGGGTGGAGACATACGGCCCACCTCTACCTATGAGAACGCAAAGAGGTTACACGTGGGTGTATAAGAGGTCCATCCCCCGATGTCAATGTCGTGTGGCTGTTTCTGTTCTAGGAAACGTGTTCGAACTTTCCAAGGTCCATTCGCCGTTAGCAGATCGGGCACTTGCGGGCGAGCGCATTGGTACTTGTAGAAATCTCGGTCTATTTTGACAGCTCTGACAGTAATTGGTGGCAAGAGGAAAGAAAAATGGGGGATGATGGGGAAGCACCATGTATGCTGTACCTCCAGGGTTAAGAGTTGGTTGATCGCATGGCTTCAAGGTTTCAAACGCATTTAAGATTATTTGGTGCACATGGCTACATGTACCTAACGGAGAATTACCAAGATTAGAAGTTGATCAAACGATCTTAATGAAACATCATAAATCTCTCGTGTACTAACCTTGGACTCCACTATGTGCTTACAGATGTCTAGTCCTACCTAGGTAGGTAGTTCTGGTTTGCAAGACCGCCACAGCTCTTCGAAGACGAATCAATCGCAACGACTCGCCCCCGAGGAGTCTCTGGCCTAGGTAGTTCTATATCACTCAGTCTATTTTAAACTCCAGCCTATTCCTTCAGAATTGAGATCACGTAGCCAATATGCTCGACTAGGGTCCCACTTCCTGACCGTTGGCTAACTTCAGGCTCACCTTCGAGGTCCCGTCGCGGGCCAAGTTGTGGATTACAGATACTACTAACAGAGAACGCCGATCTCGGGAAGAACCTCGGCTCGGAACATTGATGTAGAATTTAGGTGACACTGGCGTGGCTGAACATGATACTCTGGCCACACTCAAGGAGCGGGCAAGTGCACAGCCACTCACCGGCTAGATGCATGAAATGTCAGGACGGATATCAACGCATCACTTCCAAGTTTCTCCTGAATTCTGCTCATGGAATTGGGACAGTTCAATCCGAACAAATTCAATGAATCAGGAGCATATCTATATGATCGGCTTCATACCCACAAGTGCACTCCTTTTCTACTTGGAGGGTCCCCCCTACTGACATCCACTCGGATAGTATCCATGACTGAAATCTCATGTACACCCTTGACATCCCAAAGGGCCTCCTGACTTTGAGTTCTCTCAGAATTCACTTCAACTGTTGTCTCATAGACACCAGACCCCTCGAATATCCTTCGCTTCACCGACCTAGGAATCGACCGCAGACCAAACGAGCCGGGTTCGTCTGAGCCACTTCGGTTGATTGTCGGGCGGTTTTTCTTTAAGATTGCGAACAAAGCTCGCATAGCCGGGAGGGAAAGGGCGATAATGGCGGCACTGATCTCTGTACTGGACCAAGCTAGTACAACAGAGAAATACCAGGTTGCGTCATCCGGATGTTGGAGGGCGGTAATCATGGATACCATTCGGATGACGGACGTGCTACAATCTGTGAGTTAGTAGGCAACCATGATGAGAACGTAAGTTACTCACGCGACCGCACTTAGAACATCAATGTTAGCCACTTCATTATTTCAGCATTGGAGACGAAATCGATCGGGGGACTTACAAAACTCCCACACAAAGTACAAGCCCAAGGGCTAATTTCCTCATGAATTTGGCGTGCAGCGAGAAGATTATATTCATCGGCAAAAGCAGCACAAGCGAGTCACAGACAATGGTCAGCCCAGATGTCGAAATAAACACTGTTTTCGAACCCATGCATTTCCCCTCTGCGCCGCCCCACAAAGCAGCAAGAGGTACACACTGCAAAGCGATGATCAGTGTCTGCGCCACGTACACCGCAGTCACAAACGCGAAAGAGATACGAAGATAGAGAATAAACCTCGGCATGGGATTGAGCCGAGCATAAAAGGCGAGGCCAGAGATACGGCACAACCCAAGGTTGAACGTATAGACAAGTTGAGCTCCGACGAGCCACTTGTACATATGAACAAGAGTTTCTGGGCTGCTCATTAACGCCGCGAGATGCTGACCAGAGCCATAATGGATGACCATTAATGAGAGCCCCAAGACTATCCAGCTGACCAACTAGATGATTGTCAACTTCCCGAAGGAATCGGGCTTGATCAAATGCTCAGTATGCATACCTGTGCAATGACAATCGCAAGATCATCCCATCCAAGCTCCTGGATGAGATAACCTCGCGCATATAGGCGAATCAGAACGGCGATAAACGAGAGGGCCGTGACAGTGATCATGCCGATCATCGCCGGCTGGCGGCGATCCTCCGCCAGGAAGGCCGCTGAGTATACAGGCGAGGCCATCGTGCTCGTAGCAACATCTGATGACTTGACTATATTTCCCAGAATTTGAACACGGGGAAATTAGCTGTCATAAAGCACCTCCCATGCCTCCTCGGTACGAATACCTTGTCTCGAGCTACTGAGCAAACAAAGAAACGTGACAGCAACTAATCTCCTAACCCTGCAGTGAAAAACAATCCAGCAAATCATTTTCTTGTGATACAATGGCGTTATTCCCTAAGTATGCTAGTTCCTTATACCCCGGTCTATTCTTGCGCGGCTATCAACGTCCGGCCCCACAAAGCCTCGGCCCTACCAACGCCAAGATAAGTTCACTTATGCTCTTCAAGTTTAGATCAATGGACGGCAGATTGACAGTCCGTTCAGGAGAAGTTCAAGGCAATTTATTGATTCTGAATGGCCTGTGTGCCACTATAAATCAAACCTCGTCTAATTTCAATCTTTTTCTGTCCGCAGATACCCGTGGGAATAATAATATTGTACTTTTGGCCGGATTTAACTATTGCAATGGCCTTTTCCTTTATTCCAGGGGCAACAGCATTGCTCGTCCTGTGCAAGGTATGGGGTTTGATGATAATCTGGCTCGTTATACGAGCAGTTATTCGCAGATATTGGACACCCATCAGAGATATACCGGGTCCTTTTGTGGCCTCGTTTTCTAAGCTGTGGCAAGTGTACCATCTGTGGAAAGGTCACGGCGAGGAAGAGCTCATTAAACTGCACAAGAAGCACGGCAAGTCCATCCCAATCCCTCTTCTCTTCATCCTCTTACACCCGCGACAGGGTACTTTATTCGCATAGCAGAAAATGAAGTCAGCGTCTCCCACCCAGACGCAGTAAAGCAACTTCTCCACGCAAACATAGCCAAAGTACGCACCTCCCTCCCACAAACCCCCCAATACTAAGCTCCAAAAAGGGCCCCTGGTACTCAATCTTCAGTCTACCCGACTACCACTATGTGAACCAAATGTCCGAACTAAACCCAAAGCGCCACATCGAAAAATCCCGCAACATAGCCGCCGGTTTCTCCCTCTCAAACATCATAAAATCCGAGGCACACGTAGACAAAATCCTGCAAACCCTCGAATCCCGTCTCGATGACCTAAGCAAAACCAACAAACCAGTAGACTTCTCCCAATGGCTCAGCTTCTTCGCCTTCGACGTCCTGGGCGAAGTAACCTTCTCCCAGTCTTTTGGCTTCGTGGAAACAGGCACAGACATCAGAAACGCAGTCGCAAACACCCAGGCCCTCGCCCTATACATCGCTGTCATGGGCCACTATACCTGGCTACACAACCTGACCCTGGGAAACCCGCTACTAAGCCGCATCGGCATCCAGCCTTCGTCGCATATCTTCGATACGTGTCTGGCAGCCATTGATGCACGGAAGAAGAATCCCGCAGCGAGAAATGATATGATGCAGCGCTGGCTCGATGTCCGGGCTAAGTACCCTGATCGCATGGCTGGGGATGAGATTCTTGGGGCGGCGGTTGCGAATATTGGGGCCGGGGCTGAGACGGTTGGTGCTACGGCCCAGGGGTTTATCTATTATCTTTTGCGGCATCCGGAGCTTTTGCAGCGATTGCGGGATGAGATTGATGCAGCGCAGGAGAGAGGTGAGCTCTCGGCTATGGTTCAATACGGCGAAGCGCAGAAGTTGCCGTTACTTCAAGCTTGTGTAAGTGGTCGGTGGCAAGCATTGATTGTTTTATGTTAGACTGACATATTGTAGCTGAAAGAGGCGTACCGGTTCCATTCTGCTGTTGTTGGTGGTCTTCCCCGGGTTGTGCCTGAAGGTGGAATGACCATTGCCGGCAGATATTTCCCCGAAGGAGTACGAATAATCCGAAGGCTCTATGTGTGTGAGATAGAGTTTGATGCTGACTGTTCCTCTAGGTGGTTCTTAGTATAAACACTTGGGTATTCCATCGCAATCCACAAATCTTCGGTGAGGATTGCAACAGTTTTCAATCCAGATCGTTGGCTCCAAGACGACACAAGCAAGATCGATTCATTCTTGATCCATGTATGCACTCAAGTCCAACTCATAACCCCCTTCTATACACATACTAACAATGAAGCTATAGTGGGGAGCTGGCTACAACCAATGCCCCGGCCGCAACCTCGCGCAATTCGAATTGCTAAAGTTGATGGCAACGCTTATCAGGGACTACGACATTGAACAAATCGATTCTAAGCAAGAATGGGTATTTAAAAGTCAGTTCCTGGCTATCCCGTCCGAATGGCCATGCAAGATCCGAAGACGCTCGCGCGATTAGTTTAACAGAGAAAGATGCAAAAAGAAAGAGTCATCACCGTCGCTTGCAACAGGTTCCACATGTTCTGTAACCATTTTATTGGCTTCTCAATGACGACCGTGGGAACAATCTGCAACAGGAAGCCAATGGGGATTGAGATTGCGCCGAGAACAACGGAATAAGCCCATTGATCGCCTGTCAATTTTGTGATAGAAAATGCCCGTCCGCCGACGAACATGATTAGCGTTTGAGCGCCCGTCATGAGGCAGGTAACTGCGATAAAAAGCCAGTTGTGATGAATCCCTTCGAGAAGGTTGAATGATCGCTCGATTTGTCGGTTGCTGGTTGGAAGTCGGAGGTTAGCGAGGCAAAGGAATGGCTTTAGTTTTGACATACTTGTACATATTGAATATCTGCATCCACACATATGTGTTGAATATAGCAGTTTGTAGCTGCGATGTTTCGTATTCGGTATGGTACGAGAAGATAGACGAGCCTGCGAAGTACAGGATGAGTGTCACTACCATCTGGTAAACAGATTGGCCGATGATCATCTTCCACATAGTGGGAGTTATCAGAGGTGTAAATTTTGGCTCAGGTTTGCGGTTGAGGACCCGACGAGTAGGAGGGTCGGTTGCTAGCGCCAGAGCTGCTAGAGTGTCTTGGAAGAGATTCACCCACATGAGCTGCACTGGGGTTAAGACAGACTGCTGCGATGAGTTCGCTACCGCTGACACGAATGCCAGACCAACCGAGGTGAAAGTGATCGTAATCTGGAACTGAAGAAAAACATGTTAGGATGGCCTTGCCACTTATTGGCGATATTGTCGATCGGGTCTCGAGTTTACCTGCAAGAATTTCTTCACGGCATCGCTGACTGCTCTCCCCCACATGATAGCCTTGACAATCGAAGAGAACGTATCGTTTATTAAGACAATCGAGGAGGCCTCACGAGCAATCTCAGTGCCAGATATCCCCATTGAAAACCCAATGTCAGCAGCTGCAAGGGCAGGGGCGTCGTTGGTGCCATCTCCTGTAACAGCAACGACTCTACCGAGATCTTTCAAGCGCTCCACCAGAACTCGTTTATCGTCTGGTCGGGACCGAGCCAGGACCTTAAGACGTGGAACCAATTTTTTCTGCTGGGCTACGCTTAGCGCACGGAATTTATCACCTTCCATCACAACGTCACCTGGGCCGCTGATAATTCCGCATTCTTCGGCAATGGATTTTGCTGTTAGAAGATTGTCGCCGGTGACCATTCGGACGGTGAGACCTGCTTTGTGGCTTGTCTCTACGGCATCTCGCGCATCAATCCGGAGAGGGTCTTGAATGCCCAAAATGCCTTGGAATGTAAGGTCTTTCATTACTTCCTCAAAGTCCACTTTTATCCCATCTCCCATAAAGGGCAGATGGTCCAGATCGCGGAAGCAAATGGCAATGATGCGTAGTGATCTTAAGGCATAGTGTCGAGTTGCCTGACGAATTTGCCCGATTGCTTCTTTGGTGAGTGGAACGGCCTCAATACCTTGGGCTGGCTGAGCAATCGTGGCAACACACTTCTTGAGCAGGGCTCCAGGTGCGCCCTTGATATACGCTCGATATGATCCATTGACGAGCTTTACAAGGGTGATCATGAATTTGCGAGAAGCATCGAAAGGTAGAAGATCAACAACTTCGGCATTGGCACGATCATAGTCAAGCTGGCCCAGACCGAGATAGTCTTGGGAGAACCTCAACAAAGCTGCCTCAGTTTGGGACCCGAGGAACTCTCGACCTTTACAGTCCCGGTTTTCAACTGCAGTAGAGTTGATCACTATGGATTGCCTCGTAAGAGCAACCCATTGGTCTGCGAAACACCCAATGCATCTTGCCACGGATGAAGACTTTTCTTCAACCGAGCTATCTGGACTTCCAGCGCGAACGGTAAATTGTGAGGTAGGACCAAAGAACCCCGAGACAACAGTCATTTCATTCTGTGTCAGCGTTCCCGTTTTGTCCGAACAGATATCTGTAGCTTGTCCCATCGTCTCACATGCTTGGAGCTGCCGAACCAGGTTGTTATCGCGCATCATTCGGGTAGTTGCAAACGACAAGGCAAGAGTAACTGCCAAGGGGAGTCCTTCAGGAACGGCGATTACGACGACAGTCAAGGCCAGAATAAAGACATTCAAGAAAGCCTGCCCCTTTTCGGAAGGGGATTCTGTGCTATCGCGGAGGCCAACACAGAACTTGATAAATAAGATCACGAACAGCACAAGGGCCGCAAGTGCACCGAAACGAGCAATGTTCTTTGCCAAATTGCTGAGCCGCACTTGAAGCGGAGTGAATCCTGGATCGGTATCGAGGGAAAGGAGTATTTTCCCATAGCTCGATCGTGAGCCGGTTGCCAATACAAGGTAAGACCCGACACCTTCCACGATCTTGGTGTGAGAAATAATGAAAGGATCAATCCCAGTAGGCGAGCCATCAGTATTGACAGTCCCGACAGCAGTCTTAGAAACCGGATCAGACTCGCCAGTTGCCGAAGACTCATCGCATCTGACCTGATGTCCCTTGATCAACACCCCATCTGCAGGCACGATATCTCCAGGACGTATGTGGACAATATCACCGACGACAATCTCGGAGATGGGGACTTCATGTACCCTTCCAGAACGAAGTACCCAGACATTACGATCTTGCTGCTTTCTGTTGAGTTTCCGAAATTTGTATTCCTTGTGGTAGTCATTCACGGCACTGGCAAGAGTGATAACGACGATAGCGACGAGGATCGAAACGCCCTCCACCCATTCGACAGGCGGGTTCTTCGCAGAATGCTTGGTACCGAATGTTTGGTACAAGCCCAAAGCGAGGGAAATAATAGCAGCCCCGGTTAGGAGGAAGAGGACATGGTCGTTGTAGGCTGACCACATCAGTGACAAGAAGCTTGGGGCAGGTTTCTTGGGTAGGCGATTGTCCCCGAAGTATCTTTTTCTGTCGATGAATGCATCACGATGAAGTTCTGACGAGACAGGGCGCTCAGAGATAGCAACCTTCTCTGTCGATTCGGTGTTTTTGGTATTGACTGGGACACTTCCAGGGACATCAAGGTAGGTCTCGTCCAAGCTTAGACCGGAGAGGACGTCGGTTCGTAGTCCCTCCTCTAGGCCTCGAATACCCCCAAAGGCGTGAAAAGTCTGTATATCCTTGGATTGAACAAGATTTCCCAAGGCATTGGGTTCTAGAGAGAAAGCAGATAACGTCGAGTGAGTGAATCGCTCCGTGGCGCGTGGACGAGACTTCTTTTGTGTATTGTAAGCATTGTATCTATTCCAAGGTTCGGTGCTAGACAGGTGTGTGAGCGTACCATTCGAAACCAGCTTGAAGGCCCGTGAGCCCTCTCGGCCGCGGTTTCCATTTTGGCATGGAAAATGTGCTCCAAATCGAGAGCGCAAGATACTCCGGGGTAGATCGAGAGATAAATGGCGGGTACACACTTGGGTACGTCGCATGTGTTCCTGGAAATACAAATACATCCGTAAGATACATATGTACGCATGTAAGAACAGAATCGTAAATACATACCGACGGGGCTCAAAGCGCAGGGTCTTCAAGGTTGGAGGATGTAAGATGTTAGTGCGAGGGAGGATTTATATCTGGGTTAGAGATGAGGAAGAGGTAGAAAGTTATAATCAGAAATCCTGTGACTCCTTGTGTCTTGTAGTACCATCGACACAAAAAGTCAAATCTTCTGAATGAGATCTCACGCGAAACGATTGGCTTCAAAAAGATACAGTTATTCTTGTCAACACTATCGTTATGTGGAATACTTACTGCTGGTGAGTGGAGGTGATATCTACATATTTGGGTGATAGCTGGTACATATTCCATGCACTCCTTGGGGATCATACATTCGGCGCTGAAAATGAAGCATTTCACTAGATGCAGGTTTGAGTAGCCACCAGCCCTATGCTTACGAGCTACGCAGGTTAATCGACATCCAGAGTTTATCGCGGAGTATCCAATTTAGTTTCTGACAGGGCAGTGCTTCATGATGTACACCTTCAGGAGACACGCCCAGAGATTGCACAGAATGCTTGCTAACAGTTTCACTTCTTGGCAAGGAGGCTGTGCAAGACAACGGATACTGTCAATTCCAAAAGACGAACTGACTTCTCAACCCAACCAATCTTCGATTACGCACTCGGCGCGAAATCAATGCTTGAAAATGGTCGTCAGATTCCTAAATTCGGACTACCAAGGCCCAGAACACGCCAGAAATAGACTAAAGCCTCGGGGATCTTCAGTATTGCAATCCACTTCCCAACCTAACAAGGAGTCTAATTCAACGTATGCTGCGCATTGTGATCTGCCACCTCTACCTGCGCCACCCTCGTCAAGTCCTCCAGTGCCGCAAGTGTGTCCGGGTGCTCCTTCCCCAACACTTTTTCCTTGCGAGTGTACACACTTTCCGCCAATTCCCCAGCAGCACCCCATCTGCTCTGGGACTGGTAAATAAAACCCAGGTTGGTCATTGCGCTGAGAGTGTGCGGGTGGTTCTCGCCCAATGTCTCTTCCATCAAGCGCAGAGACCGGGTAGCCAAGACTTCGGCCTCTTTCAATTGCCCCTTCATTTGGTATGTGACCGCAAGATCCGCCATCGCAACCAGCGTGTGAGGATGATGCTCGCCGAGGACCTCTTTCATAACCGTTGCTGCTTTCTCTCCCAGGCGCCTGGCTTCTTCGAATCGACCTTGGTTGCGAGTTGTCGAGGCTAGGTTGTTGATAGACATGAGGGTCTGGGGGTGCGTCTCGCCAAGCACTCTTTCGCTGCTTGCTACTACTTCTCTTTCAAGACGTTCCGCATCTGACCATCGACCTTGTCCGCGGTATGTGGACGCAAGATTCGCCATGGAAGTCAAAGTGAAGGGATTGGCTGTCCCAAAGAGATCTCGACTCATGTTGACAACCTCCTGTTCTAACTTTTCGGCAGCGTCCAATCTTCCCTTGTCTCGGTATGTTGATGCAAGACTGAGTTTCCAATTCAACAGTGAAGTGTCTGTTGGAGGGAATTCCTGTTCCCCAATATCGACCAGTTGGCGCGCAACTGATTCGGCCTCTTCATACCGTCCGAGGTTGGCATACGAAATAACCAGATTAGACATCGAGCCTAAAGTTGACGGATCTCTTGCACCAATTGTTCTTTTCTTCATGTTGAATATTTGTTCATCAAGTTTCAGAGCATCCGACCACAGTCCCTGACTCCGATACGTAGAAGCGAGGTTCGTCATCGAAATCAGCGTCTGGGGATGCGCCTCGCCAAGAATCTTCTGCCTCAAGCCCGTCACCCGGGAAGCGAGAGCAGCTGCTTGGTCCAGCTGTCCACGACCCCAATATGCCGATGCGAGATTGTTCATGGCCGTCATCGCCATCGAGTCTTGTTCACCCTTGAGGCTCTCACAGGCATTTAGCACCAGGATGCCCAGGTCCTCGGCAACGATCCAGGATTTGGCATACAGCCAGCCTTTTACGCATGCAGCTAGCTCTTCGAGCGCTATTGTCGTCGAGTCAGGACTTTCGTGTGTCTCCAGTACCCGCCTCCTCGCTGTCGCCATCGCCGTCTCTAGTTCTGAGGCTTCTTTCGTCCAACCTCGGTCGCGGTATATTGCAGTCAGCTCACTAATTTCCCTCTGGAGAGATTCCAGAGAGAATGGCTTTTTGTCCATGGGTCAGAGGAGGGAGACGTTCGACTGAGACAGGGTTGACTTTTGTGGTGATTGGTGAAGGCGATCAAAAAAGCGTGCTCTTCATCACTTTGCCAACTCAGATGATATCCAAATCGAGGAAATTTGGTAGGTGCGTTTGTGGTCAAGATGGATGGTTGATTGATGAAGGAGACCAGGCTTCGCGATCGAGATGCGGCTCTGTCAGAGAAGATAGGTAGAATGTGAGCGCATCACACATTGCCAAGGTGGGGGAAGAACAGGGACAAGACTCCAAGATTTGTTGTTAATGACAATACGATCATCAGCCAAGCTTACTTGGAAGCACAAAGCAGAGAGGGGTCGTCAGAGACGCTGTTCCTCTTGTAATACCTGTAAGATAATTTGATCGCCATTGCGGAGCATATTTATCTCGGACATTTATAGCTCAGCGCTATACTGCTGTTTCTGCCTTGCATCATTTTCCACAAGATCGAAGAATATACGGAGAGCAAACATCGAAGGATCAGAATTGAGGTTGCCTTGAGACCCAAACATGGCTAATCGCCGGTTCAGCCCTATCGAGTGCCAACCTTGGAACATTTTCCCACAGTGGGGCTGTTTGACGCTAGTAATAGGGCTGAGTTTAAATGCTGAATTGAAAATTACCGTATTTGACGTTGCACGGCGGTAATATTGGATCATTGGAAACACCAGTTGACGTGAACCGTCATTTTCACTTCCCCGGTCCCCGATCGCATCTCGCTTAAGCTTCAGCTCTACCACGGTCTCAGACCGGGGTGTCTTCAGCTCTATCATGCCTCCTCGCCAAGACCCCACGCAACCAGACCCTTGCGAACCAGAACCAAGTCACGGTGAACATCAACAGCCAACCCGGGATGCAGAGATAGACCCCTATCACATCCAACGGCTTTCCAACATGCCAGCGCGAACAGGGCTAAGCGCCCTGAATATGAAGCATGGATGGCCGGCGATGGCACTTCTGCCTCTCGCTGCTCTCTCAAAGATATTCAAGTGGAACCCGGCCATCATTCTAATGCTGAACATCGCCGCCATCATCTTCCTGTCCCAGGCAATCACTATCTCATCTGATGAACTCGCTACACATCTCGGAGAGCTACAGGGTACCTTGCTCAGTGCTACTTTCGGGAACACCGTTGAGCTTACGGTTGGTCTCCCTGCGATACCCAATCATCAAGATAACATAGTGCTGACTTAGTGCAGGCGGGCATTGTGGCTCTGCTCCATGGTCAAATTTCCTTCGCGCAGTCTGTCATGGTTGGCAGTATTCTCTCGGATATTCTGCTTGTAAGTCTTACTGTTACGGAAATGACTACATGGATGTCACTCAATTGACAATCAATCTAGGTCTTCGGCAGCTGTCTCGTCACAGCTACATACAACAAAGATGTACTGGAATTTAACAACGCCCTGGCAAAGACATTGTCCTCCTTGATGATGATAACCGCCGTGACAATGCTCCTCCCAACAGCCCTCTACACGACATTTCCGGTTGCCGAGATCAACAAGAAAGTACTGTTGTTCTCAAGGGGAACTTCATTGGTACTCCTCCTGCTCTATGGCGGCTACCTCTACTTCTACCTCGGAACGCACAAGTACCTTTTTATCTCGAGCAATACCGAAACGAATAGCAACGAAGACGACGAACCGTCATCACCGCTTGCCAGCCGAGTTAAACTAGCTTCATCGATTATCCGACTGATAGCGGCCGTCACCGCAACGATCTTCTGCACGGAGATTTTAATCGAAAGTACGAGCGATATGGCGCAGACACTCGGCGTCACTGAGGCTTTTATTGCGATTTTCTTTCTTCCGATTGCTAGCAATAGCACTGAGGGTGTTCATGTCATTTCGGCTTCACGTACGGGCGACACGGACTCTGCGATTCGGGTTATCATCGATAGTCTTTTGCAGATTGGCTTGTTTGTTATTCCGTTCTTGGTGGTTATTGGCTGGTGCATTGCGGAACCGATGACGCTTTTCTTTGACTCGTTCCAGACCGTTGCTATGTTCTTGGCGATTCTGGTGGTCAATCATTTACTTCGTGATGGGCAGTATGCTTATATCCATGGCGCCATGCTGCTTGCCTTGTGAGTGTCTTTTAGACTGATTACATGTAATACTCCTACTAATTCGTGGCTATAGGTACTGCAGTTTAGTTGTGGTGATGTATGCGCGCTAGGATCCCACACTCTCATCCACGACAGTTTCTCAGCTAGTTCGATACAACTTCAACCAGTTGCCTTGACTTGGACGCCGAACCGAGGAATGATGGAATGATGCAATCTCAAATGTATGACGAGATCAACCTAAGGTCCTAGGAAGATCACATTGGACGGCACCTCAGGCCGAACGAAGAAGGAGAAAGTAATGATAGCATATCTAAAAATTAGCGTTAGCATCACACAAAAGTAATCTTGCACAAAGCTGCGGGAGAACTCACGTCCCAATCAACATCAACCCCTCGAAGTAGTTACTCCGCCCATCGGAAATCAAATAGGTCATAATCACAACACTTAGCAAAAGCGTCGTAGCTTCAAATGGATCAAACCTCAGAGTTAGGGGTTCATCAAAAGCCCACCCAAGGAGAACCAGCAGTGGCGCAACAAGCATAGTGACCCGCAACACATTATTGATAACTGATCTGATTCCAAGCTCGACCTGATGGTAAGATCGCGACTTCACGATAATGGAGTAGTACTTGAACGCGTTCCCGAACAGCGGAATAAGCGTAACGGCAAGAAAAGCTTGATTGGTTCCGACGATCGCAGCAAGCCCACTCAAACTGCTGACGATGTAGTAGGTGCATGTAAGCGCAGATGCGGACGCAGCTGCTAAGGCGAACGCTCCGAGAGCTTTGCCGATATACGGCCGTGGGATCTGAGCGTCGAGAACTTGGCTCTGGCGCGCTTCGCGGCCACCTTGGGGTTGGTCTCGCGGGCTGAATGGGGTGCTGGCAAACATGACTGCGTGGGTGCCGAGGCGAAAGACCAGAAACGTGAGTAGTAGGGCGACCAGGATTATGGATATGATGCGTTGCATGAAAAGGATCTGGTCAGCCGGTGTGGCTTGGGCGGATGAGAAGATTTCTGTTATGGTTGGGAGAGCGAGGAGGATAAATACGACCATCATGAGGGATGAGAGGACTGTTGTGAGGGCGCGATCAAATCGGAGTCGCTTTTGGTCATAGCCCGAGAAGAAGAGGGTACCGCCGAGGACCTGTGAGCATTGTTTCATTCAGTATGTAGCTAATTTATAGCGCTGATGATTCCATTTGATGGTGGAATTTACCAATAGCAGGTTACTAAGAACGCTGCCAAGAATCACTGACTGGCAGATATGTGGGCGCTGTTGCACAATTGCATTGACCCCAATCTAGATATTTGATCGTTAGCTTGTATTTGAGTTCATATCAAATAGATAGACATCACCATGAGTTCCACTGAGTTTCCCAGTGTTGACTTCAGTATTTCATTGACAACACGCCCTCCGCCGACGGTCAGTGCATTGACTGATAGATCAATCCATGATCCAAGAGGAGCCAGGGAAAGGATGTTCAAGATGAAGACAATAGCGCTGTTCCACTTCAAAGCGCCTGAAATGATGCCGAGGAGGGGTATCACTCCCAAGAAGAGCTCTAGGTGCTGGTATCGGGCCATGGTCGAGTTGCATGTGGTAAAAGACCGAGAACGGACAGGAAAACTACATATACTCAGGGAAAGTGATGAAGCTAAGAGAAGTCAACCACGGCAGAGCTAAGTCGACGAGATGAGGCACGTTGTTTACCAGTAATACAGCTTTACATACAGATACAATACATACATCGTACTTCCCCAAACAGACATGTATTTTACCTCCCCGTTTGAGTAGGTAACATCTGAAGCAACACAATTCAGTTACACTCATGCACATTACGCAGATGCCTACCTAGGTGCGACTGACCACGAACTAAAGTGATACATCATCCTTCCACGCCTAGGTGAGAGTTGCTTCATCTCCATTCTCGCCTTCGACAACCATGGATAACGCCGCTCACCCACGACTACGAAAGCCAACAAAAAGCCCAGCAAGAATGTCTGGGTACCTCGAGACAAACACAACCGCCGGAGAGCGCGATCCATTGCTAAGAGGCGAGGCGGAAGACGAAAACAACAGGGAAGAATCTCCCGAGCTGCGTGACACAAACCACTCCAACTGGAAGCACGCTCTTTTCCTAGGCAATTCTGTTTTACGCGTCGTTAAGTCTACACTGGGATGCAGCTACACTAATCTACTTTTACCGTTTGTGTTTCTGGGCATTATTGCAGGGAGCCAAGGGTGGGATGACTCGATCACCTTTGCGTTCAATTTCCTGGCGATATTTCCGCTCGCTGCTTTGCTATCGTTTGCTACGGAGGAACTGGCGAAGAGTGTCGGGAAGACAGTTGGGGGACTGATCAATGCGACATTTGGGAATGCGGTTGAAATGATTGTGAGAATCTGGAACTTTTAATATTTGTCAAGGGGAAAAGCTAACACTAATCTCTACATAGGTCGGGATCACGGCGGTTCGGCGGGGCGAAATTAATATCGTGCAGTCTAGCATGGTGGGCAGTATTCTGTCAGGAAATCTACTGGTACTTTAGGTCCTCGATCAAGTTTTGATGAACACGTTTACTTACCTCTCGTCTAGATTCTCGGTTCTTCACTATTCTGCGGCGGTTACGCAAAAGATGCGGTGATATTCAATGTCGATGTTAGTGGCATCCTTTCATCATTGATGGTGGTGTCTTCTGCAACACTAATCATTCCATCTGTCCTCTATTCAACCATATCATCGAGAACAGATGATGTGGAAGCCAGCATTCTCAGTCTCTCCCGCACCGCCTCTGTGGTCCTCCTCTCATTCTACCTAGTCTATCTCTACTTCCAACTGAAGAGTCATGCCGAGTTATTCGTCGACGACGAGCCAGAAGAAGAAGGAGAGCGACTTCTGGGACCTTGGTCGGCGAGCATCGTATTGATCCTCGCAACTCTCGGCGTTACCGTTTGCTCAGATCGTCTAGTGGACAGCGTCGACGGTCTGGTGGAAAGGTGGCATGTGAGTCGGGCTTTTCTTGGCTTGATTGTGGTACCGATCGTTGGAAATGCTGGGGAGTTTGACACAGTGATCAACTCTTCCCTCAAGGGTAACATGGATCTCGCCATTGGTGTGATTGTGGGGAGCACTCTGCAGATTGCGTTATTTGTGAGCCCCTTCCTGGTCATGTGCGGCTTGGTTCTGGGACAGCCGATGTCCTTGCGCTACAGTCCTTTTGAGACTGTGGTCTTTTTTCTATCGGTCATCGTGATGGACTGCTTGATTCGTGGAGGGAGGTCCAATTACTATGAAGGGTCTTTATTGGTTGGAACGTGAGTTGATATATCGATGTTTCAATCGCCGGTAGTGCTGATGGTTTGTCCTAGGTATCTCATCATTGCGATTGCATTCTTCGTGCACCCAGATGCGGTTGATGCACCCCTGGTTTAGGATACTACGGCGAGGGAACCCGCGCTAGCTTAGAAAGGGTTTGTCATTAAGACTGATTCAACTGCGCGCTTTTCATTCTCCTCAACTGTACTTGTGGGGAACATTCGATGTGTTGTTTACTTTAGCGGGCCATTTCGGTGGAATCCACTCATCTGATCGTAATAAATATTATCAATAAAGGGTATATTGGGGCAATGCGATAAAAGAAGTATATCTCATGCTACTACCACCACACGGGTTCTCTAGGTAGGTATGGCTTAGTGATTACCTACTCAGGTACATGGACAGGTTTTGGCGACGGGTGGTTTTATCAAGGCGTACCCTATGCTACCCAGTGTAGTGAAGAATACCATGAATCGTACAAGGTTGGTTAATATTGCCTCTTACGCTAAGCCTCTCAGGTGACTCAACGCTAGCCCTAACTGACGTATAGATAAAACAAATCAAAAGACAAGCAAAAAGACATGTAATTTATTCGAAAAACACATGAGTAACTCAGCAGAAAAATGCAATAAGAACAATTGAGAAGAGAGTTGCAAATATTGTGAGAGGTATATTGCATAGCTTCGTTTCGTTACCAGAAATAGATCAAAACACCGTCACACGAATGAATCTCCAGGCAACAAAATTATCTCGAGATAGGTAAATCCCTCTACGGCTACTCCACAAGGAATCTGGGCTGCAAGTCCCAAACTAATGGCTTTTGGTAGATATTCATGCGGCCATACACATCTCTCTCAAGGAAGCTACATGTAGAATCTCAACGAAGGATCTACGTGTGAGCAAATTCACTAGTCTGAACACGCTTGATTGCAGAGCAGGCTGTCCTAATGTCCGGATTAGGTAATAAGCAGCAATATCTATATACCTAATCCCCATAATGCCTCTAGGGCGTACAATTCCCAGAAAGTTGAAACAAGAAGAGTTACAGAAACGCACGCAGCAATTGAATCCATACAGCCCCCAAACATCCAAGAAATCAACATACCAGCCATAAAACAACCATTCAACATTGAAATCCTCTGCAAGGCTGAAGACATAGACATAGACATACCGCCCAGCCAACCATAAACATCGACCAAGCAAAACAATCTACAGCCTGCAAATCAGCGATTATCTCACCTCTCACCAGAGTTGGAAACCTCCTTACCTATCATACGAATTCTCTCCCTACCCACGCGCAACCCCCTGCTCCATCTCCCCGGGTGTCTTGACATAAGCCGGGGCAGGTTGTTGAACAGGCGTGTACGGCACCCACTGCTGTATAGGCGGTGGCTGGAAGGATTTCTCGAGTTCTTTCTCTTTCTTCTTGCGGTCTCGCCGCATCTTAATTAGGAGGATAACAGCGACGATGATGACGACGAGGACGACGACGGGGATGAGGATCGCTTTGAGTAGGAGCTTTATCAGACCCATTATTGTGGATGTTGGGCGCGGTGCAGATGGTGGAAACGCGTATCAGAAGAGAGAATGTGACTGGTAGGTAGCCGCAAGAAATATATTTATATGATCTAGACACATGCAGACGGTTTTGAGAGAGTAGGTAGACTTGAAGGGGTCCACGGGTGAAGGGAGCTTTATACCCCGATTCAATCGAGGTCTGGTCCTGTGTTACTTGGACATGTCGCGTTACCTGGACGGCTGTTCTATGTGCGTGTCAGCATGAGGCGGTAAATAAGAATATCTTGTTGGATTCTGGGTTCTGGGGGTATCGATTTTGATATGGAAATACGAGGCTGGAGGTCGCTATTGGGTCCGGGGTTACCTTTACTGATGATACAGGCTTTGTTAGGCTTTATTAGGCGCTGCGACGGTGATCAATCCTACATAAATCAAGTTTTGCTGTGCTTTGCGAGACCTGTCGTATATTGGTGAGTGGGTTCTATAAATGGATCATCAGGGCTGGGGTGGGTGTTGTGTGACTTCACACAACCGCCCTGTGTGAGCGATAGATTATGTTATGAACTGAGAAGACGATGTGGGACTATTGCAACGGGATTGTTTTCATAAAACTCCTTGTTTGACTTGGCAAATAAATACTCGACGACATGAAATGAACTAGGAAGTCCTAGTCAAAACTATGGAAAGCAAAAGAGTGGAGTTGATCGCAAATTTAATCCAACATGACATCCCGAGAGTTCAGGGTACAGAAGATTCCATTCTTTAGCATTGAAAACAGTTTCAAACCTAGACAGCATCCGAAGTGCACAATGAGATAATTCCGTGTCGTAAGTGTCGTAAGTCGACAATCTTAAAAAGAGACTTGCTCAATGGTGTCCCGACGCAGGACCTCAGCATCTTCAGGCAGCAAGAAGCCAGCCTGAATTTGTCTCTCAATAGCCTCGCCCGCCTGGCGTCGATAGTTGTCAACCGTCTTGTAGATTGCCCACATTTGAACATCGGTGAATTGGACCTCCGTGCCTGCACACGATGGTGTAAGTTGCGTCAGCCAACTTCGTGCGTGGATCTCAGGCGCCATTAACAACTTACAAATATGCCAATGCGGACGAGTCCTGGGAGCAACATCAATGATAGTTGCAGTCGGAACATCCGTATGGACAGTTCGGACTCCAGCAAGAGCATTTCCATGGTTGTCGCGCTCGATCTCCCAATCTTTGTTTACCTCAATCGTGGTTCCTGGAGGTGGCTCAATGCCAGCTGTAATCCACTTGTCCATAGCTTCAAAGATAGCGTGGAAAACAAAAGACTTGGCAAAGGTAGTCCATTGAGCACCTTGCAGATCGAGATTCGACAAACGTTTTTTATCGGCCATGGAGAGGTATCGAGTTTCGCGATGCGACATGCCGGCTACTTCGTAGAGTCGATAGTAATGAGTGTCCTCACGGCGTTGATACAATTCGTACTTTGCCCTTTCGTGCCACAAATTCTCTCTGAGGGCTAAGAGTTCCGTTTCGCCCTGAATTTCGATGATCTTCGAGGGAGACAAGTCTGTAAGTCGGAAACCGCCGTCGGACTGGCATGGCAGGTATCCATCAAACGGGCGCCTCCCAGCATTGAGACGCATAAATTGCCCTTCCTCGGCAAACTTCCTTGTCACATCTGCTGTCTGGCAAAGACCAGTCAAAATCACGCGATCTGCCTCAATACCCAGCTGGCCTAATCGCGAAGCGTATGACGCAGCAGCGAGAATCTCCATAGATTGCAGGGTTTCGGCCCACCACTTCAGCTTGAAATGGTAGTAATGTTCCCAGATTTCATTGCCGGCCACGAAGCTCGGAATGTCGTTGACAAAGTCTGACAAGCTCGCACATGACATGAAGTGCATATCCTTGTATCGTTCCGTATCAACATTCTTGATCTGGTCAATTGCCGAGGGAGCCTGCGAATCCACTTCCAGCCACGCATGTCCTTTTCTCTTCGTTAGCTTCGATGCAATACTAAAGTATAGTGACACCCACCATTGCGCATCAACCACCTGTTAATCAGACGCCACATGCTTGTTCCACCCCAAAGGTGAGATGGTTCCTCGACAACGAGACCGGAGAACCGTTCGGGATCGGCCGGGCAACGAAGAAGGATGCGGGTGCAGTACGAATGTCCGCGGGCTATACCGCCCATCATATACTCCCGGGTCACGTAGTCATACACCGGAAGCAAATCATCCTGGCCGTCATGCGTCACAATCTTCGAGGTTGCGGTCTCGGGTAGAAAGGAAACAATCGGCTTGGTGACTCGTTCGGGGTCGTACTCGAACGCCAGCTCGTCCATGTACTCTTGATCCATCATGTTCGCGGGTGTGATACTTTCGGCTGGATCAAAGCTAAGATATTCGTGTCAGTTTCCCGTCTCTCACTTAAAGCCCGAGGGCCTTGCGCGTGTGTAACACGTTGGAGGGTACTCACAAGCTAGGGCAGGTGGTCGCACGTGATGAATTTATGCACGTGTCGATGGACGGGATCAGGTTTGTTGTCGGGATGACGATGGACAGAGGAGAGAAGTTTTAAAAGGCTGAGAGGGAGGGAAGGGGAAGAAAATAAACGCTACTCGGATGTATCAAATTGGGAAGGAACGATGGTGACGAGTAGAAACTTCGAAGGGCGCACTTGGGGTAGTTGATATCCAAAACTCAGCATCACTATGCTCTGATCCTTGAATGAACGAAGACAAACTCCTTACATCCGTCACAATCTCTATCTACGCCGTTCAAATAACAGTGAGACGGACTAATGTTCGTTTGATATTCTACCAGCTCCAAAAGGATCCTTGGGTTCACGACAGCAATTCAAACACATCCAACTCCCAGAACCACTGCGCAATTCCCATGGCACCAACACTCATAGTCACAGCCATGAGGAGATTGACGCCATTATTATCCAGCCAGTCATGACCGGTCTCAACGCGTCGGCTTTCGTGACCATGCTCGATGATGCTTGTCGCTTGATCTCCTTGCGATGACGCCGTGATAGCACTGCCAGTAGCTTTGGTGGTGCCCTCGGCGACTTTAATTGCCTTGCCCGTAGAAGGATGGATCAAGACCTTGGAAATAAGAAATATTAGATCTCGTCAAAAAGTGATCAGCACCAACCTAATTGTGAACTCACCTTCCTGCCACCACTGCCCTCCACAACTTTCCCGCTCCTCTTATCGACAACACTTGCCTGCAAAAGCCCGCCAAGAATGCTGTCAAGCACACTGCCCAGGGTACCCCAAAGAGTCAAAGCAGCGGTCCACAGAGCGCGCTCTTTGAATCCGGCGCTGGCACAGAACGGCAGGACCGCAGCAGATGTCGCGGAAACAATGAATGAGCCCAGAAGACCGGCTGCGAGTCCGGTCGCGGTGACACCGCCATTTGTACCCGGGGGGACGACGCGGAGGTTCAGCGATGTGATGAGGCGAGGTTTGGACTTCGAAAGAATACCAAGCTCGGAGGAGAAGGTGTCCGCAGCGACCGCAGCGTAGTTCCTGTAAAGAAAGGACTTTGAGTTACATGCACAAAATAGCATTGCAAAAAAAAAAAAAAATATGGAGCGGGGTGACGTACGCTACGATTCCAACCATCAAGATATCGGCCGCATTCTGACCGAGCGAGAAACACGATTCAGGGCCTGTTTTGGCCAGGGCAATCGCATGAGCAATCGATAGTATAGTAGCGACAACGGAGTTCGCCAGGACTTGGATATGGTTTCGTGCGCCTTCGCCGCCTTCCGCGCCCGTTGCGGAGAGTGTCAAGCGCGACTTGATATCATGTTTTACCTGTGATCGCGGGGTGGTCAGCTGTGTCTTGGAACATGGAAGTAAGGCTGATCCAAGTTGGCATCATACCTTCGTAGCTTTAGTACCACCGAAGTAGAATACCGCCAACAACACAACAGGTGCCGACCACGGGTGGAGCGCGTGTGCGGAGGCTGACAATCCCGCAACGACGAGGCCGAGCGGGGTAAGGGATTTGCGAGACCCAGCTCGAAAAAGGAGCCCGGCGACAATAGAAATGCCAATATAAGGTTTCATTTGTACGAAGTCCTGAGCACCGTCATCTGCAGGTTTGAACAGTGGTTGAAACTGACGAAATCTAGCTCAAGAGGATCGGAGCTTGGGTGGAGTCCGAAATAAGCATCATCACATGATCCACGGGTTGGCCGACTGCATGTACTGCCTTTTCTCTCCGCCTTCCCGACTGAGATATGCATCACGGCGCCAATCCCAATGTCATATCTGCTCTCGCTCATTTTCCCGTTCTATGATGTATTATTTCCCTATACTAATGGAGCCCGCGGAGCAGATACAATTGCTCTCGAGCCTTACAAAGATGAGATCATTACACTCTTCCGAGCCAGGGCTTCTTCTAACTCAATACCTGAGTGTTTACACGAGTTATATAACCTCATGTTGGGCATCGTAGAATAAACTGGTCTTTCTTAGCCTCTAATTTGGATTCTGGCTTATACTTTAGCTAACAATTTTGTTGCCCTTTCGGGAGTTGCCCGCCGGTCAAGGCTTGTAGTACATGGAAGAATAATCATCAAATGCGCCTCATGAGATCCATCAAGGTCTCGGGGGTGTCGGGGGTCTTGGGAGTCTCTGCCAGACCGGGAGTTGCCCACCGGTCAAGGCTTGTAGGACATGGAAGAATAATCATCAAATGCGCCTCATGAGATCCATCAAGGTCTCGGGGGTGTCGGGGGTCTTGGGAGTCTCTGCCAGACCGGGAGTTGCCCACCGGTCAAGGCTTGTAGGACATGGAAGAATAATCATCAAAGGCGCCTCAGAGATCCACCAAGGTGTCGCGGGTGTCGGGGGTCTTGGGGGTCTTTGCCAGAGCGGGAGTGGCATCCCGAATGTCAGCCCCAAGGATCAACCCAGCCTGGACGTCCATGTCGTCATCGCCGGAGCTCTCAAACGTTCTGTTCACGGTGAACTCATCTGGGACCTCACAACCGGAAATGCACCTGGCAAGTGTTTTGAGCGTGGACTTGTCGAGATATTCGCCCGCAGAGGGCCAAAATCCTTTTGCCTCCATTTTGGCTGTCACGTTGTCAAGATTTAGGCGTTTTGCATGGAGGTATGAGACGAGAAAGCGGAAATAAAGATACCGCCGGCGTGGGCGATTAGCAGAAAGGAAACGGAGGACACGGCCATCAAGATCCTACTAAACTATTAGTCTGTGCTCTCAACATAGTTGTCAGTAAAGAGAAACTGGCCTTCACTTTAACTTGGTGTCCCAACGCGTAATACACGGGCTCGTCGTTGCGGGACTCGTCTACTACAACACATTTCCACCTTGTGGGCTTGAGACTATGCTTGGGTACGGGGATCACGACGATCGCCCCTTGATCCAGGAGCAATTCGACTTTGCTGTGGAGTGATAGGCCTATATCAAGATCGAGCCCTCATTAGCTAATTTTCCCTTCGACTTCGAGTGGTATTCTTACCATTGCGGGGGTCGGAGAGGACCCCAGATTCAACCCCAAAAAGGTGGGCTACTTCAGGTTCACTCAGGCTCCTGGGGACGATGTGGGTGGTCTTCACGAGCAAGGATGGAAGAAAGTCTCCAAGGACGTGGCACCAGGAGTGCCCTTCCGGACAATGATATTTCAGACCGTAGTACTCCTTGACATCTTTTTTGAATCTCCGCTGGTTGAGGGGACCTTCTCTCTGCTTGGCACAAGCACCTATCAGACGTGGTATGATACTGTGAACATACGCTCTTTCGATAATACCATTGTCTGGGGGCCCGCACAGCCACCTTCGTTTTTCAGTCACCTCCTCTTCCAAGTCCTCTTCGATCAATCTCTTTTCACGCTTGAGAACCAACAGAGTCCTTGTCGTCGAGCGGAAACCCTTCAGAATAGGGTCGAGCTCGGCATCAAATTCGCTCTTGCTCAGTTGCCCGGACGCTATGATCTCGTCAAGTCCTTCTTTTGCACAGCGAATATATGCTTTTTTATCCTCAAGCGCGGCGATCCTTGCCTCAAGAAACTCAGAGACGTTGAACTGCATAGAGTGCAAAAAGGTCGACAAGTGGGATTGTCTACTGATAAAACTTTGTTGATAACCACGCAGGGCCTGACGGCGACCTGCTGGCATCATTGAAGATAGTTGATCCGGGATTGCGAATAGAGGCGTGGCAGACATTTCGAGTGAAGAGGCTCGATGGTGGTTTTGGTCTGAACGAGATTGAGGACCCAAGACGGAAAGACGTGACGGATCTAGTGCTAAAAATATCAAGGACTGAAGACAGAGAAGCTTAAGATAGTAAGGGCAGGGATAAACCTTGGAAGTGGTCGATGATCAGAGTGGCCTTAAAGGGAAGAGATGGTGGAAGAGGAAAGGTGGGAGAGGAAATAGCTCAAGGTAGAAACAAGACCGATGCCTAATTTGGCATCGGCACAGCAAAAGGCAGTCACGAACGGTGAAAACAGTCTCAACCCTGGAAAGAGCCCTGACTTTGGGACCCGGCGAGTAGGTTCCAGGGACTACCACAACAACGTACCAAGGTTTGGAGGCACTTTGACCCTTTTCGTCCATCGCTTTAGCTACTTTGCTCCTGTTGCTCTTGCCCCTTTGACTATCACTTGAATACGGACATTATAAAAGACCCTATAAAGACCCTTTAGAAGTCACCTATATGTACCTACATATATGTCCATGAGATATTCCAAGGTTGTTACGACAACTGACACTAGATATACCACAGTAGAACGTAGATCCTGGAGTCAATAATGATTCAGCGAGCCATTCAACAGTGAGACCAGATCGGAGATGGTATATTTATATATTTACAAGGTCTACGGAAGTTTCCAACACATTTTAAAAACAAAGCCAAAATCAAATCATGTATAAGTGGGTATGGTATGTGCCGAGTCAACATATAGACACCAAAAGATTGTGCGCCTTTTCACTCCTCGGGGTATGTCCAGAATCCAAGAAGTATATAGTATACAGAGCGCAAATTAAATCAAAATCAAAGACAAAGAAAATACGTGAGTGTGATGGGTCCAAAGGTTGAATGAGCAATGGAACACCAGTCTTACTAGAGCGCGAGACCGCTGCCATCGCCGCTCCAGCGGTAGAGGGCTAGCACCTCACGCCTGCGTTGTTGCTGCTCGCCGAAGTCTTCAGGAACACGGCCGCGGACCTGGGCCAGAGCCGAGCGCATCACTTTTCGGAACGTTCGCTGCGACAATATTAGCTTCCGTCAATCCAAGTTTTGAATGTAAGTAAAATCTTACCTGGTATTCAGTGTTCAAAGTCACAACACAAGCCTCGTGGGCTCGTACGATTGTTTCGCAGGCCCGAACAACACTGGAGCTAGCATCTCCTTGCAACTTATCTGCAGTCAAAAGTAGCAAGAAGCTACCTTGCAGAAGGTATATGCCGAAGAAGAACGGCATAAAACTCAGATCAGGGTCGTATTCTAAGATGTCTGAGGCCGCCTCAGCAGAGCTGACTGCATGACCCATGGCGGAGATGAACGAGTCGGAAGAGATCCAGAGATCATTGTCGTCTAGCAGGTTGATTGGGTCCCACTTTCCAGCCAGTAAAATGTGGAGAACATGCATGATGTGGGTGCCATAGGCGACTACCATCTTCGTATGGACGATAGACTCGCTAACATGGGATCCGACCGTGCTACTCGACCGACCAGACGGACTGACGTGGTTGAGGTTGGAGCCTTCCATGGCGGTGTCGGGCTCACCAGCTCCGAGTGCGAGCGAGCTGGTATAGCGAGCCTCAAATTCTTTCAAGCTCTGAGCGTAAACATCGAGTTGTCTGGTGATTTCCATGGCTTGGCTTTCCCATTCGCCACTGTTGCGGAAATGAAGACCGAAGCGTGGATGATTTCGGGCATGCTGCAGATCCACGATCTCACCCAGAATGGACATCAATGGTAAGAAATATCCAAACATGCTATGGCCAGTGCATTCAAAAGAAGGGCCGGCGCGGCGATAGTTGACAGATGAAAAGTCGCCCGCCTGCCATATATCATCGTTCATCGGCTGTAACAAGCTCTCGCACTCTTTGTCCAACAGTGTTAATGGGCGGTTGTAACAAAGTGCCAGATGACGATCTGTTGCATATAAAAGCCACCAGATCCGACGGCGCTCCTCGCGTTCTTCCTCTGTAAGATTCACTGCAGTATTGCCTGGGCCGTGGCCCATTAAGGAAGAAGGTTGTCTCTTGTTGCCATTCACGTCAATGTCCCCGTCGCCATCCATTTCGCCATCTTGACGAGCTGTCGCATTAGGCGGTAATTCACGTCCGAGTTTGAGCTCTCGCGCAAGAGACCAGGCAGCTGTCCACCATCGCATACTTGCAGCCTTGTATTCGCTGGCGGAGACCACAGTCGCCAAGTGAACATACGTAGCAACGTCATCAACCGCACCAGTGGCACTGCTCTGAGCACCCAATTGATCCATCGAGACCCCAAAGCCACCGAGAGCGACCCCATTGATTACCATGTTAGCTGGGTAATTGGGTGATGCTTCTCCAGTGGCAGGTCCATGAATCAATGGCCGGAGTAAACCAATTGTCAACTCCAATAACTTCTGGCAGACTCGGCCTCGGGCTGACGGGGGTGATGTCAAGAATGCAGCCTCGCTTGTTTGCGCAGCGACCCACAACATACTGGCAAGGAGTCCAGGACTACACGAGCGCGGCTTCGTGGGATGTAAGAATGATTGCTTGCGGAAGACATAACCAACCACATACGGCGACGATGGAGAAAGATGCGAGGAGGAAGAGCTGGTAAAGTAGACGTCGAGGAGATCACAGGCGAGAGATTGAGGGATAATAGAGACAATGTGCGGTAGGACAGGTTGCAAAACAGGGTATCTCAATGAAGTGGAGAAAGGAGGCATGCTGAAGGAGGGAAAGTTGGCGGGTGATGGAGACGGCAATGGCAACCAGCTTGGTGACTGCGCTGGAGGGGAGAACCCCATAAAGGAGGCCGTAGGATTGTCGGTCGAATTTCCGATGCGGAACTGATTCATCGAAGTCGGGTTTGCGTCCTGCGGATTCATCAAAGGGTATGCACCGTCGTGGTAACCTGCGCCATAGCCCTGAGATTGGAGCATTGACCCAGGAGATCGAGGATTTCCATTCGCATTTTGCATCATCTGTATGGAGCGCATATCCGGTACGGACATGGACGGTCGGTGGGTTTCATGCATCCCTGCATAATTGTGAAATGGCATGCCAGTCATATTGGAACCCATCTGCTGTTGATGGGGTGCTTGGACGGGGACTTGGTTTTGGCGCATCGCAGTTAAGCCGGCCACCTCCGCGTTATGCGACCGAGATTGTGCGCCTTCGGCCAAAGTGCGCGCGGCGTCGAAGGCAGGGTCGTAATTTTCATTGGATTCGTGCATAGATCGTCCATTCGAGGACTGTCTCTTGGTATGCGCTGTATTTTCGTTGCTACCGATGTCGCTGTCCGTAATGACACTGGCGGCTATGTCTTTTTTGGACGCTTTCCCGCGCTTCTTGCGCTCACGGGCGTACTCACAGCTGAGTCCAAACTCTGTGGATTTGTCAGTTCAACCGATGCGCAAAATGAGAAAATCTATTGAAATGTCCTACCAACGCAATGCGCACAGGGGTTTTGTCCATCACACTTGGTTCGCAATTGGTTGCACTGGTCGCAGGCCCGGCTGATTCTTCGACGGACCGGGGTCGCAGAGGAATTCTTGCGAATCGCAGAGCGGGCCTCTGCAAGTGAATCGCGCGATTCGGGATCCTTAAGACCTGAATTGGAACCAGTTTGTTCGCTATAGAGGAGGTGCTGAGAGTGTTGCGACGACTTGGAGTCGGTGAGAGGGTTGCTGGGATCGGTCGGGGTGTTGGAGGCTGCACCGGCTTCACGAGCTAACTGGAGCTGTTCCAGTGCATATTGTGACCCCTCCGCAAGCGTATCCAGTCCGGGGGTCTGAGATTGTGTCATTCGTTTGGATTGAGACGAAAAAGGAGAGTAAAGATTGGAGGATTGGAGGGAGGTCATCGACATGCTTCTCCGAGGAGGAGGGGATAGGACTACGGCGACATAGAGGGACAGATCAAGAGGATCTATACTCTCTAGTCATCCAACCAGAGATAAAATATGAGAAAGGGCCAAATTGATCCAAAGTTTGTATACCAAGTCACAACAGCATTGCAGAAAGATCAAGTGAGAAACCCCCGGGGGAGGCGACTTTTTTTCCTGGGGCGGGAACCGAGCCAAAAGCTTAGTTTTCGCACGATTTTCCAAGGGCCAAGCAAGAGTTTGCAAGGACCAGTGATATCTTCAATAAATGGGGTAAAAGCGTCGAAAATCGCAACAGGAAATATGAAGATCAGAAGATCTGGGGAAGTCGTCGCATAAAGGCGGGGGAGGGAAAATGGCACGTGGTGTAGCTTCGGAGAGATGGATAGATGGGAGACTAAGTCAGGACTATTCAGGACTATTCACCCTATTCTTCTTCATCCAAGTTAATAATGATAATAATACAATATCTACACTCATCCAGATATTCCCGGGGAACCCCCTTCTGCAGGGTTTCAAAAAAAAAAAAAAAAAAAAAACTGCAGAGACCCCTTTCCCCCCTTCGCTTATATCCCACCTTCCCCTCTTCGAACAACATCCTAGTCAAGTACGACTACTGTATGACTACAAGGCTTGCCCTTGTCAGGGATTGGAGGGTGAGAAATGGAACACCTGGACAACTAGACACTCCAGACCTGAACCCCTCGTCTGGCCACGGTCCCATACCCCGGACTTGGCCCGGAGAAAGGAGGACAAAGCACATTAAGGTACAGGGGGGCTCCGGATATAGTAGTAGTGATGGATACATATGGGCTTATATCGGCAGACCGGGCTGTCTAAGTACCGAATTTCAGCTTGGAATTATTCCAATGCTATTGTGGAGGGTATCATGGGGTTGAACCTGCTCAATCATTGTCTCTTTAGTGTCTCGACCTTGAGTTTGCACACTCTTTTGTACGACATACATCAACAGGAAGCCAAGGATATAGAGCGGTTAGATCCGTCTGGCCACGATCTGGCCTTGGAGTTTTGCCTAAATGCACATTGGGGAAGCTCGTCCGGGTAATTAGTCTATGGTCAGTATAAATTAGGTAATTAAGTAGTAGCTGGTTAGTTAGGGGATGTTACTGCGAACTACGTCGTGCCTGCAGGTTAAATTAGGGTAGGGCCGTGAATGGAATGAAGTCTAATGTCATATTCGTACATGGCTAATATATGCATGAGTGAGTTCTTTTTGGTTCTCCTTCGTTGTCAACTCCAATGCAGTCGCCGTCCAATACTATGCGTAATATACAAATGCAATCAATGCAGCCCAGAAAACGAACCGCACAGGATGAGAAGAAAGAATATATACAGAAAATTATAAATCAGCTAGATGAAACCAGATGTGACGCTTCCACAGCGCCGTGGAGATTGCCAAATGAAGAGGGGAAAAAAAACAAGTTGTGAAGCACACGCATCGACGCCAGCGGAATGCGATGACACCGGGAGGAAGGGAGAGAGAAGAGAGAATCACGAGAAGAAGTACTTGCTGTCGCGGATTCGAGTCAGGTCCCAGTCACCCTTTTTGGGAACTGGGCGGAAAGTAAGGGGCATCCAGAGCCAAGTAGTGTTCTCTCGCTTGCTCTTGTACTTTCGGGGGCCCTGGGTCTGCTGAACTGGTTCAATCTCTTCGGGCTCGTCGATTTGGCCTAAGACCTCATCATTGCTATCGTCGGCCGTACAATCTTGCAGCTCTGGGTTGGAAATTGGCTGCCCGTCAAACATCTCAAGGTCGCCCACCAGGCTCTGGATGGCCGGATCGCTGACGTCCATTGTATCTGACACCGCTGACCGTTCCAGAGCTGAGACATCTTCCGGAACGTGCCCGATTGAGTTGCGGCCCATCGTTTTGAAAGCAGTCAGGTCCTCAGACGTACCGCCCAACTCCTCAAAGATACTGCCAGCCGTCACCATTGCGCGACCCGCGGCCTGATCTTCCGGATCTTCCGATGCGAGGAGCGTTTGGCGTCGGTGTTCGTTAACCAACTCTTGGAGTCTGGTGAGCCGATGTTTGGAACGGTACGCATGGATTTTACGACCAAACTCGGTAGTGCGGGAGACCCTGGCCAGGAAGAGATTCTTACCATACCGCACCTTGAATTCAGCGCCAAGGCGTCCGATAATGTCATCGGAATGCATACGAACAAAGGCATCTCGAAGGATGAGGTTCATCTGGTCGACATCGGCGGCATGAGTCCAGAACGAGTCGTGAACAGCAGAGAAAGTAAGACCCGCTTCATGGCATGCATTGGCAGATAAAATCATATGCGTGGCATCAAGAGAATGGATGAAGTTTGGCGGGAAGGCCTGAAGCTGTTTGCGTTGGGTCACGACGTCGTCGGCGCTGGGATCAACGATACTGATATCCTGCAAGCTAGTATGAACTCGGCGCGACTTGCGCGTGCGATATGGCTGGACGACTGGGAGGCCAAGGGGGGTGGTCCAAATCACAGTCGACCGGAAGGACTTTTCTGGATCGCTCGTTTTCGCCGGGCCGCCTTCCTGGCGTCTTTTCACATTTTGCTTGAAATCCATTGCATTTTGTGTTAGCTCCTCGATTTGTTCCGGTGTCAAGGACTGTGTGATGCGGTGGGCACTGTCGCCTAGCCAATATTGAATCTCATGAGCTCCATTGAACATGGTTCCAAGAGCGCCGAAGATTTGCTGGGAGATATAGTGCGATGCTTGGTTCCTCTGGCGAATATCAAGCTCAGGCATATAGTCGATGAGCTGCCTTCTGACCTGTCTCATAGCTCCCAAAAAGGTCACGCCGTAGACGTTAGTCATAACCGTTTGCTTCACGATCTTTCTGGTAAGTCTGCCATCGAGAAGTTTGGCCAACTCATCGCCTTTAGCCGCGTCCCGCGCAATAGCCTCTTTGACGAAATCGCAAACACCCGTATAGACGTCCGAAGGGCGATCAGAGGGTTCAAGATTGACCTGCTGGGCGCCAACCTTGTCACCACCCAGAGCAGCGTAGTGCTGAAGACCATTGCATGAGCCATCTTGGTGGATTGGAAGATGAGAGATATATTCAGTGGGGTCAGGGAGCTGCAAGGCGTTGCGTAGTTCGCAACACGCTGCCAAAAGCTGCCACGGGTCCTCGGCCTGGAGCCACCATCGTCGTCCATGGAGCCCCGTGTTGGCAGAGTCAATAACCTCGTCCAATTTGTCCATAGTGAATTGCTCTCGTTCAGACATGCTCGCTTTATCAAATCCATACAAGTTTGCGATTTGAATTTTCAGCCAGCGTAAACCAGCTGTCCCAAGTGCTTTTCCCTTCTCAAAGAGCAGCAAACCACGTGCATTGTCGGCTCCCATCTGATTGAGATAAGGAGGAAGAGGGTAAGCTCTCCCGCGGAAGTCCATGTTGTGGGGTAGATAGAAGACCTCTTTCCGGAATGCTCGCGCCACCTCTAGTTGGAAGTTCTGGAAGCACCGAACGGAGTGGAAGCCAGAGCGGATGTTCTCTATTTCACGCATCTTTTGGTGCCACTCTCTCTGGGTTTGATGGTCGGCATCTCGATCTAAGGGTGCTGGCACTGGCAGGACTGGTTCGAGGGGCGCGATTTTCGCCACGGCCCCTCCGTCGTTCCAAGCCTCGAGCATCACATCAAAGACCTGCTGATTGATCCTCCAACCAGTGCCGCCAAGAACATCAAGACCCGCTCGAATCTCCTTGATCCCATCCTCCTGCATGACAGCTTTCAGATAGGCTGGTTGCAAAAGTTCACCAGGAGTAGTGCGCACTAGGTTGGATTCATAGATGGTATATCCGCCTTGTCTCGGTCCGGTCCATGGCTTGGGCTTGCAAACCATAGGAAGGTGGCGGGCCAAGAGCTCAGCCGGTGGCTCTTTGGCAACAACCTTCACAAGCTGGGGGTGTAAATGGACGAGGCCAGCACGTCTTCCAAAGTGAATCTGATAAGCATGTTGAAAGGCCGGCTGAAGGGTGCAGGTTTTCTTATCGGTCGGGGAGTCCTTTGTCCAAACCGGAACTTTTGCGGTTTCGTGCAACATACCCATCAAAACACCACCCACTCTGACTTGTGCGCGGGATCCCCAGACTATGGATTCACCACTTGCACTGACTTTTTCGACGAGCTTTTTCCAGCGCATTCGACCGTCTTTGTCCTTGCGATTGGCAAGAACCGTCTTCAATGCACTGACACGTTTTGGGTCAATTGCTTTGGCTTTCTTGAGATAATCGTCGGCAATAACCTCATCCTGCACTTCCCTTCCAATTACGGAAGCGATGTTGGAGAGCCTGAGTCCCTTGTCCATACCTTCACGACTGAAGCAAGCCATCACAGACATGACGGCAACAGCAGCTAACCGCTCAGCATCGAGAGCTGTCAAGAAAACTCCATATTCACAACGATCCCTTTGCTCAGTACTGAGGACAGGGCGATCAAGTGCGTCCTGAACAAGCTCCAACTCTTTCTTGATTCTAACTACGAGGTCTGTGTGCCACTGGCTCAGAATCGAGCTAATTCTGTTCGAATCGGCAGAGGCTGTCAAGCCAGACTTTTGCTTTTTAGCAGTTTCCAAGCGCCAACGCTCGAGAGCTGAGGAGAGACTGTCGGCCTCAAGTCGTTTTTGCCGCAACTCTGAGAGTAGTACCGTTTTTTCTTCTTCGGTACCCTCGAAGTCCTTGGGTAAATGCACTTCAGCATTACCCGAGAAGAGTGACAAGGACTCTCTCAATGATTTCAACCCAGATCCTTGCAGATCAGCAGCGTGCACTGCAGGGACATCATCAGTGGCAGGGGCCGTCGTTTCGGTTGATTCAGGGAACTCCATGTACTTGGAGACCAAGTTTAACGAGTCGGAGGAGCAGATCTAGATTTGGAGGATCAGTATAAAGCTGGCATAGAAATTATAAAGACAAGCTCACCTTAGACAGCTCGCCGACATCAGAGTCTTCGAGAATCTCAATTCCGACAAGCTCTTCCTCTACGTGCGCGATTTGGGCAAGTTCCCAGTATCGACGCACAGTTCTATCGCGTTTCGCACCGTGAAGCATGCGCAGCGACATTCGAATCATGATCGCGAAAGTGATCGCATCTGGTGTGACACCACCAGCAGGCATGTCCACTTCGACCCATTTTTGCAACGGCAGAACCATACTGTGGTCGCGATGCAAGATCATGTGGGCCACCATAGTTTTCAGGTAGCGATTATGCATAGTAAGATATTCCTGCGAGCCAGGCGGGTGGTAATGGCCAAGGCGATTGATCAAGGAAGCGGCGCGCTCGAAATGGCCAACCTTTAACGAGACCTCCAGGTTGGCCCTCATCTCTCTCTCATCGCCGCCGATACCGTGCCTCCTGCGGAAAATTTTTGATTGTGACAATGGTGTCGTGTCAAGCACGACTAGGGATGATGCGTCGAAGCTTTCGAAAGGCATGTACATGAAGGAGTCGGATAGTTCCGGAGAATGATCGTCGAAATCGATGCTGGAGTGCTCGGCGGCCGTAGCAAGATGACGCTCTGATCGAGGAGACAACTTATGCGAACGATCGTGAATCGAATTGTTTGACACACTCAGAAGCGGAGTTCGGTTGCTAGAACATGAATGAAAGCGTGCTATCGACCGATGAACCGTTGGTCGGAAAGCCTGGGCCTTCCGCAAGTGAAGTAAACCATTTTTTTGACGAGCCACGCGCGATAACATGGTGCATCAATATGGGTTTCTCGGGATTTGAGAGTCGAGGACCGAAGGCTTAAGGCGAGGAAGAGAAGATAGCCGTGAGAGCGAAGATATATTAAGGGTTAATTATGAGGAAGTCGCAGGCATTCGATGAGGATGGACAATGTCCAGAAAACAGAAGACGGCGATAATGGAAGTAGAATGGAATCAAGCGACTTATCCGTTATGGGAACCGGATGTTGATCGCGTTGATACGCTGTCCTACAACCCTCGACCGAACTGAAAAAGAAAGAAAGAAGAAAGACGGAAGGCAAAAAGAATGTCTCTCGAGAGAAAGGGGATTAGTTGACCTGTCGAGATAAAACAGAGATGGCAGAAAAAACGAGCAAGGCACGTGACCTTATCCAACTCCTAATCGTGATTGGCGGAGAGCACTATGGGTGGCAAACCTGAAGACGCGGATGCGTTCACATAGCAATTCCTGACTACTTGACGCGTTTCAGTGCTCTAAACTAGAAAAGTTTAGAAATACATGCATAAAAGAGCGTGAAGTAAATCAGTTGTGCACTTTGGATGACTTCAGAGCCATGACCAATCTGCCGCTCAATGTTTCGCTAAGAATTGATTGTTTGATATGGTACAATGTGCTCGCTAGTTACTGGTTTGACTGACCCTCTCGTTGCCTTCGGCGATTTTCCTTCATGGCCCAGCCAGTCAGGTCGGGACGAGCCGGATCAATCCTGGGGGCGCTCATCTTATCAAGGTAGTCTTCGGCCTCGATGTTTGATGATAGAGGCTCGAGTTTCTCGGTGTCCTTGTGAATCATGTAGCTTTCATATGTGACCCAAGATTCCTCAGTCTGAGAACGATATTTGAGGTCAGTAAGAAGTACATGTGAAAGTCAACGACAAAGCTTGGTGGGAGAAGTCACGTACCTCGGCGTCAACCCAATTATATGTTTTCCATTTCTCATCCTGCATTTGCTTAAGGAGATCCAGATTGCTGGCATTCGTGGCTGCTTCACTATCCTCAGCGGCCTTGACCTTAATATCAATTGCACGGGCTTCGGTCTCGGTAGAACGGTCATCGTCATCCTTTTTACCACGGCCACCTTTCCCTTTTGGTAATTCGTCCAAAGCATCCAAGTGGTGAAGTTGAGGGTGGAATTGGACAACTGATGTGACAGGCGAGAGGTGCAAGTTCTCTAATGATCGAGACGTTAGCTTTTGCCGGAGGAAAGAATAACTGTTTTGCAGATGCGATTGAGTGGGATCAACGTACTATCCGTAAAGGTGCCCAGCATGTAGACTGGATCACCTTCCTCAGCAGGCTTGATCCGGCCTCCAAGTGACTGCACTCGCAACAATGATGCCGAATCCACGGCTCTCTTGTTATCCATTATTTCGACGTCCCCATTCGCGTCCATCTTGACTCTCCCCCCTGCAGCAGTGCCACTTCCAGCGGTGAAGCCACCTGCCATACCAAAGGCGCCCCCATCGCGAGCAGAGCGACTCTTCTGTACCGCTTCCCCGTAGCGCACGCCCTTGTTCACATCGTAGTTTTCACGGGTGCTGATGGGGACTTCAACTTCAACAAGACCGGTTCGATGTTTCATTCGAAGTTGCACCGGTCGTTGGTTATGCTGGTCATTATAGGGACGGTCATGCTCTCGATCGACGTATTGAAAAACAAAGCGATTGATATCGGAATCAGTGAGGAGGACATCGTAGGAGGCCACGACAGGGTCGTCATCCGAATGTGTCATGGTGAAGTAATGAGATATTGGTTAGGCGGAAGACTCAGCGACTTGAATATGGAAGAAATTTTAGCGAAGAAAAGATAGGGAAGCCCAAATGAATTTGGAATGATTCTTGGAGATAGATTGATTGACAACTTTTTTTTATCGAAATTCATCGGCGGGGGATGCGGCAGAAAGAAAGCTCTCAGTTCACCGCCCGCGGGCCCACCGCTTTACAGAAGGGTCCTCCAATCTCCCGGTCTCCTTATATTCTTCCTTTTGAGGACCACTGGGCTGTGCTTGGTGATTCTCACGAAAAGCACTGAAGTCGTAGGTAGGAGGACTGCACTATTTCCAACATCCCTGTTGTGTACGATACGAAACCGTTGATGGGTTTCTTAGCAGCTGCTATATATTACAGACGGAAGCCCAATCTGCGATATCCATGGAATAGATACGCTTAAAAGGTAGGGCCGACTTCAATATATGGATGCACCTTCGATCTTCAAATCATTTCTTTGGGTATCAAGGACGATCTCCCTAAACAAGTTCACTACCTAAACTTATATCCCGTCGTCTGGTGAACATGTAGCATGTCTTGCCTTATTCTAAAGCCGCAACGCTCGCAGCTTAGCGATGACAAAACGGCCCGTATGTCTACTGATCGGCCTGTGACATTTTCCACTTTCGTGGGCAAGACCTTATACTTTATAAATTTACTTTTGCCTCCTTCCAACCAGCGGAATATCTCCCAGAAGCATGAAATATTTATTTGGAGTTACTTGAGTCAATCCTAGATCCTCATGGATCCATCATCAGACCAGCCTCAAAGCACAAGCACCAGCCTTGTAAACATTTCCAAATCCCATAAGCCAACTAAACAAACACAGGAACACGGTAACCAACGAGAGAACAGAGGATTCTTCTGACTGTCTCGTTCTCCCCCTCCGTACGCGTTCCTCAACATCAGCCAGCACCAGCACCGAGGGTAATGGCAGCATGACAGGCCAATATGAAACTAAACCAGCCATCTATAAACCGTGAGCCGAGCACAGCAACCTGAGCCAAGCCCAGGAAATTGTATATCTCTACAAACCTGAGCGTTGCTCCTCCCTCGTATCCGGAAACTCATCGATCTCAGTCCCGGTCTCGTCCTCGGGAGACGCCGTTTGGTACGGGTATCTGCATGAGCAATTCAGATCAGTTACCCCGCGCGATAACACTGGGCACATAGTATAGATATGGGTAGCTTGTGTATGTACATACCTGTCCCTGCCCCAGAAGTAAAACCAAGCAATGAAGCCCACGGCAGTAATACCAAAAAGAATGGTGATGGCCACGGCCGAAAGTAGCCATTTGTCCTGGGACTCGCAAGAGAAGTTGGTCAGCTTGAGGGGGGTATCTTGCGGCTCGGGTGGTGTTGTCTCGGTACAGGTGCGGCTCGACGTCCAGTTCACGGCGCACTGGTACCCGAAGCGAGCTGCGTCGCGTATGATGTTTGGAATGGGCACCATGTTCGGCCGCGACTGTTTGTGCTCGAGTGCGCGACCGCGAGGTGGGTATGCTCCTCTTTGGAATACCTAGTGATGGTGTGTTTCTGATGTTTTGACTCGTCAGAACCTTGAAACAGGAGCACTGAAGTGAAGATCGAGAGTGGTTGATGCTTTTGTCTGAGACTCGATGGTGACCGGTTTAAGCTGGATATGATATCAAGTACTTGGGCTTTGTTGCAGCTTGTAATATGCGATGAGCGAGTAAGTCTTGAGTTGGGGACTTGAGAGCAAAAAAAATGAAATGAAGTAGGAGAGATGGCAAATGGGGTTGTTATCTCTGAAGAAGATGGAGATGGAGACTGCCTGGTCACTGGAAGAGGGAGCAAACAAACACCAACATCCTAATTAGGGAAGCATCTTAAGAGATGTGCTTAAGTGGAACGTTCCTTCATTATGCAGGTCGAATGACCAAACAAACACTATAGAGGGCAGTCCCAGAAATAGACGCCCTGAACTGATAGAAGTGGCCATCAAACCTACCCCTATAGAGAGACCCAGGTATTAAACATGGTTATGTAGCTTATACCTACATGTAACCCAAGAGTCAAAGTCCACTGGGTCAAAGTCCACTCTAATATATTGTTACAGGACAAATTGCATTCAAACATTACTGTCGAGTAGCAACACTAGACAAAGAAGTATCAGACACCACAGGGTATATATAACGAGAGCATCATTGCTCATGTGCCACACTAGGAATCTGCCTAATAGCACCCTCCGATGTCGATTTCGCCTGTACACTTGCCAAGAACATCCCAGCCTTAACAGCGCACTGCTCAGCCTCCTTCCGAAACCCCAAAAGCCAAGCAACCATAAGTATATCATGCGGCATAAGATCCTGCACAAAATACTCGACTCGGTCCTCGTTCTGCTGCATCTTACTGAAATGCCTCGTCATCCGATCATGTTCCTGACACATCACTTCCTTACCACCGGAAACAATCAAAAGTGGCGACGGCAGAACGAAGGGATACCAGATCGGCGCAAGATACGGCCCGTAATCGCTAGTGATCTCTAGATTACCAATGAGGTGCTTCGCGCCCCACGCAGGGAACGAGGGCGGGATATAGTCTATCAGCGCATTGGGTATGTTTTCCCAGAGGTGGTTGTTGAGCGCGCCCGGGACGTCACACCAGGGCGAGAAGATCCAGCTGCATTTAGGAGGTGGAAGAGCCTCTTCGTCGTCGTAGTCGCTGATGTAGCGGAGAAGTGCGAGGGCGAGGTGGCCACCTGCGCTGTCGCCACTGAGTACGATCCGCGAAGCTGGGATGTGCAGTGTATGGAGCAGGTATGAGTATGCGGCTATGGCGTCTTGGAGCTGGGCTGGGAAGCGGCCGTTGGGGTTGCACGCGAGGCGGTACTGAAGGCTGAAGACATGGCTCGAGAAGGTGTGTCTCAGCAGGTTCTTGGAGAGGAACTCGCAGAATTCCGTGCGGCCATCGCCGAGGATGTAGGAGCCACCGTGCAAGTGGAGGATGACGTGCTTGTCTTCTTCAGTGGTCGTATTATATTGGTAGAGTGATGGAAACCAGGTACCTCCCACGGTCACTGGTTGGATCTCGTCGTCTATTGTGATGCCAGCGTATAGCTCTGATGCTGCGGGCTCTATCGCGACGAAACGGTCTTTATCTAACCCGGGTTTAAGTGAGAGAGGTGGTCTTGTGCGGAAGAACACAAAGATCTGTAGAAAGACTCTGATCAGCGTGTTTGCCAGTGCTTGTCGATACGACCATTCTCGCACTTGACGAAACCGAGGGTGCAGATAGAGCAATGGCGCGAAGGGCGCTAATAAAACTGAGGTGATGATCATCTTCACCTAGATTGAAGATTCTCTCACAACAAGATGAAGGCAATGAACGCAAGTCAGACTGCAAGAAAATGACCTCGTCACTCCAATTATGGGAAGTGATGAGGCCAAAGTAGTGGTGAGTTGTGATGCAAACGCTGCGTCACCTTCGCCCTTGTTATCATTCCACGGTTGGGCTCCTATGTGGAGTTTCACTTTGCCAATGATGGCGATGTTTACGATTGTTCAGAGAAATATTGACAGGAAGATATCAGCAGAATATGTACGCACAAGCAACAAGCTTGGACCATGGATGTATGTCCTTGAATCACATAGATGAAGAAGATATAGAAAGAGAAACGTGGATTCTATCAGTGTTTTTGCAGAGTGGAATCATACAATCGCCAAGACATCAATGCATTGCGACGTGAGATATAGAAAACAAGAATATTCAAGGAATTAAAAAATCAAAATAACAAAAGCAGGTTTTAGTATCCGTGAGAGTCATAAAACATCGGAGATTGGATGTGCAGCTGCTAGATTCAGCCGCTACTCTTCCTCTTCCTCGTCTTCGGCAACCTGTAGTATATTGTTAGAATCAATGTTGTGGACATCATGGAGAAGAGATATCACTTACGCCATCGTGGAAGTTCTTTCCATCAGTGGTGGCCTTGATGACACCGGCGCGGATACACCAATCACCGAAACGCTCAGGGGTCTCGCCGTCGGTATCACGCTCAAGAGAGTAGCGCTTGAGAAGGCCCTTCATGATGTCGAGGATCTCGTCCTCCTTGATGGAAGAGCGGTAGCGCTTGTTCAAGCGCTGGCCGTGGTAACCACCGCCAAGGTACATGTTGTAAGCACCGTAAGCCTTTCCGACGAAGGCAACCTCGGCGAGCCAGGGACGGGCACAACCGTTGGGGCAACCAGTCATACGCATGACAATGCTGTCACGGCCAAGACCACACTCCTCAAGAGTATCCTCGAGCTTGGAGATCAGGACAGGGAGGTAACGCTCAGACTCTGCCATGGCCAGACCGCAAGTAGGGAAGGCAACACAAGCAGAAGAAGACAGACGCAAGCCAGAGAAAGCAGTGTTGTCGAGCTTGTACTTGGCCATGTGCTCCTTGATGGCAGGGAGGTCCTCGTCAGCAATGCGAGAGAGCATCAAGTGCTGGTTACCAGTGAGACGGAACTCGCCCTTGCCTATCTCAGCAAGCTCGCGAAGACCAGTGCGCATCTTGAAATCGGCGGTATCTTCGATACGGCCGTTTTCAATGAAGAAGGTGAAGTGGTTAAGACCTGTGTCATCCTTCAGCCAGCCGAAGGTGTCGACGTTGGACTTGAACTCGAAGGGACGGGGCTCGCCGAACTTGAGGCCATCGGGAAGGAGCTTCTCGACCTCGCCCCGGAAGACGTCGACGCCCATGTCGTCGATGGTGTACTTCATACGGGCGTGCTTTCGGTTCTTGCGGTCACCGTTGTCACGCTGCACGAGCATGATCTTCTCGCAAGCAATGTGGACCTTGTCGGCAGGAATGTATCCGAACATGCGACCCATCTGGGGGTAGGTCTTGGTGTTGTTGTGAGTTGTACCCATACCACCACCAGCCAGGACGTTGAAGCCCTCGAGGTGGCCATCAGCACCCTTAATGGCAATCAAACCAATATCGTGAGCGTAAACATCGGTATCATTGCGAGGAGGGATGGCAATTGTGACCTTGAACTTTCTGGGGAGGTAAGTAGGACCGTAGATGGGCTCATGGTCAACGATAGCATCTCCAGCAACCTGGACCTTCTTGTCGTTGTCATCCTTCAGCCAGATCTCGTGATAGGCCGAGGTAGAGGGCAACAAGTGTTGGCTGATCTTGGTAGAGATGGCCCAGGTCTCACGGTGGAAGGAAGAGAGCTCGGGGAGAGAGCTGCACATGACGTTACGGTTCACATCACCGCAGGCAGCGAGGGTATCCATCATGGCGTTGTTGATGGCACGCATAGCACCACGAAGGTTACGCTTGATCACACCGTGGAACTGGAAGGTCTGTCTGGTGGTGAGCTTCATGGTCTCATTACCGTGTGAGCTACTGATGGCGTCCATCTGCAGCCACTGTTTGGGAGTGGCAACACCACCGGGGAGACGGCAGCGAATCATGAAGCTGTAAGCAGGCTCAAGACCTTGAGCCTTCCGCTCATCACGGAGATCACGGTCATCTTGCATGTATGTACCGTGGAACTTAGTCAGCTGCTGATCACTAGCGGGGATAGAGCCGGTGCTCTCATCCAGAAGAGCCTCAGCAATAGTGCCGCGAAGGAAGTTGGAGCCAACCTTGATGTCCTCGTTGGTGATCGGGGCAGGCTCCTCAGGCAGACCTTCAACGTTGTCGACGCCCAGGGACTTCCACAGACGGGGCTCCCACTCGGAGTATCCGGTCTGGTAGGCATCGGGGTCTTGGTCGTCACCGAGACCAATGTCAGTCAGCTTGCGACCACCCAAGAACGCAACACGATCATCAAGATCCTTGCCAGGCTTGTTGTAGTAGATCTTGTCCTCCTTGCGGGGCCAGTAGTGGCTATCGCCAAGACCGAAAACGGAGTAGTTGATAGTGGACAGATCCAGATCGCCAGTGTTCTTGACGTGCTCCCAGAGGGCGCGGCCGTTCACAGGGAATTCACCCTGGCCTGCAGTACTGGTGATGAACACAACGTTCTCCTCGGTAGGCAAGTCCTCAAGAGGGAACTCATCCATAGCGATCACCATGGTCTTCAGGCCTCTGGCGCGACCACGGTTGCCGAGACGCTTGGCAAGGTTCTGAGCATTACCACCGTCGGACGCGAAGAGAATAGTCAGAGGAGCACCGAACAGACCATCCAAGAGCTTCTCATAGGAGTCCTTGGCATTTCTCTTCTGAAGAGCACGGACCTCAGTACCGTAAGATTCAGAGAGGACAGGGGCGTACTTGGGGTGACGGTTCATGAGCTGGCTGAGCTGGTTATCGCGGCGAAGGAACTCCTCGAGATCACGCTTGATGCGCTCGGAGTCAAGGGCAAACTTGGGCTCGCCCTTTTCTTCGTTATCGGGGTTCCAGCGGTACAGGGGCCAGTAGCCAAGATCGATGGCCTTCTTGGTCTCCTGCAGTACTGTAAGAGCCGAGTCATTCTCCTGGTTGTAAGGGAGGTAGGCAACAACGACCGAGGGACCCTTGAACTGTTGGGCCTCGGACATAGCCTGGAGAACCTGGGTGTACGAGCTGTACACAGCAACGGAGGCAACGTATGCGTTGCCCCGGTTCATAGCGTAGAGACCAATATCCTTCTTGCGGCGAGTGGCGTCAGCAGCAGCGCGCTCAGAGAAGGGCTGAGAGTCGATGATGAGCATGTTCACGTTCGCACCGGATGCGAGGACGTGGTGGACACCGGAGTTGCCGAAATCGTAGGCCCAGGCATCGGAGCCAATCAGCCATTCGGACTCCTCGTAGAAGAACTTCTTAGACTGGAGGAGTTGGCGGGAGAGTGAGGAGTCATCGTTGGAGAGGTGGGAAATGACCTCAGGGGCGAGCTTGTTAGCCTTGGAGGCTTCCTTCACATTCAGAGCCCAGCGGGACAACCAAGTCTTAGGGGCGTCCGTGGCGAAGGCGTTGGACTTGGAGGCTTCCTCGACCTCCCGAATGAAGCGCTGGCGGTGCTCCTGGCGAGCCAGCAACGAACCGAATCCATACTCAGGGCTTGCGGCAATAGTGCTAGAAACACCAGCGTTCTCGGCTCCAAGCTGGTTAGCGATGTGGAGCTGTTCGCCGAAGAGCTGGTTCAGAATCTTCAAGTAGGCATTCTCAATGCGGGGCTGCTCAAGGGTGTGTTGAACAGTGGGGACATGAGAGCTTCCAATCTCCAGACCCTGGATGGGAGAAGCAGAGGCCAGGTTCTGTAGAACACCACGGAGAGCCTGACCAGCGGTAGAGGGCTCAATGAATCCAAGACGGTAGCCGACAATTTGAGGAGCCTGAGTGCGAGCGCCTGAGGGAGTCAGGCTGGAGAGCAGATCCATGAAAGAGGGACCCCATCGGGTGGTCTTGCGGACCTGCTCTAGAACAGCGATCTTCTCAATGGAGCTAGGAATAGAGTTGGAGATCTGTCCACCAACCCAAGGGCGATACAAACGAGCAGTAATCAAACCAATGTTCTCCAACTCCGGGTTGGCACCGGCATTGGCGAGAGCATCCACGAAGACACCGGTGGAGCCAAAAACGAAGATGGCAGACTTAGCATCAGCAACACCAGTGTATTCAATCGCATTGTATCGGCGACCGACTTCTTCGAACAGAGTGTTCCAAATCTGCGATGTCCATGCAAAGATATCACCCGCGTTGACGGGCCGGACGATAGCGCTGTCCACGGTTGTGGCAGTTGAGCTGGGGGCCTCACTGCCAGCGCTGCTGTCTCTCCGTGAGGAGCCAACTGATGAGTTGTCAAGGCTAGCGTTGAAAGGGGTCTGAGGTTGAGAGGGAGCAGTCAAGTTCACTTGCTCTTGTTGGCCGGAGGGTGCAGTACCAACAGCCTCTTCCGTGACAGTGGCCACACGACCGGAGTCGGCATAGAGTCTCTGGGCTTCAGCGGAAGTGGCAGCATTGCCACCAATGCTGAGGACCTTCTTCATAACCTCGACATCCTCCTCGGCAATGGAGGGATCCTTGGCGGAGTTGGCGGGGTCGAAGAAGTGAATGACACCCTTTCCGGACTTGCGAGCAAGCGCATGAGCAGTGATAGCAATATCCTGAGCCTCTTGCACAGTTTCTGAGTGAAGGAATGTGAAGCCGGACTGGCGAATGGAGCTGATCACGGAGTAGTCGGGGAATGGAGAGGGCTCCAGCGCAACGTGAACAACCACGGGGCTGTTGGCGAGACGGTAGAGGTGAGGAACCGCGGTAATCAGGACAGAAGCGCTGGTAACAACGGAAACAGTCTCGCCATTTTGAAGAGGAGTGAATGCGGAAAGGAGGGGGTCTTCATTGTAGCGCACAGCTTGGACCTGGCCATTTAGTTAGTTGCGCTCCGATCTCGCAACGACACATTCCGACTTACCACAGGGGATTTTGAAAGAAGGTTGCTCTTCTTGCTGGCCTTGAGGGCCTTGAGCGACTTGGAGAACAATGAGTCATCCTTCAGCGAAGGCTGCACGGACAGGACAGTATCACTAGTAAGGTAGGCGATTCTTGCCACTATACAATTGCACCATGGTCAGCGATTGCGCTCCATTTCGAAGAATAGGACTGGGAATCGATGACTTACCCGCTTCAGCAGCGGTCGAGATATTTGCCATCTTGGCTATGCTTGGTTGTCAAGCTCACAGCACAAGTGGGATGGTATGATGGATGGATCGTGATGGGTTCTTATCAGATGTATGCAGCGATCTCCCACTCGCAGCACGGATCCGAACAGAAATTACGAGGAGAGGAGACGATAAGAAGATGATGTCTCTCAGCTCTCTTTGAATCTTCTTCAAGAAAAAATTGAGCCAACGGTTTTTTTTTCCCTCGCTCGCTCAATTCTCCGTCGTCGGGGGGTTAGATCAGCAGTCCGTTGATTGGCTCACTGATTGGTCTTCGATCACGACATCAATGCAAACTCCCGCCGAAGGTAATGCAAACTTGCCCTTTTGGGACCAGTGCGGGGGTCCCGTGATCACGCTGAGCACGTCACCGCCCACCGGGGTTTGACTGTGCGAGGTTTAACATCTTTAAGACAACTTCATTACTAAGATCTATGAAGTGGTCAGATACCTAGGTATTGTGTCATATAACAACTTGTATAGTTGTTAGGGCGTTCGATTGACCCCGGTTCTTGGGTGTCCTGTAGCCAACGCCCTAGATATCGCGAGATTGCTTGTCATATTCTTCTAGCCTACCAATAACACCACAGCAATTACCCATGCTCAGCAATCGTATTTTCTTCGGTGTTTTCGCCTTTCCGGTCTGGCTTAAGGTTTGGTGGCCAAGGGTTTAGAGGGGATTCCTCCCAGGACAGTACTACCGGTCAAATCCCGAGAGGCGAGGCTTCACCGATCTCGCCCCAGTCTACGTTGTTCATGACTCTAATACAGCCCCACTTATTGTATATGTATTCGGCCGAGTGGTGTGTGAATCTCCTGGGGATGTAGCCCGTCAAGATGACAAATGTGCTCGTTCGATCAAGAGCCCATAGCCTTTCGAGGCCGGTACTAGTTGGAAGGGTTGACAAAATGGCCAGGTTCCAATGTTACTGACAAACACATTGCTAGATCGTCGAGAGCAGATTATACCAATAATATGTGAGGTGTATCAAAAGCAACTGTGTACAATAACAAGACATGAAACCCTTGGCGGGAAAGATACAGGACCCCCATATTAGAAAAGCAATGTACATATGTCCCGACGCCAAACCCGTGTTAGCTCGATGAACATGAGCGTGGCCGTCAGCCAACACTTGTTTTGAGTCAAAGCGCCCCATATCCCATGGTGATGAGATCAAACGCCTTTCCAGGGCCAGATAAGTGGGCCAAATATCAAATGATTAGACGGTATTGATTCATCGTGAAATTCCTGGACCCGTCCCAAATTCATATATGCAGATTTTGTCGTAAATTTCGAGCAAGAGAAGCTCGGGCTTCGTGATGGTAGGGGTATCGAGGGAAGACGGAAATCGGTTATCCGGAGAAGAGATGTCATGAAAATATAGGACAGACACAAGAGGCAAGATGTATTTATGTCCCTTGACTCCCTCTCACTAGATACACAGTCGAATCGCTAGATCCATTGCATATAGCCGGGATGGAGATTGGAGTTGAACACGTTTCGGTCTGGTTGAGAGCGAGCGTTGTACATTTATGCAACCAAGATTGTGTAGTTGCCGCTAGGAAAGCGCACGTTTATCGCGGCGCGTTCCAATCTTGCATTTTGACATTCATGCCGCCAGGACCGTGCTCGGGAATCGGCTGCTGGAGCACAGTGGAGCGAACAATAGAGGGCGATGGTTGTGGAGGACCCGTTCCAGAGCGACGTCTCCTCTCTCTTTCGAGAGCTCCGGGCAACTCTGTGTTACCCGAACGGTTGCGGAACTTGTTATGGTCGATACCGCTAAGCCAATTGCCGTCCTCTTCTTCACCCAGCCAATAGCTGTGACCGATGCTGATCATGATGCGACCTAGCTTGCCTAGCCATCCCTGGCCGTCAGGGCTATAGGGGGAGAAGGGCTCTCGGTCAATATCGGCAACACTGGCGACCGATACGTTGCGGCTGTGGGTCGGGAGTTGAGTGTGTCGGGGAATCGCAACCCAGAGGCGAAGGGCCTGGCGCGCAAAAGCGAGCATCACCAAAACAAAGTAAACGCGGATCACCCACAGAAGACATATGAAGATGATGCTCTGGAGGCTCTCGGGCTGCAGAACGACATTGCTGAAATCGTCGGCGGTGCGCGGGGGGTGGGCAATAAAGTTGTTGCCCTCTTTGGTGTTTTGAATTTCGACATATGCCGCATCGTACTTGGGGCTGGTAAATCCTGCGGTCTGGGCGATCGTCTCGCCCCCTGGACCTGCGGCTTTGCCACTGTCGTAATGTTGCGATACCACCAAGAACCAGGTCACACCGAAGGCGGCAGTGTATGCGGCGTTGATCAAGCTGTCGAATACATAGAGATAGGCGAGGGCGAGACATTGTAGAGGCGATTGTTTGCGAATGTGAGGGAATAGGATGGCGGTCAGTCCGAGGGCAACAAGAGACCAAAGGTACATCGACAGTTGGACGGGCGATAGGTGGTAGCCGGTCAAGAGGGCCAAGAGGCCGTAAAGTCCACTGATTTTATTCAGTAGCAGTGAAAGGGTGATCAAAGAAGCACCAGTCTCTAAGCTCATCACATAGAGAAAGGACTGAAGTCACAAGATTAGTTAGCTTTAGGCAACAGATGGGACAAAACCTCGACTCACCTCTGGCCGCGGAATGCGGAGAAAACGGGAAGCGAGTCCCATGAGTGTGGTTGAGGGCCTCTGGCCAAGAATGTGCGTTATCAAGATGGAAATAGCGATGGAAATGTGGTTGGGTATATATACGGGCAAAGCAAGGGAAGAGGGAAAAGGCTGGGTGTATGGCGCCGCAGATGGGCCAGGGGCGCCATTTCCCGGGCGATCCGCCCGAAGATCAATTGCCCGATTTTGTTCTCGGTTGCATTATTCTTTGACTTATTCCGGTTGAATGAGATCATGTTGGCTTCATTATTCTGGATTTTTTGAGTAGAAGCTGGATTTTGAGTGTTTCTTTGTGGTCTAGTCAATCAAGACTCAGATAAAGGTTAGGATAATATAGCCACTTCGCCAAAAAATATCGTCTTCATGGCTTGGCCCCTTGCTTGACTGTCATTTTATGAATTTTATGAAATATGGATGCCTGAACCCCTAGTATTTCTGCCTTACTGCCCAACTGCCAAGGCAGAAACATTGCAACCTCCGAGCTTAACTATTCTGAGTCGGCTATATACAATGCACTCTTTGGTATACATGTCTTGACTATAACCATATGGATTTGTACAATTATCTATATGGTACGAAAATCTAAACCCCTTTTGTACTCTCACATACATGTAGTTATGAATCCGTAGACAATTTGTATACCTCGGGAACTTACTAGAGCCCACCTCGGAAGAGGGGGGGGGGAAAGCAAGTAAACAACCAACGTCCACTGCCCGCTTTTGCCCCGCATATATTTAGAGGAAGATCTGGAGTAGACGTCGAGTCACTTCATCACTCTGTCATATATCCTGTCTCATCAAAAGAGTACTCACAATGACTGTCATATCAAACCAAGAAACCAGAACCGATCGATTGGTCAAATGGGCCGCCGAACTGAAGTACAGTGATATTCCGGACGATGTGATCCAACGCACCAAGGATTTCTTCCTGGATACACTGGGATGTGCTATCGCCGGTCGTAGCCACCCAGCGGTTTCCGCAATGGTGCGCTTCGCAGCTCAAATGGGCCCATCTGATGGAAAGAGCGAATTGATTGACGGCTCTCAAAATGTCACGACTAGCCCGGCATTTGCTAGTCTGATCAATGCTGCGGCATCCCATGTTGTTGAACAGGACGATCTTCACATGCGAAGCATCATGCATCCAGTGAGTCTCAGGTATTGTCCCATTGTACGACCATGCTGATTTTGCTATAGGCAACTGTTATTTTCCCGGCTGCTCTTGCAGTTTCCCAAGATATTGGGGCGAGTGGCGAAGATTTTATCACTGCTTGCGTGGTTGGCTACGAGGTCGGTTGCCGTGTTGGAGAGTACCTAGGGAAAAGCCACTACGAGGTAAGTTTCGACTTTGATTTGTTTTTGCATTGGAAAATGCTGGGCAATCATCATAAGTATATATTGCTGTTTCTCGGTGACTAACAAGGACTAATATAGAAATTCCATACCACCGCAACTGGAGGAGTCATTGGAGTTGCTGCAGCCGTAGCTCATCTTCTGAAGCTAGATGCAACCCAGACATCATCAGCAGTCGGAACAGCCGGTACCCAAGCCGCAGGTCTTTGGCAATTCCTGATGGATGCAACCCACTCAAAACAAGTGCACACCGCAAAAGCCTGTTTCGACGGTATCTTCGCTGCCTATTCTGCTCGCGACGGTCTCCTAGGCCCACGGGATATCCTGGAAGGACCGCGAGCAATGGGTGCTGCGCTAGTTCCGGGTGAATTACACCCAGAGGCAATCGACCAGAACTTGGGTAAAGACTTTGCCGTTATTAATTCGAGCTTCAAATGGCACGCATCTTGTCGACACACTCATCCCAGTGTGGACGCACTGCTGAACCTGATGTCGAAGAACCAGGTCACGTTCGACGATATTGACTCTATCCTTGTTCCCACGTACCAGGCTGCGATTAATGTGCTGAGCTTGAGTGGAAATGGCGACACAGTTCACCAGAGCAAGTTCTCGATGGGCTTTGTACTTGCCATCGCGGCGAAGAAGGGTCATGCTATGATTACCGATTTTACTGAAGCTGATCTCACGGATGCCTCTCTGCGTAATTTCCAGAGTCGAGTGACGATGGAGTACAATGCAGAGATCGATTCTAAATTCCCAGAACAGTGGCAAGGGACTGTTATCGTTACTTGCAAGTCTGGGAAGACTTTCACGGAATCAACCACATTTGCAAAGGGAGATCCGGAGCTTCCCTTGACAAGGTATGCTTTTCTATATCCCTGCATGATGAGCCAAATATGTTCTGACATAAAATCTAGGTCTGAAATTGAGGCGAAAACGCATGCGCTTGCCAGATATGGAGGAATCACGGATACCAATAAGGTTGACTCTATAATCCAGAGAGCATGGAATCTGGAGAATGAGGCGGATGTTAAGGGTTTCGTTTTCTGAGACAGTGTATATAAGATGTTGTGACCTCATTTGAGATGTCACCGAAATATATATTTGTGACCTCGGGATACCTAGAAGGGAAAGTAGCCTTCCAAGGTTCATTACAAGAAATACAAACTACAACGCTTGATGACTTTTGACTGCGAGTAATAGCTGTAATAGTATTGAGTTCATGTTTCATTGGAGCCGGCTATACCGTGCGTTGCCCAGACGGGGAATGCAATATTGTACAGCTTCATCAATTAAAGCATATCAGGCATATCGGACATGTTACCTCATGCTGTCGCAGTTATAACATAAGACTTCATAAGAAGGAGTCAAGCAAAGTAGCTTCAACCGCCACAGAAAACGTATGATGCAGGTTGAAAGGAAAGTAAAACACCTTGTCTCCTCCCAAAAGCTTGAAAAAAATATTTGACACGACCGCATCCGGTCCTGAAAAAGTCTAGACACGCGCTATCGACTCGGGGGGCAAGAAAGAGAGAAGAAACATGTACATCTTCGGAAATTGTGAATATCATGGACAACCCCGATTTTCATCATCGAGGTAGGGCCTTTAGGAACAAAGGAAGGGGTGTGGGGGAATCTTAACAGGCACAGCCGTCGTTGCTGGTCGTCTCCTTGGGACTGATGTTGACGTCAATCACTGGAAAGGAGTTATGGTCAGTACAAGGGGCGATCTGATGAGGATTGAGCATGAACGTACTTGTGCTCTCGCCCTGCTTGGCCTCGCCGTCCATTCCTGGAAGAGCCTGAGCAATTCTCCGGAAAAGCTGCTTGACGTTATGTCCGACCTTTGCGCTAGTCTCAATAAACATCAACCCGTTCTTCTTTGCCTCTTCTTCACCCTGTGCTGTGGTGACTTCCCGCTTATCATTCAAATCGGTCTTGTTGCCCACAAGCACAATGATCACATCGTTTCCACGCTCTCCACGCACGTCATCAATCCACTTGCGGGTATTTTGGAACGACTTCGCATTCGAAATATCATAAACGACCACGGCGACACTCGAGTCTCGGATGTAGGATGGAATTAGGGAACGGAAGCGCTCTTGGCCGGCAGTATCCCAAAGCTGAAGGCGCACAGTTCGATCTTCGAGGTACATAGTCTAGATACAATGGTAAGCCCTACATCCGCTCACATGCAACCGACCACCCGGAGAATTGCTCAATAAATCGGGACCCTTGTGCGGGGTATGGGGTGGCGTACCTTAGACAAGAAGTCGATGCCAATAGTTGCTTGATATGTGTTGTCGAACGAGTCATACATAAACCGAGTGATCAATGACGTTTTGCCGACTGTAGAAATCGTTAGACACCTTGTGCAACCACCTCTCATTGACTGGAGCGCAGAGAGCAGACGTAGGAACTGAAGAGACGCGTACCACTCTGTTCACCCAGGAATACAAGCCTACACATCGTCATTAGCAATGCAATTCTAATCTCAGGCGTGCAGTTTGGAGACTTACTTGAACTTCTTCAACGGGTTCGAATACGACCCAACCCCAGAGGCGGACGCCATTGTCGCCGATATGTTGATGTGGTGAAAGTCAGGGGTAATGAAAAGTGGCGGAGCGATGTGAGGAGTTTGCGACTCAGAATAGCCCCGTGGTAATAAGAGTAGTGAAGATATAGAAACCAAGACAAACCACTTCAACTAAAAGAACAGTACAAGCAGGGGGTGGAACAGTTGGTCCAGTATGTCCGGGGAAGCACAACGCGAGGTCACCGCCCGAGGGGAGCAGTTAATCCGCTCCGACCACCGAGTCCCCATCACCCACTTCCATCCTAGAGCTTCAGCTACCTTATCGGCTGCGTTTTCTACGGCTGCGATCATCCCGACCTTTTCATTCATTCGTCATCAGGTTCTCTGAGGTCGCCATGGCTTACCTCTATCCGGCCGGTGCCGTCACCACCGCTTTTATTGTGGTGGGATTGTGTATGTTCCAACGGATCCCAGGTGCGATCTGGCAGCTAACGAGATGGTCTGGATTCTAGATATGCTCTTCCATGGTGAGGGAGAAGCATTCAATGTACGTCTCCTTTGAAAGATATTCATTCCAAAGTTCAGTAACCTAACATGAACTAGGTCGGCCGTTTCCTCGAGGAAGTCTCTCCTTATGCTTGGGCAAATATCGGAATTGCTTCATGTATTGGTTTCTCAGTTGTTGGTGCAGCATGGTAAGCCAATTATCTCCCATGTAAATTGATACCCGAATATTGACGGCAGACTTTCCATAGGGGTATCTTCCTTACCGGATCATCGATTGTCGGCGGTGGTGTCAGAGCGCCTCGGATTCGTACCAAGAACTTGATCTCCATTATCTTCTGTGAAGTCGTGGCTATCTATGGTGTCATCATGGCCATTGTCTTCTCCTCAAAGCTCAGCCAGGTGCCGGAAGGCGCAATCCACACCTCCAGCAACTACTACACTGGATACGCAGTCTTCTGGGGAGGAATCACAGTCGGTGTCTGCAATCTCATCTGCGGTATCTCTGTTGGTATCAATGGAAGTGGTGCTGCTTTGGCTGACGCTGCCGATCCCGGCCTGTAGGTGGTTCCCTCAGAATCGTTGATGTGGTATTTCGGACTGTCACTTACATTATTTATCTTCAGATTCGTCAAGATCCTTGTCGTCGAGATCTTCAGCTCAGTGCTGGGTTTGTTCGGCCTGATCGTCGGTCTCCTTGTGGCGCAAAAAGCCGCAGTATTGGATGCAGCCTGAAGCCAAGCCTCTCTTTGACAGAGAAGAGCTTCAGGTTTAGGCAATAAACAGTTATTGCGGACTCGACAGACATACCTGGGTGATTGCACATCGCCATCTTCTTCTCGTTTTCATTTTTCATGTTCATGTTTCGATATACACCGCATAGGGGCGTCTGGGATCCACCACGTTGAACAATTTGGGTTTTGCTGAATTGCATTGATGATCTGAGGATCATATGTATCAGATATGAGGCCGTGTGAGCTAGTTTAAGCCTTTTACTCTAGGGATGTGGAGAAAATCACTTGTAAAATCGCCATCAGATGCAGTCAACTTTCGCTTATGATTACATACAAGCATCCAATGCTCAGGCCTACCTCCGAGGTTCTCTGTGTATACTGTTCTAGTTCCAGCCGTCACGATACCTTCGATATGAGGCCTTGATAGCCTTAATGTACCACGCTAGCACTCTTTATCGTTGTCCTCTCCCCGAAGATCGGTAGATCAACGTTGAGATGATCTTTCAGATGGGATTGGTTAGTAGCCAATGTAACCAGAAGATCATAGTTATCACTTAGGTAACGTACATGACCAGGTATACCGGATAATATCTGGTAACTACCCGGTTTAGTGTACTTCTGGTTGTTCTGATTGAGCCCTAACTAGAGTACATGGAGGTACACGTCCATGTAGTCTAGGATTGGCAGTCAAGCCTGATTTCCGTGGCCTCGCTAGGGAGCACCTCGGGATAATTAGGACCAAACAAAATAAAAACAAAGAATACGAATATTCAATGATTACGATTGGCACATTTTGTACGACAAGACAGGTAGTCTGGACACTAAATGCACTAAACACACTAACTCACGTCGGGAGTTTGGCGATAGTCCGATGTTATCTCCCATTGAGACAACTTCCCCCCCCCCCACCAACATCCATCCAGACATCGCCAACAACATGGAGAACAAGTTAAAAGCCGCCATCCTAATTGTCTCGGACACAGCCTCGGAAGATCCGGCCTCCGACAAGGTTGTCAATGCACTGGCGCCTATCTTGGCCGCAGAAGGGAAGTGGGAACCCCCGCATTCAAGATCGTCCCCGACGATGTGCTCCAGATCCAAGAGTCTGTACGCAACTGGACCGATGGACCTGATTGGTACAATCTTATTCTTCTCAGTGGAGGAACGGGGTTTGCGATCAAGGACAACACTCCTGAGGTTTGTATATTGCTTCAATGGTATATGATATCGTCAATGCTCATGACATCACTAGGCAGTGACTCCCCTGATACAACGCCATGCTCCGGGCCTAGTGTAAGTCGGGTTTGAGTTTTGATACCCTGGCCGCCGCATTGACGCTAGTAAACTAACCAAGACCTCAAAGACACGGCATGCTGGCTGCCTCTCTCAAAGTAACCCCCTGTGAGCATGACATAAGGGGCGCCTGCATTGCGCCCTCCCAGGAGTATATACTTCAGCTAACCCTCGACTAGTTGCTATGATGGCCAGACCAGTTGCGGGTGTGCGAGAAAAGTCTTTGATTATTACCTTACCCGGGTCACCAAAAGGAGCCATGGAAAACCTCGATGCTGTCGTTAAGCTTCTGCCGCATGCATGCCTACAGTCTGCGGGGGCCAATTCGCGGAATCTCCATGCTGGAGGTGTGACGAATCTGGAATCAGAGGCTGGCATTGGCGGTCATCAGCATCAGCACCATCACCATCACCATCACCACCATCATGGCCATGATCATGGTCACGGACATAAGGTTCCCAGGGCTCACACGTCACCGTCAGAGAGACCACAGTCCAACGACCCTAGTGCAGGCCCTAATCGGCGCTATCGCTCCTCGCCTTACCCAATGCTGTCTGTAGATGAAGCGCTTAGGCGGATCAATGAGCAGACCTCCGAGCCAGAAGTCATCGAGGTTCCAGTCACCACGTCTTTGATTGGCTCGGTGATTGCCGAAGACGTCTATGCCGCGGAAGCTGTGCCAGCATATCGAGCTAGTATCGTTGATGGCTATGCCATCATCGCGCCAGACTCTAGCTCAACTGGTCAGTCCACCAAGGGAATTTTCCCCGTAGCATCCATCACCCATGCCAATGTCGGTGGCAACCTACAACCCCTGCAACCGGGCACCATCGCCAGAATCACCACTGGTGCCCCTCTTCCTCCCAACGCAAACGCCGTAGTCATGGTCGAAGACACAACCCTGGACACCTGCACACCTGACGGGAAAGAAGAAGCCACAGTCGAAATTCTCACCGACGACATCGAACCCGGCGAGAACGTCCGCGAACCCGGCAGCGATGTAACCCTAGGCTCCAAGATCCTCGCGCGCGGCGACCTAATCAGTCCCGTCGGCGGCGAGATCGGCCTCCTAGCATCGACCGGCACAAAAACCGTCAAGATCTTCCGCAAACCCCGCGTCGGCGTCCTAAGCACAGGCGACGAGCTCGTAGAACACAACGATCCGCACCCACTAACAGGCGGCCAAATCCGCGACTCCAACCGTCCCTCCCTCCTCTCCTGTCTACACTCCTGGGGCTTCGAAACCGTCGACCTCGGCATCGCCCGCGACACGCCAGCCACCGAGCTAGAACAAGCCCTCCGCGACTCCCTGCGCGGCGTCGGCCGCGCAACCGCCAGCGTCGACGTAATCATCACAACAGGCGGTGTCTCAATGGGCGAGCTTGACCTCCTCAAGCCGACGATCGAGCGCTCCCTAGGCGGAACTATTCACTTCGGCCGCGTCGCCATGAAACCCGGTAAACCGACGACCTTCGCAACAGTCCCGTTCAAAGCATCCGGCGACGGCTCCTCCCAGCAGGAGCGCCAATCAAAACTCATCTTCTCGCTGCCCGGGAACCCGGCTTCCGCGCTTGTCACTCTCAACTTATTTGTTCTTCCGTCGCTGCACAAGCTCGCTGGTCTGGGACACAGCTCCCAGGCGCTCAGCTCGAGGCCTTGGCTTGCACCGCAGCTTGGTCTGCCGCGTGTTGCGGTTGTGTTGACGCATCACTTCCCGCTTGATCCTAAGCGGACGGAGTATCATCGTGCTGTTGTCACGGCATCGCGGTCGGATGGTCGGTTGTATGCGACGAGTACGGGGGTTGAGGGTGCTGGACAGCGGTCTTCGAAGGTTGGGAGTCTGGCTAAGGCGAATGCTTTGGTTGTGCTAAGGGCTGGGCGGGGTGTTTGCATTAAGGGTGAGATTGTGGAGGCTTTGTTGATGGGGGATGTGCATGGCTCGGATACGAGGGTCATTTGTTAAGATGTTGATACGATGTATGACTGATGCATGGGGACTGGATCTCCTTGAACTTATTGTGGTTTAGCCTCCTTGTCTTTCTGTCTTGGAGATATGTACATTCTTTTGTCTTCATATCTTGTCTGATATTTTGTCGGTGCTGTTTTGGGACTGGACAGAATAACTACACGATTACCTTCCGTTGGATTGGCATTCTTTTGACAAGATAGCCGCATAAGCACCATTCTCTTCGCATAGTTATTGAAGAATCTTACATGTTCTATTTCAGACAAAAGTATGAAAACCAACGCCGAGGCTATGACCAAGTATGTAGAATCAACCCTTAAAGTTCTTCCATCCCTTCTTCTTCTCCGCCCGGAAAGCAAGCAGCGTCCCATCTCTTCCCTGCTTCCTCGCAATCTCCACAACCAGAAACCGCACGAAATCACCCAGCGTCCAGTAACTGCTGTGCGCACTTAGCATGTTCAGGTACTGGATATTCAATGGACCGCCACCTCCAGAGAGGTAGTAGTCAATCTGGCCATTGTCGTTGAGCAGAAGCATGCGCTTCTCAGCAATTTCTTCGCGTGTGAAATCGTGGGTCTCGAGTTCGACATTGGATGGGAGCTTGGATACTGCCGCGGGGCGGATAGGGGCAGCAGTAGACATCAAATTTGATGGGTTTGAGCTCCAGCGAAAGACGCTTCCGAAGGACTGCCAGAAGGTGGAGGTGGAGCTGGGGATAGTGCCCATTTTGAGGGTGTTAGCGAGGTCTGAGTCTACTGCTGCGTTGACTCGGTATGCGATTGCTGGCGGTGTTGTTAGGAAGGGTAACATACGACATTGAGACTGTCTGGGAACATTTTTTTTGGAGTTGACTTACGATCAGTTGTGTGCACGATATTGTAGAGATTATCTACGGCGAGGCAGCCATATTGGCCCGCTTCACCGGCAACGTTACGAAGTAAATCGTCGCCTTCACTGCCTGGCTTGTCTCTGCCCTTGCGGGGGAGAAGGCTAGCTGTAAGGATGTTAGAAATGAGATCAAATGCCGTAAAATTTTCGAACGTACCCTTATTGAGAAGCAGGAAGAAGCCAACCGGGCTTCCGCAAAGGAACAGATTTTTAGTATCGAACTCAAATATGTCGCTATGCAAAGCCGTGTCAGAAAAGTCGAAACGAGGAACATGTGTCGGTTGATTGCTGAGAATGTCTACCGCCATTACGCTTCCGAGCGAATGAGCAATGAGATGTACGCGTCCATGGTCTTGAAATCCAATATTGTTCTTGCACCAGAGACGATACACACGATTCGCCTCTCTGACCACTGCCTTGATCATCTTCGGTTTATGGTGTGATAGGTAGTAAGGAATGTCAAGCATCACGTCGCTGATGAGAGATCGAATAGCAGGAAGAGTCTGAGGCGTGATATCCGCGAGCGAGAAATTGTTGCTAGCTGGGTTTTCAATATCCGACTCAGCCTCCGGATCATCCAATGATAACTTTGCACGCCAATTCACAGGGAGAACCATGATTCCTCCATGATCTTGACGCACATGCGGCCACACAGGTTCGTTGTTGAGCTCCATGTTTACTTCTCGTCGGAACGCATTGATGGCGTGAGTGAAGTGGAAGCTTTCCATCCTCTCCGAGAGCTTTTGCCCGATGCCATGAATAACGAGAACCAAGTCCGTTGGAGGTGGTCGCGACTCTTCCATCTTGCACGCATAGCATATTTGTTCACCTGGTGCGGAAGCATTTTTCAATTGGGTCTTGCGGATGTAATGGCGGACATCGATAGGATTGGGCTTTGATGGGTACAGCCTTTCCCATGCTTTGCGGCTGAAGCCGCGAACCACAGGTATACCTATTTGTCGGCCTTTTCTAATTGCACCGAGTGGTCGTCGTCCCCTTGAAACCGAGGGAAGTAGGCTAGGTCGAAGTACTTGGGCATTTGTTGCATCGACGTAAATGGCACTGGACGTGAGGTATGATTTGATGTTCTCAGATTGGACAGCGGTACCGCCAGCAGCTCGATTTTTGTCGAATGTCAGGGCCTCTGCTGCTTCATCCATAGGCGCATCACTACTCTGTGGGTCTTGTGCAGTCGAAAGTTTACTGTCTTGTTTTGTCCACAGCGGGTAAACGATTTTCAATTCGGCATCGGGTCCATTTTCAACGCAACTATTCAGTTCGTCTTGCCATGTGTCGCTCCATGGCTTTAAGTAGCTGTAGCCCTCCTCCAATTTGTTCGCGAGTTCTGTCTCGACCGGCAACATGGTATTCTTATAGAACCAAGTAGCCCGGATCACAGTTGATATGTCATGCAGAGGACTCCAATAAATAGGTTTCATCTGGACAGTTGTGAGTATAACACAGAGCTAAGCAAAGAAGTCGGTCTTACTTTGAGATTTGGCAATTCAACCAGATGAAGCCTTGAAACACCGACTGGAATCTTGGACTGTGAATTTGGTTCTTCTGCCCTCTCCCCTTGCGAATCCTGCGTCAATTGATCCAGGCTCACGGTGGTTCGCAGACCTGACGGTTTCGGAGCACTCCGAGGAGCAGTACTGGTTCGCAGATCGGCCTGCCTTTCGCCCGCGTCTCTTGAGGAAGTGGACTCGAACGAGCGACCAAGTGGCGTTTGAGACTGAGATATCGGCGCTCGTATGAAAGGAGAGCCACTTATGCTTGCATCGCGAGAACGATTCGCCTGCAAATTTCCCGTCTCCTCTTCGCCCTCACCCACATTCTCGATATCAGATAGATCATTGCTCTTTCTTTTAGCAACAATGGCTTCATTGGCGGATGACGAGCGCGCTCTTTTCCGATCAATAACAATTTCCCTGGGGGTGTCATGTTTCAAGCCGTCGCCTAGTGGAGACTCCACGCGATTTTCCTTGCCACCAAGCTCATGAGTTCGAATCCCAGCACTGCCTGTAGCAAAAGCAAGGTGACTTCTGTGACTGCGAGAGGGTAGATCGTCCGCGAATGATGGCGGATTGCTCAGAGTGCTTCCTCTGCTGCCAACCAAGTGGGGTTCCTCTTGGTCGGCCGCCTTGCTTTGGTGCTCGACATGCGAAATCGATTCGTGACCTGGCACAGCAATTCCTGGCCCTATTGACGTATTTGGTCGTGATCTGTCACTGTCGGCTATTGTGGTCTTTCTCGCTTCCCGTAGACCATGCCAGGCTTCCTCCAAGGCAATGTTATCCTTGGCCGAGAAGGGTGTGGGAGGAAGTCTCTCATTCCCAGTGGCAGGCGGTGGCAGGGGAGCTAGCGGATCATCGATCGGTAACGCCGAGAGATAGAAGAATTGTGATCTGATCTCTGGCGGTGATGGCAGTGATTGCGATCTGGTGAAATTCTGCTCTTCATCGGCTAGCAAGCAGCTCGGGCCGTAGGTGTGGATCGGGCCCGCCATTCGGATATCTGTGGAAATCCAAGCTATCTGAGCAATCGTTGGACTTGGTATTGATCTCCACCCCGATGCTGGTACGGAGTGCTAAACGCGGGATGTGCTGACGGTCATTGGGGGCTAAATTGTTACGGTCCACAACGCGTGCTGTCAAAACCACCCGCTTGGAAATGAATGTGTGGAAGTTGGGCGAAGTCCCAGGTCAACACCGTGCAGAGCGGTGACTGCCACCCGTGATCCTTTTGACCCGATGACGTCGCCCCACGTGCTTTGTGTACGACTTCAAACTTGCTTCAGTTGCTTTTGATGCTTTTTTATTTTGGATTACACGTGAAATTTTAGATCTTCGTCTACTTGAGAATTGGCCTCAAAGAATCACCAATAGGCGACAAATGCCAAGCCAGCCGACAACAACTGACTCGTGTATAAAGGCCTGAAATATCAGGCAACAAGGCTTATTGCATGAGCGTTTTCCATACTTCAAGGTCGGTAAGGGTTTAATTATTAGAAGAGACATGAATCTTGAGTTTTCCAGGTATTTCTTTCAATTTGCGTCATTCTGACGTGCTAATTTCATGCACACCGTGGTGCTGTTTTTAAAACATAGATTGGGAGAGAACCAGGAGGAGATGTTGCGTCTGCTTTGCTGACAGGTAAAGGGATACTAAGACCAAAGAGAACTTGAATTTGTCAAACCCAAAAGGGGAGGTCAGTCCCATCCCTACGCTGTAAAAGAGCCCCTCTCAACGTTCCTCAATCCTTTGAACAGTGTTCAAAAGATCCCTAATGAGGTTGACCACTGCTAACGAGGCCTTTGCCAAGGCCAGGATCTCGATGGCATCTCCCAGATGCTTCTTGATGACAGCATCTGGGTGGCCTGATCAAACTGGAACTGCCCGTGGAACCCTGGGCAAGTTCCTCGCCTTCAACTCATCCCTGGTCTCCTCTACCGACCAATCAAAGATGTGGCTCTCGAGGCTCTTTCAAACACTAGCGACAACATCTGCGATCAAGGTCAGGGCTTGTTGAACGCTGTTCCAGAGATCCTCGATCAATTTGATTGCGGATTGGCGTGCCTTAAGCATCTGCACAGTATCGTTCTCCATACCATTGGAAGCGGTCAAGTCTTCAATAGCAGGGACATTGCGAGCAATAGAGGGCTCGGTACTGGCAAATTCAGCTGGTGGGCTGTAGAATTGCGGAAGCAGATACAGGCCTGTCCTCTCAGCTGTGTGCACAGCTCCATAATGAGAGTCAGAATGGCAAATTCGGAAGTCTTCATAGCTGGAGGCTGGGATACTTTCGTCATAGATCCCCTCATTGAACTCAGTCCCGAGACTTGAGGAAGCCTGGCCATTGGCAAAGAGGGAGTACAAGTGGCCTGGGCCGTATCCATGGGTAAAGGACCCGGACGCAACATGAGGACGATTGTACGTCGGGGCGAGCTGAACCGGAACCTCTTGCGCATACTGGTCATATGCGAGACCTACATCTTGCTCGGTGACAAGTCCAGCATGCGGGCCTTCGTGCGGACCACCGTAGCGCATGAAGTGTTCCTTTGCATTCTGGAACTGGCGCTCGACCTCGTCATAGCTGACCAGCTCATGCATTGGCAGCTTGGGGAGTGGCTTGTTGATTCTGCTCATCATGTTAGATTCCACGCCGGACAACCATAATAAGGGACTGTACGTACAGAGCATCAGCCTTGCTAGGAGCCGCACCGCGACGAACTCCAACACGCTGGGCAAGCCAACGGAGGCCTTTCAGCATGTGTGGGCGCTTATTGCAATAGTACGGATCACATCGAATGTTGAGTGGCTCCCGAGGAACGGCAGTGGGAAATCCCGCGAGCCATTCCTGGCGGGTAGGGAAGACTCCCAGATGGCTAGGTGGGTTGGAGGAACGGAGATTGGGATCAAGGTAAGCCATCTTGATCGATGAGAGAGCAATTACAAGGGAGGCAGAAAAGTATGAGGAATAACGAATTCGAAGGTGTTATGAGGAATGGATGAGATGGGAAAGGACTGGAAGAAGAGGAAGCTTGACGAGTCTTATAGGTAACTGGAGTACAGGCCGCTATGTTACAATTGCAATTGCGATGCTATTCAGATCTATGGATTCGAATAGAATATCGAGTCTATTGTGGTGTGGTGATATGAGGCTAAACAGCTGGTATTGAGACAAGGACTACAATAACAGAGCTTGACCAATAAACACATTTTACTATGGTCAAATGTGCTTAGAGGATAGCCCTATGCAGACAAACGAAAGGCGACAATAAGGTGGGAACAAAGAAACCTTAGGGACAAAGGACAAAGGACAAAGGGGAGAGGAGGCAAAGAAACGTGCCGCATTCTCACTGAGACAATAGACTATTGACCTATTGACCAATCGAAAGCTCCTTTCGAGTCATAAAGGGATTCATCAACTAAACCCAAGTCTCTCGAAGAATCTGAAATATCTGGTATATTGCATGTATATCTGCTTGACTACTTAGGCACGTGGACACAGCAACACTTGAGACTTTGCTTTTTCAGAAGAACTGAGCTATTCGAACCTCATAGATTCAGAAATAAGAAGATTGTTTCTCATGCACTCAAATGTTCCTTTCGAGTCCATGAATAATACAACGCATTTTCGGTGTTGCTCACGACCACACAAAGGATAAAACAATACATATATCACTCGACTGGTGCGTATACCTTTCAAGTTTCAAGTGCATTGTGCAAAGATACAAGATTGACATTCTAGGCTCCCAAGGTCACAAATGTTACCTTTCAAATTGAAATGCCCAGAATCTCCCTAAGGACATTCAATCTGCAGTCTTTGATCCTAATGTTGTCATCTGTATTTAGGGTTGTATTTGGCATCCGATATAGTTCGGAGCGGTACAACTTGTGCCCGTGAACCAGGCTCGAGCCGCTGTGGCTCAGGCTTCAATATTTTCCAATCAACCCTAAGAGGCACGAGTCACCGAATCTGGAAGATTTGAATGGCTATGGTCGACAAAGAGGCACGCCGGCTCTGTTTTCGTCAATGCCCATACTAACGTACTCGGGTCTCCGGGATGATGATGTCTCGAAATTTACGTGTACAGCACTACTCCAGGTCGATCAATCTATTTGATTGATAAAATGACGAAAGGATTCTTTCTTATCAAGTTGGACCTGCATTCAACCCCATTGATCCATTGTGCACTGCAGAATACGTCTTTTTATCATTTTGGTAGTGAAGTCCATTATGACTTCTATCGGGAAGGTCCAAATTCCAAAACTTCCTGGATCGGAAAACTACACTATCTGGTCGGTCAGACTCAAAGCTGTTTTGACTAAAGAAGATCTGATTCGTTCAGCTGGCACAACAACTGGCATCAACTGGCAACAATGATAGCGGACTATCTACTTTGTATTATCCGCTCTGCGACGATGCGCCCTCATACATATTAAGAACACTTCAGATGCGAAAGTAGCTTGGGAAAAGCTGCAAAACCTATACAACCCAAAAAGGTTTTCAACTGAGTTCCTGGCTTTAGAAAAAAGGAGTTTTCCAACACCATTGATGGGAAGTCGTCCGAATTGGTGTTGAAACTCCTTCGAAGTCAGCAATTCGGTGCTGAATCCTCCTGGGTGGCGTAGGTTTTGCAAATTTCCAGGCGACTTTCGCATCTGAAGTGTCCTTGAATAACCGTTGAGAACCCGGGCAATTAGAAAATACCAAGGCGATCAATCTGCGATCCTACTGACCGAGGAAACACTATCGGAATAGATGCCACACCTCCAGGGTGTTGCAAGTATGACCTGGCAGCAAATCCCGGGTATTTCGGAATGGAAGTACCAGGTCAAACTACCTTGACCGCGTGGGGCCGGGGCCGGTGGGTAAGGCCGCCTTCACTCTCGGCAGGATGGAACGAGGAGAGACAGGGAAGGTGTAGACCTTGGTGAGGAAAGGCGATCTGCTGGTCATTCCTCGGTATAGACGGATATGTATAAGGCAGACGGGTATGTATAAGGTAGTCAATCATCAAGTACATTTGTTTCGTCGGAATTATCTCGTTGTACAGCGGAGTTATTCCAACGTACAACGTTGTAGATCCCGGCCAGGGCTGCCGATACTTCCTCACGTGATCTCAACACCGCCTGCCGAGACTCGTTTCCGGGTGGGGCAGAAAATGGGCAGGGGCCAGTCAGGGGTTTTAGCTCTACGCCTACAACGTACTCGGGATCAACAGCGGTACCTACGATGGCTGATGACATTGTGCGATCCCAGTTTTGGCCCCCCACATGGCCCTTAGTTCTGGGATTCTGACTAATTCTCCATCACTCCATTTGTACCGGGTCTGATTGGTTTCCCCGACCTTTGGGCCGGTGTTCCCCACGATTCAGCCGACTCTGAATGCCGTGGATGTTCTCCGTTGCTTCAGTCGAACTCCCAATCCGTCCACTTGGTCCAGATCCCGAATAGTATATAGGGACAGCCATGGCCCTCTTTGTTTATTTCGCTCATTGTGCAGGGTGACACTCTGATTTTTCCTATCTCATATTATATATACACATCTTTACGTTGAACATATTTCCATTCATCGAAAAGTTCATACCTTGTCCCCACTCTAATAATCGTGTTTGATTTCGGCCGCCGAGATGGTCCAACAAGAGAATTATGACATTGTTATCGTGGGCGCCGGCCCTGTCGGTCTGCTCTTGTCCCTGTGCATGTCACGATGGGGTTATAAAGTGAAGCACATCGACAACCGCCCAGTGCCGACCGCTACTGGTCGCGCCGACGGTATCCAGCCGCGATCCACCGAGATTCTGCGCAACCTTGGTTTGAAGCGCTCGATTATGGCTTACGAGCCCGCTAAGGTCTACGATGTTGCCTTCTGGGACCCCAAGGGTGACGGCTCTGGTATCGGCCGCACTGGCAGCTGGCCTAGCTGCCCCCGCTTCATTGACACTCGCTACCCCTTCACCACCCTGGTCCACCAGGGTAAGATCGAGCGTGTGTTTTTGGACGAGATTGAGAAGACTGGAACAAAGGTCGAGCGTCCATGGACTATCGTTAGCTTCAACAACGACGGCGCCAACGCTGAATACCCTGTTGAGGTCAACCTGAAGTGCCTGGATACCAACGTTATCGAGAATGTGCGCTCGAAGTACTTGTTCAGTGGTGAGGGAGCTCGCAGCTTCGTCCGTGAGCAGCTTGGAATTAAGATCCACCACAAGGATCCAATTGCCTACGTCTGGGGTGTTATGGACGGTGTTGTTCGCACAAACTTCCCCGATATTGAGGTAAGAATGCGCAAAAGAAAAATTGATATCGGGTTTCCACTAACGCGTGCATCTACAGACCAAATGCACTATCCACTCCGATGCTGGCTCTATCATGGTCATCCCCCGCGAAGACAATATGGTCCGCCTCTATGTTCAGATCGCCTCCTCCACCGACGCCGATTGGGATCCCCGAAAGACTGCCACTGTTGAGCAGGTCCAGCAGACCGCAAAGAACATCTTGAAGCCGTACTGGATTGAATGGGACCGGGTTGAGTGGTACTCTGTCTACCCCATTGGACAGGGTATTGCTGAAAAATACACCCTTGACGAGCGAGTCTTCATGGGTGGTGATGCTTGCCACACTCACAGCGTCAGTATTTCCTGTTTTCTCCCCCTTATTTTGACACGCCGCTAACACCCCTAAAGCCCAAGGCCGGTCAGGGAATGAACACTGCTTTCCACGACGCACTCAACATGGCCTGGAAGATCCACGCCGTGGAGAGCGGTCTCGCCGACCGCTCTACCCTCAGCACCTACGAGACCGAGCGCAAGGATATCGCCGAGACTTTGTTGAACTTCGATGCCAAATATGCAGCTCTGTTCTCCAAGCGCCGCCCTTCTGCCGGCGAGGTTGGTTCTGCCAGTCACGCCACCGTCGGTGCTGGCGAGGAGGAGGACGAGTTCGTCAAGACCTTCAAGTCGTCTTGCGAGTTTACCAGTGGATACGGAGTGGCCTACCAGCCCAGCATTTTCACCTGGGACCGAACCCACCCCGCGCAGTCCGCTCTGTTCGAGATCCCCGGTGTTCATCTCACTCCTGGTCGCGCTTTCACTCCGACCACCGTCACCCGTCTCGCGGACTCCAACTTCGTCGAACTCGAGCAGGAAGTGCCCGCCAACGGTGCGTTCCGCATCTTCGTCTTCGCAGGCAACCAGTCCAAGACCAAGAAGGCCATTGCCGACTTTGCCGCCAACTTGGAGAAGGAGCGCTCGTTCCTTTCGGCCTATCGCCGGTCTGACATCGCTGATGTCTCATTCTTCGAGCGACACAACCCTCACTCCAAGCTCTTCACTCTGTCCGTGATCTACGCAGGCTCCAAGAACACCATCGACGTGGACTCCATTCCCCAGGTTCTGCGCGACTACCACCACCACCTCTATGCCGATGATATCCCCGATGTGCGTGTGCCCCAAGCTCAGTTTGCAGCCCACGAGAAGCTCGGCTTCGACGCTGAGAAGGGTGGTGTGGTCGTCACTCGCCCCGACAGCCACGTGGCCTGCACCGTCCAGCTGGTCGAGGGAAGCGGCACCGTTGATGCTCTCAATGAGTTCTTCAACGCATTCTCCACCAAGCCTCTGGGCCAGGACTCCCAGCAGAGCCGCCTGTGAGAGTCGACGTGTTAATGAGTCTGTATTTTACCTTCGAGATGTATATAGCTTGTTTGGTTCGTTTGTTGCGAGTGATAGCTTGAGCATAACCGGCGTTTCTTTTCAATTCAGAGATATATAAATTCAAATTCTCTTCCTTCACTTCACTTCATTGGTATTCGTAAGTCTTTGTACCTCAACTTTGAGAAATGGTCACATGCCAAGCCTCGATCTACGTTGTTAAGTATTTTCCATCTCCACCCCGCGTCACCTGCAGAGAGGATCTCGACTTCAGCCATCCACAACCCAAGCTCAAGCTCACTCACTTGACACCGAAAGTCAAAATGCTCACTCTTACCGTTGAAGCTCAGCTGGAGGGGTAAGTGGTCTTAGCCTCGGGGCTTCTGTCATTGCGTCTTCGCATGACCTTGATCTCCCCGCACCGCACTCCAAACTTTGAAAAGCCGCGCGGGCAAGTCCTTTTGCTTGCGGTTGTCGAAGAATTTTCTCGCTGATATGATCACATAGCGTCACTGCTCTTGTTCCCACTGACACTGAGGAGAATCCCTACTTCTACACATTCAAAGTGAAATGCACCTCCTGCCACGAGACGCACCCCAACTGGGTCAGCTTCAACCGCTTTGTAAGTGAAGATTTCCGGACTACGCCAATTTTCCTTGAGATTGAATGGGCCATTGACTGAGTTGGTGTATAGGAGGTCCACGAAGTCCCTGGCAGCCGTGGCGAGGCCAATTTCGTGTGGAAATGCCGACTATGCACGGTAAGCAAGACATTCTTCTCATCTGATCGAGCAAATTGCTCTGTCTCTGAGTTTTCAAAGCCCCTTTCCTTTGGCCTTTCCTTTGCATTGTGCCATCTAAGCTCCTCCCGGCTTTCTCGGATCAAATAGCTAAAAAAAAATAACACACAGAAAACCCACACTGCCTCCATCACCAGCGGACCCAAGCCCTACGAGGCCCAGGAGAAGAGCAGCGCCCAGAAGATCCTGGAGATGGATTGCCGCGGCCTCGAGTTCATCGAGTTCAAGCCTGACGTGAGTGAACTTTTTGAGCGCTGTCCGGATTTAGCTGCATATGCTGACAGAGCGTGTTTAGGGCGAATGGGAAGCCAAGGCTGTTGACTCTACCACCACGTTCACTGGGATTGACCTCTCGGAAGGTGAGTGGTATGACTACGATGAGAAGAAGGGCGAGGAGGTTAGCATCAAGGAGATCACCTGGGCTGTTGGCCGTTAGGTGAAGATGCTGTAATGACGTGGTGATGAATACGGCCGTGCTTTGGCTGGATATTGCTTTTCAAATCTATGAAATCTCTGGTCACACCTTTCCTTTGTATTTTTACTGGTATCTTAGCTCAAGTTACGATGAGAATCAAGGACGCGCTAATGAAGACCTCGGGAGGGAACAAGCCGTAGGATGGGTAGAAACGGTTAGTGATAACTTTAGAGAGTCATCACCGACCCTGTGAATTAACGACAACATCATGCAAAGATTCCACAAAGCATGCTCAGGACAATCAGTTCACACCCTGTGTTCTTTATACAAAAACCACGAAGTGGATGGCGCTAAACCAATCAGCGCGATGAATTCCTCACCGCCTGCCCAGCTCGCATTTTCGCGACTGTCGCCGACTCCGATGTCTACGCAGCCAACAGCAACTAGCTCAACCACCCAACAGAGAAAAAAAGACCTCGCCGAGCTTTTCCTGTTGCCATCTCTTCCTTTCCAACTCCCTAATACCCACACAACACCGTGGTAACCAGCAACAATGAGTGTACGTTCCCCCTCACCCTCACCCCAGCAACAAGCTCAGCAATACCACCTATCACCACCAGACCTTGCGAGCCATCCACAGAAAACCAATTGCTAAACTTCCGCTACAGTTCCAACCACTTAACCCCGCCCTTACCTCCAGGCCCGGTAAGCAACCTGCTCCACGAGCCAACAAACCCCGCCAAGCAATCCAATTCCCAAGCACCACGCCTGTCTTTCTCTTCCTACATCTACGCCATTCTCCATCAGACCAGTTGCTCTACAGATTACTAACCTATCCATCTCTACAGCGTCGGCAGCGAAGTCATCATCCGCCTGAAGTGGGGCCAGACTGAGTACAAGGGCGTCCTCGAGAGCATTGATTCATACATGAATGTCCTGCTGCGCAACCCGGAAGAATACATCGATGGCAAGCTTGCAGGAGCATTGGGTCTGGTTATGATCAGGTGAGTTATGCGCTTCAACTCTGCGTTCGGGCCGACCGAGCTATTGGGTTCGAGTTGATGGTTCTTTGGCTGACTTGCGGATAGATGCAACAACATCCTCTGGGTGGGCTCGGCAGATACCGTTGAGATGACGGAGATGGAATACAAATAATATTGTCGCATATGAACGGGGATGCGGTGCGATGTGGTGTGATGCATGGGGAGGTGGTGTGAGGTGACTGTCTCTCGGATGGAGGTGTTTCACTGTTGCGGCTTTAGATCTTGCATTCGGCGCAGTGGATATTACGTTCTTGATGGTTATGTCGCTTGGCTTGGGCGTGGGAATGCCCGCTTCCGCTCGCCGGACACCTTACGAGACAATACCCCCGAGCTCAGGCTTACACCGAGGACTGATATACCACATCTACCGGTTTGTTGAGTCTGGTGTGTTTCTGCTTTTTTGGCCCACACTTTCAATTATCACGAGGCGTTTCTTTTTTTGTTTTATGGCTTTTCAAAGTGGGGTTTGTGCATGGCCTCTGCCTAAAATCGAATCAATTACTTTTTTTGCACAAATATAGGAGGCCTACGTACTGGCGTTTGGTTATATGCATGTGGTTAGCATCAGTCTACCGCGATATCAGGTGTGAGGTGCGACAGCGTCTTAAAGTGCGGCGCAGCGACGATCAGCCTTACGTCTCTAGTTGCCTCGCTGAATCTCACCATTCAGCAAAAAAGCATCAGTAAGCGTGAGTGGCGGATCACAGCCTAAATCCAACAAGTATCAATATCATGTTGCGAATGCACGTACGCGTACTGTGTACAAGGGTGTGAAGAAAGAAAGACAAGACAACATGACTAGGACGATCAGTCCTCAAACAGAAAACATCTACTCTGATATGTCGGAGCTCACTCCAAAACAGCTATTATTGAATAAAACCGCAGACTAGTCCCCACCACCCCCGACGGGTATCCCATTCCTGCGGGAGATAGTCAGATCGCACAGTTCGCGATGCTCGGTAGACATCCATCCGGGCGCATATAGACAGGATAATGTCTGACAAGTCTTGGCTTTCCCGTTCCGTTTTAGTGCTCACCCCATGCCGCTTTTTGCTCACTAAGTAGAACTGAGCACGCCCTAAGTATCACCTGATCATTATGTAAGCCGGATGCCACGCTCACTGATGAGGTTCACCGAACCAGGATCGGTTGGTTAGGTCGGGTTCGGTTGGCGGAAGGGCAGAGTATTAATACCCGCAAGGCCCCCCCTCTCTTATCTAGCAGTTTAGCTACACAATTTTATCCAAGTTTTACCACAATATTCCACACCGTAATTCACACTCAATACCGGGCCTGTTTTGAGACTCCAGGACCCCGCCGGTAAACTGTCTTCTCGTTTCGTTGTGTCTCACTGCCGTGATTGAGCCATGGTTATCTCCGACCTGGAGCCCATCGTTTTTTTGCCACGGAATGATACCGATGCCATAGTCGAATAAACGTGCCTCGTTGTAGTTCATGAGAAGGCTTGTCTGCTTCCCAGCTGAAGGCGGGGCACCTCCTCAGGTTCACAATCAGGTGACTCTCGCGGCACTAAGATACGGAAATCGATTGGCAGCAACCCACATAGAACATTCGGTCGGTCCTGAGTAGGGTGAGATTAGCACCTTCAAGGAACTTACTCGGCCCGAGCCCCGAACACCCAGATCAAGTGCAGCGCGATAACCAGCCTCACCCCCATCCCCTTTTCCCCCGTTTAAAGTGAAGGAATGGAAAATGCGAGATCGTGTTCTGTTGCTGCCATGGCGAAACTAGTGCATGGTTTTCCCATCCCCGCATAAAGGGAGTATTTCTTGGAGTTATGCCTCGCCAAAACCTCAACCCGCCTACGAAAACCGAACCAATAGTCTTAGTCAGTAAACCTACGGGCCGTCCAGGAAGACATTTAGGTATTGAAACTGACTAACAGTTTGCAATGGTCTTATTATGGTATATCATTTCGAGAAGTCCTCAAATTCAAATGCCCGGCTCGCATAATAAGTCGATGATGTCGAAGCATACGAATAAGGAGCGCCTCGGAATATATGTTCAATGAGAATTTGGGTATCAAGAATAAGATCGCTAATCTAACAGGTAAATGATTGATTTCCTTATCACGAAACACGAACACGTTTTGTATCTCCGGACTCCATTCGATATAGTCGTCGTTTTGCGGCCCCCTATCGCTACTGAGTCGGTTGACATCTCAAGGTAGAACGGTGAAAGTCGATGATCAAAGCACGCCCCAGCTCTTCACTCTAAAGGATATTGTCTCGCCTAAGGTCTTTATATATTATCCCGAGAGCTTTAATTTCCTTATTCGATTTATGGATCTCGCGGCGAAGCCGTTGCGTTAGCTCTATCGTTGCGGTATATTCACCTCCCCAGCCTATTACAAGTATATAGCGGATTTCCCCGGCGCTATAAAGAAAGTAAATTTTTACTAGGTCAATCGTACCTAAGAAAATAGGCACAGTAGATACTTAAGCTTTATAAAGGATTTAATAGACCTATACCTCGCGGGAAACTTCTTTCTACAACCCCAAAGTGGTGCCTTTACCGATAACTATATAACTATATTTTATATAAGTAAGTTTAAATAGGGTACTATATAAACTATAGCCGCCGAGAGGAATATAACGATCTATATTCTTATCTAACTAGTTTTTTAATAAAAGTATTAAGCCTTTAGCCGAGATAGGATACTACGTAGGGTCGTTTTAGCCCTAGCGATAATAATCTATATTAGGATATAAGTTATCTAGGACGTTCCTAGTCTGTAAACCGAGTAAATATCGCTACGTATAGAACTACGCGGCGCGGCGTTAGGAATGGTTATCTTAATTAGGCCCTACTATTTACTAGCGAGTAGATAGTGAAGCTATAACTTAACTTATCCTCCGTTTATAGCGAGCTACTTAATTTAGATTTATATCGGAGCCGGACGAGTTAGGTAACTATAAACGCGACTAAGCCTCTAAGGGTATATAGCTAATTCGAGATTATATATATACTCGATGGTCCTCTAAAGGAGACAGTAGCGGAGATAATAATAGTAATTTATAGGATAAACTAGAATCTAGACTCAGAAAATTAGGGTTTATACTATCGGAGTAGGGAATCTACTATAACTCTTTTCTTAGGATTTATAACTATATATAGTTAAAGCTTATCTACTATATATAGAGACCTAGGTATACTCGATTTCTCTATTCTTACCTATAGATAGGCGAACGAAATACTACTAAATAAAGGTATAATACCCTCGTAATAGAGGTCTACGAAAGCTAGGTAGTAATATTACCTTCCGGTTCTACTTCGTTATAAGGATCATAGAAAAAATAGTAGAGTGTGCTAGGCTTATTACGCGGGATATAAAGGAGAACACAGGTAAGCCTATTTATTATATATAAATATTCGAGTCCCTCCTAGATTATTATATAGTATTCTTAGATAATAGCGGAGTAGACAAGCCGCTTTATATTATACCTTATCTTCGCTTCCTAATCGGTAGGTATCTTATTACTTCTAACTATATCCTTCTATAGGTCTATTAGATAAAGTCCTACGCGAAGAGTTACGATAGGTAGCTTATAAGGCGGCTTATACTCGATAGTTATTAGAAGGGTATTTATACTACCGTCGACACAATATATATAGAACTAGTTAGGTCGAGGGTGGTTAATATTAGCTTCAGTCGTTTTATTCTCCTTTAAGGAATTTATATAATTACTAAATCGGATTCCATCTCTAAGGCCGAACTCTTTATAAGCAGCTAGCAGTTTATAAAGCTCAGCTATTATATCGTAGATATATTCTTCCACTCCAAACCGTTTATAGGCCTCAAGTTCTTGCTCGCTACTAATTGGTTTACGAGTAAATCGACGGCCAAGTCCTTCTAACTCGGGCAAAGACGAGAATAAACGTAGCGCCTACCCTAAGTCCGACTAAAGATATTTACAGACGGACGTATAAATTTCTACCAGTTTTGTCGGGCAGTCGGTCCAATATTCCAATCGAGTTAGGTAGTCTTTTCCGGTAGGAAGAGGTATTTACCCAGTTATTGAGCGAGATAGTGAATCGACCCTCAGCGATCGGGAGAGAAGGACATAACAGTGCTGAATGAGCTCCGCGAAAGTGGTCGGTTGGTTGCGCTCTTCGGCCTGGCGCCGTCTCTCTTCCGCCTACAGGTAGAGGGCTTTATAATCTGGGGAGGAGGGGTCGGCCATCGATTTCAATGAAAGGTGGAGCAATGCCTCGGACAACTGTGACGTGACAGGCCCGATTGAGGGTTTGGTCCACTTGGCCGACGTCAGCTGATCCCGGCTCCCGGCGAAAGTAATTCCCCGGAAACAAACGTGACTTAGCCGACCCGGGTAAGTGATACGCAACGCCGAGAACGTTTCCTGAAGGTCAAAGGGCATATGCGATTTGACGCTGCTTTCTGATTAACTTGAGCCTCTCGGGTTCTTCCAAACTCATAGTGCTGCACCTTATTACGCCCTGGCAGGGAGACGACTCGGTTCTCAACTATCGCATGATATGCCGCCCCAAAAGATGAAACAAGACTAGATGCCTGATGCCTTAGTGATGACTATGTAAACATGAAACTCCTAAAAGCAATTGAATATATTCCTAGGAACATAAATGCGTGCTCATACTCCCAGGATTCATGCAGATGTTTTTTTTTATCGATTGGAATTTCCGGGGAGTGACCCCACTGATCGCCCGCGCGACAGAAAGAAGAGGTAGGCTGACCAATGTTTGTCCACCTTTTTCAAGGTCAGAACGGTGACAGGTAGCATTTTGAAGGCAATTTTCCTGCGAGAAGACTGGCTATAAAGCTCTGTCTCAGTCTCCCATTACGCTCCTGTAAGGGATGTACAAAGTTACATTACAAATTCCATCATTCCAACGAGAAGGATGATTTGTGCCGAGGAATGTGATTTCCTTAGCTATATATATAACCGCTGTGATCACGTCCGTGAATCTTCTACAACAAGTATGTTGAAATTACAGACGATGTATGTACTGGGGAAGCATGTATGTCAAGGCCAGCGAGGTTGTTTAAGCCTGATCTCTTTCAATGAGAGAGAGATCCTATATAAATGGAGAGCATTTCTCCTGAACTATACTCTCAATGGTAGGTCCAATGCTGATCACGATATTTATGCCTGAAGGACCAGGCATGTAATGCCTGGTGCACCATGAATCTCAACAAAGTAAACCATGACGATCAAGCAGGAAGCACAAGTGGTGCTAGCGGACCCTGCTCTGCTTGAAAAAATTGACAAATTATTCGCTTGCAATGTGGGAGAATACATCAATTTACCACAATTGGTCGTTGTCGGAGATCCATCCAGCGGAAAGAGCTCCGTTTTAGAGGGCCTGACTAAATTGAAATTCCCCCGGAATAGTGGTCTGTGTACTCGATTTGCAACCTAGATCATATTTCGGAGAGAACCTAGCTTGAAAGCGCGGAGAATCACGGGCTCCATCATCTCAACAGGACACGACGATGGAAAGATAAAGGCTAGTTGGACCAGATCTGACATCGAGTCATTGAATGAGAAAGAATTCGAAAATATGATGGCTGAAGTGGGTCTATATTCTTCCTGAACGCAACCTTAAATGCAAAATTAAGCTTGTCCTAAGGTTCACGTGGCGATAGGCCTATCAACCTCAATAGAAGACAACCACCTGCCTACATTTTCTCCTAATGTTCTTCGGTTAGAGATAAATGGACCTCATAAGGATCATCTTAGTGTCATCGATGTTCCTGGAATTTTCAAAACCACAACACCTGGTGTGACTTTAAAGTCAGATATCGCCCTTGTGAGGGATATAGTGCTTAACTATATACGCAATCCTCGATCAATAATGCTTACCGTTGTTCTAGCTAATGTGGACATCGTAACACAAGAGATAATCGAAATCGCGAGAGAGCTAGACCCGGATAGTATAAGAACCTTACGGATCTTAATAAAGCTAGACCTTATCGATAAAGGTGTAGAAGATAAGATCATTGAACTTGTCGAAGGGAAGTAGGAGTCTTAAGAAGGTATCAGTGAGCACTCACTGAGCACTCACTGAGCGATCCCGGAGCACGCACTGAGCATGCCCAATTGGTCACTGAGCACTCACTGAGCACGCCGCCGATTAGTCATCATCCACGTGACCGAACCAGAGCATGCTCACTGAGTCTGAGACCGTGCTGACATCTACTCACTGATCCTGAGCCTAAGCGCCCTCATAAAGCGGCGGCAGCCCAGATAGGAAAGGCCCCACCCGGCACACATTATCCTGTCTATATAGGTGCATATGCATCTGGAGGTGAGTATGGCTACATCGTGCATTGTGGTGTGCAGGTTAGAGTATGTACTGTGTAGACACCCTGCAATAGGTGAATGCGGTGCTATCCCTTTCTCGTGAAATTGAACGCGAAATGCCTCGTATATACTCGTTATGGAAATAATATCGGGGGTCTCCCTTGATCGGCCGGAAAATCGCCGAATGTATGGCAGCGATGAAAGGGTGGCTGAATTTTTCGTTCTTTTTATAGAGTACGATGCACCACATGGTATACGATGCATCGTCATGGGCCTCATGCCGTAAGGAGCCGATCTTTTACGAACACCTCGGCGACCATCGAAGGTTGACCGCGTGGAAAATTCATGCCATAGACGTCATTGGCGCAGGAGGATGGAGGCATCCACTATACGTTGTAGTAAGCTAAGGAGGAGGTAGGGGGAATATTGTAGGGACTAGTTAGTTAGTAAAGGCAGGTTTAGTTAGTACAGAGAGAAGAAGAGGGGTTATTTCTGCAGGTGTGCAAGAAGAGGAAAAGAGAAAAGAGAGAAAAGAGAGAAAAAGAGGGGAGAACAGATGATATTCCGATCTTCTGCAGTTTTGACCTTGAATCTTCTTCAACGGTCGGACGCCACCGAGATACTTTGCCGATCATCTTCCTCTTTAGCCAAGTCACACAGTTGCTGACTTAAGCCTGTTGGTACATACATGTATTATGTAACTAGTTATGTAATACTCATTCACTTGTACGAGTACTTCTTGTACTCTTGTACTCTTGTACTCGTGTATTCTTGTATTCCTATATTCCTATATTCCTATTCCTATTCCTATTCTGCAGCAAATTTCATGCCGATCGCCAATCTTCAGTGCGACGAATCTTATCCTCAGCCCATCGAATCAATTCTCTTCTCCTCCCCTGATCGTCCCTTCTCGGGCTCCACTACAGCCCCGAACTGGGCAAATTGTCTGCATATCACTCTTCTATTCTTTGTACAAGACGGACAGATTTCATAAAACCCTCATCGTCCCCTTTTCCTTTTTCTTTTCCCCTCTTCAACATACTCGGCCCTTGAAATACCCTGAACTCCCCCATCTGCAGTCATCCAAACCTGCAACATCTCCCGTCTCATCTCGCGCCAACCCCAAACAACCTGCATACACCCTCGTGACCCCCCATACAAAACTCAAGCACCACCCCGGGTATTTGGTTAATTCACCCATCTCCACATCCACCAGCGCAAAGAAAACAAAAATGCGCGACACACCCTCCAAATTCATCGAGATCCTCGATCCAAAAGACTCAGCCCTCCGCATGTCCGACTCAGACGTCCGTCTCGAAGACGTCCTCGCGGACCACGAAGCAACCCTCACCAACCGCGCCCGCTCTTCAACTCTCTCCTCGCCAAAACCACTAGCTAAGACCATCTCCCGCGCGAACTCGACTTCCCCGACGCCGCGCTGGAAGCGTTTGAGTAGTATCCTTGTGCAGCCGCGTCGCAATTCTTAAATACACCACTGGGAACTGTTTCGGTGGTTTATTACTTCCATCTTGACTTCATGTTGGAACCAGATACCGGACATTTCCAGATGTGAAACGAAACAAATGACATTACGGACATTCACGAACTATCCGACGCTATGCGTTGGATTTGGGATTCCTTTTTTTTACGATCCGTGCCTGGGGCACGGACTTGGAAATCGTGAGATGAATGGCAACGACATTACGAATTGAAATGATACGGCGCGAATTAGGCTGCGCACTTGGTGTTTGGCCCGGGGCTATTTTCTGGTTCTGGTTCTGCTGGTCCGGTTGACAAGGGCGGCACAGGATTGCTTCCCACTTGATGATTACGAGGTTTTTCTTCTTCGTTGGGGTTTTAGGGCTTGGATTCGGGTCGGTTCTGGGATCGGGATTGGAATTGGAATTGGTTGACACGAAGCCTACGACAAACATAAAATGTCTTGGTTATGTCCAGTGCAGAGCCAGATCCAAATATGTACAGAAAACAAAACTTTCCGAAATAAAGAAAACGGTCTGAGACCGGTCTGTGTCTGTCGACTATTCTTGCACATCCTTGACTTTTTCTATATACATGTACCTGTGCTCTGCTGCTAGTACCTTTCCTGTGCTTCTCTTTCTAAGCAGTGCTATGATACCCGAGATAGCGAATTATACAATCTCATCTTCCTAAGTCAACCGTGAGATATCAGTCCCACCCTCGACCCGATTGTTTTTTTTTTCTTTTCAACTCAGTACCTGGCCCTACCCGGTCTGCAACGGGTACAGTCCTTATCTACTACTGAGTACTCCCGTCTTTCCTACATGTATTGCCCTGTCCAAATTATAGCATGTACCATCGGTACCTAGTGCAGTACCTGACTTAAATACAGTGGACCCTGAACCCTGACATCGAGGGGCACGTATTCTCGGAGCCGAATTCGTGCTACGACTATGTACAACTTCTTCAGACTGCTCTGAGCAACAGGGTCCGGGGAAAGTCTCACAATTCACAGGAACGGGGTTATTGGTGAGACCGACAAGTTTGTTTCATTTTAGCTATAGCTGTCTAGCACGACAGCTATCGGGGTTGTAGATACTGTTACTCGAGGGATCAGTATTTCGTGCCTCCAGGCACCGGAGGATTCGGAGGTACGAGTCTGGGCTGGAAACTGTGCTGTGCATGTTGGGCAATGTGTATACTCGAGAGACCAGCGATGGAAAATGAGTACCTTTACGTTGGAAAGGGGACTGTTGGAGGAAAGGTTAGACGGATTTCCATATCCATATCTCTTGAATCTACACTAGATGGTCCAATCCATTCATCTGTTTTACGAAGACGTATGTCTACGCCTGGATGTACTGTTACTGTACGGGATGATCCAGCCCGAATGAATATCCCCGGAGATGTCCCGGCCTAAGTCATATTTCCCCTCCGCACCTACATGTCCATGTCCACCAGGTAACTAGTTAGTTATTTACCTAGGTGCATGTAAGGGTACGCTACATATCTGTAACTCTACCCTCTCCCAACCCCAACCAATTCTATTCCATACCCATCCTTCATCCGTCTAATCAAACCCCCGATCTCCGCAGGATGCACCGCATTAAAAACACCCATAACCATCACCATAAGCGCCGCGTCAAAAGCGTAACTCCAGAATTCATGCTGGAGTAACGTCCCGCTACTTCCCTGCTTGTACTCAACATACCGGAAGATCGAGCGGACAAAGATAAGCAAACTGCCGATGTAGAGGGCTATCTGGTGCTTTTTCCAGGGGACGTAGTGGTGGCGCAGGATTCTTGTTCCAGTTCTGTGGAGCCGGAAGTGGAAGAAGATACTTGTCAGTATGAAGAGGGCGAAGAAGGCGATTTGAATGAGGAGGCCGAGTCTGATTAGGTTGCCGCCTTTTTCAGCTGTGGAGGCTTTCACGAGCATTGCGGCGCCTGGGTTGTGATAGTGCTGCGTTAGGTGATTGGGTTTGGGCTTTGCGCGATGGGATCCGGGTGAGATTCTTACCTGCTCCCTGGAAGAAGAAGGAGATTACGTCTCCCACGACGAAAATCTTCGTTAGCCATGTGCGCCGGATTGGTGAGAGGTGTTCTCCGCCGGTGACGATCATGAGACGGCCGAGTTCCATGTAGATGCTTGCTGCCAGGAGGGAGGGCGCGACGAGAATGAGCACTGCCTGGACGGCGAGAGGGGGGATGGTGTAGTTTGGGTACTCGTTGGAGGAGACCACGCGCTGAGAGTGTGAGTATTGTTTACGAAAGATTGGAGCGAGTATCTGGGTAAGCATACGGCTGCATAACCGGCAATCTCAACTGTGGAAGAGGGTGGTCAGAAAAGGCACTGTGGGATCGAGTGTCCGAAGGCAAGATGGGACATTCAGATACTAACATAGTCCTCCGAGTACGAAAGCAATGAAGAACCAGGTCCGGCCGCGGAATATCTGCCAGCAATGCAGGATGGTTGTTGTCATGAAGAGAATGATGAAAACCATCGCCGTCGGGATCGAGGGGATATAGTCGTATTGACCCATGTACTTGACGTCCACCATTTTGCTTGTGGCGCTTAGATGGAACTTGTGATGGGAATAGAATGAAGTGAGAGATTGTTTAAGTTGAGTAGTCCCATGCACGTTAACAGAACCTGATAAGTATCCCCTTATGTCAGAAATGACAAGAGCCATTGTTTCTGAATTATGAAGCCTGTTATTATATTTTTAGATTTAAGCTCAAGGAAGTTGAGACGATAGCGCTTAACTGTATGACCTGTCCGGCTGGAGATGCCTTGTGTCGTCTAAGTATTGCGCGTTTAACTTTCTCGCCTCATCTTGGTGTAGCACTACGACTGTGACATGCGATGAATCTCTTAGCCAAGGATTTGTCTTGAAATAAGACAAACGAGTCAAGTCAGCGTAAGAGTTGGCCTCTAGTGGCTCTGTATCCGCATCTCAATATCACTCTTGACAATGTCACGCCACTCGTTTTCGCCTTTCAGAGTTGTATAGCCAGCCCTAACTCTGGCCAATACCAAGCTGCTTCATCCTCTATTCAGTCCAAACGCCCCAGATCACCGAAGTAATTATTCAGATCACCACCGTCCCAGTCTCGCTGTGCAAACCAATGATGGCGAGCATATTTTACCGCTCGGATTGCACGTTCGTAATCAGGTGCCTGGCTGTAGAGACCCTATTTAGGGACGGAAAGATTAGCCCCTGTTTCATCACCGAGATGATGGTCCTTCAATCAAGCGTACCTTCACATATTGCCTCACCCATGTCATGTATTGTTCGCCCTCACTTGGCGAGTCGTCCTGAGACACACGAGTGATGGAAGCATATGCATCCTCATCGTTTACTAAATCAACAGCCACTGCCATTAACGGGTCGGATAAGATAGCTGGGCAGATACAGCCAGTCTCCCAGTCATAAAGGGAAGTCACAAGAGGTTGGCCATTGGCATCCATTGAGATCGACATATTGTGGACTCCATAATCGCCATGCTCGAGAACGAGACGGTAGTATATATCTCTTCCGTAAATTTCTAGAGGCACAATGTGTGGCACAAGACGCAAAAGCGACTGCTTGGCTGCGGCAGCAATAGGGCCAACGGTGTTACTATCGGACTCCCACGGGAGGCCGTGGATATATAGTAGGCACAATGTGTCTCTTTTTGGTCGCCAATAATGCGGGACCCCTGAAATGGCATCATGATAATTTAACCGTTGCTTAGTGGGTAGATTGCGAGTGTAAAAAGAAAAGAAAAGTGTTTACGAACGGCAACAAAAGAATTGTACTTGACGTTGAGAAGTTTCGATGTAAAGTCGAGTTCGGCGCCCAAATTTGCCCCACATCAACTTCACATCAAATCGAGTCGACCTCAACTGTGTGTATCCCACCATCTGATTCCGCGCTTAGAGAATACATGAAATTCCTCCTACGCCTACAAGAACCAGGTCCAGTTCTTATTGAAATTCCCGAGCAAAATCTTTCCCGTCCTCCCCGAAAAAACCGCAAATTGTCGCGTTTCGAGTCGGCGCAACGTCCTCAAACGTGCCAAGTCACTCTCCTCATCACCTAAATAGCTTCATTCGACCCTTGAGCTCCCCAAAGCCCAACTATGGCCTGGCTTCAACAAACTCCCGGCTCCGGCAGACGCGCCGCGTCCCCGACAGTCTTTGAGCAGCAACGCGAAGAACTCGTTCGCGAGATTGCAGTGGTAAGCTGACTTTGTCCCATCGCACTCGACAGAGTCAAGCACCGCAACGGATGTTAATTTATTCCCCCAGGGCATGGAGCAAGTGCTTCAAAACATCAACCGCCTGAATCGCAATTTGGAGAGTGTCATTGCGGTAAGTCTAGCACTCAATGAGTTAATTTCGCATGCTCCCGGGCTAACGCGAGTATTTAGGTGGGCAATGAATTTGGATCTGTAGAAGCTCTCTGGTCCCAATTTGAGAACTTCATGGGTCGCCCCGAAGATGAAGTTGAAGAGACTGCCACTGGGAAGCGGAAGGTTAGTGGGGGGAGTGATGCGCCGATCAAGTCGGAAGCACAGCATGAGAACGATGAGGGTGACTCGACAGTCATGCAGTGATGGTTTACATTTTGGTCTGCTTGATGGTCTGGGCGTCGGGCAGGTTTACTCTTTTTTTCATTATTTTTTCATTCTCTTGAGATACCATTCCCAACTCGGGTTACTCTTACAACTGGCAGGAATATACGAATCCTATGGGGATCTTTTTTTTCGTAAACACAAAATGCATTGTTTCAGTAACACATAAGAGTCGCTTTCGCCAACATAACATATCAGTAACATAAACGACAACACCAGTCCCATGCATGCCAGTGGAAAACGGCAACGACCCGAGTCATGAGAGACATCAAATGGAACAAGGGGGACAAGGGTCATGAGGAAAAAAAAAGAGGCCAGAAATAAGACAAGCAGGGAACAAACGTAAAGTAAAGCAAACAGCCTCCAGCAAAAGTGCAGAAAATCGAGAACATTGTAAGGGCCGCGCAGCGTATCGATACAACATAGGATGCTTTTTGGGAAATTCATGTCTCGCTTTGTCCAGCTTGCGGCGACATGTCACATACACAGGCGAGCGGGCAAGCAAGCCGACGAAGCAACCAGGCTTGTGGTCCGGCCAAGAGAGAAAGGAAGGTCAAGATGTAGTCGAGAAGAGAAGAATGAGGAAGACAAGAGGCGAGAGGAATCAATCTACAGGATCTTGCAAGTTCGCTTCTTGATCCTCTTGCCGGGACGAGGGCCTCCGCTTCCTGAAGGCGCGGCACCAGTGCGGCTGTTGCGGTTGTTACGGCCGACGCGACTGGCAGGTTGCTCAGCTGACCAACCCTGTTCCTCGATTGAAATAGCTGCATCAACGGCCTTTGCAAAGACCTCGTCCACACCGCGCATCTCCTTGCTGCTGCATTCGGCGTATGTTGCGCCCATTCGGAGGGCGACGTTCTCGCCTTGCTCTGGTGTGATGGGAGTCAGGCCCTGGGTCTTGAGGAGTTCGATGCAGGTTCGCTTGTTGCGCAGATCGGACTTAAGGCCCACAAGGATAATCGGTGTAGTGGGACAGAAGTGCAGAACCTCGGGGTACCACTATATAGATTTGTTAGAGGAATGCAGTCAAGGGATATCTGGTTTTCGAGTTGGAGACTCACCTTGTCAACAACGTTCTCCAATGAAGCAGGACAATCGATAGCAAAACAGACAAACAGAAGATCAGTCTCCGGGTAGGACAATGGGCGCAAACGGTCATATTCTTCCTGTCCAGCAGTATCCCAGAGCGCTAATTCGACGGTCTTGCCGGAAGCCCGATGCGTTGTTTGAGTGATGTAGTTTTCAAAGACTGTGGGGACATATTTCTATATGAGGATTAGTACTAGGCCCAGTGTCTTCCTTCGCCAGCTGAACGTACCTCTGGGAAGTAACCTTGGGAATAGCTGATCAATAGACACGTCTTGCCACATCCGCCATCGCCCACCACCACAAACTTTTTTGAGAATGAGGGCGGCTGGGTGATATTCGTTGCCTCGGACATTCGTCCACTCGAGAAACTGGTGTGAGTGCTGGCTGTGCCGTGACTGACTCGGACGCTATCACTGCGTGCTCGGCTGTGACGGGGTGTCAACGATGGAGGAGGGGTTGCGAGCGAGCGGCGGCGCGAAGCTGCATAGTATTGATCATCATACATAGCGCTCATGATGAAGACAGGTAGGGTGGAATGTGGTTCCCTCGTTTGTGATATGATGCAGGGGAAAACGGGAGTTCACAGGGGTTGTTTGCCGATAGGATGGAGTTTGAGATGATATGCGTTAAGGATTTGAGAAAGAGTAAGAGTGACAAGAGAAGGAGAGAATAGACAGATCTGAAAAGATCTAGAGGATCGACGATAGAGCAAGAGGGTCTCTTCTCGTCGAGACCCGCGAGACCCGTGTTTACACTTGGCTACCATAGCAACGGCCGTCTCTCCATGACGCCAGGGCTCCGCTTCCCACGATCAAAAAGTCTTGCTACCCTGTCATATCCTGTCATTGACTGGTTGATCTCGATCCAAGTTTCTATTTTGGCTCTAATCTGTTTACTTTGTCCCCACAGTTCAGCTCGCCAGAACAGGATCCAGCTTCATGGAACTTTCTTTTCTTGTACACGGTGATACCCAATGTGGTCATGTGATCGTAGATCTTGATCAAATGTGAGGTCTCACTGTTTTACTCTTTTTAGCGATAGGCCACGTTGTATTATAAATTGAACATCTGTTAATCGCATCTGCAAGTAAACAGGAATTCCCAGTAGACACAAACTTCCAAGAATTAGGTATCTTTTGTATGGCATATCCATACAAAAGGTACAACATAAGGTACATGGGAATAATATAGACATCAACCCCTTTTCTCAACCTGCGAAATCTTTAGTCAATATTGGAAATACACACCTATTATTATGAATTCAATTAAGAGATAACTAGCAGGTTCTTGGTGAGAAGATATGTCCATACACTTGCACAATTCCCGGACGAGTTGGTTGCTCACAGGGGCTACAATCAATGCTTCAAACATACTAGAAGTGGACTAGTTTTTCCTCGCAACGAAACATATGCGCCCACCGAGGACTTCCCCGTTATCTTTGCTTCTCAGAATGCCAAGCGCACGAGATACCTGAACTTCGGACTGGATTATACTTTATGGGATTTGGATGGCGACAACGCCGTGTTATTGAAGCATGGCCTCAGATGGACAAACTGGACCGACCAGGATATCTACCTTGCACAGCGGTACACTGGCTTCTTCAGCAAGGAGGGTCGGTGGAAAATGCAATGGACCGTGGCCTGGGAGAGTTGCGACGATGCCTTTGAAACCGCGATGGTAGGCAAGATGATCCAAAACGTGACCACTTGGTCAACCTGGTTCATCACTCAGAGTTTCGCCCTTAAGATGGACGTAGTTGCTACTACAGCCAACAAGACATGCCCCGGGCAGTTCGGCGTGGCTATTAATGTGACTGACGAAACCAAGAAAGTCCCCCGGAGGGTTCAATGGTCTGGCAAACCCTACACCAATAATACATGAGACGTAGTGGCGGCCTCCCCGACGTTTATACCGGATCCTTGTCGGGTCTAAATTGACGGGACCGCTATCGCAAGCGTGGAGGCATCTTTGAAAGCCCGCTTATGCGATGGTACAAACCCGCCAGCCGATTGCCCGGAGGATAAGAAGAGTGCCGCGCAAGAAGTGGCTGTGGCTGGTATAACCTGCCTGCTAGCTTTCTTCGGGGCATTGGGTTTCTTTCTTGTGTGACTATGCTCCTACGATAGTCCTCTGATCTGACTGTCCAACTCCTGTGCCAAGATCTTTATTATTTGTATCCAACATTCTGTCTTGATTCATATAATTCACATATTACAAGCTGTTATCTTGATCCATGTTCTTCGCTTACAGCCTCTCCTTAAGTATGATGTCGTATCAGTTATTTGTACCTTGTCTTGAATCTAAGTAACTTCATCACTATAAGCAGCAATAAAACGCTTCTAGGCAGCGGACTCCGGAACGCCAAGATCACTCGTAGTTCTTGGCATTCCCGGGTTACTCCGCTGTCGTAGGGCTGAAAATTGAGATGCTTACACTCCACGGGGGCCAGGCACAGACTAAACCCAGCCATTTTGCGGCAATGACGAAGAGCGCAGGATGTAGCCCGGGGCATCGCCGCGCGTAGAGCAGCTCCGATGTGGAGAGCCCTGTACGGAGCACGAATCAACCGACTTCGACAACTCGCGGACTTGGCTTCCATCTACAGTCTTTCACTTGCTGTTGAGTGTGGGTTTCGCCTTCGCCTTCTTCGCGTTGATGCACCATTGGCTTCAATTCCACCGCCAAAATGAGATACACCAGCACCCGATCGCTTCTCACCTCAGCTTTCTTCTCTGCAAAGGATAAACGTGATGCAACGATTGATCATAGAGGCATCAAGATGCACGAGAGAGTTTTGCTGTTCCCTATGACGGCACAGTCCCCACGGTGGGCTTCGTCGCAAGATATGCTATGCTGTTCCCTTTCTGAACCCTTTCTTCTATCCTCCCGGTGGCTACTGATGATTCTTGAACTGGGTGCTTTTTAATTTAAACCTCATGCTCTGTACATAGTCTAACCTTCCTAGCCATTTCAGATCGGCATTATGCGATAGCTCAATGATGAAGTTTATCTTGTCTAACCATATAGTCGCATACAAGTGGTTCAACTACATCTTGCGTCATATCTGATTATAGCAACCCATTTTTGTTATTAATCCTCAGAGAATTAGCCATGATAAGACGCACACAGCCGTGAGTCATCTGCAAGATAATAAAAGCCACTGCCCAGAATAAGCCTCTTGGTAATTGAAGGATAACTCCAGGGCTGTCAAGGTCGATGGCTCCGAGGCCCGATGTAGCGGTGACTAAGCACACACATGGCCCGCGGGCTCGGCATCAGGGGCGTAAAGTCGGGACCGTCAACTTCGTGAAGTCATACATTCCTAAACTCGGAGTACCTGATTATCTTAACTGCACACGAGATCCAACTTCAATCCGCTCCTTATGTTACGAACCCTATAATACTTTCAACCCTTCGAACGGACTGGCAGGCAGCGGCCTGTCTATCTATGGAATCGATCCGATTGCGGTACTGTCTAGATCAATAACATTGCATCATGGGCAAGAGCCAAAAAGACCAGCCAGATGCTGGGCTTAAGAGTCTGGATCACTGTACGCGATTAGTCTTCCTTCTATCCACCCGTGGGTTATCGCAATGTCTGCTAACCGCCGCGCGTTCACGACATCATAGATTCGCGCCGATTGCCGCTCTGGCGCTACTGGCCACGACAGAAGCTCATCCCACTGATCCGATATGAGACGCCATATCTGGCCTGGGTGCAGGAGAAAGTGCGCACGCCGGCCCTAGACTCATATTTCGCGTTCACGGCCAACCTCGGCACACACACGTTTTTCATGGTCTTCTTGCCCTTCCTCTTCTGGTGTGGTTCTCCTAGCATTGGTCGTGGGTAAGTCCTCCTTCAGAAGTGGAAACGGGAAGGTATATGGTGGCTGACAAGTGTCGTCCACAGATTGGTACACATCTTAGCATCAGGCGTCTTTTGGAGCGGCTTCCTAAAGGACTTGTTGTGTCTTCCACGGCCTCTGTCTCCCCCGCTACAGCGAATCACTATGTCAGGCTCTGCAGCCCTAGAATATGGTTTCCCCTCGACACATTCGACAAACGCGGTCTCAGTTGCGGTTTATGCTTTGGGCCTGCTTAGTTCACCCGACTCAACCCTCAGCGCGCAAGTCACCCTTTTGCTACAAACGGTCACCTATATCTATGTTGTGTCCATTGTAGTGGGCCGACTGTACTGCGGCATGCATGGAATGCTAGACTGTATCGTGGGGTGTGTCATGGGCGCAGCAATAGGCCTCGTGCAGTTCCATTATGGACCCGCCTTTGAAGATTACCTCTTGTCTGCCTCCCTGATGGGAATCTCTCTCCTGGCGATTCTCATCATAGGTCTCGTCCGCATCCATCCAGAGCCGGCCGATGATTGTCCATGTTTCGACGATAGCGTTGCCTTTGCAGGAGTGATGTTAGGCGTGGATGTGTCGACATGGCATTTCGCCGATATTTGGACTGGTTATCCCGCTGGATCAATTCCTTACGACCTCGGCAACCTAGGCTGGATCAAAACTGTTAACCGGCTGGTAGTGGGTGTGGCATGTATCTTTGCTTGGAGGACTGTGATGAAGCCTGCTCTGTTGCGCATCCTACCACCTATCTTCCGGACCTTGGAGAAGCTCGGCCTTCTTCTACCTCGACGGTTCTTCACCACTGCCTCGTAAGTCTCAATATGTGGTTTGTGATTGGGCTTTGTTCTGATTTTTGTGCAGGGAATACACCACCGTTCCGACCAACTTGAAGGACCATGACGTTATTCCTAACTTTTCTGACTTTTCAAACATCATCACCACGATGCGCCATCCTCGCCGCCGAGCCATTTCCATTGGGCCTCAGTCCGAGGCCGACGCTTATGAGACCCTGGCGTACCGGGAAAAGCGTCGACGCGAGAGTCAGTCTGGCGGCAATCGTGCTTCGCCAGTAGTAGAAGGCCAAGTTCAGGTCAACGGATCGGCTCTGCCGTCGAGAAAGTCGAGAAAGACGACTACGCTGGATGATTATGAAAACATGATGGGCAGAGGCAGTCCCAGATCGACCGCAGTTGATGTAAACTCCGATACGCAGACAATACCTTTCCCTTCGCTAGATGCCGAGGCTGGAAGGCGGGATGAGAAGGAAGTTTTCTCCCAGATCAAGAAGCCTCGCGTGCGGTACGACGTCGAGGTGGTGACAAAACTGGTGGTGTATGCGGGTATGTAAAATCCCTGCCTTTAGGCCTTAAAATTTGCTAATCTCAAACTCTTCTAGGTATTCCTTGGGTGGTCATCGAAGTCGCACCTTTGTTATTCGACCGAATCGGACTTGGAAACCGATAAGATGTGGGAGGCCTAGATGCCTCGCAGTCCCTTCAACCTTACTACTACCTATTCGGGCTGTCCCCAGCTCAGCTGGCTGTGCTGGAAAGGGTCACCTCAACCCGTTGCCCATGTACATAAGCATTCAAAGCGATATCAGTTACGCACATTCTTCAGGCTGATCAGAGATTTTACTCAAAGAAAGTAAAGACTAGCTGCATTGACTACAACACGAAGCCAAGAAAAGGCACAAAACAAAGCACGGTCAACTAAAAGGATGTAATCGCAATTTTCTCTTTGAAATGGTCTCATGGTGTTAGCTTCATGGAACACGCCCTCAAAGAATGATGCTCTCAGATACAGCAGTGTAAGATATCAGGATAAAAGCATCATACACTCTAACAAGGATCGAAAGACAATCCTTCTCAAATCTCTTCTGAACGAAGCATGCAAACAAAGAGTGAACATGTAGATCATCGCCACAACAATGGAGGCTGGGCCGGGGAATATCTGATGAGTCAGCAGAATGATGAAAGAACCCGTAGACCGCGTCGGCTCATATTATTCCCATACCTCTTCCTCTGCGGAGTATCTACCTTCGATATACTGGGTTGGAACAGCTAATCCAGTCATGCCTAATGATGGATCTTGAAGTTCACTCTTCATATATTCTCCCAATCTCCTCTGATCACTCCCTCGACGTCCATTCAGCCGCCGCCAGTCTCCCCGAAAGCGCGTCATCGGACGAGTAGATCAATCTCGACCACTTGGTCCAACTCCTTCAGAGTAACTTTCAGTCTCGCATGAAAATGGGGTTCTTTCGTTGGCCTCGCCGCAAGCGAAGCCGCTCACCTGCAAAGCCGACGCAATCCTTACTCTCGTCTCTCAATCCCTTTGAAGCCTTGAAGCCTTCAATTGCCGCTCTGAATGGTAAGGTAGCTCCTCGCTCGAGTCTTACGCCACGCGTCCTGACTCCGTGTCTAGTCATGGATAGCGCACAGTTGCCCATCCCCGGAGCGTTCCCGGCGACTCCTCCTGAATCACCGACCCTTGAATCACGCGACGCGATCATCGAGGACGAGACCGGTCTACCGAAGGGTTGGGAGTCTATGGACATAGACGCTTGCGCAACACCGGCTCTGCTTACAGAACTTGGCGAACATCTTCATCCTCGAAGGCTCTCCTATCTCCCTCCCACTCCGAGCCCCAGGCGCGCTCCATCGCCACGTCCAACGAAAGTCGCAGTGCCCGCGCAAGATGATCTCATGGACATTGATGATCCGTGGGCCCAGCAAGCTAAAGCGGATGCAAGGCTCCCTCATGGGCCTGTTTCCGCTGTACAGTTATTCTATGCTGCCAAGAAGCCCATCCCTGCCAATCGCATGGCATCATGGTACGAGGCGGAATTCCAGAAGCGGGAAAAGGAAAGACTAGCCCGGGAGCGGGATCTCCGACGTCCCAGCAGAGTCGTACCGAGGGGTCAACCTGTGCGCCCACTCTCCACGGAGTGGCTCGTCAAGATTCAGCGTGCCACGCACGCTGGACAAGGGAATGCCGTCGCAAGATCTCTGGCTGGAGATGATTTGTACCAGCGGGATATTACCACATGCACTCGACCTATGGCCTGGCTCAATGACGAAATCATCAATGCCTACTTGGGTCTACTCGTCCATTATCTCCGCCGGTTGAACGGGAATCTCAACGATCGGCCGTCCTTCCACGCCTTCAACACATTTTTCTACTCTACCCTTCGTGACAAGGGCTATCAGGGTGTACGGCGCTGGGCAAACAGGGCGAAGATTGGCGGTGAAGGATTGCTTAATGTGGACACGGTCTTCATTCCTGTTCACGAGTCAAGCCATTGGACTCTCCTGGTAGTCCGGCCGACTGAACGTACAATCGAATATTTCGACTCTTTAGGGTCCCGCGGTGCTCGCCAAGTGAGAAACGCCAAGGAATGGCTCCGTGGAGAGCTTGGGTCACAATATAAGGACGAGGAGTGGATTGTCCTGCCATCAGTCTCATCGCAGCAAGACAACGGAAGCGATTGCGGTGTCTTCCTCTTAACAAACGCCAAAGCGATCGCGGTTGGAGTCGAGCCTACCTCCATTGGACCGGTTCACATCACACTTCTCCGACAAAAGATCGTGGCCGAGCTCATGAATGGCGGTCTTCACGGCGAGTTCAGTCCACAGGACAGAAAAACCGGTGCAGTGTTGCTTTAAATGAGCTGAAAACGCCGGCTGTCCATGGTCTTACATGCATTCTCCTTTTCGATTCAAGCATTGGATTTAAACATACCCTCATCTTCATCCTCCCTGTCCTCACATACCTCAACCATTATCCTTACACTTACCCACATTCATCCACATCAAGCGCCATCCTGAAGGCGTTTTCGGCTACTTTTCGCCCACCATTCCATATTATTCGATGCTTTTTTTTCCCCGGCGCGCAAGGCGAACACAAGACGGAAAATATGCAAAAAGGTTCATGATTCTTCCTCTTTTATTGGCGCGCTCTTTCTACGTGATGTTTGCAATGAGTTTGAATGATACCCCATAGTCACTATATTGATGACTCAGTTGATACAAAAAAGCCCCTTTCTGGCGGACTACCTTGGTCATATTTCTTTTTTTGTTTATGGTTTCTGGACTTCCATCGGGGCGTTTACTCTCATTTCGGCTATCATCAGCTTTCTTCTGCTGGTGTGTATAGAGCTTTGTACTTCTAGGTTGTTGTCCCCTTGGTCTCTTGCCACTTACAACACTGACCATATGTTCTTGGTAGTATTAGTATTAACCACTTGTACGATGTGTTGTCCTCACCCAAGAAAATCGAAGATTGTCAAAATAATACTGGAGCCGGCGAAGACCGCGAAGTAGTTGAAGTAGTTGATTCTTTTCTCTCAGAAGCGTTGAAGTAGAGGAGCACTGTCAACTTGATGATAGAATTAACTAACTCACTTTGTCCACGCAGAATGAATTAGCATACAGTACACCCATGCATCCCAAACCCGAAGAATCCTGGAAAAGCGAAGAAGCAACCAAAACCGATAATGATACACAAGTCAATCAGAAAGCCCAGATGAAAGTTCATCAATGTTGCATGGTCTCCGACAAAATCCATGACGCGGCCTCTTCCTCCACTTCTTCCTTCTGCACTCGCGGCCCTGTCTGCCAGGCTTGCACTTTCCAATATTTGTATTCGACTCCAAGCGATTGTCATCGTCCGCAGAGAGAACATTCTGATGGCCACCATGATTCTTCGAGAAGGGGCCATAAAGACCCCTGGAGACGTCCGACGACCGGTTGTACGCCAACTCGATGTATTCGATACCCATGTATATACTATCCCCAATTCTCATATCGCCCGTCCAAAGTCCGCCATCACTCCAGAGATTGAGCACAATCATACTCTGCAACTCGGGAACCCTGTACGACTTGACATCCTGTAGCTGGTTGTTGACGAACCACCGTGACATGTTCGACTGCCAGTCTAGCCGATGAGTGGACCAGTTCGTCCAAGGAACTGGCAACTCGGCGATAGTACTCGCGCCAGGGATTTCTCGATCAGCGGCGAAATCATAATCTGGCTGATTGGCATAGTGCACGCGATAGGACGGGTCCCGGGTTAGAATCTCAATGTCCGATTCGCAGGTTTGGTCATGGTAGGTGAAAATGCCGGCACAAGCACCGGGAGAAGGTCTTCCATCGGGGATTGTGATAGACCGATTATTTGGGGGTGCCGGAAGATGCTGTTTTGGGTTATGCGGTGGCCAGTCTTTCGGTTGAGGAGGCTCCGATACGATGAAGTTAGCCGGCAAGAAGCGCAGCCGGACGCGCAGCGAGCACCGGTAAATGTCCCGCAGGCGAGTTTCGATTTCTGCTGTGGACGTGTAGTTTGAGAAACGGGTGGTGCGCAGAACGAGATAAGTCGCATGGGAATCCTTTTTCTCGTGGTCCCGGGTGAAGAAAACGTTGCGCTTCGAGTTGATCATGAGGACTGGGGCGATGGCGGTGCCATCGCGTTTCCAATTCTGACTGCTCCAGTCTCTCTCGAAGGCGGTCTTGTAGAATACCAGCGAGCTGGGGTCCGGGTCTGTCCCGTTGTGGCCTCCGGGTGCGAGGTCCTCGCCCCCGTCGTCGTCATCCCAGTCTTCATCGCTATCTCTGATAGGCTCGGACATGTTGAGATGGGCATGTCTCTTTAAGTCCACAGCCCGGAAATCCCAGAGCTTGTAGTGCTGGAAGTATCCTGGATCGGGCCCGAGTACTGTGTAGCAATCGCATCCGCGTGGACGTTTCTTGGACGGGAACTGCGACGGTGGCTTCGCATCTGACAGGGCTGATGCAACTGTACCGAGGTATATCACAGCAGCCCCTAAGGCTAGGATACTGATTCTCATGGCGGCAATCTGAATTGACTAAGACTGTAGAGATCGTCCCAGGTCAACAATGGAAGTGAGTTGAACGTGGAAGGTCCGGGTTTCACTCGACAGGAAGCTGTGCTGGGCGTGACTTCCTCCCGACAATTTTGAGTCATGACCAGTAAAACCGACACCGGAGGAGACTGGACACCAAGTTGTTCCGGTGAATCTGTCTGCATCTAGTCCTTATGGTTGTTGCGACAAGACGAAGGATGCATTGATGTGCCTTATTTGTAAGTGACTGACAAGTAGCTGTTACTAAGTATCATACATTGCCTCGTAGATACGCCAGAATCGCAAATATTTGCGGCGAATTCCACATAGGAAGCCAGCTAGACCCCTGACTCATTCTCCAGTACTGGCTCAAACAGATCTTGCTTCAACACCTCCAGTACCAGCTTCTCGTCCAGATTTTCAAGAGTCGCTGAGGCACCGAGGAGCGCATCGTTTACGACGACGTTGTCCTCGTCACTCGTGGGAGAAGACTGGCCTGCCTCCTCTGGGCCAATGGTACGGAGATACTCTTCCTCAAGTATGAATTTGGAGGCATCTTTATCTGCAAACAGCGTCTCCACTGACTCTGGCAGTGCGTATATCGTAGGGAATTCTAGCACAGTCCGATTGCGCAGAATAGTATTGAGTGTTGAAGATTGCAAGATGGGAGTTAAGACTGGCTTCTTGGTTGAGGTTCGCGGACGGTGAAGGTAAAAGTATAGGCCCCTGTGAGGAGATATGCTGTCGGTTGGTGCCTTCTCCGCTTCCTCGGTTGATGCCTCGGCTGATTTCTCTGACGTGCGTTCGATCGATGATGGCTGTGAAACTTTATCCGACGCTTCACTTCCCGCTGTATTTAATTCACTTGGTGCAGCAACAATGTCGTTCTTGGCGTCGTTGTTCGGGGTGCTCAAGTCTTCTTTATTATCTTTCTGTTTCGTTGACTCAGGGAGTTGTTCTTGATCCTTTGGGCGTGGATGACTTCGGTTATAGGCTTCAGCGATAGAGCACGTATCAAGGACAGAGTCCCCAGTAGTCTTTACCCCGTCATCCGCGATCCACTCTATAGTCCAGGCAAGGCGCTTGTGCCTTTCAACACATGTTAGTTAGCAATATGTCCAAATGAAAGTTACAAAAAGATCACGACTCACTTCGGATGCATACGCGACCCGTTCTGCTTATTCCTCGACATACCCTTCGGAGCTCGAAGAACTTTCACTCCGGCAGCCTCTGCGCCGCGCAGGAATCCAGCTTCACCCTTGGCAAGGCCCTGGTTCGGGTGCTTCCTCTTACGCCCAGAAGCTTGATGTTGTACCCCCTGGGCACTGGCGTCGTCGGTCTGGGCACCGCCCGCGAGATCAATTCCGCGGTTATCGACTTCTCTCTCCGCGCGCTCGAGGGAGCGCTCGATGCCCGTGATGAAATTAAAGTCACGATCGAACGCAGCTTCAGTGGTGAGCTCCTTGCGCTTAAGATATGCGGCTGGATCGCGCACGCCGGAGCATTCTGACCAGAGCTTGTGGCGACGGGTGCAAGGTAGAGAGCAGGTGCGTGTTGAACAGCGCGGACAACGGTATTTGGGAGGATTGATATGGCTGTATGGTCGTGAAGGTTAGAACCGGGGTAGCCATGCATATGATTGGGATAGGCCATACCATATCGAGCAGAGATCACTCAGCAAAGCTTCTGAGTCGGCCATCTTGATGGTTTGATGCGGATTTGGAGAGTCGGGAGATTTGAATCTGGGAAATAATTTGTTGTCTTATCGATAACGGCCTGAGGCAGAGATCTGGAGCTATATCTATCACGTGGTCTATGATGTACGGCGGCGGCGAGCCGGATGAACAGTCCGCCTACTCAGCATATCCAAGTAATTAGAAGTAGTCAAAGACTTGGTTTTACCGGAATTCATACCACCATGGTCCGTTTCCTCCATCAGAATTGACAAGTGGTGTCATTACTAGAAGCTTTCGTCCGTCTCATTGACTTCGCCCAGGAGAACCGTCGCATATGGTAGTGAGGTCACTACAACAGGAGCAGTGGCTCGGTCCGATATAAAGCCTACATTGAAGATTATTCATCGTGATGGTCTAATTTTGTCTTCAATGTTATCTTATGAGGGGTCACACCAGTCGTGTTCTCTATAGATGATATCATTTCCGGATGCGATGATCAATCCCCGCGGCATTTCTAAGCTTCGGTGATTCTGCGGATCCGACAGCCATTATTTAGACCCTTCATTCCCCGGTTTCAAAATATCATATCACCTCAGTTATTAAATCAAAATGGCTTCTAAGACACTTGCAATCATCGCTGGAGTTGGCCCTGGCACGGTACGATTTACCTTTCCCCGCATTTGACTCCATGCAAGGAAGACTAGCTGATAGAAGAGACAGGGCGCCTCAATCGCCAGAAGGTTTGCAAAGACGTATTCTGTCGTAGTTCTGGCTCGAAATCCTGACAACTACAATGGCGTCGTGCAAGAAATCAATGCCAGCGGCGGCCAGGCATTCGGCATCAGCGCTGATGTCTCCGATTCCAAGAGCATCGGTGCGGCCTTTGACAAGATAGCAGCCCAATATCCTTCCTCGAATGTGGCTGTGGCTGTTTTCAATTCCGGCGGTGGTTTTGTTCGCAAGCCGTTCCTTGAGCTGACAGGAGAGGATTACTCGTCTGCACTCGCTTCACAGGCGTAAGTATACGGCTCATATTTCTTAAAGACTTGGCTAATTCAGACCACCATAACAGACAGGGTGCCTTTAACTTCGCCCAGCGATCTCTCCCACTGCTCTTGAAAGCTCGTGAATCTTCAGAACACCCACCTACACTGATCTTCACTGGAGCCACAGCCAGCGTCAAAGGGTCAGCTCAGTTTGCTGCCTTTGCTTCAGCTAAATTTGCACTTCGTGCGTTGGCGCAGTCCCTTGCTCGTGAATTTGGTCCGCAGGGTGTGCATGTCTCGCATACTATCATTGACGGTGTCATTGATATTGAGCGTACTAAGGGATATAAGTTCGAACACCCCGATGCGAAGCTGAGCCCTGATGCTGTAAGTTTGGCTTGACTGATTGCTTCTTTGCGGACACTTACTGGCTATAGATTGCCGATTCATATTGGTATTTGCATACTCAACCGCGTACGACCTTTGCGTTTGAACTGGATCTGCGACCTTATGTTGAGAAGTGGTAAACCATTGTCGGCGGGCAATCTGGAGGTACATTTGCAGTTCCATGAGATATCCTCCGATCATGTGATGCCTCGATAGCCCCCATTATTCATAAGGATATCCTCACTCTCCCTGTATTAAGCAGGTCTTCGTTATCACGAGACGCTGAACATTCCCGTAGTTCAGACTGGTCCTGCAATAATGCATCTCGAATAGCACGTTGGTGCTTTCTGAACTGGATATTGCCCGACTCCATTCCTGCCAATACATCGAAATGAATCTGGCGGTGTTCATATTTCATCTGTTCAGCAAATGACTGCTGTTTTAGGGCGGCTACATGAGCGTAAAGATAGGAGATCTGGCAGGCCAAGTGAAGCAGCAACATGGCATCGTCACTAGGACAGTCGAGTCAGCTCTTAATCAATTCATCACGGAAGCCTGGTAGTGGTGGGAATGATAGGTTTTCGAGTGAGTCCGCTGTCAACAACATATTCGAGTGGGTGTTCAAAGTAAACTTCCACTCTTCAGCCGAGAGAAGAACAGTCATTGTCTTGCTGCTCGGAGAAACAAGTCGCTTTTGTGGGAGTTCCACCGCATTCCCGATTTTATGTGGCCCTTGCGCAGTAACCCATCCGGCCTTGACGAGCAGTTCTGCCGCCCCATCAATGTCCGAGATGGTTAGGTAAAGATTGAACTTGACTGTAGGGACTCCATAATGATGAAGCGGATCTTCGAATCAGATGACGTAGGGAATTTGGTGGTCAGATAACACTTGACAAGTTTTATGTCTTCTCACGGCGTCGGACTCGTTGCAGCGCATGACGCACATGAAGCACACGATAGAAACGGGCAGGTATTGGAACCCTTTCTCTGAAGCCTGGCATATCCCAAGAGACCTAGACCTCAGAGGTGCAGGTGCCCGATTTATACAAATGCTGAGTCAGCGCATAGCGTCCCGGTCTGCCCAGGTCCACAGGGCACGTCACATCCCAAGAAACGACACAGTCAAGCTCTCCCAGAGCTCTTAATCAGTAACTTTGACCCTCTCCACCACTCAGAACTCACGCCATGAGCTCCGACAACACCTCGCCCCAAGCAAGCGAAAGCTACAACAACAATGCCTCAGAAGGAACTCCCCGAGCAGCCCTCCCAGGCCACAATCCCGCGATCGCAAAGTACAGCAAGCTCCGCCTCCGACCAGACACAATCGTGAAACCCGATCTCTTCACCCTATACTTTGGCTTTCTCGGCACAGGCAACTGGCAGCGCAGCGTCGCCAGCACAATAACCGAGCGCGTAGAAAACCACTACGTGCTCACAGCCCGCTCACCAACGCAAGACGAGCTAGACGCACACGTCGAGCACGGAACCCGAGCCCTCTACTACGCACGAACAGGCCTGCCCGTAGGCTCCTTTCTCGGCGGAGCGTTGCTCTACAGACAAGCACGCAAATCCCCGCACTTCCCGCAAAACCCCACACCAGCCAACATGCTCGCGGCGCTGCGCACAGCGGCCGCCGGTTCAACCAAGGGATCCATCGTCGGACCGGCTGCATTCAAAATGATCTTCCTTGTTTCTCTCACTAGCTTGATATCAAGCTTCTCGGCCTCGGCGTACAGTGCCATGCGTTCGTTGACGGACCCGCGATTGAAGAGGTTCCTCGAGGACATGCGCGGCCGGGATCCGGACGATGTGCGCAAGCGGAAGCTCCAGGCGGCTTCTGAGCGAATCAGGAACTTGCGGCAGGGGGAGCAGGATATCGGGACCCAGATGCGGAAGGGGATTGATCATTCTGATGGTTTTGCTGGGGACAGCGGGGCTGGGTATGAGCAGGAACAGGAGGTGCAGCCTCCGAACTCTTATTCCGAATACGAGAGCAGTGATGCGGGTGTTAGCGCGCAGTATGGCGCGGATGACTCGCAGACGAGGAAGCAGGCTGGGGGTGCAGTCTGGGCTCGCGGAAGGGGTCCTCAACCTGAAGCGAAGTCGTCGTTGGATTTCTTGGAGGAGGATGATGCGAGTCCTACTGCTGCGGAATATCGGGATACCAACATTGACGGGTCGTCGAGTGGCAGTGCTTGGGACCGGCTCAGACAGCAGAATTCTGGTGGGCGCTTCCAGCCTCGACAGCCTGGTATGCCATCGCCGGCACATAACCCTTATGCTGGGAATTATGCCAGGGAGAAGCAAGACCGGGATGGCTCCAATGATGGAAACGATAGGAACAGCGCACAGGCAGAATTCGATCGGTTGATTGATTCGGAGAGGAATGCTGGTAATGGAGGTTCTCAAAGCCGAGGTTGGGGATCTTGAGAAATTTGAGAGATCCTTTTTGATCTTTGCATGTATAAACGTGTCCCAATATCAGAACAGCTACTTTTATATCCAAAGACTTTGAACTCAGAAGCAACTGATACCATTCTCATTAAGCCTTTGTGGCATATACGTATGCTTAGCTACCTATGGCTACCCTCATAAGAGAGTAAAACCAACAGAAATAAGATGTTTGTAGACATCGCTGTCTACAATTTGGAAAGAGAAATCTCTCCTCGAAATAGAAGACTAGGAAATTGTTCATTCAAACGACCTTCGATCAGGGCCGACGACAGGATATATTGTGTCTGAGATATAACTTCGGAAAGAATCATCAAAATCAAAACAAAAGGGTATGAGCCCCAAGAACAAGGGTTGATATCAAAACCAAAGCCAAAGGGCAGTAAAAAGGAGCCCGGGCACGATACGTGATGCGTTGTAGTAAGGGAGACATTGCAATCTCCTAATGAGAACAAAGAGAAGAAGGAAACAGGGCTCATAATGCAAAAGAGAGGAGAGAAGAAGAATAAACACCAAAGAAGTAGAAAAGTAAGAAAGATGAAAAATGATACTCATCACCAGCCAAAGTCTAGCTCAAACATAGTTCGGACCTGGCGCAACATAGCTTTGACTCGGCAGAACATAATTTGAGTTTGAACCAGCGACATGAGGCTGCAAATTCTCGTGCGGCGCCGTCTCGCTCTCACCAGTATGCGTCCAGGGCTCAACGCTGCGACTGTTATTTCGACGCGTAAGGCTGCGCAACTTGTTCGTGAAGCTCTCGTTCGAGCTGCGGTTGCGCCGATGATCAAAGGACATGCGTCGGCTTCCCGACTGATGGGAGTCTGTCCCGTGTCCGCCGACATTGATAGCCGGCGCGGCTGTCATAGCGCGTGGAAGAAGACGGCCGAAGTCCTCGTTGTTTTCAATGGCGATGTCTATTGTTGCCGAGGACTCGCGAGGCGAGATTGGGACTGCGGAGAGCGGGAATGGGGGTGGTGGGGGTGGGGTGTTGAGATGTTGTAGTTCGGGCAGTATGGGCGGGGGTGGTGGTGGTGGGATGGTCTCGTAGTTGGCTGATGGTCCTCCCTGCATTGCATTGTCGATTGTCTCTTCAATGCTTACTTGGACGTGCGGGGAGGTGCCGGAGATGTAGCCGCCTGAGCTTGTGCGGCGGTGTCCTGCGTTGCGGCTGCGGCTGCTGGAGCGACTTCGGGGAGGGCTGGGTTGAAGCGGGGATGCATGGGGAGGTCGTTGGGCATGGCGGGGGCGCTGTATTGTCCTTCTGGTACGGGGACGGACATTGATCGTCCGATTCTCTCAGCTTCTCCTTGGTAGCGAGCGTTGCTGAGGAAGAGGCTATTCTCTGTGGGGAGATTGGGCACTGAAGGGGGTCGCTCTGCGTCTTGTCCGGTTCCTCCGTACTTGGGATGCCGCATTGCTCGAGGGGTCGCTGGGAGGCCGCTGGGCATACCGGAGCGTGAGGAGTTTGAGTCGGAGCTGCTGGGGTAGTCGGGAGGTGCTTTGCCTTGGGACGCATTGTTGCGTGATGGGGCACGTGGGAAGTATGAGCTGCCACTGGAGAAGGGCGGAGGGCTTTCGAGGGGACTTCTTGCGCTTTGCAGCTCGCCTGGGAAGGGAATGTTTGGTGCAGAGGGGTTGCGCGCCAGTGATAATCTTCGCGCTTCCAATTCAGCAGCTGCAATTTCTCTCCGTTTTCTCTCCGCAAGGCCGACGAATGGTGTCGTTGGGGAGGTAAGTTCCTGGAAATCATTGACAGTCGAGCTGGGTTGTCCATTAAGGTACCCGTTGTAAGTGTCTTCTTGACCATAGACCTTGCTGCTCAACTGCTCCACCTCCAGTCCTTGTGCCCAAGGGTCCGCTTTAGGCCCTGGCTGAATTACAGAGAGGCTCTGTGAGGATTTGTGTTTGATCTCGGGAGAACCGTCTCTTTTAGTCGTTGTTCCTTTCTCAATTCGGCGTCGACTAGCACTTCGGTGACGAGATCTCAGTCTCTTTTGGTTGCCTTCGACAATTCTTAATGGATTATCGATGCCCTGAGAAGATTCCTCGGTAGGTAATGACATAGGAAGAGGCGAGGATGGTGATCGAACGCTGGATCCTTGCCGATCATTACTTCTGCCTCGGACTGAGGCGTCCCGTTTGTCTGTGGCGACGCGGCTTGCCGTGTGACGACTTGAAGAACGTTGGCGGGTTCGCGAACCCGGCCTTCTCACCTTGCTAGAACTCCTGGCGCGTGACTTTGACTTCCGCGGTTCCACCGACTTCTCAGATTCTCCGGTGTGGTATCGAGCCAATTCTTCAGGGGACATCGGAACCGGCGAAGATGGAGAGCGTTTGGCGGGCTGGATATATCGGCGCTCACTCATCCCACGGGAAACCTCACGCGGTTGATTCATTCGCGAGCTCTGGCTGGAATTGTCGTCTGGGTTCCGTCTCCCGCGGCCTGGGGTATGAGGACGGACCTTCCGCGCATGATAATTTGCTTCATCGAGGCTACTAATGTATTGATCTATGCTGCGACCACTCACACTTGGGCTCCTGGCCGAAGCAAAGCTATGGGCTGTCGAAGCAGTGCTCTTAGCGCTGGGCATCAAATCGGAGCGGTCCTGTCCATTTCGTTCACTTTCCAATGTTTCGATCTGTAGACCATCTGGCTTTCGATCCCGAGACCCGTTACGGTGGTCGTCGTTCGTGAGAGCCTCGAATATACCAGCTGCTGGTGAGGGAAGTCCCTTGATTGTTGCAAATTTGTCTGTCCCCTGCAGAGCGGTCTGTGGACTAGGCTTGAGTGAGTCCAGACTGGGTGTATACTTCGCTGATGACAAAGTCAGAAGACCGCTGTCGCTTTCTTTCTCATCTTGACTCTGTTCGCGTCCACTCATCTCATTTTCGGAGGTGGAGCTATACTCGTTTTGGCTGTAAGAACCCGAACGTGAGAAGGCCGGAGGATGCACATCCACCGGTGTCTCTCCTATTGAGGGCAGACGACGCCGGTTGAAAGAAGGGGTGTTAGTCCTAGATGTCATTGCGTGGTTCAGACTTTGAATATTGTTCAGTTTATATGATCCGAAGCCACCGGGGGACATTGCCGAGTCGGGAACAGCAGATTCAGCAATTGGGGTGATTCCAGGTGCATTCGTTGGCGTTCGATCATCAGATTTCAAGCCAGGGAAACGGAAACGCCCATTAGGCGCTGCGTCAAAGGACGTGATGAGCTTTAAGGCGGGCGTTTTCGCTGCAGGTTTTCCATTAGATGCGGATCTTGGTCGGATAGGCGGAGGCATCACATTGGCCTTCAGTGGGTCGAGGGAAGTGAGAGGAGATTGGGCGCGAACTATCTCTGAGAAGGTGGCATTCTGTTGAGCAGACGGTGATGCCCATGGCTCTGACGGTTCCGCTCCTGTGCACATGAAACAGCGAATAGCGAGCTGCTGTTGGGCATGGGTAACGACGTGCTCTCCCCATCGACGCACGAGATATGACTGACGTTGCCAATCAGACGGGAAGAGGAGACACGTCATGACAATAGCTTCCAGGAAATGATTGCGAGAAACATAAACCTCGATGGCATCGTTGCTGTCTCCGAGACCGAGAAGAATCGCAGCCGATGTATGGATGTCCCCAATTTCGAGCAGCTTTTGCACGAATGCTTGCCCGACCTTGTTTGCTTGCGCTTGACCGTTCATCTGACTCAGGGCCAGAATCATCCAGTCAGAAGTTGTCACTTGTCCCGGACTAATCATAGAGGCCATTTCATCCGAGTCATTCTCACCAAGCCATTGCGTTAAGATGATAGCACTCTGGCTTCCAACAGCATGTCGGCTCACTAGGAATCGTCAATAGGTGCTTCCAAGACAGAGGATTGGGTGAAATACATACGCTCATCTATAATCAAATCCTGAACATCTCCGTCCCATCCAAACACCACACTCAACATCTGTTGGCGAAGATCATCTGAAGTTAAATTCGATTCATCGATAGGCGGCTGCTGCTTGTAAGGCACATCATTCAAACGCGCCCGAGTGAATGGAAACAAATCGATGATGTTCTTATCAGCCGGACTAAGATGAACCTCATTCCGCAATCGCGAAGCCGCCCTCGAGCTTCTCATGGATGACATCGAGACAGACGAGGGATATGCATAGGAAGCCGAAGCCTGGGGTGTATCATGGCCCGCCGATGTCATGGAAAATGTCGTAGCACTCTGGCCGGATCGGCTCGGTGGAGAAAACGGCCTAGTGTTGTACTTGTTGGAAGAAGCCTTTGAGCTCACTGATTCCGTCCGACTTCGCGATGAAGCTGGGCTCGTCAGATCTGCCCTCTGTCTGATACTCTCGATGCTGTTCGCGTCTAACGGCGTTCGTCGGACTGTTCCTGGTGGCTCCCGAAGCTCTGGAGGGTCTTGTAGGCGTCTTGGAGACATTGTTTGTGATCGACTGCCTTCTGCTGTACCTGGTCGGGGGATTACTGGCATATATTGCACGTTTGCAACCATTGCCGGGTTCTCCAGATCATACTGCTGGACTGAGTGTTGGGGACCAAGGGTGAATAGAGTCGCGGTAGGGCCGTAGTTTGCAATTCCTCGTACACCATCTATCGTCGGAATTGGATCGTAGGTTACATGTTTCGTCCGGACATCCCAAGACCATGTTTCCCTATAGTCGTATGTCAGTAAATTAGTAACTTTTTCAGACGATTGCTCGCGGAATTGCGCACCCTTCCAAATATTGTACAAGTCTTCCGTTCTTCGACCATCCCATCCATTTCGGATCAGAAGAGTTGGAATCGGACCGTTTCAACACCCTAATCACTCGCGGTGATTCTTTTCCCGGCGGTTTTGCCACACTCCAAACTCTTAGATCCCCATTCGACGACTGCGTTGCCAGCATATCTGACTTCTGTTTCGATGAGGACGCATGCCAGGCCAAGGAAACAATTGGCGAGGGTCCACGCGAAGTAGTAAGGGTGTGAAGAATGGTGAACTGAGGAAGTAGAGTCGCGATCAATATAGATCCATTGTTATATCTGGCACCATCAGCATAGTGCCGTACCACTCGATCGTGTCACTCAACATACCCAATTGCATAAGTACGACAATCATTGGCGGGCGCAAGAGCTGTGATAGGGTCGAAGATGGTGCGCGCAGAGATGTGCTCTGAAGTTGGAGGTTCGAACAGAATCACCTCGCCCTTGCCATTTCCTGCGGAAAATATATATTAGCCAATTGATGCATGTAGCATTTGATTCCACCATAGGAAACTATTGAATCTTACCGAATGCAACATTTCCATTGCGCATCCACGAAGCTATACGCAAATGGTCGAAAGAAGCAAAGCGCGCAATCTCGGTGCCGGTGAAAATATCCCAAACAATGGCCGTCTGCCCTACATCGTAACTGACGACCAATCTCCCCGCACCCCGCTCGCTGACATTATCGACCGATATGAACTCGATGTCTTCCTGGTGGCTCTGAAAACGTCGCTCAATTGCCAGTGTATCATGATGTAAACATAATATCGTCGAGCCCTGGGCGTAGAGAAACAGCGACGCCGTCGAAGCGCAGGCCTGGAAGCCGGACTTGGAAACTGGCGGTGGAGGCGCCATTGTGTTGACGGTCCTCGAAGCTCGCGATTCTGTCCCCAAGCTTCTATTCCATGTTAATTCGGCCATTCTACCTATGCATGAGATGATCTGCGGGGAAACTGATCTATCGGCGCAAACTGGTTTGTTTGACGAGCTACCGGGATCAATTCAGCAGACAAATGTCCCCAGAAATGATACATCCAGAGCAAAAGGAAACAAGATGGGATTGCTTTAACCAAAAGGACAGGGCTACTGACCTCACTTCAAGCCAGGGAGATTGCTAATCGACCACGACCTTGAGTCCCGGTCAAGGTAAGGGAAAGACGGACTTTCTAGACAAGCTCAAGGCACATCTGGATGGAGTGAATTTAGCGCCTGACAATGGATATGACCGAATTCAAACAGGCTAGTTATCGCGAGGATCCGGGCCTTATAAACGAAATAGGTGAGATGTAAGTGCTGTTAAAATTATGCGAGAAGGCGAGGAAATGGTTGTAGCTGTTGGAACAGGGGGGGTTAGGGAGGGGGGAAAAAGGACCAAAATGATAATTAGGAAAAAAAGAAGAATATGCCAGTGTCACAATTAGAACCAATCTAGGTAAAAGTTCGCTTGCACGTTCATCACAGTGATAGAGGGGGCTTAAGTTTTGTGACAGTTGGGAGTCAGACCGGGGGTTAAGTCCTTTGGCTAGGTATATAGCACATACATATAAGCACTTCAGTCCGGTAGGACAAATTCCATTTTCTCAAAAAAAAGGAGACAAGTAAACTGTTAGTCGATAATGGACTTCTACATTCTTCATACTGGTTGGCGCTCGGGGGAATTACTGGGCGCTTTCATTTCCTGACTGGGACCATACAACCTCGTGCTAGTTACCGAGTTTCTGCTTGATGAAATGAACCAAATCCAAACTACTCAATCAGCGGAGACGGTGAGATCGAGCCCTTTTTGGTGGCTGGGTTATTCGGAATTACAACCAACGAGCATGCAGAAGCGAGGGACGGAGAGTTGAGCCAGTTTAGATCAATGCAGACTGTTCCCGAATCACAGTCCTTCTATCAACATCCGTCATGGGTCAGAGATGAAGAAGTTGTCATCCTGATCCTTGTCTATCTCTAGTCTCTTTGCATCTTCCAACCTTGTCGATCCTCCGCCCCAACAATGTCTGTTCTCGTATACTTCAGCCAACTTGATATTCCCACTATATTTCCCCCCTTCTATTAAACAGCAACAATCTGTCCAATTTCCAACATGAAAACCATAGACCTCAAGAGGAGTAAGCACAGAATAATCAAGAATAACAATGTGATCCGAGACCGTGTGATTGGGGAAACTGGATGTCAAGCTGCAGCTTCATCACTTCGCCCCGCCAATCACCTTCCATCACTGCTGATCCCTCGGCGCCTACACCATCCACCCCTCAGCCAATGCCTGCACGTAGTCTGTGAAGTTCTGCAGTCTCTAGTCAGTCTTAATTTACTCCACTGGCCTATAAAAGCCCTCTTCATGTTGAATCCGGAGAAGACTGTCCAGAAGTTTCATGATTCGAACTAGTGTTTCCGATGTATATCCATGACGATCTGTCTTTTTTTCCCCGAGTCTCGAATCGAAGTCGCCCTGAATACCAGTACTTCCGTTTCCTGTGATGTGACAGTGAATGCGCAGAAATGCAAAGCTATGCAGTCATCCCTGCACGAAAAAGGCACCGTCAACCGTCCTGGAGCTTGGGCCCCTGTGATGGGTATCGGGGACGAAGGACGGGGACAGGCACGCCGGTAGGGTTTCCAATCGATCTTGGGCGATCAAAGGCATTCCTACCTTGTACTCCGTACAGCCATGTACAGAGTGATCAGTCTCAACCTTGGAACCCGTGATATAGCATTTCATATTAAAAGCAATGCGGCCAAGGGAGATGCAAATAGAGCGTAATGTTGGTAAGTTCCTGTTGGAGTCACAATTGTTGGAATTCAACGCTGAAGTCTGTTTCCAATTTCAGCAAACATCGATGCATGGGTATATAGAGAACATTGTTTATGAGTTTATATCAAGTCCGGCTAAACCTCTCCTTCACCCCCCACTGGCCCTTTGTCTTATCGTCATCTGATCGCGGGGTCTTATCACCTTCCCCGGACATTCGAATTTGAGTCACCCGACGAGCCAATTCCAACCACAGCGTCAGTCAGGCGCGTCTAACAATCCATTCAATTCCTATAAAGCCTTTGATATACCTCTTGTGATCAATCCAGCATGCAAAACCAGGAAACAATAGTGGTGATCGGGTCAGTCCAACAAACCCGATATTCAAACCCAACCTTAGAACCCTCAACCAAGAAATGAAGCACACGCACATGAACAAATAATCAGCTGACCCCTAAATGACAAATAGCGCAGGCGTCCTCGGCCTCTCAACCGCCCTCTGCATTCAACAACACCTCACACCAACCCAATCCATCCTCCTCGTAGCCCGCGACTTCCCCTCCGACACATCAGTCAACTACGCCTCGCCCTGGGCAGGAGCCCACTACCGCCCCGTGCCCGGATCCTCGCCGCAAGCCCTGCGCGAAGCGAACCAAGCGCAGCGCACGTACGAGTTCCTCAAGCGCACTGCGACTGCGGAGCCGGGTGCCGGCGTAGAATTCGTCGGCGGCGTCGAGTACCTCGAGGCTCCGCCGGCGGAGTATCTGGATGCGCAGAGCGTGCGCAATGTATATGCGCATCTGGATGGGTTCCGCAAGCTGGGGGAAGAGGAGGTACCGGCGGGTGTGACGTGGGGTGTTGAGTATGGGACGTATGTGGTGAATTCGCCTGTTTATTGTGCGCATTTGCTGCGGAAGTTTGTGCTTAAGGGTGGGGATATGAAGCGGTATACGCTGGCGAATGTGGAGGAGGCGTTTAGCATGGCGTCAGGTGTGAGGAGTGTGGTTAATTGCTCTGGGACTGGGTTTGGGGATCCGAAGTCTTTTATTATTCGAGGTATGCTTCTACGGGACTTGGGGAGGTTGATTGTATCGGGTTTGGCTTGGTGTTGACGGTTTCCTAGGACAAACTTGTCTCGTTCGTAACCACGTCTCGAAGACCATCACCCGTCAAAATACCGATGGCTCGTGGTCCTTCTGTATCCCGCGGCCCCTCGACGGTGGAACTATCATCGGAGGTACGAAGGAGCCGAATAACTGCGACCCGAATCCGTCTCCGGAGACCAGGAAGCGATTGCTGGATAATGCGAGCAAGTGGTTCCCCTTTTCTCCCGAGAGCAAGGGCCAGTTCGATGTCATTTGCGATATTGTCGGTCGGCGGCCGGCTCGAGAGGGCGGTTTGCGCATTGAGGCTGAGAAGATTGCCGATGACCGGTATATCGTTCATGGATATGGCGCGGGCGGACGTGGCTTCGAACTTTCTCGTGGTGTCGCGGAAGACATTGTATCCCTGATGCTAGAGAAGCGGCTTCTGCAGGCAAAAGCTTCGCTGTAGATTACATGCTGGCACTTGCCGACGTCGACATTGTTGATAGAAGCGTGATGTATATTATTTCGTGGGTGTTTATAGACCTTACCCTGTAGGCTGATATATTGTGGCCAGTGGAACAATAGAAAAGAATAGAATGCTTCAGGTTCATTAGAATGAACGAACTTTTGCTACCAACAAAATAACGATGTGCTATCAAAAGGTATAAGTGGCCGTTGATTCTTCTATCACATAGGACACAAGACTCATTTGAGCTATGTGCCCCCGTGGCTAGTCAGCCTTAATCTTCCCTTCTACGTATGACATTTGTAGTACACACGTATAGAACTGGGAAATTAAAGACAGCCAACCGAGCCCTCAGTGATGAACGAGGTTGCATACAAAGCAAGCAGTTTGGGCAGGCGATTGTAGCGATCACTCGACATCGCAATCCGATCCCATAACGAACAGAACCATCGCTAAGATTCCATGTTGCCTGGGGAGAAAGATCTGCAAGGGCCCACGAATCTAATATCGTGAAGGAGTGTGCGGACTCAACCCGCGGCTTCGGGTGTGATTGTGGGTAGCTGCCCTTCATTAGCCTTGAGGAGCCGTTCCTCCTCCTTCTGTTCGCGAAGCCTCTCGGTCTCTCTCCGCATGACAGTCAAGTTCCAGGTTCCACTCTCGTCCTCACCCTCCTCGGGCTCACTGTCCTCCTCGGCCCAGTTGCCGCTCTCGAAGAGGTTACGACCAGTGGCCTCCTTCGCCTGCTGTGCTTGTTGCTCGGCCGCCTTCTTGTCCAGACGTTCCTTCTTCCACTTGGCGAAGGTCTCCTCGTTGACCGGTGTCAAGGTACCAGTCAATTTGTGACGCTCTGAGTCGAGCCAGTCCTCTAAGGTCAGAGTACTCAAGGGTGACTTGTCCTTCATGGCTTTCTCGGCTGCTCTCTGCTCCTTGGTCTTCAAAATGAATCTGCCCACGATATTAGTATTGCGATTGGGTCACATGCAATCGTCAGATAGACATACCCTGGCGGCAAGCTGTGCTTGTACATGCACTTGTCTCCTCCGTTTGGACAGGTCCAGAACCATCCGTATTTCTGGTTTTCGACTGCTTCGATGAAGAATTTGCACACCTTGTCGGTCGTTGTGCGCGGGTTTCCGTGTTTGCTCATGACGACACTGCGCAGCTTCTCCTCGTCCCAGTCGTCCATGGTATCCTTCTGCTTCTTGTCCTCCTCCTCGACACCCTCATCACGAGAGTCGGTGTACAGATCCTTTTTGGCGGCCTTGCGCTCGATATTGGGGTCGTGCGAAAACTTGCACTTGCGGCCCTTCTCACAGTGACCTTGCTTGAAGAAGATACAGAGAACAGTCTTTGGGTCGACACCAAAGGCGACCTTCTGAACTTGCACAGGCTTGAACAGCTCAAGGTTTTCTTTCTTGGCCAGCTCAGCGGCCCTCTTCTCCGCCTCACGTTTCTCCTTCTCGGCGGCCTTCTTCTTCTCGTCTAGATTCTTGTTGCTTGCGGCTTGCGCTTGCAACTGTTGAATCTGTTTCTTGGCGGCACCACCTTTTTTCTGCATTGGACGTTAGGGCATGTGATACAAATTTGGAGCCAGATTGACGCTGTCAGGGCTCGACGCGAGAGTACAACGTACATTTTTCATACCAAAGGACTTATCCTCAACGGTAGCCTTCTTCTTCTTAACGGGCTCGGGTCTTTTGGGAGGCATGGCGACGGTTGGGCTGACGTGACGTCGCGGATTCGGGGAAGAGTAAAAATGTGAAAATGCGCCTGTCTAGGGTGCGCCTCAGTCGCTGACGAACAGAGATCGGAAAAAACGCTGATGCAACCTGAAAGAATGACAGGGTTGATCTGAGAAAGAGAATATCGAGGTGTGGGCAAAAATGCCAGGAATAGTTGTAGAGTGAAAGGATCTTGAAAACGAGGGGTGAGTGTGACGGCAATTTTTAGTTAACCAATGACGGTGCGGGTCGAATGTCCTTTACTCCAGTGTTTCGGTGCTGTGGGATTGAGGCAAAATATAGGACTTGGTTGAATTATTAATACTATTGTCTTTACTTAAGCCTCACTGGAGAAATTTCTACCTACTATGTCTCCCGAAGTTCTCGTTGTTGGTATACAGCGAGTCCTAGATGGATAGTGCTCTTCCCAGTGGCATGCGTCATATGCCCACTCATATTTGCCCTGAACACCCACAATAATACAGCCCTGCTATGCAAGAATAAGTATACAAGGACATAGGTTGAATACATGTTAGTTGTCTCAAGTTCTTTCAAGGATATTCTGATAATTAGATTTTCTTGATCAATGTACCTGAATTGACCATCCCACTATCTCGTATATCGGTGATAGCCAAAAGAGGCAGGGAGACACACACAGGGCTGTCCAACTCACATAGATACAAGGTCATAGAAAAGCAAATCCTAGAAAGAACGGATCCCTTAAGATCAATCTGATTGTTCGTGTTTCTAGTTTGGGAAATCTTCATATTACACTCCGCAACCTCCCTTACTATATGCCCAAGAAGATCGATCAGCCCAGAGCGTTGAAGCCAATGGATGAGCACAGTCCTGGATAAACCAACCTATTCCACGATTAGATAACTCCAGTCTTACATCGGTCTACAAGAAAGATACTCCCGTCACGCTCATCAATCATTGGAATGTCTTCAAATAAATAAGAGATAGATCCGCTAAGTATGAAGGTTGGCATTAACCAAAACTGCGTGGTCAGAATAGCCTTGCAGTCAGCGTGACAGCAAAAACCCAAGCATATCCATCTTCCGCCCACCATCCCGTGGGCGTCTTATAGCGCCCTCAATTTTTCGTTTCTGGTCGTCAAATATTCGCAGAAATCATGTATCTTGCGATTAGTTCACCTCCTGGATCTTGGCGGACTTTTGACCTTCGGCCTCTTCGAGCTCGGGGAGATCCTCCTGCGAATTTGTGTTAATAGATAATCACACAGGTCATGTACAAACGAGCAGACTTACATCTTCCTCCTCGGCACCCTCGTCACCGGGGCCACCGGGGCCACCGGGCATACCGCCCATACCGGCCATACCGGCCAGAGCACTGAGGTCAGGCATGCCACCAGCACCCATACCACCCATACCGGGCATACCACCAAGCTTGGAGAAGTCGATGTTACCCAAACCACCGGCGTTGGGGTCTTCGCCACCGACGCCGCCGCCGAAGTTGTTGGCGTAGTCATCTTCACCGGCCTCATCCTGCTCATCCTCATCGACCCACTGCATTCGGTTAGTCGACATCCATCGTAAATTAGGTCCAACGGCAAAGCATACCTTGTCGAAGTCGGTCTTCAAGAAGTGCATCTTCTGCTTGCTCTCGAGCAGGCGGGGCCAGAACTCCTGCTTGAGCTCCTTCTTCCGGAGAACGAGCTCGACCTCACGGTCGGTGTGGTTGACTTTGCTGTTCTCGGGATCGATCTCGGCAAAGAGGTCCAGGGAGACGCTGTATGTTACACCCTTCTTGGAGGGGCCCTTGAAAGTAACATTCTTCTCGGTAATGCTGATGGTAGCTTCGGATTTGGGAACATCGGCAGCCTTGATGTTGACGTAAAGGTAGTTTCGCTCAGGCTCCGAGTCGGACGAACGCTGAGCCCATGTAACTGGAGAAAAGCATGTCAGCGCGTTGACTCCAACAGCGATGAAGCCATGTAATTGGCACAGTCAATCTTTCGAACCCATCTTGAAGATGGGATAACGTCATAGTAAATTCCGTGCAGAATGTGCAGTCCCGCGTTCAAGAGCGGGGAAGAAGTAGAGCAGTCACAACGTACCTTCGGGAGTCAAGGTCTGAGACATGTTGAATTAGAAGTAATACGATCACTGAGAAAGTTTGAAGAAAGGAAGAGAGACAGAAAATATGATCAGAGTGATGAAAAGAAGTGTTAGAAGCTCAACCGCATTCACTTGCTAAGCTACAACGTTGTAGAAACCGGTGGAACAATCAGGATGAACGCCTCAGGCACCAATTATGCGGGACGCGAAGATTACGTCAGGGCTGACTCATCGTGGCTGTGTGCCCAGGCCGCGGCCAGTGGCCCTCAAACGTACTCAGGGCTTAGAGTGACGGTCATCTCAGTAAACACTGATCTAAAGTGAGAGACCTGAAGACGGCATCATCCTGGTCTTCGATAGGGGTCCTACTCTGCAATACCTTAATGGTTTGAAACTGCACCAACATAGCAAACGTATCAGCCTTGCCCCGCCTATCTCCAAGACGATGAACCGGGCATGAGCCTTATCGCCGATCAGTCCTCACCTTGAGACCATAATCATCAGTTGGGCACTTTCCACTCATTCGATTCGAGTGCTTACCGTTCCATCGCCCCCTGTCCTACCTCAACCATGGAGAGTCTCAAGGCGGTCTTCTTTGGGCCCGACCCACAAGCCCAGGTAGGCATCTAAAGTGGCTCGTTAATGCCTCAAACTAGGAACATGACGCTGATAATTACTACTTTGTCAGATGAGGAAATGCAACGCTTTAATTCGCACCAACACACGGCAACTCGACCGCGATCTAGCCCGGCTCAAAGCCAGTGACAGCCAGACTCGCCAGCACATCGTGAATGCCTCTAAACGCGCCCAGCGGAACCCTTCCCAGGCCAAACAGGCTACCAATGACACCAAACTATTTGCAAGGGAGCTGGTCCGGATTCGCAAGCAGACTGCACGGCTGCATACCAGTCGGGCTCAATTACAGAGTGTGGGGATGCAGGTCAATGAGGCATTCTCAGCGCGCAAGATTCAGGGCAGTCTTCAGAAGTCTACAGGGATTATGAAGGATGTAAACACGCTCGTGCGACTACCTCAACTATCATCGACTATGCACCAACTTTCTACGGAATTAGTCAGGGCAGGCATTATCGAAGAGATGGTGGATGATGCTATCACAGACCCTTCGATGTTCGAAGAGGAGGAAGAAGAAGCGGACTCGGAGATCGAAAAGATCTTACAGGAAGTGCTGCAGGGCAAGCTCGCCCAGGCTCAACCCGTCACTGCGCCACCTGTGGCCCAAATCTCAGAGCCGGAAGCTCAAGCTGAAGAGGAGTTCGAAGACCAAGAAGCCACTCTGGCGCAGATGCGCGGCCGGTTGGAAGCTCTCAAGAGCTAGTGGCTTTAGCAACTCCAGAACAGGTTCTGATTAATATGTCAGAGTCATCAGCGATATCTCTTAATGCTCGGAGTTGGGCGCGTCGTGTTTCATTCATCGTTTATCCATAGTCTATTATTCTCTCAATGCCGCGCTAGGCCGCGGGCTGCACATAATAAAGCTCGGCTTATTTTAGAACAATGAAGTCTGACTTTACTCTTTGTCTTTGTTTCATCGTCAGGCACACGATATGGCAACGCGCGCGAATAGTGAACCGAACTTCGCATCGTTTGGGGCTCAACATCGTCCAATCGAGTGAATCGCGTGTTTGCAGCGGGCCGCCTAAACGGGTTAGTGCCAAACCCGACGACTTCCCAAGGTTGCCCCCTCTCCTCAATCACTCATAACTATCCCCGACAAGATTCATTCTTCCCAGCCCGCTACAAATACCTCCATCTTCCCTTTGAGATCACCTCCTGCTACTCAAACTTCTTCTTCTTACGCGCTTTGAACGCTACAGATTCTTCACGAAGAATCATCAAACTCTTTCTCTCCCTGCAAACTGCCAGCTTTGCTCAACTTCAACGCAATCATGTCTGCCAACCTCGACAAGTCTCTTGATGATCTCGTCGGTAGCCGTCGCCAGACTGGTCGCCAGACTGGTCGTCGCCGCGGTGGTCCCCGCCGCTCTGCTGCCAAGCCTGCTGCCGTCGGAGGCGTGAAGAAACACACCAAGGCTGCGCCCAAGCCTGCTCACCCGGCCCCCGTCGCTCAGACTGGTTCCAGCAAGATTCTTGTCAGCGGATTGGTAAGTTCCTGGGTTTCGGACGTGTTTTAGACGTGTTCTATCGTTCATGCGCTAACCTTAATAGCCTTCCGACGTGTCCGAGGCCAATATCAAGGTATGTTGATCTAGAGGCTCTCATATTGGCTCCCATCGCCATCTTTTTCCTCGAGAAATTTTGCGGCGCAAACGATCTCGACCCGCCTACGACCTCTCTACCTCCCGCATCGATGGATATTCCTTGATGCAAGGCACACGCATACACATTGCTCCTTCTACAAGTCTCTGCACTCATATATGTTGCTGGCGCTGTGCGAGACAAGAAGTTGAGCTCTGTGGTAGTACAGTGAAAAAGAGTGCATTGCTCGTGTTGATTTCCTCTGGGAAATCTACGTGCCTTGTTCTCTGAGTACTGTGCCGAGGATGACCGATGAAAATCTGTCTTCCTGACCTCTCTCACAATCCGCGCATCCATTCATGTATCTTCTACTTCGAGATCTGTACGGGCATCAGCGAGCACATCAGTTAGCAGTGGGAACTGGGTTCAGAGGGCAGACTGATACCCACCTGTTAAGCCTCTTTTATATTTGATCTCTCCGTGGGAGGAGTCTTGTTGCTATGGGGTGATTACCTATGCCAACGACTTGGAGAGCTTCAGATATGTTTGCTGTTAGCCTACTTTGTTGGGTTGACAAATTCATGGGCAGCTGGATACATGTTACAGACCCTGCGTCTATGGCAGTGGCTTGAGAGAAAGATGCTCTTGTTGAAGGATCTGTTGTGAAATCATGAAGGATTCATGGATCAAGTGGAGATGCCTACTATGGATGTTGGCTTTTGTGATGTTGTGCCGGACACTATTGCGGGAAAACTCGCAACCCTTCAAGCGGGGGTTGTCGTTGTGGAAGTTATGTCTTCCATGTCCGGATGTTGGAATGAAGTGAACGATTGATTGATGCTGAGTGCTCGCTGATGCTCTTTCACCTGTGGCCGTCTTCGTTTGCGCCGCCACGTTTCTTCCGGCACTCGAGAAAGCTCGCTATCTGCAATTTTCTGACGAACATACTGATCGTGTCTTCGCACTCTAGGAATATTTCATCAAGTCTGCTGGCCCCGTTAAGAGGGTTATGCTCACTTACAACCAGAACGGCACCAGCCGTGGCATCGCCTCTATCATTTTCAACAAGGCAGACACCGCCGCCAAGGCTACCAAGGAGCTCAACGGACTCCTTGTCGATGGTCGCCCCATGAAGGTAAATTTACTGCTCTGGCTCACCGCATTTGCAACAATGGCTGACCTCTCAAACAGATCGAGGTCGTTTATGATGCGTCTCACGTTCCCACCGTCCCCGCCGCCTCCAAGCCTCTGACCGAGCGTGTTGCGTAAGTTGATGTCACTATTCCTTCCTCCTTCACATACTCATTCTTCCACAGTCAAAAGGCTCGCCCCAAGTCCGCTGCTGCCCCCAAGGCCAAGGAGAACAAGGGCGCCGCTACTGAGAAAGGAGCCCGCCGTGGCAAAGGTCCTGCTCGCCCGCGTGGCCGCAACACTGGCCGTGGAAAGCCCAAGACCGTCGAGGAGCTTGATGCTGAGATGGTCGACTACTTCACTGGCGATGCTCCCCCTGCTGAGGGCGCTGCTCCTGTCAACAGCACCGTCCCCCAGGTTAGCGCCACCCAGGATGTCGGTATGGCCGATGAGATCCTCTAAACGGTGTAACCGTCGCCTTTCACATTCCTCCGCCGCTGTTTCTGCATGGTACAAGTTTCGCAAATATTCTCAGGAGTTCTTTTACGGTTGATGCGCGGGTCATATCTCCTCTGCTCCTTTTATGCTTTTATTCAAAGGCTGTGTTTTTCTACTTTTTCTTTCTCTTCTTTGCTGTCTCGGGCTTAATTCTTCGATGATTTTCGCAGAAACCGGTGGAGGAAAACATGTATCTACACTCACAATGGAACATTACAACTGGTAATCTGTTCTGTACACGAAACTCCAAAAAGAAACGTGCTCTCAATATTGGCTCAGTTGCGACAATCGTGCGACTAAATTACCGAACCCCCGACTCCCTGCTAACCGAAGAACGAAGAAGCTATTCCCAAACGCCATTCCCAAATCCTTATATCCAACACTACAATAAAAACAACCCCATGAAACCTGTACAAAATCGCACCCATCCTCGCCTTGTCAAAACACCCCAGCTCTTGTCATGACATCATGAAACTGCTCCAAAGTAACACCAGCACTAACCCCAGCACCCCCGTTCCCCTCAAGAATCATATCCTTAAGCAGCTCATCCCCAACACTATCCTCCTTCAACTCGCGCGCAATGCGCCGCAGATGCGACAATGTAATGGGGCCGTCAGTGCCGCGCGTGAAGAGCTGGTACGCATCGTCCACCTCGGCGGCCATGGCGTCGTCGTCGCGCGAGCGTAGCTTGGCTGCTGCTATTGAGACGAAGGGGGTGTAGGGGACGTAGCCGGTTAGGGTTGGGTCGAGGGCGGAGAGAATTTCGGAGAGTTCCGTTGAGTCGGTGGGTGAGAGGCCGAGGGCGCTGGGAAGAGTAAATGTTAGGGTGGGTTCTATTTTGGAGTGTAGTTCGTGGAAAGAATAGGGAGGGGAAGAAGGGGGTGTAGGTGCAGTTTTGGTGATTGTGGTTGTGGATGGGAAACTCACACCAGTGCCTTGCGCACATCTTCTCGGGGAATCACGCCCTCTTTCTCGTCTGGGAAGTCGGCGTTCTTCTCGGAGAAGAGGTGGAAGACTTCTTTTATTTCGTTCTCTTCTTCAGCGGTGATGTTGTTTTCCTTTGCGAGTTTGGAGGCGCGGCCTCGCTTTGGCGCTGCGGGTGCGGAGGAGCTGGTTGCAGCTCCGCGCTTTTTGGGAGGCTGCGCGGGGGTCAGAGGTGGTTGGATGGTGATTATAGGTGGTTGGCTTACCATGTGTGTGTTGGGGGACAGGACTTGCGAGGTTAGTTGGGTATTGGCATGCTCTGGGGGACAATGTGGTTTGGGGTCGCGCTGGTGGAAGTGGGGAAAGCGGCTCTGGTGGAAAATGACGATATATCCATGTGGTGTTGAAGCATGGAGATAGCAAACTAGGGGGTTTTCATGCTAATTGGAGAGATATCACGACTTGCAAAGTGTCTACAGAAGTCGGAATAATAGAGTATTCCTCTAGAATATCTAAATTCTGGTTATGAGCAGCTGGGCAGCTACGTAGATCATGACCACCCACTACCTATTATTTCGTAGTTCGTCGACGACGACGTGTCAGATTCACGTCACATACTATATCAGTTTATTTTGTGATGTGAAGATATTCAACTCAAATCATTTACTTAGAATTCAATTCAAGTCTTATAAAATCTCGTCGAAGTCGATCGAAAGTGATAGCACCTGCATACAGCCCCGGTGGTCTACCGAGGCTGACGTTATCAGATTGCAGCCTTCATCGGTGGCCCTCAAAGGGCTCTTGATTTCGCCTCAATGTTGACCTTCCTGCCTTTTGACACAATCCGCTCCAACATGGATGTCTCTCTTTATGTCTACGATCTATCCAAGGTGAGTAGGCAGTACCGCGCACGGTGAATATTGGCTAATCGTGAATATAGGGTCTGGCCCGAATGGTATGTGCCTTTCAAAGGGAGAACTGAAAGAAAGCAGTGGCTGATTTGAACAGTACTCACTTTCCCTGACAGGGACACAGATGGATGCTATTTACCATACATCTATAGTCCTTAACGGGGTCGAATATTATTATGGCCAGGGTATTCAGACCGCTGTTCCAGGTAGTACGCACCACGGACAGCCTGTGGAGATCGTGAAGCTGGGTACCACTGAGCTTCCCTATGAGGTCATTGAGGAATATCTGGGATCATTGGCGACGATCTATACGCCCGAGGTTCGTTCATGGTTACCTTGAGAGAAGCAGCCAGATCTAACCACCCCTAGTCTTATGACCTGTTTTTGCACAACTGCAATAACTTCACCCAAGACCTGTCAATGTTCCTTGTGGGTAAAAGCATTCCAGAACACATCATCAATCTCCCGCGCACTTTTCTTGAAACTCCATTCGGGCAGATGATGAAACCTCAAATCGAGATTGCTCTCAGAGGCGTCACTCAGGGTACGGGGACGCCATTTACTCCTGGACCAAGTGCTCAACCATCCACAGCCAGGGCTGGTCCTGCCGCACCGCAGCCTGTGGCACACCCGGAAGTAGGCACAGTCCGCATAGTGCGAAACAGAAGCCAGCTAGAGAGCGAGCTGTCCGGCGCTTCTCATTCCTTCGCGGTTGTATTCTTCACATCGGCAACATGTCCGCCCTGCAAGGCTGTCTACCCGATTTACGACCAGCTCGCAGCAGAAGTGGGCGAGCGAGGTACCCTCATCAAAGTCGACATCAGCGTGGCCCGCGATGTTGGCATGAAATACGCCGTAGCCTCAACGCCAACCTTCATGACATTCTTGAGGGGGAAACAACTGGATCGATGGAGCGGTGCAGCCCCAGCCAAACTAGCGGGCAACGTCCGTATGCTGTTAGAAATGGCATACCCAGCCCATCCCCATCGCCAGCTAGAACTGCCCAGTCTCCAGCGAGAGATTACCAATCTCGTCATGTACAAGAAGGTTCCGCCGCTTGATAAGCTCCTTCAGAAGCTTCCTGTATCATTCAAAGAAGCTCGAGGTGTCGCGGAGGTCATCGAATTTATTAAACTGCGTCACTCGACAACCCAACCTGTCGCCGATATCAAGGTTCCCGACTTGCATACTTTCGCCACAACGTTGAAATCGACGTATTCGACACTTCCCGGCGACAGTCACTTTGCCGTGGTCGATCTGGTCCGCCTTCTTCTGCTCGACCCACGCGTAAGCGGCTACTTCGCCGAAGAATCACAACACGCAACCCTCCTCACTCTCCTTGCCCCGCTCGATTTACCCTCCTGCCCATACAATCTCCGCATAGTGGCTCTTCAACTAGCCTGCAATCTCTTCAGCACACCCCTCTACCCAGAGCAACTCACCTCTTCCTCCTCCCCACTCCGCGAAACCTGCCTCGGCCTGGCAACCAATTCTCTGCTGGACTCACATGCTAGTCTTCGCGTGGTCGCCGCGTCTTTTGCGTACAACCTCGCTGCATTTAATCATAACGCCCGCTTCAATGGGAGACCTGATCCGCTGTGCGAGGAAGATCAGGTCGAGCTGACGGCATCGTTGCTCGAGGCTGTCGCGCGCGAGGACCAGAGCGTGGAAGCTCTGCATGGACTGTTGTATGCTCTTGGTCTTATTGTCTACGAAGCCCCGATGGACGGTGCTTTGATTGACCTTTGCCGCGTGATGGGCGTTACGGAGGATATTTCTGCAAAGATGAAGGTTCCGGCTGTTCAGAAGGAACCGCTGTTAAAAGAGATTGGGGGAGAACTATTTGGCAAGGGCCTGTAGCTACTGAGAATTTTGAGTATATCTCTAATGAGAAGCTTAATAACGTCATATTCTTGGAATATTGCTCAATAGATTCTGTCGTACACCAAGGAGTCTTGCGCCTACTGTCTGTTCATTTTAGGCAAGCCATCCTGATTTATGTCTTCCGGTATCAATTGAACAGAAGTACAATCTAAACTCAAGCAACTAGTTACTTCCTGGCACAAATTATATTGGTCGTGATGCCCGTAGGTAGAGAGAGCTCTCTACTCCATAAGATCGGCTATCGTCGGTGTTGATCTGTCGAGATGAAACCTCCAGACGCCAATGTTCAACCCCCAACTGATCCTTGTCATTAGAAGCTCTGCAAAGCGTCTACGGCCTCTCATATCCTGATCTCCAACTCACTCACCTCGTGTTCATTCAACTGTACACACTGGCCGATCTCGGCTACACTCGGTCTCAGTCCCACAACCGCCCCTCCAAGACTCAAGACACGAGACACGAACAATGCAATTAACAGCCTGAAAAGCTCTCCCAATCCCATCCAATAACCCAATCCTCACTCTCTCCCCTAATAATGTCGCCAACCACCCACCACATCGTCGCCATCGAAGCCGTCCACTCCCCAATCCCAGAATTCAACCTCCCACAACCCCACACTCGGGCAATCCACCGATGGACCGATCCAACCGATCTCCCATCACGTCTCAAAGATGCCACAATAGTCATAACAACAACAATCCGCCTAACAGCCGAAACCCTCAGCCCCGCCATCACCCCCAAGCTCCGCCTAATCGTGATAATGGCGACAGGCACAGACTGCGTCGACATAGCAGCCGCAACGGCACGGAATATCCCCGTCTGCAATTGTCCAGGCAGCAACATCGACAGCGTCAGCGAACACGCTATCGGACTGTACTTCGCGACGCGACGCAAGTTCGTCGAGCTTCACAATGCCACCGTTGCCGTGCCGGCGGATCCAGCGCTCGACACGGAGTGGAAGACGAATGGGTCGCTGCTTAGTCGGGTTCGGGCGGCTGATGGGAAGGCGCCGTTGTTGTGTGGCGATGAGACGGTTTGCGTTGTTGGGTATGGGGCGTTAGGCAAGCGCATTGAGGCGTTGGGTAGGGCGCTGGGGATGGATGTTATTGTTGCGGAGAGGAAGGGGGTGTCTCCGAGGGCTGGGAGGTACTTGTTTGAGGATGCGTTGAGGAGGGCGACGGTTGTTGTTTTGTGTTTGCCTAGGAGTGCGGAGACGATGAATATGGTCTCTGCTGCGGAGTTTGGGCTTATGTCGCCTCATGCTGTGTTGATTAATGTTGCGAGGGGTGGGATCGTTGATGAGCAGGCGCTGCTGGATGCGCTGAAGAGGGGGGCTATTGCCGGTGCGGCGACGGATGTTTATGCTGTTGAGCCTGCTGGGAGGAGTGATTCGCCGCTATTGAGTGATGAGGCGAAGGGGTTGAACTTGGTGCTTACCCCCCATCTTGCTTGGTATTCAGAGAAGACGTTGCAGAATCTTCAGGCGTCGTTGAAGAATACCGTTGAGAAGTGGTGTGTTGGTGAGACTATCAATCAGGTTCGGTGATTGTGCATACATTTAGAATTAGAAGATTATTCACCGGGTTGGAGGGATTGAGATAGAGTACGGGATTGGTATAGATGTTATGATGGATTAATGAACAAAATGAGAAGGTTGGGATACAAGGCATTGGATTTGGCGGAGTTTTGAATATAATCTTCACATTCAGACTTCAAGGTCAACATTTTATATATCAGTGAGGGTTGAGACACATTTCTGATTGATTTTCGTCCTACATTTTAGTTCCAGGGCTTTCCCCCGTACACCATAAGGTAGACATGGAGGTACAACGACTAAGAAGCATATACCTCTTTCACGACTGGCACACTGAGTTGCGTTGAAGAGAACAGCAGAGATCAGACCATGGCCCTCATTATCGCCGGTCTGATCGCAGACTGCTGGGCTTATAAAGACGGCTCGATTCTTGATCGAACTAGTCCATGTGTGCTTTTTACTCATATTCTTCGCTCAGAACACTGCCTGCTGCTTGCCAGTGAAATCCTCTACGAAATCCGGTACGTACTCTACCTAATGGAGCCTCGCCAGAAATATCAAAAAGCCCCCATAAAGCAAAAGCAATCGCTACGGACGATACTCCGCTCCATCCGACTGCCGATCTCCACGAAGAATCCGGCCTCTAGCTCCGTATACGACAATACCCCAGCATGTGATAGAAATGGATTGATATATCCGAGGTGTTCGTGCAACATCAGATTACAAATAGCAGTATACATTGGAAGACATGATGAGCCCGACAACTTTCTACAGGTGGCAAGAATTGTCAATATACAAGTCAGTAACGAGAAATATGTACTAGACCCCCGATTCCAACGATGGAACTACATGTATACTAACCTAGATTACATGTAACTGTCTAGGAGAAGCGGTAACTAAAGCGGGTTATATCACAATCTTGGAAGACTGTTGAGTAACTATCCACATGCACCAAACAAGTGAACTTTACTCTAGATAGTTATACTTCATCGCAAATTAACCGACTCCATAAACAACAAAAACTAAAACCAAAACAGGATATTCGTACCCTGAGGTGGAACTCCGAGGCTGACAACGACTAATCCAATACCTAACTCCAGACCAAACCAAACCCCATCTATACAAAGTATACAAAGTAGAACCGAATATTCTCCGAATATCCCATCTAAAACCCAACACAACCACCCGGACATTCACCTGGACACATGCCCCCATCGCTTATAAATCACATCGCTGTCGATCTCACTGTTGCATCGCAACAAAGTCACCAGCCGCACGCTGCTGTCCTACAAGGATGAATAAGCTCTTACATTCTCACTTTCTGGCGGGGTGAAGGCGAGGCTCAGCCAGATGAAGCGGTTACGCAGCTGGACACGAGGGAGGAAGATGCGATCGATGGGTTAGTTTTGGAGTTACATGTAGAGTGTACATGAACGTGGCAGAGGTGATGGTTGTTGTGTGTCACGTTGATAATGTTATATTACTACTAGGTATGGGTTATGAAAATAGTCGGGGTATTTGATTCGAGGTTAGGATTGTATCTCTTCAGCTAAGGCACGAGTACGAGTTGTTCTTGCTGTTAGTTTTATTTACGATGTATACTTTGGAAGATTGTTTCAGAATAAACAGGCTTGGTTCAGTGAGGCTACCTAATTTACTTGATGTACTGAGAACCAACGACTATGGTTGGTTGACACGATGCCCAACAGGTATTGGCACAGACGATGTGGCGCGATCTGAGAATAGATCAACGCTGTGACTGTTGGACATTAAAGAGAAAAAAATAACAAACGCAATACGAGACGAAAACAAATAGTGGGGGTATACACGAAGTTGAAGAATGGGGGGTATCTGGACAAAGCGCTGGAAAGACAAGTCGTGAGTGGAAATCAGAAAAGGAAAAGAAAAGTAAAAGTAAAAGTAAACACCAGGACCATGGATGCACGCCGAAGGGTATGATAAAGAAATGGAAAACAAGGCGCTGCAACTCCATGCAAGAGAAAACGTGCCGGATCCTTGAAGATGCCGGGGACAAAACCCGAAAATGGGAAAAAAGTTAAAAAGGAAAAATGAGTCAGAGAGTCAAGTCGAGATGAGAAGCAGCGGTGAGAGGAAAAAAAAAGTGAGGTGGGATTTCGAGAACCGCCGACAGCGAAGAATTAGGTAAGCGCGGGGACTTGCAGGAAGTGCTCCATACCACCCGGGATGAAGTATGATCGACATGGGTCACGTTGTTGATGGGATCCCAATGATTCGCAGCTGAAGAGATGAGGCGATCGGGCGGATATCACGGTTGAAGGGAAAAAAGGGTATTTGTGGTGGGTCTCTCTGGTCTCTTCCGACTCTCTGAAGAGATGCGGGGGAGAAATTAAAAGATAAGAAGATAATGACATGAATGCGAAGAGAAGGTGGCGTTTATCGGACAGCGCCTGCGCTGCACCGGGCATGGCCGGTGAGAGGCTTTACTGAACCGACACCTTGGAGGCCGAGTGAGCACGTCGTTTGGGGGTGGGCACGACCCGGCGCTTCCTGGGCTTCGAGGTCTCGCGCTCGGTGACAACGGCCTGTTTGGCGGAGCGCAGGGCTTGCGTGGCTCGGGCGTGGGCCTCGACTTTGGCAAGGAAGTTGGCACGATCCTCTTGTTCGCGCATGACGCGCAGGCGCTGGAGCTGTTGTTCGGTCGTGACGGAGCAGAAGGCTGGGTTTTGGGTGGCTTCTTCGACGGCCTGTTCGGCGGCGGAGTTCTCTGGCATCCAGAGGAGGTCGTCATCTGAAAGGTAGGCGCTGGCACATGAGTCGGAGGAGTCGTGGCTGGAGAGAGATGGTCGGTTGGGCCAGGAGGGGAAGGCATATGCGGCTGCCATCTCACTCGAGAAGGAAGACTTGCGTGGGTTGATGTCGAGTAGAGAGTCGGTGGGAGTTGGCGGAGGGGCGAAGGGATTTGACATGATAGAGGATCCAGTGCTGCCACTCCAGGTGAAGGTGGGTTGTGCTGGATCGGTGCTGGCGATGGGAGGAGGGCCTTTGGGGAGGGCCATCTCCTGCAAACGAGACTGAATGGGAATCATGATGGCGGATGTGTTGAGAGTTGAGTGTAGAGTTGAGAGTTGAGAGTGTTGAGTTAAGAGGGTTGGATATACCAGGGCCCAATAGGTTGAAAGAGACGACAGTGTGAAGGTGTGAAGAAAGCGAAATAGAGGTGACAGGAAGATCGAGGGTGGATGATGTTTATCAATGAATGTGAATGGGGGACACAAAATAGATATCCCAAGATCAAAGCCGGGGAAAGACTTCTAGACTCCCGTCACCCTTGCAGACTTGAGTGAAACAAATAAAATAAAAGAAATAAAAGAAATCAGAGAACAAAGAAAATAATAAAAAAGCCGAAAAGAGTAAATCACCAGCGGAAGGGGGCTTCCGCAAACAAAGTGATGTCGATCAATGAACTGATCAGCAATCGGAAGATCAAAATAGGAAAAGAAAAAAAAGAAATAGAAAAATGATTTTTCTTTTTCTTTTCTTATTTTTTGATTTTCGACTGGATTCAACACGATCTATCGTCTTTTGGCAATCACTTTCAATCACTTTCACGGGGAAGATCGGATCCCCCGGTTTAAAGGCTTCTTCTTTCCTGCCACACCCGACACTCAGACTCGGTCAGTCTGACACAGATGTATCTGTACAGTGAGGCGGAAGTCACAAAGCCTAGACTGAGGTCTTTCTGAGCTCAGATAATCAAGTATTTCCCCCCACACCCCTTACGGCAGGATATCGATCCCCGAAAGGGCTGCTCAACAAAGCTCGAGATCTGACGAAAATCGGATTGTTTGGAAGTATTTCTCAGTTCCGATGTCAATTCTCCAATGATCATCCCACGGATACACCGCTCTGAAGGAAAAAAAAAAAAAAAAAAAAAAAACCAAGAGTGGGATGCACAAATGTCGGGCAGCAGGCCTAACTTGAATATACCCTAATCGCATGCGCCCAAACGGAGTCTTCGAACGCCTCAACGCGTCAAGGATCAGCAAGTTGGCGTTTGGCGGTCAGAAGTCAAGTTTAAACACGTCAACACCGTCTTTGACGGTGGTTATTGTTTGCAAAGTGTGAGTATGTTGGATAGAAAAAAGAAAAAAAAAGAACTCTGGGAATATCTTGTAAACCTGGAATGAGCCATCCATTTCATATGAAATGACCTCGGGCTGGCAGTTCACGGAGTTTGCCCGTGTCTCCACCTCGGCTCAAGTCTAGAGTCCCGTGGGGAATTCGAGAAGTCGAGATTCGACTCTAGAAGCCTTAGCCTATGTTGCAATCTGGCTAACGGCTTCCGACGCCTCGGAACTTCTGCCGTCTCTTGGTTTCCACGGGGAGAACGGTTAAATGCAGTTCCTCGGCATTTTGTGAGTCCTCTTCCTTTGGATGTAACTGTCTTTGTTCTAGACGTTTGAACTCGAATCCAAGATCCCAGTCAGCAAGAGCCTATTACCGTTCATTCCCCGAAGAATATCCGTAGGGGATATAATTTCGCACAAATCAGAGACCCCCCACATTCACCCCGAAACCCTGTAGTTAATGGATTTATCTCTTTGTTCAAAGTCCGCCCGTTCTTAAGTCAGTTTTAGTCTAAATAGTCCAAGTCTAGACCACTCATAACAAAGATATTTCCCATCTATCGACTGATTTTCGAGTTATACCCCAGATGATCACCGTTCTACTTTCCGTCTTATCAAACCCAACATACTACTGTTGTATATTGTATATATTATGACTTATGATGCACCAGATGACTTGCGTAATGCAAGACTAGCGTTTCCCGGGAGGAATGCGACCTCCTTCCCCGGCCCAAGTGGAGTCAATCCGCCATCCTGGGAATCCCGACCAATTTACACATTCCCGACCTGATCGCCAGTTATCATACTCATCATATCCCAAGGAACCCTTCCTAACCAACGACAACTGACTACAAAGTACTTTAGGCAATGGACATATCTAATTCTCCATCCCCAAGAAATACAACACATGCGATCCGACTCTCCCCCCGCTGCAATCATACCCCATAATTAATGCTTGCGCGTTCCGGCCCGTCGGGGAACCAGAAAAAGGAGGTGAGCGGGTCACCAAAACCCAGGAAAAATCACATTCAGATCGACGTGACAGCTCTGCTACACAGGGCTTCCCGAGAACTCGTCACTCCAGTACTTATGAAGTCATAACACATCTCCCTTGTGAAAACCTCCCTGGGGAACGGCCCGCGGTCCACGCCTATTGTATCGACAGCGTCGCGTCACATCCTGATCTCCCATCTTTAACCCCCTTTTCTCGCGCCTCGATGGATAGATTTTCATTGCATACCCTGCTACCTGTCCGCTGGGATATAGTGGAGACGGATGCTTCCGCGCCGGGGAACTGGAAATGGCTGGATGGAGCTCAAGCTAAGCTCCTGACTGCCCAATGTATTGAAGCGGAAGTACTATTGAAGCTCCCGATAAAGGATAGTCTGGCCAAAGTTTCCCTAACGGGGCACAACAAACTCGGTCTATTGACTTTGCCGAGGTTATGTTCATGTTTGTCGTAATGCAGCTTTGCGAAACTTGGTTTTTGGTTAGACATGAGTTGCGCGTATACAAGGTCCGTTTTTTTACATGCACATGTTTGTAGACTGGAATTGGATTCTGCGTCCACTCGCGGATGCAGGGTTGAAGGGAGCTCCTCTGTCGATTGTGTATGTTGTGGCCTGGTCTGGCCCCTTTGTGGAAGGGAATCGCAGGTCGGATCCACACTGCGCTCTTCCAGCCATTCCCGGGTTACCCTGCAGCTTGGTCCATGCAGTATGCAGTTCATATGCAAGATCTCTGAACTAATTGCAAGGACTCAGATGGTCGGGTCTGCTCTTGCATACATAATGGAGCCTGGCTGAAGAAAGAGGTCAAATGCAAATACTTAAATAGGTACATGGAGCAAGGCTATCTACCAGGCACAACATAAGCGCATTTTCAATCTGTCAACTGCTAGTACCTCCGACCGAGGCGTAGCCGGAAACTCGACTGAGAATGTGACAAAATCAATTTCCGACACCTTGATTCACCGACTACTCACCACCTATACTTTACACCGTACATACATTGTACTTTCTTCAATTTGCCACCTGCACGAGTTGAGTTCACGAGTTCACGATCAGATGCATACATTACATACATGTAGGGTCAGGATACCCGCACCGGGGAACCAGAATATAACCTATCTCGAACCATGGAACGCAACCCTGAACCCCACGGGGATCCCGCCGACCCACATTCCGCCGGAGAAATCTCAGAATGTGCCATCTCACATTCTTCTGCACGCCCGCATCTGCATCTGCATCTCTGTGAGTAACCCCAACATCGACATCCATCCGGGATTGCATCCGCGGGGTCTCGGGGTCTCAGCGGCGATCGACAAGGATGTGATGGCAGTGGCGGGTAGACGGTGTGTCCGCGACGTGTCGATGAGGCTTGAGGCGTTCTCGATTCGTAGCGCCCTCCCTGAATAATCATAGAGCTTGGCTTGCACGCCCCTGATTCATCGCAGGGGGACGGTGCTCTGCTCGCATGAGATTGTGTTGTTACCAAAGCCACAGCCACAATGTCTAGACCGACGCTGATATGCTGGAGATTGTGAGATCAGACTCTGTGGTCGAGACCGCTTGGTTGGTGATCGTTATTGGGTGCGATGTGAAGCCATTGGCTTGAATAAGATATTGCGTTTCTGAGTCAGAAGGTACCTGTACATCTTACATGGAAATTATTAGAATAGATTGTCTATTGTGTATAGTTACTATAGGTTGAAGCTAATCACGCTGACCGATATTTGCGATCGGGTAATATGCAATTCTCGTTGCCACGGTCGCAATCCCGCAATTCAGTGGCCGCTCTAGCCAATTCCACGGATCAGAAAACTACCAGCAAAGCTCAAACCAGGGTCTCGGTCTCATAAACACAACTACATAGTTCCTCCAGCATCACTTTCGAGAACAGTTCGATACTCCAGGCAAACCCACCAGTCTGCAATGTACAAACCCGCCGTACCAGCACGGGAAGCCGCCTCAACACACAGATTCCCTAGTGGCCGATGCGATGCGTCTCCGCCGATTCTTCGACTTGCCCATCTCGGCTTAGTAGCAATTGCTTTGTTCCTGTCGAGCCGTTGCGGTCTAATATGCACATACCTACAGGCAGTCGTTTCAATTCGCGCTGGGTACTGACATCCGTGACGGCGTGGAAAAAGTAACATCCTTGTTTTGTGCGGGCTGACTGGGTGAGGGGAAACACCTAATATCCGAACAGGGTCTTTTCTTCTTTCGTGGGCTTGATTCGATGCCCTGGTTGCGGTAAAGACGTGGGTTTGGTTTGGGCTATTTTATTTCCCCCAGGTGCATGGACTGGCGGTGAATTGTGTTTCCTTCCTATTTGGCTTGTGGATGGGCATTTGGACTTGGGCAGCATTTGGTGATGTTTGGAGATTGTTGGGTTTGTTCCAATGGGGATGGGTTTGTTTGATGGGAGCAAATTGGTGGCTATCGCTGTACATATTTTGCTGTCGCTGTTAATTATTTGCTGTTTAATGCTGGATGAGTCTCTTTCTACTTTGGGTTGGTTGGTTGGTGCTGAAAGGACTCAGATACAGCAGTCCCTAATCTTGATCTTTAATTTATGTAGTAGACGATGAGACAGAAATTGTTGCTCGGCTTCCTTGAGACAACGGCTAATACATGTAGTTAGATAGTAAACATGCACAGTGCTCGTACCTTCGAAGATGGGAGCGGGGTCCAAGATACTTCAATTAAGCCGAGCTCGGTCTGTCTTGCCCTCCAGACCTACAAGTATCTCTCACTTCCTCTCCGTGCTATACCAGTGATACTGTCTATAATATCAAATTGGATCTGGTCCTAAATAACGTAGTAACCTCGATCAATTTTCTGTTCAATCGCTGGTGTGCCGGAACAGGAAACCAATTCGACCAAAATAACGACGACTGAGACGGTTGATATATATTATGCACTAAATATTTCACGAGTATCAATTAAGAGAGCTCGAGTAACTGCCAGAGTAGCTGTTACGATACGGTTAGTTCCAATAAATATAATCTGCCTGATCCTTTCCGACAGCAGATCTCGGAGGATATATATCTGAACAGTGGTCCGACAGAACGATGATCAAAAAGCACCTGACCTTACTGAAGCTCATATCATAGTATTATGGTACTCGATATACGCTGGGTATACTCGAAAAGCTGACGTGACTCCCTGAATCCCTTCCAAGCTTCTGGTTGTAAACCTCAATTGTTCAAAGGTCCATATCTTCCTTTGAGAACGGGTGCCAATGAGATCTTCAACACAGCAGAAGAGCACGATCAAGTGTTTGAGAAATTCAGATGGCCATATGCTGACGGATCCATGGGTAGTTATTTGCTCTTTTGTCATCCTTTATCCAAGATTGTCAAAATCTGACACGGTCATACCTACATGTATAGCCAGAATCCCGCTCTTGTGACGAATTTATACGGTCTATGATGATGAGAAACTTCTCTTTTCCTTCGAAGTTTGAACTTGCTTCATGTACAATGATACCCAGCAAATACACAGAGTATTGGCTTCATGAAACGTGTTTAGTGTATTCATGCTGCTGAACATTGAAATGAGTGCAGGTGTCCATGAACATGCAATGGTTGCCACTGACAAGCCATGTCCAATTCTCCCCTACCTAGCCTCAACGGACTAAGACAACGAAGAAGAATCCAAACGCGAAGACCTAGACGCTAGATACAACGGAACAAGAGGCGTGGCAGAACAAGGTCTCAACCTCCACTTCTCAGCCCCAACCCCTTCAACAGGAACCGAAGAATGACTTATAAGCCTCCTCCCAATCTCCACCGAACACTCTCCAAACACTCCCTCCAACCTCCGATCAAGTCTACTCCCCCTATGTTCCCGATCCCCACCCTGAAAAAGCACCTGTCTCCTCTCCGAAACAATCACCACCCCACAATCGAACACATCCAAGTACATCCCCGCCACCTCCAGCCGCAGACTATCCCAGTCTATATTCTCCGAGATCCACTCCGGACCCGGCTCTGAAATATCTGGCTCATATGCCCATTTCGGAGTCCAGCGCTCGAAGTTCAGTGGACTTCGGATACGGGATCGTCCGCTCCAGAGTATCCACTTGTTGCGAGTTGGGATCAAAGTGCTGCGGCCATCGAGGAGGGCCATGATATGGCCCATTCGTAGGAACTGATCTGGGCCCACAGCTAGCTTAGTGAATTCCGAGTCGGATCTTTTGATGATTTCGAGGACCCCGATTGAGGAAGTTGGTGGTTGTTGTAGGAGCATTTGGCGCCAGCTTGCGGTTTTGCGGAGGTAGGGCTTGAGTTTGCGGTGATCGAACTTATGTAGTGGAAACCTGCTTACGGCTGTGGGGTTGGAGGAGGAGGTTTCTTTGAGGAAGAATTGGGCCCAGAGGATGTCTTCCAGGAGGGGATTGCGGTGGCGCTGGGAGGAAGTTGAGATGGAGGGTTCGGAGGGTTTGAAGAAGAGGGTTTCTTGGAGCCTGGTTGAGGTTTTGATCATGGTATTCCAAGTGTAGGATACGCGTTGAGCGGATGTTAAGAGGGTTCTTGTATCCATGTGCAAGAGAATATTCTCGAGGAGCTCGTTGATGAGGAATATGTTATGTGGTTGTTGCGAGGGCTTGTTGGGAGACATTGTGGACGGTGTGAGATTCGCAGGAGGCTTTTGCTGGAATAGGAAGAACAGGAATGGCCTTGGTTGTTATATATTAGGGTGATTTGCATGCTACATGACGATCAGATGGCAAGTGAGGACCTCGGGGGACATGCGTAGCGATCTATACAGACTCGTGCAATCGACTTCACTCCTAACAAACTGTTTTCGAAAGATAGCATAAATTCGACGCGCCTGAAGCATCGATAGAGATCGCTAATCTACAAGATGATTTTAAATTCATTTGTTTAAACCACCAGCGACGGAAGAGGTCTTCAAATAAGCGTGAGGCATGATGGCTGGCCCCAAGGTACTTGGTGAGGCGATTCCGGACAGCACCCGTCCACGGATTGACCCTGGGACTTTGTTAGATCGCCACTCACAAGGTGCTTGTGTGTAAATGCGACGGTGTGAGAAAAGAAAAGAAAAGAACAGTGTAGCTAATGGCGACATCAATGCTGTTGCCCAGGTGAGACTAACCCCGGCAGTCATTGTTGACATCCTGCAGGTGCTGGAATGGGCAGTCGCGAATCAATTCATGAGGAAGGAACGTCTGGGCTGTACTCTGGCTGAAGGACATGTAGCTGACTTTGAACAGATCAATTCTCGCGTATAAAGTAGAAGGTGATGATAGTACATAAATTTACACAAATTACTCTGACAGTACCGCTCAGATCAACGCCTCAAATGCAAACAACGCGGTATTGGGTATCATGATCATGCAGTAGCCGGCTACATGGCACGACTATGCTGGCGAAAAGAGAAGCAGAAAGACAAGAATGGCAGGGAGAATCGGGAATTAGGCAATGATCGTAGAGCGTGAGTCTAGTCGATCGTCTGCTGGTACATCGGCGTCGAGAACATTCGAGGCCTTCAAAGGAGGTGTAGCAGGATCGAAGTTCTCCGACTGGGTGGAGACACTGGTGGCACGGGAAGTAGAGGATTCAGAGTCGGTGACAGTAGATGAAGTAGAGATGGCATTCGAGATGCTGGAGTTGCAAAATGAGTCTGCATCAATGGGATAGCCAGACGCTGGATAATACGCCTCGGCCAGCTCACTTTCAGGAGTCGAAACTTGGGACGAGCGAAGCGAGATGGAATCGTCGATGGCTTCATAGAAGAGCATGAAAGCACCTCCCTGGGAGAGCACATGGTCTTCGCTGACCATCTGCACATCGTCATCACTGAGCCGCCACCAACGCTCGGGTTCGTCCTTGTCACGTTCAGCTTGAAGGATCTCATCCGGAGCGGGAGCGGAAAATTCCGAGGTCGGATACTTGCGATAGCAGATGTAGTGTCCATTCTCATGTCGGCCGTAATGAGTGATGATGGCTCGGAGTTGATATTGTCTGCTGGGGACTTCAACGCTTTGACCTCGCGGAAGCATTGACTGCGAGGGATTTGTTTCCCATTTCTCAGAATCGTCACCAGATTCGCAAGGGGCTTTGATGCCAAGGCACCAATCGTTTAAATTGAGCGTTTGCGGGAAGGTGACTGCCGCAAGGTTCTTCTCTAGCGCCCCGGTCATTTCATTGAACACACTGCGGTTGACATGAATAGCAAGGCAGCGAGGAGCCCGTGCGATGACAGCTTGTCGAGACTTTGTGGTTGAAATCCGGTTCTTTGAGGGAATACAACATTTTTCTTTCAGTGTAGTGTCGCTAAAGTCATTGTTCTTCAATGCTGCCTCGACGGCCTCTAAACGCGAGCAGGCCGACTCTTTGACGGCACTCATTGCTTGGGCGTTGCCGGTTAGCTGACCTTCAGTCTCTTCAAACCCGCGGATCAAAGCGCCAAGTTGCTCTTGTTGATGCAACAGCGTGCACTTGGTGCACTCGACACCGTCGATGGGCTCAAGCGCCATGTATTGGTCTAAACATTCACGCACATCGTACGCAGGGTTTCTTCCCAGAGGAACAGTGAGACAATTGAAGGGAATTAGCGAGAGCCCTTCAGTCCATCCGCAATTCATGCACCCAACACGTTGCGCGAGTAGACCTTCGAGGGGATTGCAAGACAAAGCCATATCGAGATAGAGCTTGTCCGTCGATGGGAGTGATTCGAGTTCCCCGGACATGCCTTCGTCACCGTCGTTTTCTCTATCTCGGAATATGTTCTCCTCCGGACCTGCAATTTTCAACCCAAGATTCAGTGTCTGCCCCCGTGAGCCCTTCTCGGCCTCAAAGTCGATTTGATCAATCAACTTGGAAAAGTATTCCTGGGCATCTTGCTGTTGCCAACTGCTCATGGACTTGAGGGGTCCCGCGACCCACAACTTTGTTCCGCTTTTGTTGGCACTGTTCAAACTGTCGAGAAGGTCCAGCAGCGCCGTGTGGGTCGAGACGGAAGCCTTTCCCGAGAAACTGTCAATGTTGTGACTCAGGAACTCGGTGAGAGATTTCAACGAAGCCAACCCTTGCATAACGCTGTTCTGAAAACAAGAATTGTTCCAGTTGCCCAGTCCCGGGGGTGTGGCCTCTCTTGCATTTCCAAGCACAGTGTTTCCGAAGATGGAAACGGATCTTGACCGAGAGAAGGAGAGGAAGGGTTCATCGTTGTCTAGGCGCAGAATCCGTTTCATAGCGTCACTCTTTTCATGGGGAGGCAAATGGGCTGAGCTTGTTGAGTCGCGATCGGACTTGGTTGTGCCAGGATCCAATGCGATAACGATTCGAGAGGGTGTGAGATAGACGAGGAGATCCCAGAACATGTGGAGTAGCGATACGGGAACAAATCTGAGATAGCCGAGTAGGATAGAAATAGAAATAACAGCAACAAGAAGATACCCTAGCACATTATTGTTCTGTAGAGCAGTGAGGGCAGTGTCATAACGGCTGTTGCGACTTGAAGGCTGATCAGGACTGTTAGGAAAGATCTCAGGCCGCCCGTGGCGAGGATTCATGGTCGATGGATCCAGGAGAGTATCTGTGGCAAGATAAATCCTCCAGCATGAACAGAAGCATGGGTGAGTAGATGACTCGTAGGATGGTGTAAGGACTTGTGCTGAACAAAAAACAAGATGGTATACATGATTGCGCGAACAACTGCACAATTGGTCGCCTTCGTCTGCCGTAAACTTTTTTTTTATCGATAGCGATTTCCCCCACGAGATTGTCAATTCTTCAAAACAACCCTACCACAATGGCGAAAAGCAGAAGTAAGTTGACCATCTTAAAATACATTGATATTGGCGTATCTAATATTTGGACAGATCAAAACCAGCGTTCCCGCGCAGCGCGCAGAGCTGCGTCCCCAAGTCTCGATCTCGATAAGTCGGTGACTTCGCTTCCCCGAGCGGAATCCCCCACCGCACAAAAGCCTTCGATCCTGGCCGACCGCGCCAATGCCGGTGTCCAGAAGAAACAGAAGAAAAACGACAAGATCTCGAGGGCCCAACGCGTAAGGCAACAAAAGGGAATGGACAGAGCCGAGGCAGTCCTGGATCGATTGGAGATCAAGAAGGCTAAGAGTATGGCTCGCGGCAAGACCGTCAACGCTCGAAGGGTATGAGATCAGAGCTGTGTGGGTTGGGCGTACAATTTGCTCACAACGGAATAGGCTGATTGGGAAGATACCAACCGCAAAACCTTGGCGTTCGACGCTCTTCAACAAGACGACGACGAGGATGACGAAGACGAGGATGACGATGCGATGGCAGATGATTCTGCAGCCCCCAAGGTCGCTGTAGCAACCAATGTTTTCGAGATGGCAACTGAAACTGAAAGCTCCAACCCCGCAGTTGATGAGCCTGCCGCCACCGATGACACCGACGAGATCACCTGAATACCACTAGAGCAGGCCTGCGTGGTTTCTGATAGATGTCGAATATCGTCAGTGGGCTCACTTGCGGGGCCTCAGCTGGTTGATCATGCGCTCGATCTCGGTGGCTGCGGGGCCAGATGCTTTGGCGCGGAGGAGTTCTAAAGTGTTAAGGTCCTTGGTCTTTTGTGCCTCTTCTCCAGCCTTGACAATCATTCCGCACTTCACCCACATTTCGATTCTCTCGGCCGGGGGCAGGTGGGTGCACTTGGGCACAAATCCTGAAGCAAGTTTCGTGTTTCCAGCACCCAAAATCTCGTTGTAGAAAGGCTATCATGTGTGAGCATCTGTTCGGGTAGTTTGGGATCTGCGACTCTCTTACCTCCCATCCGATCGGGGATTTCTTGATCTTAGCGATTTCCTCTAGTTCGCCCCAGTCACGTTTAGCCACCAACGCTCTCAATCTCAACCACCAGAACGTTTTCTCTGGCATTTTGAATTCACTTTGAGTCTTGTGCGCTCTTTTCCCGTAACCACCTCGGATGAGTCTGTAGATTGTCTCATTGAGGCTAAGACCAACAAACTCGCTGTGGTCTGCCAGGTCTTTGTCCAATGCTTCTTGGGCCTTCAGAAGCTGGGAGGCTTCAGCGACCAACTTCTGATTTAGCACGACCGTCGGCTCCTTGGAATCTGATAGGAGGCGAGACGCTAGATGTAATTTCTCAATCTGGCGTGTCACTTCGGTATCTCTCAATGCCTCCGACAGTAGCACGTTAGCACCGTCAATGGGCCGATCGTCTTGGTAGAACAGGTCTTTGAGTAGCTCGATATCATCACCCCGTGCAGCGGTCTCCACAAGTGCCGAAGCCATGGGGCGAGTGTTGATCATCCGGAAGAAGCTTGCGAGAGGCAGCTTGCTCTTGAGGTGCAGTAGCACGTAGTTCACCAAGTCATCATCCCCACTCTCAATTGCCTTATCGAGGGCAAGCTCATCTTCTTCCATGTTCAAAAGCAAAGGAACTTGCTTACCGCCCCGTGGTTCATGATTGAGCAATTGGGTAGCCAGACGAGATCGACCCTCGTCATAAGCAGCTTGGGCGATAACCTCGAATGAAATACCGGGCTTTCCCTCGAGTCTTTGAACAATGAGCTTGCACACGGCCTCGTCATCGACAGTTGAGACCTTCACTTTTTGGCTGGCCCAGTGGACATAAATTCTGTCTGCAGGAATCTGGAGGTATTCCGAGATCTTTATTGCAAGAAGATACTCATGTCGGCTGATCAGGCGTTCAATGAGCCCTTCTGGTGTAAGGCGCAAGTATTGTTCGTAGGATAATGGCAAGCCAATCTTATAATCTCTCAATGCTTTGAGAACTCGTAGCTTTTCTGTCATCTCTACGAACTCATCGCTGTTGTAGAGTTCTAGGACGGATTTGCCAAAAGATGCTGCCTTCAGCAGGCGCTTCTGCCAATATGAGTCAAATTCATGACCTGCTGCCTTGATGCAGGTGTCAACTGCCGAAGGTAAACTTGATCGAATTCGCTGAATGTTCTCATCAGCCTTGGGCGATTTCTTTTCCAATTGGTCTACCGAGTCGAGGAGCACGGAAGCGGGAGAGGACGATCCGAGACGGAATATCTCTTCAGTCACACCTGCAATTTGTTAACGGCGGCTTCATTGCCTTCTTAGCGTGTCGACTTACTAGCAACCTTGTGCACAAATTCGCATGTGTCATTAGTTATAAGGCGGACACCGTCAAACTCCGGTATGACATGAACACGACCATCGTAATAGTATCTGGGATATTTAGAGGTGCTTTCAGAAATGCTACAAGAGACCACTCACTTTGATGCAGCCCCATTGGGCCCGACAAGATGAATTTCATCTTCCCATGCAAGGATGACAGCGTCGTCGCTACACCAATTGACAGTGTCTGGCGGGACCCGAGATTTTGAATCGTATTCACTGAACTTGTTCTGGAAGTCATTGCTGACTACCCACAACTTCCCTTCGGCGGTGAAGAGAGCGACAAAGCGCCCTGTTGGGGACACACTGATATGTTTAAATGGGCCATCTTGCAATATTTTGTCTTCCGCTTCTGTTGAGTCGACAAGAAAAACGGTTTTGTCAACAGCTAACAGAACTTCGACAGAGCGCGAGAGCGTATGTGCTGGCGGAATCAAAGCCCATGCTGAGACCTCGCCTTCTGGGCAAGGCGCCAAGGGTCGCGGCCGAGGCTCATCATATTTGGATACGGCAATCAGCTGGTTATTGGACAGCAATGCAACGAGGCCAGATGACCAGAACTGGCAGGCTCTCACGCCATATTCTTCGGTGCCCTGCTATATTATCAGTCTGTGCATGAGAAAGAAAGGGAAAAGTCACTGGTTCTTACATTTCCAAGAGAGAACGACGTGAACTCGCCGTCCAATCCGAAGTAGCGTCGCACCGTTCCGTCCTCGGAGACGACTAGGAGCTCTTCCTTATCAGACCAACCTACTCCGCGAATAGTAGCTTGCTCCCACTAGGACGCGTTAGTATGCTCATCCTGACTCGATCAAAAGGTGGAGACCAACGTTTATACGATTGATCAGCTGTCCAGAGCATGAGTAAACATCAATTGTTGATCGATGACCCTGTCCATCGCGAAGCCTGAACGGCTTAGTTTCGTCGCGATACAGCGCTGATATGCAGGTTAGTCCAGGTCTTTGATTTGCCAAGTCGAGGTCTTACCAATAGCTCCTCCGTAGGGGGCGCCCGCGACAATGTAGTTCTCTAACTCAACGTCATCCTCAAAGATGGCATCATACACGGCGATTTTGCGATAAAAGCTATCTCCAACCTTTTCCCAGTTTGCCAGTGGGTTGGGAGGCATGACTGTGGAGCTGATCACTAAGTGAAGCACTGGATCCTCCAGTTGTTGGACGTCCGAGCTGTTGATCGGGGAGGACGGGGGTCACGGGCGCCAGGCCTGATCGGGTGGGTTTGGCGCCTTGATTATCAGGCGAATATTATCCACCTCAATCCTCGACTTCGCTCAATAGTTACTGCATCTTCATTGGCCAACTTGGCTATTCTTGATAATCATGAATGATACAGATCTTACAGATCTTGCTCAACAATTATCTGATCTTGAAGTGGCACTTTTTCTGTGCCTTGTTGCCCGGGAACACTGCTTGATCGAAACGACCAGCCACTGTATCCACGACCTCGCCAAAGAGCTTGCCTTGGTATGTCAATGCTTGTCCTTGGAATATTCAAAACACGGCTAACTTCAAGCCAGATTAGCTTAACCACATTTAATTATTCATACTGTGTCCTTGAATGTTCCTCTGCAACGTCTATTGAGGACATATTCAATGACGTTCTCAGCCCGGATGCACGCGCGAATTATCGCCCATCGCGTCCCTGGATGAACACTGAAACAGTATGTCCCCAGTCATTCTTTATGGTTTCATTACAATATACTCATCGAATCAGTCAAGCAAGCGTTCTTCCTATAAGAGTCTCGACAATTACAGCAAACCACCAGCTCCACTTTCACAACTTCCAGGCAGTAATGTTGTGAATATTGTCGTTGCGAAGAACTTCAACTATGTTAGTGACGATATTCAAGTGCATATGCTGCAGGTAAGTACTCCATCCGGCAACCTCGCAAGACAATACTGACATGCGATATAGTTAATGCGATCAAGGGAGTTGGTCACCGAGAGCGGAACCCTGAATGCGCCTCAGGACTTCCTTTTCATCCCTCTTGTCGCACGAAATTCTGATCAGCTCCAACCGCCTTTGAAAACACATCTGGTCAGTATTGTCTGAACATGCCGCACCCTAAACGCCCTTGATAGCTAACACCGTGGTAGGTCGATAATCTTTTTGTTTCTCATTTCCACAACCCGGAGTCTGGGTACACCTATCTCGAAGAAGATGATTGGCTCTCAGATGGACAACTCTCGACTTCCTCTGTTGTTCGTAAGTCGAAGCAAAAGCAAATAAACCAGGCTATGGTCAGCCAGACAGTAAGTTCAACGTCATTTCCAGTCTTGTTTAGGGCTGTAGCAGAACATGAAACCCTTGTTTCTGACCTCGGAGCTTATAGGCTATGGAATCACTTCGAGAAAGAAGCGCATCAGTGAGCACGAACGCCGAAGTTGTTCGATACATCCAGGATATAGTTGTGTTCTTGCGCTTGAGCCGCGCTGTTGCGCGTGGCGTGTCTGCCAAAGCGAACATACATTTTTCTCGATTCGCACAGTGAGTCTGAACAGATTGTGCATCCGCTTATCTAATTCAAAGTCGTGTCATTAATTACCTTATGCAGACTCCTAGCTCCTCTACATGGTATCGACTACGTGACTCCCTCCATCGTGGCCCTGGCCGCCAGGAAGGTCTTTCGCCATCGCATCAGTGTCACTGCTCCTGGCGAAGACCGCAGTCTGCAATATGGGAGCAATTTACATGCGGTGTCTCATGTTCTCGCTGACGTGACGCCGGATTCAATTCTGGATGGTGTTTTGGCACTCGAGCCGCCGTTATGAAATCGATCGGTTCGGCTACTCTTGATTCTTGCATTGGATACCCCACGAATATGAATTGGAAATCGTGTACTTAGAATAATACTGCTGAGAATCCTACATAGGATTAACACTTTGCTTTACACTCCCTCCGCCTTGCTCAAATATCAGGCGTAATACGTCTCAGGGAGGATAGGGCTCCTCCACAATACTCTGAATAGAATCAATGACTTGAATCTGCCTATATAAAAAACGAGCTCGACAAACTAGAAATCTTAGAGTAATGGAAATGATAAACCCATCAGCTGTCAAGGGTGGCTCATTCCAAGGTTCGCATTCTTAATCAAAGGAACGTGCCCAGATGGCGTCTCTAGCAGGTATTATACCCAACCTCTCACCTGCCATTATTCGATCTCAACCTTAAGAACAAGTCCGGAGGTGTATACTTCCCATCCCCACTTTCCTTCCCAGTTCCGTTGCTTTCAGTCGATAAACACATACTACCATGAACCGGACCAGGGGGCTGTTGATTCAACGCCTCCATAGCCTTCGAATGCGTCCGCCACTCAGACAAAACAACATCAATCTCAGTCTTCGAGTCACCAACAATAGCATCCATCTTGATATCGTTCCTGTCATATCCAAAAGGATCCTCCAACTGCGATCCAATGCCCTCAATCCCATACAACGTGAAAATAACAAGACTAACAATAGGAACAGCCCACCACCCCATCTCATCAACCATAGCAAACGGCAAAACACAGCCAAACAGCGCAAGGACCTGTTTTTGATGAATCCTATTTTGCAAACATCAGTAAGATCCAGAATCCCCAGAATCCAACAAAAAACTCACAAATGAGCAACAGGCATGGGCGTCAACTTAATTGTCTCCATCTTTCCATAAGCATCAGTCAAAGTATTCAACTGCCCCTGCATCTGACTAGCTCCAGGCGCGGGATACCACCCACGCTCCTCGCCCCGCTTAATAAACCCATCAATAAAGAAAGTCAACTGAAAAGGAAGGCCCAGCCCCTCATGCTCGTGGCCCTCCAGTCCAGCCGGTAGCAGGTTCGCGTATTCGGGGTTGTACAGCGTTGTTTCATGCAGATTCAGATCCTCCTCGACGGCATTGCCGAAGACCCAGGCAGCGCCCCATTCGGCGCGCAGGTGGTTTTTCATGGCGTACGGGATTGCCATCAGGATTCGGATGGTGCGTTCTATGTCCTCTCGTTCGGTGGGGGTGGGGGGTCCGCGCTTGGTGTTGTGGCTGTTTGTTGCGATTGTGCGGACGAGATTGCGGACGCAGGTGTTGACTGTGTTCATGCCGTTGCGGCCGTCCCAGAACCGATTGTAGGAGGTTTGGTTGCGGAAGACGAGCATTAGGCCTACGACTATGGATAGGGAGGGGATCTGGTTTTGGGGTTTGTTTAGTTTCTTTTGGGGATGGGGATTGGGATTGGGATGTTGGGATACATACGATGGTGCTGGGTAGACCGACGGTTTCAAAGACGTAGGTATCCAGGTATACGATCAAGGCCGTGAACATGGCGTGCAGGAAGACTGGGAATAAGATAGCACCGTGAATTGCGCCTTTGATGAAGCGGAAGACTAGCGGCCATCTGCTCGATTTAGCATATATCAGTGGATCTTAGACATCATATAGCTCACCGTCTTGGCTTCACCCGCGATGACAGCCGATGCGGATGTGTGCCCCGTCGCTGATGATTACCTTGTATTGTAGTGTTCTGGCGACTCAAGGTGGGGGTAGGTGTCTCGCTGAAATTTAACGGCATCTTGGGAGATATAGACCTGAGCCGTGCTCAGTCTCGAATATATCAACAAGATACTCCTGACACTATCTTGTATTCCTTGGTATTCAACCCAGGCCTCGAATCCGGGGAAGATTCAGATCTGGACCAGGGAGCTGTCCACGGCTCGATATCAAAAGCGGGTCCAGGGATTTTCTGGTTCGGGACCCACTTGGCCGTGCCATCTGCCACGTGATACAATCATATCCACCAGTTGCCCTCGTCAACGAATTGGGTTACAAAACTGTGGTCGAGATGATAACCTTGGCTTCCTGGGCAATGTGAAGCTGGCTCAAGTATTAATGTCCCAACACATGCATTGACTTAGTGGAAGAACGGCTATGTGAGGGGACAGGTCCTACATTGGGTAGCTCCACATGCGGGCACAACTGGCACCACGCAAGGGCATTTGGCAGCAGTGATTCGCGTTCTAGGGATCATTGTCGACCCGTTTTCAATTGAACAGATACGCAGGGAGTTTCTGTCTTGATGAGCCCAAGCTCGCCCGGTAATTCAAAAGTTGGTAGTACTATCCCTCTTCCCCGTTGAGAGGCCCCATGCATGCAACCTCAACAACTTTTTCGATTTTTGAAGCGCTGTTGGGAGCAACGCACGCAAATTGACGTTGGAAACATACAGCATGATATCTACGGTATTTTCATAAGCAGGAAGGCCACACCAATTGGGGCCAGTAATTCAGCCATATTTGATCAAGTTGAATGTACACGCTCCAAAGACTACAGGATTAAATACACGGAAGCCCTGAGACGAGGTTCGTCTCCGAGCTGGCCAAGGGGGTATCTTGCCGCCATCCATTGTTATCCGCATTATCTCATTCAAAGCTCCAGAGAAATATCCCCCGACAGGGGTCAATGATGTGCCCAGGCGCGATCCAGCACGCTAGATTCTGACCAGGTCAAATGTTCAAAAGATAGAAAACAATGCAAATCCAGATGAGATTAACTCAGAACGCTCGCTTCCCAGATATGATGCAGTCCAAAGAGACACATTAAGACATTCCTGCCCGACCATCAAAGGCCAAAGGGCCCGAGTCGTTTCGAGGAGTCAAGGGGTTGTCATCGGATGTGGGTGTCTCAGATCGTAGATGTGATGGGCGAGGTGGCACACTGAGTGGTTGGGTTGGTTGCCATCCAGGGATATTGGTATTTGCACTGCGAGCGAGATCATCTGTGCTTGAATTAGGAGCGGGCGAGGCAGTGCTTCGAGTGTCATCGGTTTGCTGGTCATCTTGTAAATGCAGGTTCTGAACATCGTTGACCAGGTTTTCTTCAGCAAGCTCTTCGAGCTGATCCTGCGGTTCTCCTGTGCCGTTTGTTTCCGAGACCGAAATTGCCTCCGATTCAGCCTGCTCTCCGGAGTCGTTGGATGGTTGACCTTCCGTTTGCTTCTCTCGTTTTTCCTCCAAGTCATTCGAGTCATCCACCTCGGCGCTGAGATCGGTAAAGGCACGGCAGTTGGGGCATTGGAACATTGGGTAATCAGGCGAGTGGAGCAGACGACTGATGCATTTGTAATGCCAAACGTGTGCGCAGGCTGCCATGAATAGACATTGGTAAGGTCGCTTCAGGACAATTAGCGATTGTAATATCAGCAGAAAAAAAGAAGGAACGAACCAAAACAGAGCCAAGACAAATCGAACATTCACGGCAACCCGAGTAATCAGCTGTTTCACCCTTGCCGAGGTTTTTAATCAGACTCTCGGTATTTTTGCTGCAACTTTGTTAGTATCACGCGACTCTCCATATCATATCGAGCACTTACTTGAACTCATTAGGCTGCTGCTGCCATGATCGGTTACATTCAATTCGGATCCGAACACATCGGAATATCATTTCTTCGCCACCTCGGAAGTCGATACCCAACTGCACAATATCACCATCCTTGATGGAGTACAGGCGGGAAATCATATTCGGTTGACTCAGGCGCATGTGATTTAGAAAAGTCCCGGAGGAGCTGCCAACATCCTTGATGTGCCACTGTCCATTCACATACAAGAATTCGCAATGTTTCCGACTGACGACCTTTGACTTGAAACCCACAGGAGCATCTGAGGGTTCGGTCGGGTTGGGCAAAGGAATACCATCCCGCTCCGAGTATCGACCGACGCGAATGACACAGCTCTCGGATGGCAGAGTGCGGGCAATCGGGACAAATGGTAATGAGGGCCTCGAACTCTGCTGAGAGTCTTGGTAGGGGAAAAATCGAATGGTCGCCTTGGTTTCCGACCTTGACGTGACCCTCTGCTCCTCTGCAGGAGCGCTGGTGGGATCAGTCAAATTGTTTTGAGCGATACCGGGTTCGGGGGACGGTGTGGACTCCTGGGAGTTGGTGGTTGTGGCCCGCTCTACCATGCGAGGTGGTGGACGCTGGGCGGCCGATGAGCTCCTCAACCGCGCCATAGCATGAGGTGTCTGGATAACGTCGTTCGAAGGTGTAGAGGCAGCGGACTCGGTGGATGAGATTTGGCTGTTGAGTTCGGCGCCAAAACCGTAACCTGGGGCGGGCGCAGATGTGTAACGAGAAAGTGTTGGTTGGTCACTTTCCGGGCATGGAGCTGTGGGGTTTTGATGGGTCGGAGAGATGGACCCCGAGTTCGAGAAGCGCCAAGGGATGCGACTACTGATACTATGCCTATACGAATGCTGCCCACTCGGTAATGACGATGACAAATTCTGAGTGTGACTTCGTAAAAGACTGAATCGACGCAGCCCGCGACTCGGGCGAGGGTTGTCAGGGAGGGAAGTGGAGGCGGTGACTGATGTAGACATGGATTCGACTTTCCGGACCATGAAAGAGCTCGATGCTTCACCAGGATGCAGACAATCAAATAGTGCCCAGAAACTCAAGATGGCACGTCACAAATGGGATCTGCAACTGGGCTGATGCGATTGAATGGGGAGTAAGTTACCCGATCATCATATGATGAATTGACGGAAAAGGGATGAGGCTCGAGGAAGAGCAGAACAAGGAAGGTAAGGGGAGAAACAAAGGGAAGAAGTAGATAGAGCCAATAGCAAGCAGCAGATTGGAGAAGAGAAAAGGAGATATTTGAAAACTCAGAGCTCTTTTGATTGTATACTTTTCATGGAATTTGCCCATTTGCCATCGGCTATTAACGCCCTGACAGTCAGCATGTCTTGGCGGTGGGAATGCGATTTCCCCGCAAATTCAATATAAAGTGTTCAGCCTACTACTATTCGAATGCTACTACCCCTCCAAAAAGCAGACTACACAGTATATGAGTAGTGTGGATACTACAAATTCTATCGAGCTATAGAGATATCTGGTATGGATACTATGTGCCGTAGTGGTCTCTACCTGTGTGCGATGATTAGACCAAGAAGACTCAATACCCATACTCCAGTCGCTGCCTTCCTGTGGAAACAGTCGATAGAAGGGAAAGCGCCCGGGGCAACATGTAATCTCATAATTAATGCAGATCCAAAGGTGTTAGTCGTAATAACCTATACTTCATACTCGTTCACTGGGCATGGTCGTTATCCTTTGCCCCCTATATCGCATGTGATACACTTCAGGAATGACAAATGTCGATGCCCCTCTAAATCAAGGCTAATATGACCCTATTTCAATGTGACTCTAATACCCGTCTGGTGATCATCTGCGTCACTTGAAGACCAAAATCACAAGAGCAAAGATAACGGGGTGTCTTCATTGGTGAAGAGTCTTGCACGGACCTTCAAAAGAGGCTGGTAACGGGGCGACTCGGTGCGCTTCAGACGGCCCGAGTCGAAGGCAAAAATGCCTGGAAACCGATTCGGTGGGATTAAGAAATGTATAGTGAGGGAGGGGTGAAGGTATTAACGTGCTAATATTGGCAGAAGTAGCAATTATGCAGATGTAGAAGATGATGTAGTTAAGTGCCTCTTTCCGGATTGGTCAGCTTGGAGCTCCCCCGATGATGTATTGGAGCTTGTGAGTGGAAGATCAAGGTCGAATACCCTCATTTGTCCGTTGAATATAAATTCATGTAGTCTTATAAATAAGAATAGTAAATTATCTACATTGACATAGAATGAATATAAGTCATATTAGACTAAAATAGTCCAGCAGACTCACATAACCACTCTCATATAAGCTATTTAATCTCAAGTTTCTGCCTGAGGAGACTAGTTGATCTCTCTCTCTTTCCCCCCCCTCCTCCCTTAAGACCTTGGAACTTCCTTCCTCCAAGCATCAGGAGGCTTCCCTCCCAAATTTACTTTTATCACGCGCCAATCTTTTTTTTTTGTCTTGTGTTCCTCCGAAGCTTCGGGTTTATGCGTCCCACCCCTTTCATCTCACCCTCGCATTCCCCGACCGCCCATCCTGCGCCTTTATCTCCGTTGCCTTCACCTTTTGCAGGACCGCGCCTGATGCGGGCCTGCTAGCCAGCATGAGTGGAATCGCGAATGCCTGTTTGTCCTGCTTTTCAGCAGTCGACCGATGGTGTCATATCACAGCATGTCTCGGTCCCATCGGAGCTCGATCTCGAGACGGTATCTACGAGACCACATTGGCCGATAATGAACGAGAAGCCGTATCAGATCTGTTAGGCTACTTGGAAAATGTAAGTACATAGCTACTAGATGATACTGTTTGCGAGCTGTTGCTCTTCTTTGAAGACCAGACTGGAGCTTGTCTTGGAGATCTGCCTGCCTCCGTGCATTCCGCTGACTTTCAACGACGTACAGCGCGCGGAGACCGATTTCTTCCACGGCGAACCCCTACGAGCATTGAGTACTCTCGTGTACTCCGAAAATGTTGACCTGCAACGAAGCGCCAGCCTTACCTTTGCGGAGATCACAGAACGAGGTGCGTATCGCCGGCTCGCATGGCAATGATGCAATACCTGACCTCTCCCTTATCTGCAGATGTACGCGAGGTCGACCGCGATACCCTCGAACCTATACTTTTCCTACTGCAAAGCTCGGATATCGAAGTCCAACGGGCTGCTAGTGCAGCGCTGGGCAATCTTGCCGTGAATGGTAGGTCCCCGTTTTTTGTGTTCTTCTTTCACCCACGGTCGCTGACTCGGTGCAGCTGAGAACAAAGTCCTGATTGTCACTCTCGGGGGGCTGGCTCCCCTGATTCGCCAAATGATGTCCCCCAATGTTGAAGTACAGTGCAACGCAGTTGGCTGTATCACTAATCTCGCGACGCATGAGGAGAACAAGGCCAAAATTGCTCGCTCGGGGGCCCTAGGCCCTCTGATCCGCCTGGCAAAGTCGAAGGACATGCGTGTCCAGCGTAATGCAACGGGCGCACTGCTCAACATGACGCATTCGGGTAAGCGGTCTCGAATATCCCATATGAATGTCCACTTTTTCTAACAAAGAGCAGATGATAATCGGCAGCAACTTGTCAATGCCGGCGCCATTCCCGTGCTCGTGCATCTCCTCTCGTCCCCCGATGTCGACGTTCAATACTACTGCACAACAGCTCTCAGTAACATCGCCGTTGACTCGACAAATCGAAAGCGACTCGCCCAGACCGAGTCCCGCCTGGTGCAATCATTGGTTCATCTAATGGATTCATCAACCCCGAAAGTCCAATGCCAAGCCGCGCTCGCTCTTCGCAACCTTGCCTCTGATGAGAAATACCAGCTTGAAATTGTTCGGGCTAAGGGTCTTTCTCCACTACTGCGACTACTTCAATCATCATACCTTCCTCTCATCTTATCCGCTGTCGCTTGTATTCGCAACATCTCTATTCATCCTCTCAACGAATCACCTATTATTGAAGCTGGCTTCCTGAAGCCGTTGGTGGATCTCCTGGGCTCGACGGACAATGAAGAGATCCAGTGCCACGCTATTTCTACGCTTCGCAACCTGGCTGCTAGCTCCGATCGCAACAAGGAACTTGTTTTGCAGGCCGGCGCAGTCCAGAAGTGCAAGGATTTGGTTCTCCGAGTCCCGCTTACGGTCCAATCCGAGATGACTGCTGCAATCGCTGTGCTGGCCCTCAGCGAAGAGCTGAAGCCGCACCTGTTGAAATTGGGAGTATTCGATGTCTTGATCCCTCTGACGAGTTCCGAGAGCATCGAGGTACAAGGCAACAGCGCCGCTGCTCTGGGCAACTTGTCCTCCAAAGGTGTGTTTCTTCTTCCACCTCGACGTTCTTCGTCTTCCCCCATCCTATTATTATGTACTAACAAGATGCCAGTGGGCGATTATTCCATGTTCGTTCGCGACTGGGCAGACGCTAATGGTGGCATCCATGGCTACCTTCATCGCTTCCTTTCCAGTGGAGATCCAACATTCCAGCACATTGCCATCTGGACCCTCCTACAGCTCCTCGAGTCGGAAGATAAGAAGCTCATTGGATATATCTCACGATCCGAAGATATCGTGCGTCTGGTCAAGGAAATCTCCGACAAGAATATCGAGTCGGATGAAGAAGATGTCGATGATGGCGAGGGCGAGGTCATTACGCTCGCCCGCCGCTGCCTGGAGCTGGTTGGAGCTGGTCCCAAACAGACACTGGTGGAAGCTTAAGCCTTTGTCTTAACAGTTCATACTACCATTGTCTCTGTTTCGGTTCTTTCTATGTCATATGTTGACCTCGCTGGGTCTCTCTCTTCCTTTCCCACCGCCGGTCATCGTATGGCCATTTCTTTCTTCACTTTCGTCAGCGGGCATCTGGAGTGATACGGACTTTCCTCTTGTGTTTTCTATCCTTTTTTGTTGTTATATTGTCCACGGTATTTTTGGGCTGGTGCTATTGTCTGTTGTTTCAACGCATAAACTGTGTATTCATGTTAGATATGGGCTTTATAATTTAATTGCTCGCAAACAAATCGACTGTGCAGTTGGGTAATATGAATGGTTCTTGTGGAGTATGAGTTCTCCAACCGATGGTAACATGCACTACAAGCAAGTCATCTATATACTCCATTACACCGTTCATTCACTGCAACTCTATCTTGTACGTTTCCAAATTATGGAGGACCACCCATATTCAAGCTCCTGTGCCACTACAGCCAGCTTGCTTCGAACAGGTTGATCAGCTTCAAACTCCTATTCCGCAGGGACCTGATCCAGATCGTCGGTAAGCGGCACTGAGTAATACGTGCCATCAATTACTTTTATCTTGACTACCCGGCCACTAACAGGCGCATGCCAGCGGTGATAGCTCACTGAGCTAAGTAAGGCTCGGTAAATCGTGCCACCGATGAATTGGAATTCAGGAGCCTCATGCGCAAGCATATCCAAGACAGAATAGGGCTGGGTCGAGGAAAACGGCGTGGCCGCCGGTTGTTCCGATAGACCAATCTAGAAGACAACGGAGTGGTAGACCAACTACGCCAACACGGTGAGGCTTGTCGAGTCAGGGTGGAGCAATGAAGAGAAGGTGATCTAGTATTTTCAGAAAATGGCGATAGTCCCTAATCTGCGGCGTATCAGGAGTAATGATTTTGGGGGCCCGGGGCAAAAACACCGGCTTTCGTCGAGGCTCCTGGAACATTGCAACAGTAGCATGTAAATCCAAGTGTTTCCTTCAATCATTTTCTGCAACTCCAGATTGACTGGATGGAAATAGCCTCCCTCATTGTTGACTTTGTTGATGACTTTGGCGAACCAAGCTTCATGGAAGCCTTTTTTTGTCTTTGGGCTGCCCATTCTGGCCGAGACTTCTGTGAGGTATTAGAGATGTTATATTTGGACATGGTGAGGGATTCTGCGCAGCGTGTCATCGTAGTATCCAGTGCGGTTTGGCGATGATTCACAGAGATTATGATAGATGCCTTGCAAAGGCGAATGGATTTCATCGAGGGTACCCGACTACTAGGGTGTAGTATACTTCGTACCCAAAGCACATCTGCAGAGGGCTACTAGGAGTGAGTCTCTACAGCTTGGCATACATATTTGGGAAGCAATCGCTACAAAGACATTAACCAATATGAGGCCCACATTACTTCTGGGTTGAATATGGAGGCAGTGTAGCTTTAGTGGATTGTTCAGACCTTTAGGGGGAAAATGATTGTCATATATGTGGCTAGCTGAACAAGATTTTCGACAAGATTGACCACTCTAGTAGGTCTTGGTAGATTTCGGTGGAGGTTGTCGAGGTCCACCTGGTAGGAACCTACATACATACAACATGTAACAGGTAGGTCTGCAGATCACAGTGTTCGAAGCGGCCATGGGAGTGGGTCCGATTTAAGAGTTACGAGCCTTAGGTGAAGTTGGAAGATCAACGGTCCCTGACTTGCTCGCCGACAAGGTAGTGGACTGCATTACGCTGCAGCAGCCCATACCCGTATTCAACTCCAACGTCAAAGAGGTCCTCCTGGTGAGCCTTGAAGGGCGCCGTGTGCGGAATCCAGCTCGAAGACCTGGGTTCAACAGAGGGCCCGTACAGTCTGCTCAATCGTTTTGCCATCAAATAGTCTCGTAGATGTCGCCTTCATTAAAGACGTTCCGTGAATGTCGTTCCAGACACTACGTGCGATTGATATGATGAGCTAATAGATATTACAATGGCACTCTTTATAGTATGAGGCTAGTGGAAATTGCTTATGTATTGCCAGTTCCTCTTACAGGGCCATTGGGGGCCATTGTAGAGGAAAAGTTAAGCTAACATTCTCAGTTGTCCTCCTGCATCATACACCTTAGGAGAAAGAGGTCAGTACGATGATCCACTTGACACATTAAACCTCATTCCTTGCTCTCGCCTGTCTACCCGGATTCATTGGCAGCACCGTCTCGATCCTATCCGTTCAAAGATAGTCAGTCACTGTTCCACACTCCATGGCACGAACACACCTTCATGTTGGAGCAGTTCTCGCAATTAGTACAGTTTACCATATTAGAGCAATTGTTGCAATTGGTGCAATTTATCATGTTCGAACTATTCTTGCATTTTTCACAATCGGTGCAGTTACTGCAGAACGAACAGTCGGTACAGCCAGTACAGTTTGAGCACTGGAGTTACTTGTAAGTATCTCTAAGCAGAGGTGTGAAGGCGCTCACTGCTATGGTCAAGTTGTGACCTAGGTGGAGTAGAAACATACATTATTGCACCCTGCGATGTGATCTTTAGCATTGGCATTTCCATACCTGATTGCGACATGCTCACCTTTGCAATTACGACAGTTGCTGTTGTTCTTGTTTCCGTCGTCGCCTCTGCATAAAGAGAAATAGTTGGCATTTATGCCCGTTGAAGAGGAATATAGTGGACATCAGCGATTAGGGAAAAAGCTCTAAACTCACTCAATGGAAACCGAAGCTTGTGGATTATGTGTCATGTTGACCACCTTGAACAACAATGAGTCGAAAATTCAAGGGTTTATTCTTCAGTGCGCAAGAGAAGGTTACATGAGAAGGAATCTGATATAAGCGGACTATACAACAACGCTGGAAAATGTTACCAGTCACTGTGACGTAATCACTATACTAGTGGAATTTCTCAATTCACCACCTGGGCACTTCCTCATTTATGTAACGCCTCGAACATTTGACTCGAGAACCTTGAGTATTCCTATTCAGATACAATTCCCATCACAGGCTTGGAGGATCATCTGAAAATACAGGACTCATATCTCAGAATGCAGTCTGGAGGACCAGATCCTGAAGTAGGTATAGGTCCCACCTTTCTAAACCCAACGCTATTAACCCTCTCAGCCTTTGTCTAAATCCGAGAACCATCTCCTCAAAAAGTACGGGAAGCTGCCGCGTGGAAGAGGCTCACTAGCTCAAAAGTCCAAGGTACTACATATCTCACTTATAATACAGTTTCTTATGAACGCACCAAACTAACAACCGGACAGGAACGGACATACTTTGACTCTGGCGATTTCGCTCTTTCTGCCGCTGATCGCGAAACTGACAATGGCGCTATTCTAACGGGCAAAGCCCATCCTCGTCGGGATAGCATTTCGCACCCTTATGCCTCGATCCCAGCTTCTAGTAACGTTGACGAAGATGCCAACGAAGATATGTATAGGAAAAGTAAACCCATTGAAAAAAGTCCTCTTCTTCACCAACCAGACACTAATGATGAACCCACAAAAAACGAGGGACAGGGCGATCATATCACGAAAATTAAGCCCGAATCGTCGCATTGAAATTGAGAAGAAATTGATACGATAGCTTTTCTATTAACGAGGTTACGGAATACTTTTAATCTAGCAAAAAAAAATAAAAAAAGAAGAGCTTGATGATGGCTCTAACTGAACGTTGTCCAAGTACTTTACTAAAGAGATGCTAATCGAACGACTAATTACACTATCATTTAACAATGCCCATGTTCTTGATCCCTGGGATGATAATTGAAGTGCCCAGGTCACGCATAGTGAGCGACCTAGGGCCGGACAAATGTAATACCGGGCCGTATAAGAGCTCCCCAAAAAAAGCTTCACGAAAAATCAGTCCTCTTCCTCCACATCAGCATCCTAATTGCACCATGACTTCCCTTCCGTCAATCGCGATTCCTGGCCAACCTCTTGGCTCTACATCTACATATTCCGCTGGCCCCGGCACACACGTCCAGCAAAACTTCGTATATGCCTCCATCGCCGGACCCGTTGTTACAGACCCTGCACAGCCGCAGACACAATCGAGGCCAATCCTCAGAGTCTCGCGAGTGACGGATATCGAGAACCCCAACCCTTCAGCCGCTACCGCTACCAAAACCAAGTCGAAGCCCCGCTACAACACCCTCCCCGCCGTGGATTCCATCGTTCTCGCACGAGTCACTCGTGTGCAGAAGCGACAAGCCACAGTCTCCATCCTTGTCGTACTAGACGAGTCCGCATCAAAACCCCTAGACCAGTCAGGGGCAAGCTCAGACAAGGAATACATGGCCTCCCTTCTCACATCCGCGGCCAACCCGGAAAACCACAGCAGCTCAGATGATCTGCGCTTCCAGGCACTTATCAGGAAAGAAGACGTGCGGGCCGTTGAGAAAGATCATGTCGTTATGGATGAGATGTTCCGTGTAGGCGATATCGTTCGCGGCTCGGTTATCTCGCTCGGCGATCAGAGCTTTTACTACATCACCACCGCGCGCAATGATCTCGGTGTCTTCATGGCTCGCAGCGACGCTGGCAACATGATGTTCCCTGTCACCTGGAAGGAGATGAGAGATCCTGTTACAGGAATCAGTGAGCCGAGGAAGGTTGCCCGGCCGTTCTGAGAACAGAGCAGTCATCCACATGAACTCACTTCCCTCCCTACGTGACTTCTGGCTGTCTATGTGACTAGCCAACAGCCTCGTACCCTCGACTGACCCTCCACTGCTGTTGACTGGCTGTCCAATGGCTCAACCAGCAACAACCAAGCAGAATTTGGCATGGTTACATACATGTACACCCCTGCGTAAGCCTGACTTGAACCCCCAAGAGCATGGTTTTTCCTTCGGGGTCTATGGATGGACAGTCCACATTCCGCAACCCTCATGGGAGATATGGCTTTTAAACCCCCATACTGACTCCGTGCTGTCACGCAGCAGCATCGTGCTTGACCATGACGACGCTCATCTTTCACAAAGCCGGGCACCGCCCGCGTTTCACTCAATCCCTCTACACCCATGTGTATTTCTGGACATGTGTATCATTGACATCAATAACGACCTCAGAATAAAGATACCCCACGGAACCACGACTGAAATATTCATGTCGTCTCCGTCTTTCCTTTTCCCTCGATCTTCGATCACAGTCCCGCTACCCTTGCTTGCTATCTTTCCAAGTAGAGCAGCGTTCAGGCTGACAACCGTAGACCCTACTGGGTAATCCTCCTTAGTATACACGGTCGAGACCTATGCCATGTCGGACTGTGTTTGTCAAGAGAGGAAGATTGAAGTTTTTCATTCGAGAAGCGCGCAGAGGACTCTCATCCCCTGTGACCCTCCAATCGATTCATCTGCCATGTCAAAGTTTACCCAGTGCGACTTGACAGATGTTTCTGGAGTGACATTTCTAAACCCTTAACTTATCTACATACCTTAAACCTCACAAGAATGCATGCAAAAACTCTCCATTCTCTCAAAACTCATTTTAAAACCAAGTAGGTATTCCATCCACAAGCCCCTATTTCTTCAAAGTCTTCTGCTTCTCCGCATCAATCAACTTCCGTCCCTGAACAACCAATCCCTTCCGACTGCGCACAGCATCCATGTACCGCTTCGCAACATTCTGCTTATCAGCCAGCTCACCGAGATCCTCCAGCTCTTCCTCGGTAGCAGGGACCCAGAACGGATCCTCGTCGAGGGCTTCGAAGCCCGCGAAGATCAGCTGCGGTTGCGCGACGCCGGACGTGCGCTTGCGGATCTCCTCGGCGAAACCGAAGGACTCGGCTACGGGGAGGAGGGCGATGATCGTGAAGAAGGGTGTTCCTTCTTTCATAATTTCGGAGAGAATGCGGCCTCGACGGCGGGTTATGACTGCGTAGACGCGGCCTAGGACTTCGGCTTTGGCAGTGAAGATTGTGGGTTAGTTATGGGGCTGTGGAAAGGGAGATCGGATGATGTTGGGTTGATGGGAGAAAAGACTTACTCGTCGCTTGGATCTCGCAACTGTACATTGCGAGCATGATGCGAGGACTCCAGTCCAGGAAACCGGCTGAGATGCCTTCCCGGACTAGTCGGATTGATTCACCCGTCAAACGGCCTATGTCGAGCTCGTCGCCGTTCGTCTGTACGGACAGATCCTCTAGGAACACGGCTACGCCTTGCATGGGTTCCTGGCACAGTGGGCCTTGGCCTGTTGCAAGCTGAAAGGCATATGCGATCTTGTCGTTGAAGTCGCGCACGAGGAGCGCTTGTTGGTTGTCACCAGAGATGTGTTGCATGATGTCGTCGGCCAAGCTAGAGAGAAAATAACGTTAGTGAATGATGATCGTGATGTTTATAGTTACTAGACTCACAATTTCTCGCATGTATTGACTGCCGTTGCATCGACCAGAATGTTTGGACCGACTCTGCGGGGTCCGAAGGCAGTGATTCGGTCGACGACGTTCTTCCATAGCTCTGTGTCTTCCTTGACTTCCTCGTTGAATATTCTGGCGAGTCCCTCGCGGAACTCCTGCTTGGAGAGAATGTGGCCTTCAGGTGCTTCGCCAGTGCCGTCAACGACAGCTTCGACGGCGGTCTCCGTATCTGTCTTGCCTTCTGCCTCCGAGCGCTTCTCCGACTGGACCTGCTTGATAGTTCCGACGTGTTTGGTCAGGAACTCGGTCACAGCCTCAGGCAGCGGGACCACGCGCACACGAAGCGTCAGTTGCTTCGAAGCGGAGACTGTGAGAACGGCTCCACGTCCAAGTTCAGGGTGCTTGGGGGCGGCCATCTCGGGGCCATGAACAATTGTTTCTCGGTAGGGGACGATAGCCTCGCCGGTTTGGATCTCGCAACGTGCGAACCGCTCCCGGAGATCCGTCACGCAACGCTCCAAGTGCAGTTCACCTGCTGTGAGAATGACGTGCTCGCCACTGGGGAGCACTTCGTACTGTGCGCAAGGATCACTTTGTTCAAGCAGGCGTAGACCGGTGACCAACTTGCTCAAGTCGGCTGGATTGACTGGTTCCAGGGCGACCCGAACAATGGGTGGCATGCTCAGCGATACACCAGCCAAGTTGATACTTCCGTCCAGTCGGCTGCAGAGTGTGCCTGTCTTCAACACATAGCCTGCAAGACCTCCGATTCCGAATACCACACCGGCCGGTACTGACTGGAGAGGCTCCAGAGCTCTGCCCATCATTAGGTACAGATCTGTGACCGTAACCTTCTTTGGCTCCGGGCTGGCGTGCGGATGGGCTGGTGAGAATTTGGGCGGGAGGACATATATCTCGTCTCCAACTGAAAGGGTTCCTGAATAGAGTCGCGCGAAACCAATGAGATGGTCAGGGTCCTCTTTCTCCACTGCCGCTTCTGGTTCATCTATTATCTCAGTAATCAAAGAGGTGCTTTCGAAGACTGATGTCATGCGCTCGAAGTCATCTGCCTGCCCGTTACTGGCCTCTGCCTGCATCTTGGCAATCTCCTCTCGCTTGCGGCGAGCAATCTCAATGGCTTCGTCCGATGACATAGTACCACCACCACTCCGCTTCTTGCTTGCCAAAAGCTCGCTCTCTGGAATTGCAACCATCTTGCTGACATATGCCACAACGGGTTCTTTGGGTCCTGTCTTGAACTCAATCATGGCATTTTTGATATCTTCCGCAATGAAATCAGCACCAGGTGAGGTTTTGATCATTCCTGGTAGTCGGGCAGCTTGCGCAGCGGGGGGACTAGGCAGATATTCAATGACGGAAACCAGTAGAGCAGTAGATAGCGGCAGCCATTGAGAGAATAACGTGTTCATGATGTTTTTGGGATCACGTCCGCGCAAGATGTATACTGGGATGTTGATGTTCAGCGACTTGGTAATCTTCTCCAGCAGCACAGGGTCCCTAACGAATGTCAATATCAACGTCGATACGGGTGGTCAGTATGAATTTCTGCTTACCCTTTGCCTTTGTCTCCACCTGTAGTAGCTTGATATGCCGCCCAAATGCTATCCAAGACCAACTGGACGAACATGGGCTTCAGAGCCCGCCCCTTCAGATGCTTCGTGCCTAAGACACGCTTAGTCTTAGGGTCAAGATAGTAATCACCCCAAAGCACCTTCTCCAAGACTGTTCGTTTGATTCCGAGCTTCTTCTCGTAAATGGCAGCAAATTGCCTGATAGTGAAAGCCCAGCCATCGACGGCACTGCCGAAGATGACATTATTTTTCTCAGGTGCGAAATAAAGATCCTCATCGTCGCGCTCCTCAAATTCAGTCTCCTCAGTAATGACCGGTACAGAGTCGTCACCTCCGGCTGACTTCTTTTGGTCTTTGTCTCGCGCAGCAGAAGCGTTAAGACGATCTTCCATGCGCTCACGCCACTGCAGATCCTCTTCCATACGCTCGCCCTGGTAGAAACTACCAATGACCGCGTTGACTTGCTCCAGCAGTCGAGTAAGATGCGAAAATGCCTCAGCGGGACTCATCTTCAGCTCAGTGATCAGACGGTCCATTTTGTTAATGACTAAAATCGGCTTCAACTGCTCGACCCAGGTCTGTCTCAGGACTGTCACAGTCTGACTACAGACACCTTCGACTGCGTCGACAAGAACAACCGCACCATCACAAAGACGCGATGCTGTTGAAACTTCGCTGCTGAAATCAATGTGTCCAGGCGAATCGATCAGGTTGATCAAATACTCCCGGGGCACAGGTTCTGCGTCTGGGCTGGGACGACGGAGCATTGAGAAGAACAGCGAGATGGCTGATGACTCCATAGTAATACCTCGGAGCTGCTCGTCTGGACGAGAGTCCAGGTAGCGGATTTTACCCGCCAGCTTGGGTGAAATAATGCCATTTGTGGCAATGAGACTATCCGTCAAGGATGTTTTGCCATGATCCTAAAAAAACACCAAAAAATATCTGATAAGCAATTCAAAAACGTTCTGCTAATAACTGACAGTGCGTTTCTTTGACTTACGACGTGGGCCAAAATGCAGATCTGATTGAGGTTAGTATAAAGCCGGGCGTGACATCAGACATCAGAGTGGGATGGATGGAGGGGCACACGCACATTTCTTATGTCCTCGGGCTTCCGCTGTAAGCGGACCAGCTGGTCGACATTAACCACAGGCATCTTGTCTGATATTGAGACAAAAAGCAGGTTGCTTGTAAAAGAATGAAGCCGGAGGGCGACTGGATCCCGCAAGAGAAAAAAAAAAGATTGCAGAAAAGTTGCTGATAAAGATGTGCCCTTGCCCGAGGCCTCAACAGCACTTCAATTATTTTCTTACTCGAATCGGGTTGGACAAATTCTCCTCTTTTAGATCCAATGGTGCTATTTGCAGCAAATATTTCTATGTGCTTGAACCTGATGCCAAGAGGCAGTATTTAGACCTATGACGCTATACAATCCCGGTTATGTTGACTCATTATGAGTCCTCGAAGCGTTACGCTGAGTGGCCAGAGCGGGAAGTGATGTACATCTCGCCTTGTCAACTCCTCATTGCTCGTCAAAAGAGAGCTTGATCTTCTTGGGCTTCTTTGATTTCTTTGAAGCTGCCTTGGGTGGCACCTCTTCGGCTTCAGCCTTATCCTCACCCACCACCTTGACCTGTTTTCGTTTCCTCTGGCCTCCAATCTCTGTGAGGTTGCTCTGCTTGGTGAGACCAAGTGCTGCTTCGGGTTTGTCTTCACTGGGGGTGGATGGGTCCTTCGCGGAGGTAGCGTCCTCACCCTCTTCTTTCGAACCGCTCTCGCCAACCAGTGCCTTGTATTCCTCCTTCGAGATCACTTCGTTACTTTCTTCGTCGACATAGGTAGGCTCATCATCGTCGTCATCGTTATTGACCTTGAGTCTTGTTGGTCGTAAGGCAGGCCGCTCCAAGCGACCGGTGTTGTCTCCATACTGGCCGCGGAGCTTCTGGAGAAACGCTGGCTGCTTTGCATCTGATACTCCAATTAGATTGTGATAGCGCTTGACGTAAAATCGAAGATAGACATACCGTATTCGAACTTTGGATTCTTTGGCATGGTGAGGATGCTGCGGTCAATACCGATGCTGCTAGCGCTTTCAAGTGAAGCTCAGTGCTACCTTCAGCTTGTTCAATCGATCATTGAGAGATATGCATTCCTTGAAGTAATCAAAATAGAGGAAAGCAAGACATCTCTATATGCAAATAGTAAGAATTGAAGGTCATTTAGAGCCAGTAGCTTAGGTCGACTACTGCCCACAGCGGATGATTGTCTCCATCTCTTAATCTCATACCCACCGCCTTATTCTCCGCCCTCTCCACCGCCTTGATCCCCACTCTCCAGAACGTGTTCCAACTCCAACATAAATTCGCTATCAAGTTTTCTGCCACAGGTATCTGCCCACACACCTTACACCGCCCAAGAGCTCTAGACGCTAACCGCAATTGGACACATCGAAAAGTCCCCAAGGAGCCGCTCCGCGTCGACTGCTCTCCATCGACTCTCCTCTTATCAAGATATCTTCAATCATGCTTTGTGCCAGTAAGTAGCCCATTATTTACTGCGCTTCTGTGACTTCAATTTGATCGGAATATTCTAACTCAATCTCTCTTCTAGTCTCCGGAGAGGCACCCCAAGTGCCCGTCGTCTCTATCAAGAGCGGTAAGTCCTCCCAATCGCTTTGCGCGCAAGACATTCCATCTCATAGTCAAACAGGCAGTGTCTTTGAAAAACGCCTCATTGAGGCATATATTGCAGAGCATGGCAAAGACCCCGTCAACGGCGAGGAGCTCAGCACCGACGATCTGATCGATCTCAAGTCGCAGCGCGTTGTCCGACCCCGGCCTCCTACTCTCACATCCATCCCGTCTCTTCTCAACGTATTTCAAGAAGAATGGGATGCCCTAGCTCTGGAAACCTACACTCTGCAGCAGAATTTGGCACAAACAAGGCGCGAGCTGAGTTCGGCGCTCTACCAGCACGATGCCGCGGTGCGGGTGATTGCACGTCTTACACAGGAGAGGGACGAGGCCCGCGAGGCACTTTCAGATGTCTCTGTCGGCGCCACCCGCTCTGGTGGTGAGGCTATGCAGGTGGATTCCACAGGCTTGCCCCAGGCTGTGTTGGAACGGATTGAAAGTACACAGGCAGCGTACGTTCGACTGATATTTAAACCATTCGATTTTAGTACTTGATGCTGACTCATTTACAGGCTATCTAAGACCCGTCGCAAGCGCGCAGTTCCCGAGGGCTGGGCCTCAAGTGAGGCAATTTCCACATTCAACCCAATTGAGACCTCTGAACCTCTTTCTCCCGGCGGTCGCGCTCTATCTCTCAACTCGGCTGGTGATCTGGCTCTTGTTGGCGGTGCTGATGGAGTGGTGAGTGTTTACTCGCTTTCCAAGAAGAGCGTGGTGCAGACTCTCAAGACAGATGGTCTAGTCACCGGTGCGACTTGGGCAGGCAACAAGGCCGTTGTTGGCTCATCCACAGGTTCCGTCAAGGTATTCGAGAATGGTGCCGAGGTCGCAAGCTTCAACTCCCATGCTGGTGAGGTGACAGCTGTCGCAGTTCACGCTACTGGCGACATTGCTGCATCTGTTGGTGTCGACAAGAGTTATGTGCTTTATGATCTTGCTACAAACACTGTGGCTTCTCAGGTTTTCAGTGATGCAGGTAATGATTCACCATATGTAACAGGAATCTCCAAGCTGAATGCTAATAACATTCTTTTTTCAGCTTTACTGTCTGTCAATTTCCACCCGGATGGTCACTTGATTGCCGCCGGCGGCGCAGATGGACAGGTCAAGATCTTCGACGTCAAAACCGGCGCTGCCGCTGCAGACTATGCGATGTCGGGCCCAGTAAACTGCCTGTTCTTCTCTGAGAACGGCACTTACTTGGCTGCGGCAGCCGCACAGTCTACCACCGTTTCGATCTGGGATCTACGCACTTCGAAGGAGGCTAAGGTACTGGACACAGGCAGCCAGATTAATTCGATTTTCTGGGACTACACTGGCCAATTCCTCTTGGTTGGTGGACCAGGCGGTGTGACTGTGCAACAATATTCCAAGGCCTCCAAGCAATGGTCAGAGCCTTTGCGGCGTGCAGTTCCTGCTACCTCGGTTTCTTGGGGCCCGGCTGCTCAGAGTATTGTGGCGTTGAACGACGCGGGCGCTCTCACAGTGCTTGCCGCGCAGTCATGATCCCCAGGATGAATAGTGTACGATTAAAGCAGGTCAAATTTTGAATCGTTAACTGGTGTTTGTCTTGAAACAACTGAAACTCTGAGTCCAACCAAATTCACATATCAACTCCATGAAAAATGCATGTAACAATGATCAATGATGTTGGCACCCGTGTGAAGTTCTCATCATGTATTAGATCTTTACTTCATATGGAACTTTTTACTTTACTGATAGACATTTTACCACGGCAAATCCCCGTCAGGCAACTTAAATAACTACTACAGATCCCCTTGATTTTCGCCATCCCAGACCTACGTTCAAGAGATTTACCTCCAATCTTGGAATCAAGCCAAGCTTATTTGGAAACCCGCCACCAAACCCGCCACCGCTTCCAACAATCACGGCAAAACCGTTAATCCCATGTGGACCGCCTGGTTCCTTTGGCAGATTCAGACCGCCTGCTCTTCCAGGTAAACCTTGAACCACCTTCCAAGGTTGCATCATCGACAGAACCTGACCGCCTTCCAAACTCGACATTAACGCTCTGACCGCCTTGGAAGTCGGCCTAGAAACAAAGATGGACTCTCGAAATTGCATATCACCTGTCTGTTTCACGTCAATTCATCCTAACTCTGCTATATATCGCTTCTTACCCTCAGTACTAAGCTTTGAAATGAGTGAAGACTCTGGCGTCCAGTTTATGGGCGCCAGAACAAAGGTAAGCCTTCATCCGTCATGAAACGGGCGGGGCACCTGATCGGATCACCACGAACGTAGCTAACAAGATTCCTTCTTTTTCAGCAAACACAACGTGGTATGGCGGCCGAAAATGACAGAAATGGCGAGGCCGCTTGGCAGGACTACTTTCATCCACCTCCCTCCGATTACGGTTATCAGTCTACCAGCTTGCCACCCAGAAGCCGTCGAGATGGGTACGACTATCGACGGCCAGCGATGCTCTCGCCCCAAGGCAATGCCGTGATTGACTTGACAAATGAGCCTGAGGATTCCCCGCAAGAAACCAGGCCACCATTTCCTGGACCCTTACATACCCCACATCCGCACCGTCGAGGGATAGAATTTCCACGAGACTTGATGAATCGCGAGTCCCCTGCGAATGATCATCCTCCTGTGATCGACCTAGAAGCAGAGACACCAAGCGACCCCAGTGGGGATGTCCTATATGTTGGAACAACCTCGATAAGGCCAGATCCAATCGAGCCGAGGTGGCTCGACAACAACAGCATACCCATGCACTATCGCCACACACAGCGGCCAAGGCCGAGGAGACCAGGACATGGGCCACAAAGAAGAGCGATGACGAGTTTACATCCCATGCACAACGATCTCATGACAGTGATGGGTATGCCAACTAGACTAGACTATCGATCTCGCGCTTTCCCCTATAACTCTCCAAGTCAGCCAGCATCCCAGCCTCCGCAAGATAGATACAAAGCACCCAGCCTGGCGCCAGAAGGATTCACCCGGGTCTTGGCGGAAGATAACGTACCTACTTGCCCGAACTGCCAAGAGGAGCTGGGAGCTGGAGAAGGGCTGAAGCAACAGATTCATATTGCTAAACCATGTGGACATGTGAGTATCAAGCAAACTTGGACTGAGAGATGCATCAAGGAAGCTAACAATCTTCTCAGGCCTACTGTGGCGAGTGTGCCGGCAATCGGTCCATTTCGAAGTCCAAAAAGGCAGCTTCAAAAAGCAAGCCATTCTCAAAGTGCCAGGTCGCAGGTTGTAATAAACCTGTAAGCACGCCGAAGGCAATGTACCAGCTTTTCTTATGATATTCATCATGGGCATTGTTTCTGCGGGCACTCAATCATTTGCATTTCGGTGTTATGGCCATGTTCAAAATCATTCCGTCGATACCCAAGATGCATAGAACACACAGGCGTTGTATTTATAAGTTTATTTATGCATTGACGATTCAAACAGGGCTGGTCCTCCATATCTACATGTACATAGATGCATTCACGTCATAGGATTTGGTTACATCATGTACATTCTCACGTTGTAATATATTTGGAGCTCCTTTCCTCGATAAGTAGATTCCAGTATCTCTCAATTGTGGCACAGATCGAAAGTGACTGATTTGAATAAGTTCATGGGAGGCTAATGCTGTCTACGAACGATTTTTGAGACTTGTTGTCCTCAAATTAGACTTGTTGTCTTTCAATTGATGCAGTCACGAGTCCGGTATGCATAAAATGGTCTCAAAACACCATTGGCTTCCACGTAGCAAATAAACAAGAATGAGAAAAGAAACAGAACCCAGGTCAATAGTACAGTAGATCGCAGTGGAGATACCTGATAGTCACCACCGCAGAGAGAGAAGAAACCATAAAAAGAAAGCACTTTCGTCTAGACACCCCGCAGATCACCGTGGTATGGTGACCAGATACCACGCACACTCTCATTCAAACTGGTAACCGGCTTCTTGGTCCGCTTCAGCTTCTCTCCGCTAGCTTCCTTCAGAAGGTTCGCCTTCTTCAAAATGTCATGAGGCTCCAAGTTGCGCACACATACGGGCTTCTCGCGGCCGTTGATGTAGAGGCCTTTAATGAGAGGGTGCTTCTGGGGCCGGGGAGACACGCGGATCTCAATCTGAGGGTTTTCGCGGGCGAAGGTGGGGAGGGTATTCTGCAGGAAAGCGCTGTGACATCCAAGGTCAGTATGACTGATTTTGAAGGAATTAAATTCCCATTCAGTAAGCACTTACACCATGCCCCTTGAGCTGCCTGCCGAATTGCAGTAATGGAAGTCAAGGCGCTTGCATTGTAGGATGAAAGCACCGGCACCGTTCTAAGCAGGTTAGCTGCTTCTGTTCGACATTCGAACCTCGAAGACCAATAATTCACATACCCTGGCTGCCGTCGTTGTTCTAATTCCGCGCAACGGCATTGTGTAAGTCGTTAAATAGTTATCTTCGCAGTTTACAACTTGCAATGGCTCTTCGGGGCATTTTCTGGATGCACGTGACTTTAAGGGCGGTGAAAGGTCAGCGCCAATGGCGTTTGCAGTAACTCCCCTCGCCAGACGCTAAGACCAGAACTGCGACGCGAAGCTCTCACTCCTGAGCTCGACTTACGCACATCGTCTTCATCGTACATCTGTACTTCGTCTGGTCGGGTTTATCGCTCAGAATGACGGACAAGCTCCCCCCGCCACTTTTGGCGCTGTTCCAGCCCAGACCACCCCTTCGATATCTGCCTCCCAATGATCGCGCACCAGGAGACTGTCCCAAGAGCACTCTCACTGGAGTTGCTCAATACCTTGCTGAGGCCAAAGCTTACGCCGAGGAGGTTCCCTACAATGCAACTGAAAGCTGGGTCCAGCGCAAATTGCGTGAAAAGACAGAGAAGAAAGAATTGTTGCAGAAGAAGATCGACGAGGGCTTGGAAAATTGTATGCTTTGTTTTCTCCTTTCATTTGCTTCCATTTCAGGCAGCTAACGGATTTGTCGCACAGTCAATCCCGAGAAAGACCCTCACGCCCGAGGTGATCCATTTAAGACTCTCTTTGTTGCTCGCCTCAGTTATGATGTCAAAGAAGCAGACCTAGAGCGAGAGTTCGGTCGATTTGGCCCCATTGAGAGAGTATGTCTTTGTGCGATCTCCCTTTGTGTTAATTGTCAATGCTAATCTCTTGGTTACAGATTTCCCTCGTCAGGGATACAGTATCAGACAGGAAAAAGAAACCCCACCAAGGCTATGCATTCGTTGTGTATGAGCGCGAGAAAGACATGAAAGGTATTACTACCACGCCAGCCTACTTGGCATGAAATCACTTCCTGCGCTTGACTTTTTGTGGTAAGATACGTTGCTAACACCAGTTGTTCCCCATTATCAGCGGCCTACAAAGAGACAGATGGTATCCGGATCAAAGACCGACGAGTCTTGGTAGATGTCGAGCGCGGCCGCACCACCAAGGGATGGAAGCCCCGTCGCTTTGGTGGCGGTCTCGGGGGACGTGGATACACCAAGGCTATGCCTTCTCGCCCCGGTGGCCCTGGATTCAACGCACCATCTGGACCCGGTGGGTATGGAGGCGGATTCCGTGGTGGTTTCGGTGGTAGAGGCGGAGGCGGTGGCTTCCGTGGTGGAGGTTTCCGCGGCGGTGATCGCTTCGGTGGTCCTCGCGGTGGTATCGGTTATCAAGGCGGCCGCGGCGGCTTTGGTGGACAAGCACCCCCTAATGCCCCATCTGGCCCTGGTGGTGGACGCAGTGGAGGGTACAGAGGAGGCTTCGGCGGCGATCGCGGTGGCTTTGGTGACCGTGGAGGTTTCGGTGGTGATCGTGGCGGTGATCGCGGTGGTGGCAGATTTGACCGGGGGGTAACCGGCAGCAATTCGGAGCCTGTGCGCCCTCGAGACAGCTATGCTGACCGTGACCGCCGTGACTACGATCGTGATGACCGTTACAGAGATCGCGGTCGTGACCGCATGGGCGATCGAGGAATGAGTGACAGGGGGATGGGAGACCGCGGCATGGGAGACCGAGGCGGAGACCGATACCGTGACCGGGATCGTGAGCGCGACAGGTATGGCGGCGGTGGCCGGGATGGCGACCGAGAGGACCGCAAGCGAAACCGCGAGGATGAGCCTGGCTACGATGACCCTCGCTCGAGGAGAAGGTACTAAGCCTTCATATATCTGGAAGTTGTCTCTTCCTGCATCGGTTCAGGTTTGCTGGTGGGTATCAATACACTGATCTACCCAGTTTTCGTGCCTCTTTCGCAAGGGTAAGGGTGTCTATCGACCATGGCTTTTGACCATGTGTGATTGGCATAACGATTACAACCACCAATGTGTTCCGTCTCGACTTGCGATATCGGACTCAAAGTCGATGTCGTAGTGCTTCCCAGGTTATCCTCAATGTTCCCTGCTCTGTCCACGCATACTGCCTGGCAGACCGAAGCTTTCACGAACTGTGCTTGTATTCCCCGTTTTCTTTGTTGATTTGTTTCCCTGGGTGTTCTCTGTGTTCTCTTTCTTCGCTTGTGTTTCATTGTTCTCTTTTTTCCCCACCTTTTCTCCCTTGGTCCTGATGAGATTTCGTTCACTCTCCAAGGGTAGGTATTTGTATTTTAGCTGGTCGCTCGAAATGGAATCTGGTGAATGATCAGGTAAGACCAGGTAAGGGCCATGTGGAATGACCGAAGGCAGGTATCTCGTTAGATATATGAAAATCTAGGTAATACAACTGGCAGTTCTGCACTATGTTTGACGAAGGTCCAAGAACGAGGTATATTTATAGACTTTTTTTCGACCTAGTATCTGAATCTAATCGTAGGCTCATGGTCTAGAAGGAGGGAAAGCCCTCCAGGCAAGGACGAGAGAAAGAGAGATACAACACAAGTCTTCAAGATATTTGCAAAGAAAAGCGCCCTCACCAAACTCCATAAGATGCCCAGCAGAGTTCTTTTTTTCAGCCACACAGAGGCCAAATGGGAAAGATAAGAAAAGAAAAAACGGAAAAATACGAAGATCCCAATCTATGCATCAACATCCATTCCACCCTCAGACTCGAGGATCTCCACCTTCTCGCTACTCCGAGTCCAGTAGGCCTTGAGCTCGACCTTGAACTCAGATGAAGTGATACCGAACATCTTCATCAATGTAGTCTGTCGCGAGGTCAATGTCTCGCCCTCCTTGCATACGGGGTAGCCCTCCTGGCCCTCGGTCAACTCGAGCATGACCTTGCCCTTCACCAGACGGGTGGGGACACCGAGCTTGCGGAGCGCGGGCTCAATGGTGTGGCTAATAGGCTCGTCGTGTTCAGCGGGGATCTCGCCGGCGCGTGCGGTGACCAGGCCGTTGGGAATGGTGAAAGAGCGGGTAGCGACGGTTCCAGCGCGGGCAAAATCCTGGGGGCGGAAGGTGTCGAAGTGAGAGATCACGGATTCCGGGGTGCGGTTGGTGAAAAGCAGTCCAACGGCACCGGCGAGGAGGGGAGTGAGTTTGTGCACGTTGGGAGCGGCTTCGCTTTCGGCGTCACTGCCCAGGGCCTTGCCCATGACTTTGGTCTTGCCGAAGAAGACTCTGCAATAGTATGATTGTTAGACAATTGGTTTTTGCGTTGAAGGATTTGCCATATCGAGATTTGATATCGGATCCACCGCTGGTATTTAACCGCTTGTTCCGAGTCAAGATGTCGAGCAAATCCCACTAGGCTATTCTGTGCTTACCGGCTGTCGGAGAATTCAGTGCGCACATCCTTCAGGTATGTGTTGCGCATGTTATCAACCGCAAAGACAAAAAGATGGTCATATTCATCGATACATTCCCGGATGTTGGCGAAGAGCCGGCGGGTCTGCTCCTTGTGATCTTTCTTCTGAGTCTTGGACTCGTGGACGACGCGCGCACGCTTTGAACGGGGCATGATGAATTATTTGGAAAGAATTGGTTGTTTCTTGAATTCAGACAGAAGGTTAGATGTTTCCCCCACAGACATTTTTTCTTCGCTGATAACCGGATTATCATACCGCCGGGCTTATCCAACGCTAAACTCAATGGGGCAATCAGCTGTAATCTCAGGGTCAAGTTCAACTTCAATTGCGCTCAACTAGAGTTTCTTTGCTACTTAGCTTCTACAGCGTGAGTCTGATTGTCGCCTGTACAGGCCAATTGCAGACAATGCTGGACTTTATGGACTATATCCAGCTGTCCTTCGCCGAGGCGACTCACTGGAATCGTGACAACTCGTACTCGTCACTGACCACCACCGCCCAATGTATGTAAATGATTGCCCCTCAAGGCTTCCTATGGTATAAGAAAATTACAGGACTAACACAAATCATGTAGCGATTCTTGACTTCTCGACCCCCGAACGGTTGCGCGTTCACCTTTCGTCGCTGTCGACCCCCCATTTTGCGACCAGTTACACACTCGGCACAGTCGGACTGATCGATGGATCTGTCTCGTACCTCTTTAGTACTGTGCCATTCAACAACCTACCAAGTCGAAGCGCATTAATCCCGCTTCGCAAAATATCTTTAGGATACCGACAAGTGCAAACCCCCACAGCTCCGATCCAAACATGGGGATGGGACTCGCTATTAGACAGCGTGAGCATCCCGGGGCTCAAAGACGCAAGTCGCGCAGAACCACCCGCTCGAACAGACGAGGAGACGAGCAAAGAAAATGACATAAAGCGAAAAGCAACCCTACTCCATGCCTCCCTCCATCTCCCGCCTCCAACAACCCTATACGCCCTCTTCCTCCGCAGGATCTCCCCCACCATGCAGCTGTCCCTAGCAGTCTGTTCGACCCAAGGACCACCACAATCGAAGTCCGCACCCCAGGCATCAATGCTCACCCATCTATCCCACGACACGGGCAAATACAGCAACGAATATCTCTTCAGCACCGACAACGCCCTATTCGGCTGGCGCGGACTCTGGAACTTCGGCCCAGACCCTCGATACACTCCCGTCGACGCCCCGCCACAATTATCCCTCCTATCCGCGGGTGCAGAGGCATACTACTCCCCCGTCTCGTCATTGATCGGCATGTCAACGGGCCTGCGATTCACCACTTTACCCGCAGCAACGGAGGTCCCCTCGACACCACCATCATCGTCGCGCTCCACCACCCCAGCACCCATCTCAACATTCCCCTACACCCTTACACTAACACTGACACCGATAACGGGCTCGTTATCGACGACGTATTCGCTTCGCGCCTCGCCCAACCTCGCCTTCAGCTCCCGCTTCGGCTTCAACGTCTACAGCTGGGAGAGCGAGATGGTCGCTGGCTGCGAGCTGTGGCGCCAAACGCCAAAATTCAGGTCGTATCATGACGACGACCTCGAGTGGGCCCGTCGCAAGATGCGCATGCAGGACTTCGGCGTTTCCCTGCCTGGATCGCCGGTCTCCCCGCTACTAGAGGACCCGGCTCGTCCCGAGGGCACCCTGGGTTCGAAGAGTGATAGTGAGGTTGAGACGAGTGATTCTGTTATTAAGCTGCGCATTGATCAGTCTTGGAATGTGCGACTTCTTTGGGAAGGCCGGGTGAAGGAGCTACTAGTGAGCGCGGGTGTCGGGCTGGGCCCAGGTTCGTTCTCGTTGTCACCGTCTATCTCTTCGGCTGCGGCCAGCGGCTCGGCCCAGAGTGGAGGTGGGGGTCCTGGGACGTCGTTCTGGCGTGGGGTTGGGGTCTCGGTGCTGTACTCTTCATAGGCTACGTGCTGTTTGAGCCTCTTGTGTTATCTAGGCGCATATGGTTGAATTGGTTAAGCGGACGGCTGCTCCGCTGGAGTAGTTATGATTATGTGTTATCGAAATATACTTCAGAATTGTACATAGGTTCATGATAATATACTTGACATTCCAAGCTTTTGTTCATCTAGCTGACGCCTACATCACAGAGTTATTTACTCTGACAATAGGGCATTACGAGGGGGGTATTTAGTTTCTTTCGGAAACCCCTTAGATGCGGGCGTTGATGATATCGACGACTGCAGATGTTGGTTAGTATCGTGGTAAAGCCCTCAGTAGGTAGACATGTATCATAAACTTACAGGCAGGCTTCAAGCTGGCACCGCCAACCAAGAAACCGTCAACATCGGGCTGAGTGGCAAGCTCGCGGCAGTTCTTCTCGCTGACAGAGCCACCGTAGATGATGCGGACGTTCTCCTTAGCATGTTCAGAGATGGCATCGCCGAGCCACTTGCGGATAGCGGCGTGAACCTCCTGAGCCTGCTCAGTGGTGGCGACCTTACCGGTGCCAATAGCCCTATAGAAAGATGTCAGTTTTGCCCGGCGATGAAGCGATAGGGTAAGTTCATACCAGACGGGCTCGTAGGCAATGACGACCTTGTCCCACTGCTCAGGGCTGAGCTTCTGGGCGGCAGCGTTAAGCTGGCGGGTGACGACCTCAATGGTCTTGTTGGCCTCACGCTCCTGCATAAAGATCGGGTGTGAGCGGGATGCATTCAATAAACTAATACCCGACCCTGATCCGATGACCCACTATCGGGACGAAAACCGGGCGGGAAATGACGTACCTCGAGAGTCTCTCCGATGCAGAAGATGACAGAAAGACCACCCTCAATGGCGGCCTTGGCCTTGCTGGCAATGAACTATATTGCAGTGGTTAGTAGCTGGCTCATAGAGTTGTACTGTTTTCAGAGCTTTGGAACATCTCGGGAAATGCGAATGTGCATACCTCATCAGACTCCTTGAGGATCACACGGCGCTCGCTGTGGCCGACGACAGCCCAGTCGATCTTGGTATCGCGGAGCTGCTCAACGCTGATCTCTCCGGTGAAAGCACCGTTGGGCTTGTCGTAGACGTTCTGGGCAGCAACGCCGATCCTGGGGTTGGCGAGCTCGCGGGTCAAAGCGAGGTAAACGGCGGGGGGAGAGATGACGACCTCGGTTTTGTCGTCGAGCTTGGCGTTATTGAGGTTGTTCACGATGTCGGTGATGCTCTTAGCAACACCGTTCCTTTATAGAGTCAATTGTGTGTTCTCTCACGAGACAAGTACGCATTGCGAAGCTTGGATGAAGTTCGAGACCGCGGGGTAGTGAAGCTCGAGGTGACGTACATCTTGAAGTTACCACCGACGAAGAATTGGCGAGGCATTTTGGAAGATTATGTGAATGAAGATTGAAGGATTGAAGGAATAGAAGAGTAGTGTGAAGGATGTTGATAGCTAAGAGGAAGAAGATCGGGTGGGAGGAAAAGTAAGTTAGTTATGTAAATGGAGGGGCATGCCCAGCCTATCCGCCTGAATTGTAAGGTGTCAACTATGACATCGGTGCATTGATGAAGATCCACCAGAACATCCTCCGAGGTTGTCTCCTTCGGACCATATCGGCTTCTATACTTCAAGTGACTGGAGAAGACTCCTCATAGCTCTACTGTCAATTTACCCTTCTGTTCTATGATTGTTGAACTGAAGGTAGAATACACCATGATTTCGTTTTGCTCAGGTTGCTGAGCCCCCACCATGATTGCCCTAATCATTCCGCATCAAGAGCTCTCCGGGTCTACGTTTCTCCACTTGAGGATGTTGTTTGAACTACTTCACTGTTGTCACCATTCTGTGCATCGTCTGTTTCAAGCCGTCGAATCAATTCCAACCGCTGCTTCATCGCCCGCCGTTCTCGATGTCCTGTTGATTTCCATTGAACTCACAATGTACAGGACTAGTGCACCCAATTAGAACAACTTAGATATCAACCGTACGTTAGGTAGGCCTCACAAAAATGGGATATTAGTGAAGCCGCGCTATCTGGGCACTGCAAGACTTTTGAATGTTCATCTCCACCATAAGAGAATACATTTAGGGTAATCCGATACTCTATCACTTCTCAAAAGGTGGCTACAGAAGGTATTGTTTAGAAATTAGGCTAGTCTCAGCTGCTACAACCAGGTATCATGCCCCCAGGCGTATATACGGCGCCTACAAGAGGGGTTTTCGCATGACCTTTGAGCGCATTTCCATCATGGACTGGTGTTCCGCAACCACCACGGCCCTGTTGTCAGTATCTCTTTCCATTTGTCTCTCAATTATCCATTAAAAATCCCCTTGCCATTCTGCCGCATTGATGCAATTACGTGGCTCAGTCCAGTCACCTGTAATCCACTGGCTAGATGGATCACTTCGTCCACCAGCCGCCCAGTTCGGATCTCGGCTGTCCAACAGGCTGACAGGTACACTCTTCTCGCTCCTTCCAGATGAAGGTCGAAGACTTTATCCACCATTGTTGCTGCTCCATGGCCTTTCTGCAGCAAGAGGCTGCTGTTGAAGGGATCGGTGCAGTCTGTAGTCGAACATTCATGACCAGCAAAGCGAAGCTTTTACTTAAGTAGCAAACGGATTGCGGGGACTGGAGTGTCAGTCAGCAAATCACAGGTTGTGTTTTCTGGTGCATTTGGACACTACTAGAGAACCACTCATACATATAACGTAGCTGTGTATGAATCTCCCCAGGGTATGTTTTCAAGTCAGTTGACATGAATTGGGGCTGGGCTGTTGAGGTGTTTGAAGGGTTTATTTTACTTCTAGTCTCTCACTTAGTGTACTGATTCATTCAAATTCCCTGATTTCTCAAGTTCCATATCGAATATTCCCATTCTTGTTCAAGTAATTACAAATGATGCAAGCCAAGAACAGACAATTTGAAGCAAAGCAAATGCCGCCCTTCCGAAGAGTATCTCTCAGGCGGACACAGATCAAAGCGTGTTTGTATAGATCTGAACTCAGAATTATTGCGCACGTGTAGCGCAATCCTTCCAGTGGTAGGAGAGAAATCAGCCGTATAACAAGACGAGGCGTAAACAGGTACTGCAAATCACATAGCTTCTCTCTTCTTGATCGCGCAACGACAGGTACACCGACACACCGGCGAGACTTCATTCATCGATTGGCGACGCTCAAGCTGAAGTGCTTCGGAAAAGGTCCTCTTCAGCCTTTTCTCCCGGTGCCCAATACTCGCTTCACGATAGTCAAGCATTCGGCTCCGAGCCTCGTTATCATCCCACAATTGCATTCGAGACCTTCTTCCTGATCCCAGTGCCGGGGAGTCAGACCTTTCAGCCCGTCGCAGGCCAAGAGACTTGACCTCAAACTGATGGCGGGGAGGATAATTCCTGCCATGTCTTCTGTCAAGGCTACGGCTTTGAGGCCTCCGGTGGGAGTGGGGTCCGTGGCTCGACTGGCGGTGGTAAGGCCTGACGGTCTGTCGCACATAAGCCTTATTACGTCGTAGCTTGTGATACTCAGTCTCAGTATCCGCGCTGTCGGAGTCCTCTGTCGCAGATGTCTCGTCAGATTGGTCAGATAGGATGGATGCATCATCCGAGTCGCCGTGACTTTCAGCCGAAGAATCCGAAGTATGCTCGTGACTCAAGTCGCTGTTCGCACCGGCGCTGAAGGCTGGACTTGCTGGTCCATTGTTGATGGCGGCGGATGTCTGAGTTGGTTGACGGAGCTGGTTTCGCTCTCCTGCCAGTGCGTTCCTCGCCGGGGCCACTTGAGAATTGAACGCTTGGGGCATGGGCCGCAGAACATTCTCTTTCTCATTACCTGGCACCGGGGGTTGGCCTACACGGTGAGACCACATCGACAAATGCTTTGATTCTGCGCGATAGAATTTCCCGAAATCTACGATATCACCCATCTGGGTCCTGGAATACATTTGAGTCTTCAAATGTCTTCGCATGATGATGACATCCATGGAGGGGGTTTCGTAGTCTCCACGACGAGCATTTCGGGCCTTGGGAAGCTTTGTATGTTCCTTGACATAGACCAGGCTCCACTCGACAAGTGGATCATTGCGCCTTTGTTCGTCGACCAGCTGGTTGATATGAGCGCGCATCGTATGGAACGACAGATTCTGATATTGCTGCGCTACAGATCTTTTCTTTGCTCGCTTCTGTATCATCTTGAGGTATTCGTCTTGACTCAGATGCATGGCGTTGCGTTCCACACAGGTCCAGGTTGCGCTTTGGTTGGACATAGGGTCTGCTTTGAGGAAGGTGAACCCTTCATAGACAGGGCTTGACTCGGAGGGACCAGTAGGGCTATGAACATTTTGCGCACGGGCGACTGGAGATGAACAAGCTTCTTCGGTGTTTGGGAGCTGTGCTGAGTTGCTGGGAAGGTTGACTTTAGGGACAGACATTATCAAAAGATCTCTTTCTGTTTCTGTTTCTCAAAGGGAAGTTTCACATCAGAGGGAATCCAGCACTTTTGCGTGCGAGGAAAGGGCTATTTATTCGCTTTGCCATAGTCATATACTTCACTTTTGGAGAATGTTGCTCAGTTCGCATCTTCTCACCCGGGTTCATTGGAGGCTGAAAGGTGGCCCCCGGATAGGGCGACGGGCGACTCATCTCCACTAAACTGCCTCAGCCGCATGTCCCCAGAATTGCCCGGGTAACAGATCTTGAATTATTCATAGATGTATGTATGTAGGCATCATTTGATAATTAATGAATTTGGAATCAGATTTATTTCTACGTGTAGCCTTGGTCCAGCTGACCTAGGGGTTCTTGCATCGTAGTTCAAAGAGGTTGTCTCTTTCATCTCTATATTGACTTTTCATATTAAGAGATTGTCTCTAGGGTATTTCTTTCATGTATCCTTGTGTACTGAGAGGCAAGGTCTTTGTTGCTCTATTTCGAGAACAATACATTGAACTTAAAGATCTGTATATAAATGAGCTCCTTCACTCCTTCGACCTGTAGATCCACCACAATTTACATTTCAGTTCCCAACTATACTATACCACTATTACCATGACCAAACACGCAAGCATTGATCCACAGGATCCATACGGGATCAAAGACCTCGTGGGCAAAGACGTAGCTGCAATCGAGGGAAATTATCTTCGACGCTCACCCAGACCACCCATGGGTGAGTTGAATGAGCGAAAGAGCTTTGGGTTCAGTGCCAACTTGCTGTTAGATCCTAAAAGCGACCTCTCCCAGAATTATCCTCAACTGAGTCGAGTTCTTCGAGATCGGCTGGGCGCAGCTTTCAGTGCGCGTAAAAACCATGAGTTCTCAAGATGTGATTGCCGGGACCGTTCAGGTAACAGATGCGACAGCCCAGCATTTCAAGAGAACAATTGCATTCCTCTTGATTATCTCGTCCATTTAACTCAGGAGCAAAGCCGCCTTGTCAAAGTAGTAGGTCTTTGTCCGGACCTCAAGAAAAGAGTGCAGCTATATGGAATGATAGGCGAAGGATGTAAGACTCGCTCCCCATCTTGATTTGACGTACTTACATTGCTAACTGGATATAGCATTTGGTGTTATTTTCATTGCACGCGAGAAAGGAGTCCCGGGTGCTTCTCTAGAAGAGCTTGAACAGTTCGCAATCAAGGCGCAACTCCACGAGACGATGTGGACGAACCTAGAAGAACGTCCTGAACATACTGAGATTGTTACTTTTCGCGAACCCAATGGAGAGCTGCGATATGTGCCAGAAGAAGCCCTTATTTTAATTTATCTTCATAACAGTGAGAGATTTCCGCGAGTCGACTCGGTCTACACGCACGGCATACTAACAGCGATCCTCATGACCCCATGCGTGGATCCTAGTCATGAAGCTGTTTCCCATATCGATGAGGATCATTTCAATCAGTTTGTGACAGACGGAGACCGATCGTACATCCGCAAAAGATTTCCCAGCTTTCCAGCTTTCTGTGGCAAGAAGCTCATGTCCGACACCAAACAGCCTCTGGTCAATGAACTGCAAGGTAATAAGATTGCTGCCCAGTTTCTCCAAGGTATAATTGAACTGGCTGATATGAGGGTTTGGCATGAGGATATCTCGATATTGAATTATCTCATAGACCAAGACCTGAACGTTCAGCTAATCGATATGGGGCAGGTTTCATTCGGGCTGGATAACCAAAGATTTCAGGACGAGTGGGACTACATGATCAGTTTCCAAGAGTACCAGCTGCGGCCGGAGCGAGCCATCGAGCTAGAAAAGTACGACACTTGGAGGAATTCTATCCGTGACGATTACTGTCTCTCAGGACTCGTTCTGCCTCATGACAGGCGGCAACTCGTCTTGTGGAAGTATTCAGTGCTGGTTTACGGATTTCTACACGGCTTCTGGCCCTGGGAAGACCCAAGACCGGACTCTGTGAAATGGCACTGTCGGTTCTTCGGTACATACGGGGAACCCGTGTATCCAGCAGTCAAAAGTAGACGCAAGAGGATGATTAACGAGGATGTGCAAATCAGCGAATCCCTCTCACAGGACTGTAGCGATTTCTTACAAACTACCTTGTCCAGGTCTCCAGACGATCGACCATCGTTGCAAGAAATGTCCTCATTTCCCTGGTTTTCTCAGTGGTCCGCCGAAGAACTCGAGTCTGGTCGTCCTTTGAAAAGGCCTTTTGTTGCAGATTTTCACAATGAACAACAAGGATATGGTCGTAAGGGTGTTCCATGGCCAAGTGTACCAGCGAACACAGGTGAGTCGGCCATTGCACCTGACGCTTCGTCGGATGACGAATTCTATTCATGTTTCGAGGAGCTTCCGATTTCTCAGAAGCCTTGAAAGCTGCAAAAACTGCGTGTTAATAATGGGCCCCAGCCCACTGTGAGTATAGGCGAGTTGACTGGACCTTGTATACTAAAAATGGACAAATAACTATATTGGCATGTTTGCTATTGAGTATACACTTTAGTCGATGTAGAGATATGCAGATGTCAACGCAGCTAACGACACTTCAAGTATCCCGAGATCAGAGCTCACCAAAATATGCGAGTAGTAATGTAATAGACTAGTAGGTAATAAGAATGTCTTTCTCAATGGCATGCTAACAACAGCAAGGCAGGGAAACTCAATTGGGACTCAAAAAAAAAAGGGGGGGGGGAGAAGCCAGTCGCATCAACACCTGTCATCAATGACATAACAAATAAAAGTCGTAATCATCGCCGAAGACTGTCGAGTCTTGCTTGAAGGTCGTCGTCACTCGTGTTGCCTCCTCCTCCTATGGCCTGCGCAACACGAGTCTCATTCACTGGTGCCTTCTGTATGTCTGCGGGTGTTTCGCCCAGCTGTAGATGGAACATGTTAGCCCACAGGGTCCACTATCCAAAACTTGGGGGCTGAGGGAACAAACCGCCTGGTTCAGATCAACTCCAATCTCATCCAAGATCTCCTTCACGATATCCTCGCCTTCATCTTCCTCGCCTTCCATCCCGGTAGCCTCGTCAATCGCATCATCCATCATCTCTTGCCGTTGGTCCATAACGTCATTTTCTCGTTCGAATTCCATAGCAATCCGTTGCAGCGCCGGTAGATTCATCTGTCTATTCATACTACCCAGGAGCATTGTGGCTCCCTTCATGGACTGCATCATCTGCTCATTGCTTCGGACGGTCTTGGAAACGGCAATAGTTAGCGCATCGTGGAATTAAGTGGGGTAGTGAACAATAGCTTGCGCATACCTGGATGCGCAGGGAGATAGCCTGTAATTGAGTGCGCATTTGATAGAACTTCTGAATGTATCTGTTCTCATCCTCCAATTAGCGAACACTGCGGCGAGCAGTAAACAATCATGAGGAACTGACCTCCGTGTCCGAACCAGGTCCTTGGCCTGGATCTTGCATGCTCCAACTTGCCCATTCTTGGCACTCTTCTTGATATCTTGTACCAGCTTCTTTTCTTGGTTTTCTAATTTCACCCTCTCCCGGTCAAGCTCACGCTGTGTTCGGTCCAAGGCACGCTGGTGTTTGCGCAGACGCTCCGCGGGGGTCATGCGCTTCCCGAAAGCCCACTCAACGATCTGAGAGGCTTCGCGTAAGTAAAATAGTCATACTCCAGGAATGGGTTTTCGGCCTACATTCATGGTTGCAAGTTATATTGCGGAGTCAGCTTGGGTTGACAAGTAGATTCCAGTGTAGGAGCCTGAGCAGTAGGAGCAGTGACATCAATCGCGGTATGGTAAGGTTACTGTCACATTACGATGATACTGGGTCACATGCACGCTAATCCCCTTCTGGCCCGACGTCATCAAACCTTCCAAGAACTCGATTGTTCCATAGCAAACGACCAAAAACACACAACTTCTCTTTGATGGATTTGCCCCTAACGCTGAGGTATTCGTTATGAGTCAGGATTATTACCCCGGTGAGGGCTCGTCTTCCAGAGCTGGCTCGTCCAGCTTTCAGGGCGACGAAGAAATTCTCGAAAAGAATCCTTTTTTCCGTCCCCCGCCGACTTACATGACCGTGGGCAACGGCTCGACTTCCGACAGCGCTACCGCCTTGATGTCTTCGCTTAACCAGGACTCGGGCTATGGAGGCAGCATTGCCGATGACATCGCTACAGAAGAGGATGCGAGCGCGGCTTGGCGTGCAGGATTGATGGAGGATAGACCGACTCCGGTGCATACTCCCACGCGTCCCGGAGAGTGGAATCCCGCCGGTAGGTTGCTCAAGGCGATACAATTGTGTGGTTTACACAGTAAGAGTTTGAACTAATTCGTTCCGGGATACAGCTGAGCACGAGAAGCAAGTTGTTGCCAGCCATGTCTCTCAACTTATGTAGTATGTTTCGCTTTCCCGCAAATTGCCACGAAATAACAAGGCTCACATCATTCTCAGTAACTCGAATCGCACCCAGCTTGGTCGCGCAATTTCCCGGACCATCGAAACGCTGAAGGAGCTCCAGGACATGAACCGCCAATGGCCCGCCCACTATCCTTCTGTTCAGAGCACACCTTCCATCATGGACCGACGACCATCGCTACAACACACTCATTCGGAGCTCGGTAACAGCACCGCAGATAGCAGACCTAGCACTCCGCCCCGACCCGATATGAGACGTGCGGCCACTACTCTGGGTAGCGACGAATTGGGAGAATCCAGTGCCTCGGCTCAACGGCGCGTCCCGACTGAGCCTAGACTGATGACCCCACAGATTGCGCAAGAGTTCTCGATTCTGAAATTGGACCTAAAGCTTGGTGCTCTTTCTCAGGCTGAGCTAGTGCACTCGTTGGAGAAGGCCTCGATTGCTGCGCTTCTAGACGGAAAGATCACTCAAAGCATGAAGCATCTTCTCTCTCTGCGAGACAGAATTGAGGACACTTCCAGCAAGGTCCTAATCACAGGAGACTTGAATGCAGGTAAATCAACCTTCTGCAATGCTCTTCTGCGCCGAAAGGTATTGCCAGAGGACCAGCAACCTTGCACCAGCATCTTCTGCGAGGTTCTTGATGCTCGTGAAAACTGCGGTGTTGAAGAAGTCCATGCCGTCCACAAAGACACGCCATACAACCGCAATGATGAGAGTACCTTCGATGTATATGCTCTCGCCGAACTCGAGAACATTGTCATCGACAACACGAAGTATATGCAGTGCAAGGTATACGTCAAGGATGTACGGTCTATTGATGAATCACTTCTCAACAACGGCGTGGTCGACATTGCCTTAATCGATGCGCCTGGCCTAAACTCGGACTCATTGAAGACAACGGCTGTTTTTGCTCGGCAGGAGGAGATTGACGTCGTTGTGTTTGTGGTTTCCGCGGCAAATCATTTCACTTTGTCTGCAAAGGAGTTTATCCTGAACGCTGCGCATGAAAAGGCATACATTTTCATGGTTGTCAACGGTTACGATCAAATTCGCGACAAGAAGCGCTGCGAACGCATGATCTTGGATCAAATTGGCAAGCTGAGTCCCCGCACACGTAAGGAGGCTGCTGAGCTGGTACACTTCGTTTCCAGCAATGCTGTTCCTGTTGCGCCTGCCACATCGCAGTCCGGCTCTAGTGGTGACGGCGGTGGCTCTGATCCCCACGACAATGACGATGATAATGACGATCCCAATGATAAGGGCAAGGGCAAGGAACGGGAGAAACTTCAAGATTTCGAAAACCTTGAAGGGGCTTTACGACGATTCGTCCTTGAAAAGCGCTCTCGTTCCAAGCTTGCGCCTGCCAAGACTTATCTTCTCAATCTCTTGGCTGACCTTGCGTCCCTTGCTACAGTCAACCGCGATGTTGCACAATCGGAGCTCAAGCGAGTGACGGATGAACTCGCGGAGCTTGAGCCTGCGTACGAGAATGGCAAGAAAAAGAAGGGAGAGATCGCAGAAGGTGTCAACAAGGCTATTGACGACTCATGCGATGATGTCTACGACCACACTCGCTCGACATTGACTGACACAATCACCCGTGTCTCTGATGCCGATCTCGGTGTTGAGTATCATGGCCTCTTTTCGGCGTTCCAATTCGCTGAGGATTTAAAGTTGGCAATGCTGGATCAGATTGCTTCCGCGGTCAACGACTGCGAGGACTACGCGCGGGAGAAGACAGTTCAAGGAGTCGGTTTCATTCAAAACATCGGTCTCTTGCACATTGGTGAAGATAAGTTCACTCCACTTAGCTTCCGCGCGGATGCGATGTTCCGCCGTGGCCGTCGCCACACACTCGCGCGTCAAGTCGATACTGAAATCGAGCTGTGGGACTTCTTCGACGTTGCTGGTCTCTGGGAGCGTCAGGAGAAGTTGGCTGGAACAGGAGTTGCAATGACTGCGGTCACTGTACTTGGTGGCAGGGTATTGGGCGGGTTCAGTTGGGTGGACAGTGCCTTGAGCGCTGTCAAGGTCATCGGGCCAAACAACCTGCGCCGCCTGTTCTTCCCTGGTCTTGTCGCTGCTGGTGAGTCTTTCCCATCAAATTTTGCAAAGATACATACTAACTTCAGATAAGCTGTCTTGACCACTGCTTATGTGCTCAACTCCATTCCATCTACTCTTCCCCCACGCCTGTCGCGGAAGATTGCCGCGACTCTTGCTGATATGGACTACGTTCACTTAAATGCCAACCGAATTTCAACTGAGGTTCGCCGCATGCTGCGCATGCCCGCCGGCAATCTCCAGACCTGTATATCTCAGGATATCGAGGATCTTGGCAGACGCAAGCAAGAAGTATCCAAAATCAAGCAGGAAAGCGATGTCGCCACCAAGTATTTCTCGAACCTGTTCCGGGACAGCAGCGAGAATCGCCGGTCCATTGAGAACTTGGATCTTGATGCTCACCTGCCTGGTGGTATGGGTGCCGCTATGCAAGCATAAGCCTGAGCCCTCCTCTGTATAACAACTCATGATTCCTACGATCTTTCTTTCTTCTTTTCTTTCCTATGAGTTTTATCCCCTAACTTGTACAGTTTGCGCATTTTCATTCCCCTTCTCATCTCCTTACATTCTGCTTTACTCGCCCCATGGTGTTCTTCAATAGTTCAACCGCACTTTCTGCCGCAGAGCATCCCAGCCTCGTCGGCCTTTCTTGTATTCCATGGCGTGATGGCGTGCACCAAAGGAAATTTAATTTCCCTACCCAATTCCCTACCCAAGATTCCCACCTGGATTGAAGTTGCATCGATTCCTTCAATTTTCTTTTCCTCGTGACCTCAAGACTAGAGGCACTCTCTTCCTTTCTGTTGTCCCTAAGAGATTTAGTGTCAAAATGCAGGTACTCGTCATTATATTTGCAAGGTCTTAGGCTAGAGGACGCAGAGGACACATGAATTGTTCAGTCTTCAGCTACATTAGATTATCATCGACAAAGTCTAGATCTCGATCCTCCGACCTCGTAAATAATCCAAAAGGGCGCCATTCGCAATGCAGGCCATGCTGTCGTAGATGAAACAGTAAGCAAGAAAAAAGACAAAAGCAAGACCACCGCTCATCTCATGTAGACACCCGTAGATATGCCAGCCATCATTCATCATCCACTATAACAGGATGGTTCCTCGTCCTCCGTCCAGACGCCCACCCAACATCCTCCAGCTCCCGCACTTCACCGACAAGTAAACCTGGGCTATCAGCTTTCATCGGCTTTCCAGATAACTTCCCAGCATCTCTAAGAAACTCCGCCCTCATAGCAGCCGCATCAGGATCTTCATACCCCAACTGCGTCATCTGCGGTTCCTGGTTCTCCTCATCTTCGTCCTCGACATGAGCCGGAAGTTTATCATTCAAGAAATCAAACTTGCCGCCGCTAAGCATAGACGACAGACTTTGTTCAGTCCGGCTGTTACTGCGTGATAGGGAATTGTCTCTAGTCGCTTGAGCGGTTTCCAGTGCGGTACCAAGGCCGTCGTCGTTGAGTGTGTCGATCGAGCTAGCGCGAGAGACGGGACGCTGACCTTCCAGCGCGCGCACTGAAGTGTGAGAGGTCGCGCGGCCCAGGAGCGGCTTGCGCTTCCGTCGGGGCGGGTTTTTGTCTTCGGGGGTCGTCGTGCTCTCGGCTTGCGTTCGTGACTTGGCAGCGCGGGCTTTCTGAAGAAGGCCGCTGAGAGCGGTGTCAAGTGCGGATGGTGCAATTGGTGGTGCTGAATCGGTACTTGGCGTGGGCTGTTTAGCGTTTGACTCCTGGGGAGCCTGTTTGTCTGGGTTTCTTGCTGGGGATGGAGATCGGGATTCTGGCACGGAGGGTCTGGGTGCATCGTCTTCGAAGCCGTCGCCGACGATCGGTATTGTTCGATTGGCAGCGCTCTTCGTTGCATCTCGTTTCCCGGGCTTGCTACTATTTGTAGTTTCGGTGGAGATGTTGAACGGGGAGTCTACTCGCCGTTCATCGATATTCTCGTGTGGTTGCTTTCGCTTGGCAGATGCAGAGCCAACTGTCTCCGAGCCACTAGTGTTCTGTGGTAGTTTTCGTCGAACGATGTATGGCTCAAACGGCTTCTTTTGGCCAGTTTGGATAGATATCCAGAGCCAGCCAGCAGACACTGCTGGGACTCCCCATTCAGTCGTGTGCCGCAATTTTTCTATGCTCGCCGTTTGAGGGTCGTTACATATCAGAACGGAAGCTTTCTGAGTTAGATAGTCTCCATATGTGGCACCCATCAATTCTACCAGTTTGCGAAGGTGTAAGAGATCGATACGTCCAAAGCCGGTAGAACAAATCCGCATTTCCGAAAATCCTAATGACATTAGAGCGAGTTATGAACGCTTGATCCGATAGGGACGCACCTGGGATAGGGAATTTCGGGAATGGGGTGCTTGCCACATGAGTCTCCGGGGCAACAAAAGTTCGAGCATCAATACATCTTTCCAGCCACATTTCTGTCACAACCTCGCATTCAAAAGCCATGTCATCCGTTGACGGAACCTCTGACCTGGGAGTCTGATACGGCACCATGATGAAAAGCCCATGTCCAGTTTTGGGAATAGCAGGGCTAGAGAATTCGTTTAGTGAATCCACCAATTGAGCCCCATTGAACGTGAGGTGCTCGCGCAGAACCTTAGCCTGGTTTACATATTAGTCTTTGGTCAATAGTCAGCGTGGGCAAGAGCATTTGTGCACAAACCTGCTTAGAGGAGAACCCGTGAATGAGGAAATAGGTCATGTGTAGAAATCCATTATCTTTTGATGGAGCAGCTGGTGGTGGAACTTGAGGTTGGGTGCTTTCGGAGAATGTGGTCTCGCTAGCAAATGACTGATATGCCTGTATGACAGGTCTTGGGGCTTCGGGCCCCCGTCCTGAAGCTTCCTTATTGAATCCATTCGTCGGGTTGTTGTCGAAACCGGTTCCGACGATGTCTCCCCAAATGCTTTCATTTTGATCCACCAGCTTCATACTTGCAATCCTGCGTAATTTTCGAGGTCGTGGATTCATAGGGTTCACAGTATTTTCTTTAGTGGAGGCGCTTTTCCGTTGAGAAGGCTCCCTCGCTGCGGGTAAGGATCGGTTCCACGCCCCAACGCCTTGTTCTTCTGTTGATATCAATGGGTGATACTTCTGCTCGTCCAGAATCATTCCGCGCTCGATGCTGTCGGTAAACCATTTCACCGAAACCACGTTGATATTCCATTGTGATGCAAATTTGTATTTTTCGCCCTCCGAGTTGCGCGCAATGAGATGTGTCACGGTCTTGGTCAGGTCTTTCCGATATTCGGCCCCATTCTCCTCTGTCGTCTTCTGCATGTGGGTTCGGAAAGAAACTGCGGCGCATTAGTTAGAGTTGCTCCATGTCTAATCGCAGAGACCAGCCCACTCACTGTCTGAGAAGCCCGTGATACAGATCTTAAGTCCATGCAAAGTTGACAGTCGATATTGTCTCTCCAACGCCTGTATATCAATGTCCTCGCCCTGCGTCCATGATTGTCGTACGGCCTCGATCCATTCCGGTTTCATTGCCACCACGTCATTCCGTTCTCTTGCAACAAACTTGTACTTGTCACTGTTTGTATCACCCACAAGCAAATGCGTTACTTCCGAGGTAAGGTGGACACTGTGCATCGCGCCCATTTGTTCTGCCATTTTGGTCAACGGGGTCTGTGTGCAATGGAAACGTTAGCCTATGCGCGTGGTTTTATGAATCGCAAAAGCGCTCATTGACACTTGCCCTTCTCTCAATTTGGACGGACGTAAAGCAAATGACTACACCGGTCAGAGGGTAGTCTTTGTCTATCAACATGGCTTGTTAGCGATTCAGGCTCGAGTTCGAGAGGAAGGTCTATTTCACGTACTCAAAACAGCCATCGTTGACATTCCTCATGGTCGCAGAGTGCAACCTGCTCCAATATCACGTAATTGGCAAGAACTTCTCGCGACTGATGACTGGTGTTGTCTGAATCGGGCATTCTCATCCCGCGTGTTTCGCGGTAATTGACGATCACGTGAAGCGGTATCTCCTCGCATATTTCGGAATATTCTCGAATTCAGTCACGATATAGGAATTTATTCCATTGATAACAAGCACCTAATACGCTTCAATCTTGCATATCACACATTGGTCAAGTATCACGTAGTTTGGTGTTATTTTGGGAGGATAGGCTACGCATGTTGATCTATTGGGACCGAACTATATATTCACCTAGGATATTGTAGGTCATTGCTATCAAAGTCCACTTATTGGCTTTCCCATGACTCTAAGACATAGCCCAGCCGATGAAAGGCTCTTAGATGTTCTACAGTATACGACAAACTCATAAATAGTCAAGTAAATATCTATAACTACTACCTATATCCAATATTGTCTAGACCTGGACCTTGGGGTTGTTATCCTTATCAGTCCAATGTCACGTGTAGATAATCGCGTCTCCAACGCGTTGAGCGCGAAAATCGATTTGCGTCCGTATCGGATTTGTCTGGCGCGACCGAATTGTCTTGATTTGCATTCTGCGTTTTTTTTTATGCATATTGCCAGAGTCAGGGCGCGGGGCATAAACACAATTCGATCGCTCTCTTTGATTTGCCCGAAGAGATTACCGAGTTTAGCTGCGTATTCATCCTCATCCCGACCCGCCGGCGCCCCCGAGAATATGTTCAAAAAAGCCATTCAAGACCACCCGGGCAGTGGCACGAAAGCCCTGCATCAGACTGACTTGTTGCGTGTCAACGGAATGGCTCCCCCAAAGCCACAACCACAACAATCTGGGAGTGTCAAAAGGAAACTGGAAGTAAAGGAGTCCTCGTTGGGGTCGCTGCATAACGCGGTTTATTTCGACGAAAATGATTTCGATGATGACCTTGATCTCGACGAACCACAGCCATTGATCGCACCGAGTATGGCTAGCTCCGCATTATTACAGCCCGTCACATATCCAAGCCTTGATACTTCAACAAGGACCAGCCAGTCTGTCAACGCCAGGAATCTGTCAGATGTCAATTACCCAGATCTTCCATCGATTTCTCAAGATGAAGCCGCCATTCCAAGTAGCATGCAATTGCCGTGGTCATCTTCACCCCCTTCCCATTTCCAGCCGCCCGTGAAAAAACCTCGAACCCTTCCGTGGACCAAAGAAGAAGAGGAACCCCGCGAAGATAAACAAAAGCCTATTGTGACCCCCAAACGTACAAAACCCTCAGAGCCATGGAACAAGTCCGAGAGCACTATCAAGGCGCAACAGAAGGAGTTACGACAAGAATACAAGAAGACACAAAAAAGCGAGCCGAAACCGAAACAACCGGCCAATCCGAAGGTTGCCACTCTTTTCTTGAGCGATGAGCAAAAGGCTGTTCTTGAAGCAGTCGTCGAACGTGGGAAGAGCATGTTCTTCACTGGTTCTGCAGGAACAGGAAAATCAGTACTCATGAGGGAAATTATTGCGAAGCTGCGCAACAAATACCGCAAAGAACCTGACCGAGTTGCTGTTACAGCGTCAACCGGCCTTGCGGCTTGTAACATCGGGGGTGTGACTCTCCACAGTTTTGCTGGCATTGGGCTAGGCAAAGAGCCAGTACTCGAACTAGTGAAAAAGGTTTGTCCATCTTCTCTCACCCCGAAACACTGATGCTGACAGCCCATCTAGATTAAGAAGAACCAAAAAGCTCGAAATCGCTGGCTCCGTACCAAGGTCCTCGTTGTGGATGAAGTCTCCATGGTAGACGGTGATCTATTTGATAAACTTGAGGAGATTGCCCGACGCATCCGCAACAATGGTCGGCCGTTTGGAGGGATACAGCTTGTTATCACAGGCGACTTCTTCCAACTACCTCCTGTGCCAGAAGGGAGCCGGGAGGCCAAATTCGCATTTGGGGCTGCTTCCTGGACAACCTGTATCCAGCATACCATTCTTTTGACCAACATCTTCCGTCAACGAGATCCGGAGTTTGCTGATATGCTGAACGAAATGCGACTGGGAAAAATCTCTCCTCGTACTATCGAGGCGTTCAGAAGGCTCTCTCGACCCCTTGACGTTAAAGATCAGATTGATGCGACGGAGCTGTACGTATTACCGTGCCATTCTTTGGAACTGTGCCAAAGCTGACTCATGATAGGTTCCCAACGCGCGCTGAGGTAGATGGTGCCAATTCGGCGCGTATGGCAAGGCTTTCTGGTGAGATTATGAGGTTCAACGCAGTGGATTCTGGAACAATCCAGGATCCTCAACATCGCGAGAGACTGTTGGCAAATTGCATGGCCCCTGCTCTCATTCAGCTGAAGAAGGGTGCCCAAGTGATGCTTATCAAGAACATGGAGGACTCGCTTGTCAATGGGTCCATCGGAAAAGTGGTGGCCTTCATGAGTGAAGATTACTTCGATTCTTACAAAGAAAACGATAAAAGCTTTGCTGATGACGCGACTGCGAGCGATGATGAGCGAGCTCATCGGGCTCGGAAGAAGCTTAAACCTATGGGCTACAAAGAGGGTACAGCCTCAATGGCTCGCAAATGGCCGCTAGTATCATTCCTTCAGCCCGATGGGTCAGAACGTCATTTATTGTGTCAACCCGAGACGTGGAAGATTGAACTTCCCAATGGGGAGGTGCAAGCCCAACGACAACAAGTTCCGTTGATATTGGCCTGGGCATTATCCATCCATAAGGCCCAGGGCCAGACCCTTCAACGTGTGAAAGTTGACCTGGGGCGAGTGTTCGAGAAGGGTCAGGCTTATGTTGCACTGAGTAGAGCGGTGTCGCAGGAAGGCTTGCAGGTCACTCGATTCGAGCCTCGAAAGGTGATGGTGCACCCGAAAGTGGTGGAGTTCTACTCCAACCTGGCCACAATCACAGATGCCATCAAGACGAAGGCGCCAACTGCTGTGGACCTGGATGACTTTGATGACGATAATTTCTGATTATAATTAAGGTTGATGAGTGGAAATGCAGGTATTGCCATGTCCCGAGGTCTGTACAACATATGGCCCCCCGGTCTATTGCACGAGGTTGTAGATGAAAGCAATGTCGTCGATATCCAACAACCTTTGAACACTTTAGAGATGCATTCTCAGTCACAACAATTTACTAGGGAGCGCTTCACTACATGTACTTAAAGCACCGCCAAGGCATGAAGCTTGGCATCCATCACTACACACGACTTAGGGTAGGTACTATCCAGTAGATCTCCAAATTCCTGAATCTCCAACATCCTACATACGACAAAAGTAGATACAGTAGACCTGGCTATATTTATATTCCCTGGCTCTGCTGCAAGACTACTTTCAAACATGTCCCACGTCTCATGATGCTATGTACACAGTAGGTAGTTGATATAAAGCCGGTCTAAAAGGCGGTATAAAAACCACATGCCCCAAAGCCCTCGTATCTCAAAAGCCCCACCGCCATGGCCTCTATCGTTATCGATAACGATCGCACGTGACCTAATGGATCATTGGAAGCTGCCCGAGGTGTGTCTGACAGCTCTTTCTTCCCTCCCGAGAATTTGTGTTCCCAATTCTCCCATCTGAAGTTCGCGACGCGCTACAAAAAGGTACAATTGTGCGCTTGGTGCTTGTTTAGCTGTAGTACACACGCTCACAATCATTATGGCTGCCGAATTTATTGGCTACAATGTGCTCGTGACATTGAAAGAACCACCAGGTGGACAGCTGGTGGGCCAGGTCGCCAACGTCTTCGGGCAGCGCCTGCTGCTTCAGGATGGTGAGAATTGAATAACTCCGATCCATTTTTATATTGCTAAACTCTCACTACCTAGTCACGTTTCTCTGGAATGGCCAACGCTTGCCCCAATACTCCATTGACGCATTGGGCATTAGCAACCTGTCGCTTGAAACTCCCACCCAGGTGCCTTTGCAGCCGCAGCAGCCTCAGCAACTACGTCAACTTCATCCTAACCCTAACCTCTCAATTCATGCGCCAATGATCGCCCCATCAGCTCCCACTCAAACCACTCCAACTCAGCAACATTTTACGGACCCAGCTATCCTGAGCTTTTCCAAGGCTTCTGTTCCGCCTAAACCATCTCTTGAAAATGTCCCACAGGTTGTAGCTGCCCACCAGATGCAGGCACCAGTTTCAGGTTCTCTGATGGAGCCATTCAGCAGCCTGGAATTGAATGCAGAGGGGGACAAGGCCAGAACACAAGGAACATCCCACAAGAAAGTACTCCAAAACCCACAGGAGCTGTCGCCTGCAACCCAAACATCGAAGCGAAATCGACGTGGCGACCAGGACAATGCACGGGAAGAGAGGGGCTATGCTGTCAAACACGGCGCTGCAGCAAGCACCAACCCAAAGAGCAAAGGCTGGCGCCAAACTGCATTCGTTGAGCCAGCTAGCTCGGCAGTCCAGGACTCACCCGAGCCTATGAGCCGGTCAGGAACTACCAGGCTTCGCAAGAAGAAATCACGCCGTTATGTTGAGAATCCCAGTGGCTGGGCAACTGAAGATGCGACTGATATTCAAGAGCTGGGTGAATTTGATTTTGTGGGCAATCTTTCCAAGTTTGACAAGCGAACTGTGTTTGAACAAATCCGAAACGACGACACTACCGCGGACGAGGAGCGTCTTGTGAGCTTCAACCGAAGAGTCAAGCCAGGCACCAATGGCGGAAAGAACCTACATTGGACAGAGAATGTCCTGGATAGCCCACAGAACAGCGACACCGGCGATGACATTGAAGGGATTAGCGATATCAAATTGGGTAGCGCAACTATCTCTGGGCGTGGGCGTTCCAGGGCACCTACACACGCAACTTCCCGCAGAGACAGCGCGATACACGCCGCGCAAATGGTGCCACAGCTGAGTGCGCATGGCCGCAGCCAGCTGCACGCAAACATCCCTCATGTTACCAGTCCTCAGCCAGGCCGATCTTCAGTGTCGCCTATGATCGTTCCAAGTGTCCCTGCTACCGGATCTCTTAGGCTCACAACTACCAATCGCAGCTGTCCTACTGTCAGCCCCTTGCAGACTCTGGAGATCGAACAGATCACTATCGCCGAGTTTGGCTTGGCCGATGAGATCATTGCAGAGAACGCCGGTCGAGGAATCGCAGAGGCCGCTGTCGCCCTCCTGTCGAATGACGCCGCTGCCCCCACTATGCTTGTTCTCACTGGCAATCATCGCACTGGAGCACGGGCCATTGCAGCTGCTCGCCATTTGCGCAACCGGGGTCACCGAGTCACAGTCTGTCTGCTCGGGCTCGAACATGAAGCTGAGTTGCTGGAAAACTGCCGCAAGCAGCTGGATGTTTTCCGCAAGGTTGGCGGACGTGTGCTCAGATGGGAAGACCTTTCCACGCGTTTGGGCACCGCGGACCTGGGTCCCGATGTGATCATCGATGCCTTGTTCGGCATGCATCTATCTTTCGATGATCTTCGAACCGACGACCAGGCTGTGGCTTTCGAGATAATTTCCTGGGTGAACCGAAGCAATATTGGTGTGCTGTCTGTGGACGTACCTTCTGGAATCAATGCTTCTACTGGTAAGTGTCCACACAATCAAACCCGAATCAATGGAACTGACGCATCACAATCTACAGGCGAGCCTACGCTGGCCGAAGGTGGTCGGCTATGCATCAATGCCGCATCAGTGGTGTGCCTCGGAGCCCCCAAGACTGGCGTCTTGAATGCTCTTCTTTCTGGTGAACGACTAATCTGGAGTCTGTCAGTTGCTGACATCGGAATTCCTCAGATCGTGTGGAGAAAGTATGGAACTCGTCGTCGCCATGGAATTGACTTTGGGAACAAATGGGTGGTCCCGTTGAAGTTCCAGCCCATCTCCTAGGCACAACAACACACTTTACTCATATGAATGTTTATGATCTACAGCGTCATCGGAGGCGTTTTCAATTTGCGTACTGGGTCATTGAGGCGGCGGAACTGCTAGCTCCGCTCGCGGCGTTGTGTTATTTCCATGTGTACATGTATGATTACCCACTATTCTTACTTAGCCAATCAAAATGAAACATAGAACAGAAATTTCAAAGGTCGCCTGGTTGTGGACTTTGCTTTGCAAAAGTCAGTGACATTGCAACCCGGTCTATAGTATGAAACTGACCGTCTCCTACATATGCCCAATTTAAAGATCACATAATTTAGCACTCAAGGAAAGCCTTCACGAGGGTAGCTTGCAAAACCCACTTATTCTAAGACAATCATAAGTATCTTCCAAGTAAAAATCATGGGCCATGATTACTCAAAGGGCGATCATCCGACTCCCCAGGGCTTGTAGTTAGGAAGTGGTTTTTTGCCGCCCGGACTAGTCTCAAAGCAGTAAGCTTCCTGCCGTCATTTCACCTCCGCGGACTACGCGAAAGATACTAGGAACAAGCTTCATTGTCAATCATGGGAAAGGGTATGTTTTGTATGATCGCCTCTATTGAAAGTCTCATACTAACGTCTTTGGTCATAGGAACGGACAAGCTTTACGTATGCGATACCTCTCCACTTGAGACTCTCCACTGCCATCCCCGTCGCATATCGAATCTGTGCTGATAATTGTATTTCCACTAGATCACACACTCCGAGTGGGCATCGGAAGATGCTTTCTCAGCCAGTGCTGGCGCTGGCGTTTCCAAAGCAAAGAGGGGTGGCCCTCATGCTGCATTCAAGCGCTTACCGTTCAATTTCTGCTCTCTTTCGCTTCAACCATTTTCACACCCCGTTTGCACCCCAACGGGAACGCTCTTCGACCTCACACATATTTTGCCTTGGATCAAGAAGCATGGGACAAATCCTGTCGACGGGGCTCCACTGAAGAGCTCAGACTTGATCAAGTTGACCATCGCGAAGAACGAGGATGGCGACTATGTCGATCCGGTGACCTACAAGGTTTTGACAGACAATACACATATCGTCGCATTACGGAATACTGGGAATGTATTCTCCTGGGATACAGTCGAGCGACTCAACATCAAGGGGAAGTTGTGGCGTGATTTGGTCACGGATGAGGAGTTTAGCCGGAAGGACATTATTACCTTGCAAGACCCGCAGAACATCGAATCGCGCAACCTCAGTTCGTTCAATTACATCAAGGAAGGAGAGACGGGGATTCTGGAGGGCCAAAAGACCCCTGATACTGTCAACACCAATGCACTTGGCAGTGCGGCGAAGATCCTAAAAGCGAAAGAGGCGGTCGCGAAGGCACGGGCAGAACGTGCTCAGCAGACCGGCTCTGCTACGGCTGGCTCTAACGCGGTCTCGAAGCTTGGAACTGCCAATGTGGCTACCAAGGCAGGTGGAGCCCAACCGGGAAAGCCGACGCCTTACAACGCTGCGCGCTTCACTACGGGCAAGGCGGCTGCCTCATTCACCAGCACTGGACTGACACCACACACGTCTGCTGAGCTAGCGGTACTATCAGAGGAGGAATATATGCTGAAACGGGGCCGCGTGAAGGCCAAGGCTTATGCACGGATCGTGACGACCGCAGGGCATCTGAATCTTGAGCTGTATCCCGAGCATGCGCCCAAAGCCGTTTGGAACTTCCTTCAGCTGGCCAAAAAGGGTTATTACAAAGATGTGCCTTTCCACCGCAATATCAAGGGCTTCATGCTTCAAGGTGGTGATCCCACCGGTACCGGACGAGGCGGCGAGAGTATCTGGGGCAAATATTTCGCCGATGAGTTCGAGGGACCCTTGAAGCACGATGCCCGAGGCACTCTGAGCATGGCTAACAAAGGCAAAAACACGAACAGCAGTCAATTGTTAGTAACGCTTGTATTTTATCAGGTCCAACTTATCGCTAACATCTCTCCCAGCTTTATCGCCTATCGAGCCCTGCCTCATCTCAACCTCAAACACACCGTCTTCGGCCGTCTGATCGACGATCCAACTCCTTCATCTACTACCTTGAATACGCTAGAGATCCACCCTGTGGAACCAAACACGAATCGTCCTACCCCCGAAGTTCGCATCCAGGATATCACAGTCTTCGTCGATCCATTCGAGGATTTCCTGAACCAGAAGCGTGCAGATGAAGCGCGAGCTACGGGTGCTACGCAACCGTCTGCTGAAGAAGAGGAGGAGACTGCCCGCCGCATGGACGCTGATCGTGTCACCTGGACCGGTAAGCGGCTGCGTACCGCTGGCGCGGACTCAAATGACAGTGGTGCTTCCGCTGGCGTTGGAAAATATCTGAAGGCAGCATTGGCAGACCGGGACCGACAGCAAGAAGATGAGATTGTCGAGTATCTAGACGAGTCTGCGCCCAAGCCTGCTCGTAAGAAGGCTAAGGGCTCCGGGGCCTTTGGAGATTTCAGTTCTTGGTAACGGATTGACTCCCATACCCTTTTTTTTGTCATGAATAGGCCAAATATGTACACTAGTTACAATGAGTACCATTGACCACCTCTGCACAAGTCGAATTGTAGAGAATCCATTCTGGGGCAGTGGAAGTCCGACTTCCTAATATGGAAATCGAAATAGCGTCATCGACCAAATGCGGACCTTTAAAGGAATTCTAGCTCAATTTATATATCAGCTTGACATGTTAAGAAGATTGAATACCTGTTATCATTGAAAAGAAGACATACAGATGGAAATATACCTAGGTATACAATATATCATATGTACCAAGTAGTTATACGAAGTAATATACTTCCTCGATCAAGCTATTGGAATAGTTTCCACCCCGACAGTCTTGGCTCTCTCCGCCCACTGCCGCGTGAGCCGTCAGGAGCGGAGTTGGACTGCTCTTCCTCTTACCTTCATCACCAATTCTACATCTATCAACTATCCGTTACATCTGTTTTCTTTGACTATCAAGTAAGTTTTGCGGTTTATTCTGTTCAATGTCCATTTCCCCGATGATTGGTGGGGTCGAGAGGCGTGGAGATGATGAGATCCGACACGCTGCCTGTATATACTCGATCAGTGTGCATTCTATCTCGAGGTTCATCGGAGCAAGAATTGAGGATCGCTCATGTATTCGTTACGCTCCGCTTGGTCTTTTCAAAGCGATGTTTCATATCGAAGTCAGAGAGCGCTTTACCTCGTGATTTCTACTATGCGCGGCCCCCCCTCCCAATTGATCACACGTCTGCCGCTGCCTAAACCATCGTCGCTTTGTCCTTACTCTTCCTTCTCCGTCATTTCAGGCACTTATTGGCATTCAAGAATACTCATCGCTGATTCATTCAGCACTTGCAGCCCAATTCCTCCCGCTTCCGCCTCGACCGACCGACCCTACGTCAGTCTCACAGCGACCCCCATCCGTGTTCGGCCCCGCCCATCACCAAACCACCACACCCGTGAGATTCAACAATTCCTTGCGAAAGGGATACAATCAAGCTGGCAGGAAATAAGCGCCGCAGTTTTTCTTCGCAGGGTGGGTTACTGAATAGAATGTTCAGTGGCTCCTCGAGTCCACCTAAAGACAGAGTAGACACCCTTCCGGAGACAGGCCTCGACACTGGCACCTTGAATATTCAGACCGACACAACAGGCACCAGTCCGCGTTCAACGAAATTCTCTCCACCTGGCGCTGGCTTCTTCCGCCGACAAGGTGACGAACCGATCGTACCTGGTGAGAAAAAGCGCAGAAGCAGTACCGTCACCAAAGCAGCCAACTTCTTCAGTAACGCTAAAAGCTCCCTGATCTCCAACGGACGCGATAGTTCTGCCCTCAGTACCAGCCCCTCGATTGCCGAAAGCCCGCTGCAGAAGCTTGGAAAGATGGATCCAGCTCTCAGCGTTCCTCAAGGGTCGTTCAATAACTCTGCTGGAGAGTCCGCACCCACTGCTCGGTCGTCCTTCCGCGTTGGTGTTACGGAAGACCGGAATCGGAAATGTCGTCGGACAATGGAGGATACGCATGCCTATCTCTACAACTTTCTGGGCACACCTACTTCAACTGCAGCATACCCAAATGGTGCTAGTTTATCCAGGGCGAGCGCGTCGCAATCATCAGAGGATTCATCCAGCGTTGTAGAAACAGACAATGGCTATTTCGCAATCTTTGATGGGCATGCTGGAACCTTTGCCGCAGAGTGGTGTGGAAAGAAGTTGCATCTGATTCTCGAGGAGGCCATGCGCAGAAGCCCCAACACCCCAGTCCCCGAACTACTCGATCAGACTTTCACTAGCGTCGACCATCAACTGGAGAAATTGCCCGTCAAGAACTCTGGGTGTACAGCTGTCACTGCTGTGCTTCGGTGGGAAGATCGTGTGCCTAGCTCGCAGTCGGCTACCGGGTCTTCTGCTCTTGCCCCGGCGGCTGCCGCGGCGATGAAAGCCGACACAAACTCCGAAAATACGGAAACACCGACTCAAGCTACTTCGAAATTGCAGGATAAAGCTGTCCGGCAACGGGTTTTGTACACGGCGAACGTTGGTGATGCGCGCATCGTATTATGTCGCAATGGGAAAGCGCTTCGGTTATCTTATGACCATAAGGGTAGCGACGAGAACGAAGGGAGAAGAGTCGCCAATGCCGGTGGGCTAATCCTGAACAACCGCGTCAATGGAGTTCTGGCTGTCACCCGTGCCCTGGGTGATGCATACCTGAAAGACCTTGTCACCGGGCATCCTTACACAACGGAGACTGTTATCCAGCCAGATGCCGATGAGTTCATCATCTTGGCTTGCGATGGGGTAAGTTGATCATCATTAATTTTGAATGACACAGGAAAGCTAATCATATTTTCATAGCTTTGGGATGTTTGCTCCGATCAGGAAGCCGTTGATCTGATTCGGAATGTGGAAGATGCTCAACACGCCTCGAAGGTTCTTGTTGACCATGCGCTCGCACGGTTCAGCACAGACAACCTGTCTTGCATGGTGATCCGACTCGACTCCAACCGTCTGAAGGACGTTGTCAACAACAACACAGAATTGATAGGAGTGGACGGGGACCCGCTCACAAAGGTGGCCCAGGGCATCAGTGAGGCTGATAAGATCGTCGAGAGAGCACGATCTGGTATTGTCTCTTCTGGTCTTGCCGACAATCCAGCAGCGGCAGAGAAAGCTACTGAAGAGACCCTTCAGAAGATGGCCAACAAGAACAAGGAACAAGAACCTGGGCCTGAGATGTCAATTAACGAGAGTAACGACCTTCCCTCTGTGGATATCCTGAGTCCGAACAGGAGCCCTGAAAATCCGTCAGGGTCGACTCAGTGATTCGATGAAATTTCATAAAGCCAAAGCACACCAATCTGAAGCAGCGCAAACGAATTGATAGAATGTGTTCATCTCTTTCTTTTCGTCTACTATCTACCTCTTTTATGCCTTGAGACCAATGTACCCTACCTGGATTAGGGCCGGAAGTTTCCTTTTATGTGTTTCTTTCTTCTTCTACTGCACATTCGGCGTCAATGGGCCACTCTGGTAGCCCATTGTCCCCTTTTCAAGTCAAACTTTTGTTTCGTCAGACGTCAGACCTGGCTGTCTTGATGTCTTATTGTTAGCATAAGTCTTTGCATCGCTAAGATATCTATCCTGAATCCGGCCTCTATGAAGTTAGGCTTTTATTTGTTGTTATTTCAATGACTGCTTGTTCAACAGGACAAAGAATTGGGCTGAAGTGGTACAATACCATATTTTGTATGAATCTCATATGTACGTTGACTGGGATCCATTGCAGTGAACATTTTTTGCTTGGTTAGAATCAATCCATAGTGCCTCTGCTTTGCCATGAACGGGATCGATGTCTACAGTATGAAACCGACTCACCCATCGAACGCATGCTTCATGTGTGCTACCTAGTTTACCGTAGATACAGGCCTAGACATAAGACAGGTTGCCATTAAAGAGGCCACTTTGTTGCAGCCATACTTCTTATGATCTGATATATCTAAAAGTACAATTTATGAATGCTAGGATAGCTAGACAGAAAGACACAAGAGAGAAAATACAATGAACACCAACCATCAGGCCAAAGCCAGAGGGAAGTGGATATCAACAAACCCAAATCCCTTGCCCTGCTCCGGATAGACAGGCAGATAGACAAGAGAGAAGAAACCCAGAGACGCCGTATATCTACCTCTGTACCGGGGTATCCTCCTCAAACGTTCCATCAGCAATGACGTCCTCGCTAGCAACCGGAAGCTCCTCCTGGCCAACCATGTGGTTGCGGGTCCAGCGCAGCTGCCCGTGCTCAATGTATTTGGGCCAGTACTTCGCATACTGCGCATCGTAGGTATCCTGCCACAAGATCTTGACACTCTGTTCTCGTGGTGCGACGTGATCAGCAGTAATCTCAGCATCGAGCTGCTGTTCCAGCGCCGCAACCTCCGCCGCACGAGCCTCAAGCCGTGCAGCCTCCTCCTCGGCAGCCGAACGCCTGCGCTTGCGGGCCTTGACGGTCTTGTATCCGGACTTGGTGCTTTCGGGGAAGCCGTCAATGATGTGATCTCTGTGCTTTTGCAAAACGAAAGCAACATCGGCAATCGAGGTGGCCTTCTGGTTCATGAGGGCGTATGCACGCTCTTTCTTCATCATGATGTGGCCCAGTCGTCCCATGTTCTCCTTGTCCCATTGCTTCTGGTCCCTTAGGTCTTTCGGCCGCTTCGAGTCAAGATATTCTTTTGTCACGGTGATCATTTCCTTCGGCGGGGAGAGCTGGCGCAGCAGCGCGAATTGCCGCAGGTGGTTGTACACGTTCAGGCCGACTTGCGCTTCGTTGAAGTGCACGGAGAAGTAGGGAACCCACATGTCCTTACGGACAGTGGCGGGAATGGTCTTCTTGCCGTGATTGACACATTGCTTGAGGAGGTTGTTTTTCTACAGGTCCAACAAGTCAGAAAATTGCAATATTAGGGGCCCAACCTGCGGCGTGAGGCTTCTGCTCGGTACCAGAGCTTTCGAACTCCTCGCCGACAGGGGAAAGACATCTCACCTCCAAATAACGAGTCAATGAGTAGACGACCTGTTTCGTGCGGATGTTGTGGTACACGAAGATGTTCTTGCCATGGGCGATCGAGTTCAAGGCCTTCTGTAAGCGCCGACCTTCCTTCTCCTGCTGATCTCTGTATGCGTTTGAGCCCACTACACGGGTCTTTCCTTGAATTGGTATTTTCGGATCGATCGGTGGCCGGCGGATGAATTTCGTGGCCGCAAGTGCTGTTGAATCCAGCACTTTCTGGAACGTCTTTACGTTGGAGGCCATTGCGGCCGGACCGGAGGCTGCGTGCAGTCGATCTGAAAAGAAGTAACGCAGAAAAAGGTGCGACCTTATTGCATTGGTGGGAGGCGCGGACGGTGTTGATCGAGAGAGACGGGAGGTCGATTTTTTGACGGGGAAGACTGAGGTCTTGGCGCTTGCTCTCCGCATCACCTCTTATCGGCTCACCCTCTCGTCAACTCAATTGCTTCGAACTGTGATAGTGTTAGTTTCTTTTCTTTTGATTATGTACAAACTGATCTATTTGCGGCTCTCCATCTGATCACCGTGCTCCCCTGTGGCGCCGGCGTTATGGATAAGAACACGGAGCAAGATACAAGTGCCCGTCGAGAGCGGCCGTGGCTCTACGCTTGGGTATGAAACATGAAAGAGAATGCGGTGGCTCAAGATGCTGACAGTCTATCAGAATCGCAGGCTTCGACATCTTCAGGGGATCTCCATCCGCAACTTGGTTGTGACGCCGCCTCCGACTTGGGCTCGCGGCAAGACCATTGATGACGACGATATTCCGAATACCTTGAGAACGACCTCGAAGATCTTATCGCAGACTGAGAACCGTTCCTTGCACTCCTCGCGATCCTTCACCGACCTTAAGTCGCATACGAGTCAGCATGAGAATGCGAAGGAGCCCGCTGTGCGCTCGTCGCGTCGCAGAAGTACGCTTTTCTGGAACGATCCCAACCCTCGAACTCGACAGGTCAAACTAGAGGATATCATAAACAGCCGCATGGTAGATTCGTTCTTCTCACTTCATGGCGAGGGCGTCGACGAACCAATCTACGTCAGTGAAACGGTCGACCGTGCAAACAATCCTAGTTTTCGATCTTTCGACTTGAATCTATGTGGCCCATACGTCTCTCGAAAGGACGAATTGACTCTAAAAATCTGGACAAAGACTGGTGATATGTCGGAATTCATTCTACTAGTCGAATTACAGGTTCACCTGCGATCTTTACAGTTCTTGGGAAAGACATTAGAGAGCTTCCACCAACCCCTTCCTGCGAACTCGATTCTGTTTCACTTCCCAGACGGTGTATATTCCAACCTCACGGACCTTCCGCCGGTCGAAACACCACTCCAAGCTGCAGGGCAGAAGGCCACTGCAGATGGCACTGTTGTTTCCTCCTCATCTTATGACGCTTTGATGAAATTGGCCAATTTGGACGAATGTGTACAGGATGCATTGGCGACCAGGGAAAAGTTAGAAGCCCAGATAAGCTCAATTCTTCAGCAGAATGAGCGCTCACTCAAGGTCGTGAGTGATGCATCTGCAGCCCAGGAAAAGCTTGCTCTTACCAGGCAGTATGTTGCCATGGAGCGCAAACGAGTCCGCACTGCAGCCAAGCACAAAGAGGAACTCATTGCCAGCATCAGAGCCCGAAAAGAAGCCATGGAGGAAGGCAGTAGTTCCCAGGAAAAGATACGCAGCCATCTTCCCGAGGCCCAGGAGAGGTTGATCTCCAGCGAGCAATTCCTTGATCAAAACGAGGAGGACACCAAGGGCCAGCTCCGACGTATTGCCGAAGACCTTCTCACCATCTACCCTATTGAACCCATTCCCAACAAACCTCTGGTATTCACCATTGCTGGGCTAGCTCTCCCCAACTCGACCTTTGAAGACATCGACCGTGAGGTGGTCGCAGCAGCATTGGGCCACACAGCTCACTTGGTGTACCTCCTCTCCTTCTATCTGTCGGTGCCACTCCCATACCCAATCAACGCGAACGGATCGACCTCGTTCATCCAAGACCCCATCTCCGCATCACTCCCACAGCGCACATATCCTCTCTATCCGGTGAGCGTCCAGTACCGATTTGAGTATGGAGTCTTCCTTCTCAACAAGGATATTGAATACATCCTTACCAAACAAGGGCTGCGCGTCTTGGATATCCGACACACTCTTCCTAACCTTAAATATCTCCTTTACGTTCTGACTTCTGGTGACTCGGCGATCCCCGCTCGCAAAGCTGGTGGAGTGCAAGCTCTTATTGCTGGGCGATTGACCTCTAACGAGTCTCGACGTGGGAGCGTGGATAGTGGTGCATCTGGTGAGTTAGTACAGTCGCGCAAAGCTTGGGAATCGGTTTCCAAGATGAACGTCAGCTTGGCTTCAAACAGGACGAAACAGTCTCTGTCGACCGCCAGTTGATTTTTCTTCCTTTCTGGTGTATTTCAGCTGGGGTTGAGTCTGTCATTCAAGTGAACATTAGCTTGGACCGGGGCTATGGCGTCCTGGGTCTAGTTTCACTTTTTTTTTTTCTCGGCTTCCAACCGAAGCATTGTACCTGTACCTCATGAACAACGGAGTTGGGGTTTCCCTTTCTTTATGTACAGTTCCAATGTAAATCTAATGGATATTCACTCAATTGTAAAGTCCCAAGAATGTGTAGAAGTGATAATATGTTGCCATCCCTAGATTCTTCGGGGATGTCTTACCCCGCAGAGTTCTTATTATACAATCGAAACTACTCTGGTCCAGTGACTACACAAAACTACTACAAAGAAAAAAAAATTACTTGGGATTGATATTCCCGAGGAAAAGTATTTCTTAACATTACAGAATCTTGTCTATTTGCTGGGCTTCTACATTCTTGTCCGAGTCGGAGTAATAACTCCTCCCCCCCACCGCCTTTCAACGCTTATCTCGCTTTCCATCGCTTTGTGTCGGCGACTTCCCCATCTCTTGTGTTATCCACAGCATGGGGGACAATAATAGCGCTTACAGCAAGGCGGAATCTGATGCACATCACCGCCGGGGGTACCAGGCTTGCGATCCATGTCGCAAACGCAAAGTCAAGTGCGACCTAGGAAGTATGCTTTTCTATCTATCCTGGAGCCTGAATGGGACTGATAAATTGCAGGTGTTGACAATCCACGCCCCCCACCCTGTGTTCGATGCCGGCGCGAAAGTAAACGATGTGAATTTTCAGCAACTCGGCGCAAGCGCAAGACCTCCGATGCTGCAGAAGATGAAGCGGAGGCAGCGGCGATCCTCCATCGCGACAAGCGAATGATGATTGGAGAGGTAGCCAAGAATGAAAGCCCAGTCGAGGTCGAGGCCCCCCCATTTGCGCCGTCTGATCCCTCCCACTTTGATCCCGAAGCTGTGCGTGCCCAACAGAGGTGGTCCGAGGCACCGACGGCAGCTCCAGCCCCGCGGTACACGCCCAGTGCCCCAATATCACGGGCTCCCTCGTACCCCGTCGTTGAGCGCACCGTGCCGCCTAGCTATGGAGGACCCCCGATGATGAATCGCACGGCGGTGGAGTTGCTGTCGCCTGCCATTACAAATACCCACGACGCTTTGCATCTACTCTCCGAAGCAGCCGGCAGGACGGAGGATCTCAACCGTCAGAGTCTCGAGAACCGGTTCGCGGCGAAGCAGTCTGTTTCGTCTTATAACTCGGGGCCTTCGCCTCTCGCACAAGGCAACTCACCACGGAGCATGGGTGGATCCTTTGTGCGAACTCCTCGATCAGGGATGTCCATGGGCGGTTCTACATATTTCCCAGCTGGTGTCTCGGGGCCGGTAGATCCCCAAATAGCGGATGCCGTCCCTCAAAGAGAAACCCCGGCCAACAATGCTCCTCCTGAGCCGGCATATCTCGACGCAATCCGAGCGTGGTCGCGGTTGCGATTTGTCCGTGCCGGTTGGCTTACCGTAGAGGAGGGGATGGACTATGTGGCATATTACTATGAAAACCTCGCACCGATGAGCCCTGTTGTGATCCCTGACTTCTCCCGTCCTTCTACGCACCGCACATTGCTCACCGATGAACCGGTGTTGGCGGTTACCATCCTCACCATCGCATCCAGACATTTGAAACCCAAGGGCGATGGTGCTAATACGCGAGCATTCTACATCCATGATCGGCTCTGGGCTTACCTACGCAGCATGATCGAACGCCTATTTTGGGGCCAAGAAAAGTTCGATCCCGGGACATCGGGCATTGGGCGACCTCGATCGCTTGACCTGAGTTCCCCTTCAACATCAGGTAAAGGTGGTGTAAATGGGCAGTTGAGGTCGTTGGGTACTGTGGAAGCTATGTTACTTCTCACAGAGTGGCATCCACGAAACCTGCACTTCCCACCGGGCGACGATGAAAACTCTCTTTTGGATATTGATCCCCAAACGCATAGTCGGGCCGATTACTCCTTGGATCATGACGGTGAAAATACCGGCAGCAAAGGGTCGGAGGGAAGGGTTGCATTCCAAAAATGGCTGGAACCAGCCTGGCGGTCAGATCGAATGTCATGGATGCTCCTGAGCACAGCGCAAGCTCTGGCGTTTGAACTTGGCGTCTTCGACCCTAAAGAAGATGCCAAGACGGCCAATGAACCGCTGTCTGAGCAAACTCGGAAACGTCGACTACGGCGTCTTATCCTCGTGTTTATCACGCATAGCAGTGGACGTCTAGGCATTCCTTCTATGCTCCCATTGCCTCAATGGGGACAAGATATCACGCCGACGTCTGCTGATGCAAAGGATGCTGATGCCAATCTTGATCGGATGCAAGACTGCTGGATTAGTATCTCGAAGATTGTGTATCAAGCAAACCATTTGCTGTTTGCTTCCAGTGATCAAACGATGGAGTTAATTAGGACCGGGAGATATCGTGAGCAGATCGACCGCTTCCAGCCTTTTTTACGAGACTTCCGGCAACAGCTGGACAGTGTTGATCGTAAGTCATTCGGTCGTGAGTTAGTAATGCACAGGAAAGCTAACAGAGAGAAGTCTCACCGGCTATGCGGAGCGTTTTACTTATCGAGCTTGAGTATACCCGTAAGTTGACCCATTGCCGGATCAGCTGAAGGATGTTACCTAATGCATGAATAGGTCTCTATATCAATTCCCTCGCCCTGCAAGCGGTCGTCGATCGATGGACGACCATGTCCAATGAGTCCGCCCAAAGTAACAATCCGACACAAAATGGACAGCCAGGATCGGGGCCGTCTAATAGCAACAGCTGGTTCCAAACGTTGAATGAGCTCTACCGTGTCAATGAGCATTATATCCAAGAAGTCATCGATTCCTCGCGCAAAATCCTGCAGACAGTTTTGGAGGGCCTCGTCCCTGAAGGCCGTCTCAGGCACGCCCCCATTCGAACCTTCTTCCGAATTCTGTCCGGCATGATCTTCATTCTGAAGGTATGGCCTCTTCGCGCCAAAGCCGGCAAGCATCATACTAATTTCATTTTTAGACTTTCACACTAGGTGCCCGGGAAGACGACGTGCGTGTCTCACTCGATCTGCAGGACCGGACAGTGGAGGCACTGCGCCTTTATGTCGTGGATGACGTGCATCTCAGTAACACGGTTGCCCGGCTTCTGGAGCTTCTAACAAGCAGTATTCGAACGCGCTTTCTGCGCTTCGCGCCCCATGACCGGGGTGCCGATGGAGAGGGGCATGAGCGCACCTCGGTCTCCGGCTCTCGACCTCACTCCCCATCGCGCGAGAACACAGCACCTCGTCGTGACGGGCCGCATACACCCTGGTCCGCTAGTCAGGGCCATGATACAACGTCGGGCGGATCGGGCCTAGGATATGTGGATACGCCTAGCGGTGGGGGCCAACCGATGGGCTCGGCGCATGATCCACTGGCGAGCATTCCTGCGCAGCCGATCAATTCGTCGAACCTCAACGTATCCTTCATGCCGCCTCCACCGTCTGTGTATCATAACTATTACGACTCGAGCGCGACATTCCCTACGAGTGATATCGACAGGTCGTCGCCAAGCCACGTGCCCTCCTCGCAAGCCATGGGCGACAGCAACCACTCTACCACTGGCGCGCTTCCAGATTGGTTTGCTCTGCCTCTCGATCAATTCTTCAACAGCTCTACTGGCGCTGTTGACCAGGGTCTTGGTGGAACTGGACCCATGCTTGGCGAGTTCGACATGCTTGAGGTACTCCTCAACGAGGGCTACGATGGAAACCCTAACGGTGAAGGCGACAACGTGGGTGGACTATCAACCCAGTACCTATGACAAAAAAATAATGATGACTATGAGTGTCTATTACCCCTTCGGTTCTTTTCTTTTGGCGTTATGCTTTCCCCTGGTGCTTTTGACGATTCATCTAATTACCTACCTGCAAAGGTTGTCCGTGATATTCAAAATTATATACCCCTGCGTGATCCGCTCGGCGTTTCTTAAGCCTTTCTTTGGCTTTACAGTATGACTATGGGATTGCTTTTTGCCTTGTTAATTGGTTAATTTGATTGAAACCACTTCACATACCTGTGACATCAACATATATTGCCGTTGCAACCCTGGATTATTGTTGCGATATCAAATTCCACTACATACATGTATCCCACCGGTCTCCGTCGGTCGAATATATTCGATTGCGGGGGTTTGGTAGCATGCAGAAACAATTCGTACTTCGACTTGGCTTTCACATGAAGAATCCGTGTTGAAGCTTTCGGGTGGCTTTTCGCTTGTTTATATTGGGGACAATGCATGAAGTTCTGCAGACGACGTGACCGTGATGGTTCAAGCCTGGGACTTGAATGTTCCTTAGTAGAATTAAGTAAAGAACCGTGCCTTATTCGGACAATTTGTCCGGTTCATGCTAGTGTATAGTAGTCGATAGTAGTCAGGCTTTGCATGGGGAGCATGAAGCAACCACGTGAGAGTCCACCTACGGGTGGAGGTCTGAGATCGTCTCTACAAACCACCAGCAGGATTCCTGAATGGCATCTTTTTTTAGATCCGAATGCTAGGCATTCTCGATTATCCTTGCCAACTGAGCTCTACTATTCTCCTGTCGATCTCTAGATCAAACGATCACCGTCAACCCGCTAGATCATTCGACAACGTCGGTGCCTTCGATGGCTTCGATGCAGGAGATAAGAGCCGCTATTCGACCGACCCCCGCGAAGGGTCACATTGTCTGTGGGCTCAAAATGGGTGCATATAGCATAGGGGGACGATTCCCCGTCGGGGATTATGCCTGTTTCGGTTTCATACTATGCGCGAAACCGCAACCTGGAGGGCCGGTTGGTTGATGCCGGCAACCTCTCATTAATCTAGAGACAAGATTCAGCCCAAAAGCTTCACCCACAGGCTGTTTCATCCAATGAACCACCCAGTTTCAGAAACGAATCGAGCGATGTGACCATGTCGGGCTGGTCTGGAGTCTAGTCGCGCTCTTTGGGAGGTGATTGGCCGGCGTGGAGATAACGGGTGATGATCTTCAGGGCGTTTGCTAGTCTCGATATTTCTACACAATCACTTCTCTCGGCATGGCTCGCAGCAGCGCCAAAAGAACAATCTAATGCACTACTATATCGGTAACCCAATGGCAACCCGATCTCCTCTCGCACCAGGATGGCGAGGTATGGCGATCGACCAGCATTCGCCGAATTAGAATGAGATGTAGTGTCTCAAGACAACGCCTCGTCTTGGCCGGACTTCTCCGTCCTGCGGCTTGAGAGCTTGTTACAACCAAGCTCCCTGGGCATTACCTGGGCATTATGCTTCTGTTGCATTCACACATCCCCCCCGCCCTGGCGCGGTGGCCACGCTAGTCCTATCACGCCCATTTGACACCATCTGCGCTCCCCGAGACCCTGTCGCTATGCTCTTTCGGGCCTGCCCCTCCATCGGTTGCTTAGCGGATTCCGTCGCAATATCCTGGAAGGCCGATGGTGTCCGTGAAGATCTCGAGGTTTCCCCTCGATCCTCCTGAGTTTGGCCCTGGATCGTCATGTCTACTACCCAGAAGAGCATTACCACTTCTTGGGTGTTGCGATAGCCAGCCTAGTTGATGCCTTCTAGTCTCGGACATCGGAGGATAGCAGGTCTCAGAGAAGCTATAAAGATGGTCTCTCATCCGGCTGTTTGTGGAATCCATCCTCTTCTGCATCACCTCCAATAGCTCTATCAGAATCATTCATTGTTCTATAGAACTCCCGTCACCATGGTAGTCTTCAGTCAAGTTGCCGCCGCCATTGTTGGCTTCTCGGCCATCGCTTCCGCTGTGCCGGTCAAGAACCCGCGTAAGGGCTTCACCGTGAACCAAGTGTCCAAGCAGGCTACTCGTACCAGGACTGTCAACTTGCCCGGTGCATACGCCCATGCCATCGCCAAGTACGGTGGTTCTGTGCCGGCACATGTTCACGCCGCTGCTGTCAGCGGCACTGCCGTTGCCACCCCTGAGGAGGGCGACATCGAGTACCTCACCCCAGTCACCATTGGCACGACCACTTTGAACCTGGACTTCGACACTGGTTCTGCTGACCTGTAAGTAGATTAAAGTGACATGTTGGACGACAGCAACGACTGACATTCTGCAGTTGGATCTTCTCTGATGAGCTTTCCTCCTCAGAGCAGAGTGGCCACGACGTCTACAAGGCTGAGGGCGGCAGTGGTACCAAGATTTCCGGTGCCAGCTGGTCTATCTCGTACGGCGATGGCAGCTCTGCCAGCGGTGACGTTTACAAGGACACCGTCAGCGTTGGTGGAGTCAAGGCCACTGACCAGGCCGTTGAATCCGCCAGCAAGATCAGCACACAGTTCGTGCAGGACAAGAACAACGACGGCCTGCTGGGTCTGGCTTTCAGCTCCATCAACACCGTCAGCCCTAAGTCGCAGACTACCTTCTTCGACACCGTCAAGGACCAACTTGACGAGCCTCTGTTCGCTGTGACTCTCAAGCACGGCGCCCCTGGCAGCTATGACTTTGGATACATCGACAAGGCCAAGTACTCTGGCGACCTCGTCTACACTGATGTCGACAGCTCCGAGGGCTTCTGGACCTTCACTGCGGAGAGCTACAAGGTTGGTTCCGGCTCTGCTGGCTCTTCCATCACCGGTATTGCTGGTAAGTTATCTCTTCCTCTTCCTTAGCATTCATGTTTTCGACCAGGATGACTGATTCTTTGAATCGTACAGATACTGGCACCACTCTTCTCCTGGTTGACGACTCTGTTGTCTCCGCCTACTACAAGGAGGTTTCCGGTGCCAAGGACGACAGCTCCGTTGGTGGTTACACTTTCGACTGCGACGCCGACCTCCCTGACTTCACTGTGACTATTGAGGGCTACGATGCCGTTGTTCCTGGCGAACACATCAACTACGCCCCCATCACCGATGGTAGCTCCACCTGCTACGGTGGTATCCAGAGCAACTCTGGTATTGGCTTCTCCATCTTCGGTGATATCTTCCTCAAGAGCCAGTATGTCGTTTTCGACGACCAAGGCCCTCGCCTTGGCTTCGCCGCCCAGGCATAAATATCTTGATGAGATGGTTTCATGGGAATCAGGAATTCGCCATGTGTGATGAGTGTTGTACAGCGCAGAGAGATGTGATACATCATGTATGCTAGATTTGGATCGGCGAGGCAATAAGCGAGCATGTGAATATTGACTCTCGCCTGGCATTGACTCAGCTGAATTTATATAAGACTTTCTGAAGAATGGCATGGACATAACCAACAACATTGTGAAACAATAAGATTGAAGAATGTAGAGCCTCCGAGATAGAATCGAACCAGCTAAAGTAGTGCGGGCGACTTAGGTAGCGTCAGTAAATTGCGGAGGGACCAATGCCGAGCCTGGGAGCGGATCATCTTTTGAGTCCAGATTCCCACCTTAATCCTTCTCCTTATTGAAACCCCCCTAAGTCCATGATCTTCATATTTGGTGGGACAAAAAGAAAGAAAATATACACAGTAACCTCTTGTGGCTCCAACTTACACCGCTGTCGCCATTCAATTTCCGCCTCCCAACTTTAATCAACTCCCCCGACACTTCGGACTCACAACGTCTGTACGCGTGGCTCCCAACCGGTCAAGAATGGAAGTTTAATTGGTGAACGGTCTGTGACACAGGCGCATCGGTGGAAATCGCGCGTTATATGAACTGTTCCTCAGACGGATGATCTGAGGCCCGTCCAACAAGTCCGATCATGGAAGATGACTTCCACCTGATTCCCCGCCAGATCTGGGCGAATCCAACACCGACAACGACGAAGAAGTATTCGCCAGGCTGCACGCCTGTCGTCTTGCCGAGTAATGGTATGTGCATCGCTTGCTTTCCCCGATTTTCCGTGCTAGGTCGCGAGCTGCAGACGTAGCGTTGGAGTACTTCCCCTCAGAATCGTGTCTAATCGCGAATCGCGCGATCTTTCATAGGAGTGATATGGCTTAACAACTCATATCCTGTTACTCTCACCGAAAATGCCGTCTTCGAACCCCTCTGTACGGGGTCCCCAACCGACGATGTTCACACCTCCGCCGTCCTCGATACCCGCGATCCTTTCTATTCCTCCATTACTCCCCAGCTATACGCCATCGGCTGTGCAACGGTCGTTAGTTATCTTCTCGTCATTATTCTTCTCATTACACCGCGCACATTCTACGTTGGAGGCCCCGGGGGCGGCGCCAATTTCCTTGGCCGCCATGGTATGATCAGCGGATCGTATAGTGGGAATTCGTCAGTTGTCGGAGTCGGCGGACGACCATGGCTTCAGAAAGTGGCTGCGATTTTGGTCGCGATATCGTTGACTATAGCCACAGTTGATTCCTTCAGAGTGGCGGAACGACAATACAACTATGGATATTCCGACGCTGAGGCGCTTTCCGAGGAGGTCATTGATGGACTGGAAATTCGCATCGTGCGCGTCGTCTCGAGCACGTTTCTGTGGCTTGCACAGGTTCAGACATTGATTCGATTGTTTCCGCGACATAAAGAAAAGGTCATGATCAAATGGGCTGGGTTCGCGTTGATTGTGCTGGATACGACTTTCAGTATTTTGGAGAATTTCTGGGTAAGGAATTCTTCAACGCGGCCCAGACTATACGATGATGCGATTCCTGCTCTGAGCTATTTGTTCGAGTTGTCGCTTAATTTGCTTTATGCTGCTTGGGTTATCTTCTACTCCATCTCCAAGCACCGATACGCCTTCTTTCACCCCAAGATGCGGAATATCTGTCTGGTGGCTCTTTTGTCATTATGTGCCATTCTGATACCGGTGGTTTTCTTTGTTATGGATATTGCCAAACCGGAAATTGCTGGCTGGGGTACCTACATTCGATGGGTAGGCTCGGCAGCAGCTAGCGTGGTGGTCTGGGAGTGGGTAGAGCGCATTGAGGCGCTGGAACGTGATGAAACCAAAGATGGAATCTTGGGACGAGAAGTCTTCGACGGAGATGAAATGCTTGAAGTCACGCCATCCGAGGAAGTTGACTGGCCACGCTACTCGTCCCAGGGACACGATCGAGGTAGTGGCAATGGCACCTCGTCCGGATGGGGTGGCGTGATGGGTTTGGCTCATCGTCCTTTACGAGCTCGGGCTGGACTGCCGCGAGGCAATCGGCATAGAGGTACTGGAGCACAGCCCAAAAACCAAGCCGCTGCGTCGGCGCCGCTGGGCTTCAACCATAACCGGCCCACACCACCTCCAGCGGCAATCACACCAGTCAGCCGTGCTGATACTGCGAGTGCAGCAAGCACGGTGTACAACATCCGGTATCATCCAGTGACTAGCCCAACGCCCCCCGTCGTAATGCCGAATATGAACGAGGAGGAAGAACTGGACGAAGCCAAGGAGTTGGAACAAGGGGACACAGAACCCCATGATACGAACGGCCATTCTCTTTCTGCCCAGAATACCCGAGAGCAGTCACCGCAGATTGTCCAAGCCGACCCTCGGTGGCATGCCCTCCTGCATCCATTCAAGAGGAGACGTGCATCTCTGCCCAAAGAAATGGCATCTGCGCAAGCCGGAGAAGAACACTCAGAAAACAGACCATCTGCTGCATTGGGTGAAGAGGGCGAGGCAGAGACAAATTCTGCTCGGTCTCGAGCTGATCACTTCTTTTCTCTTCATCGCAAGACCCGACTAGGCGCTGGAGCGCAAAATGCCGACGGCTCATTGCCAGTCACCGTTATCCCGGCACGGCGGCGCGGCCAGCACACTTGGTCACCAGAGAATCGATTACTGGAGGAAGCCCGGCCAGCGGGTGAGATCAGACCGGTTGAACCTGCTCCACACCACAAAACGCCTTCTCGCCGGCTCAATTTGCCGGTACGGGTCATTCCGACTCAACCACAAGCGTCTGCTCCATGGACAGAGGCAGACGTGGAGCGAGGAGGCGGGGACTACGTCCTGCACTATGACCCCGAAGCTGCGGCGCTGGTCAACGAGGATGTCAGCCATTTGGCTCACCATGATCGTGTCATTGATTATGACCAACGAAGTTGGACTGATAGCACGTACTCGGAAGAAAGAAATGATGCACGATCCGGAGATGAAGAGCAAGAGCAATCCCCTGGTAAACCGCACACACCGCAACTCGGTGCGGAGCAAGGGCCTTCTGACGCACATCATGGCCGCGAATCCTCCTAATACATAGTGCGCATGGTGCGCAGTACATCTTCATTCAAGGCTGAGCTCGAATGAGGCGGGGCAAGCTAGCCCCTTGCTGTCTTTTGGGTGTTTCAGGCAGTCATATTTTGGTTATATTGGGACATCTTTTGGTCGTGGAGTCTGGAAATGGGATTTGATGGTATTTTCAGTTGGAATGGTGTTGGAGGAATTTGTTGAACATCTATTAGAAAGATACCCATGAATGTAACTGGAATTCAAGCTATACATTATTGATTCATTGTGATACTTGTGGTTATTGGGTTATAACATAAAGAAAGACTCACCACGAGCTCTCCGACTGATGGCGAGTGGCTGACAGGGGCCAAAGTGGAGACGAAATTTCACTCGGAAGGTCAAGCTTCCGGTTCTCTTCCCCATACTCCATATCCCATGTGACACTTTACTTGAGATGTCGCATCATGGCGACCGTCAATCAAAATATGTTCGGAGCGAGCATAACTGAACGACCTGGCGGTGCCCAGTTGATGGCGCTGCCGTTGAACCTCATCGCGGAGATCGTCTCATATGTGAGAGCTGCATTGCGCATTCCACAACTCTTCTGGTCTAACATGACTCTGCCAGGTTGATGATACAGGGGATCTCGCCCGATTATGTCGAACATGTCGCGTCCTCAACTACATGGCATTGCCGCAGCTATACCGCAGCCTGACGCTGACCTCCTACGACAAAATTCGTTATCGCGGCGAACAACCAGAAGGAATCGGGAGCGCCAGTCCTTTCACGATGGGTCTCAACGCTGTTATTACGCGGTCCTATGCGACACTAGTGCGATCGATGACACTGCGGGGAGAATGGAAGGAACAGGAGCTTGAGGAACATGCCCGAGTTGGCCGGGTGCCCGATTCTTCGATGTTGTTGAATATTGCCGCCCGCGCCGCCATAGATCGCATGACCAATTTGGAAAGCTTCCATTGGGAACTGAATACTAAGATGCTAGACACAGTGTTTACGGGATTGGTACAGCTACCGAAGCTCACATCCTTGACCATCCGATTTCCCTCCAGTCGTCACCCACAGCCCACCTTTGTGATACCCGGCATGCCGCATTTGCGATGTTTGAAAATTACCGACATCGACCCGTTATGCTACCCCGATGATATCGCGACTCTTCTCTGGAAAAGTAGGAAACTGCGCGAATTGAAAATGCACTGGTCGCCTCGCATGCGGGATGCGCAGGAGCCCAGTGTCTCTCTGCACGATTACTTTCGTAAACTCATCTCGAGCAAGCAGCCCCTAGCGGTGAAAAAGATGTCGTTCCAGAATCTCTACGCATTTCACACGGAGGATTTCAACTTCGCTTTTGATCCGACGACCGTTGAAGATGTCACATTTCTCACTGGTGTGGAGGGCTCGAGTTTGGGCAACACATTCGTCGAGAACAGTTGGCCGACTGTCCCGCCACATGCTAAGCTCCGTATGAAATCCGTTCGGATGGATGCAGTATCAAAACGCAACGCGGAGTTTATTGGAAACTTCAATGGGCTCGAGCGGCTATACTTTGTCAACGTCACCGCCGATTCAAGCGACTCTCTCAATTCCCCACGACCCGGAGCCGGCGGGACGTCCTCGGCGCTCACGCCGCCAGTATCGGAACACCAATCGACCGGTATGCCAAATGGAACTACAGCCAATTCACCTATCACTGCTGCTTCTCCAGTTAGCCAGCTCGTTGCTACGGCTAGCATGCGCGACATCTACCTTTCTCACATTACTACGAATCACGGCGCGACACTGCGCCATCTCTTGCTACCATCTAAATGGCCTCTCTCCACCGGGATGGTCGCGCGCCTTGTCCATAGCTGCCCGAATTTGGAGCAGCTCGCGCTCGCCACGGAATTCTCCAGCATGGATTCTCTGGGCCTACTTATACCCTTCCTCCGGAAATTGAAAGCCATTCGTCTTCTCATACCCCCATCGACCGGGCAGTCTCAGAATGGTCCAACAGGCACTGCACTCAGGACATCCCTTTCTGCACACGGAAAAACGGCGTTCAATAGCAGTAAAATAGTGGAATCCACTCTAGCGAACGCCAAGACTCTTGCCGAAGTAGTAGAACTCGACGACTCGATTCTAGCCGAAATGATGAGCTACGAACTTGCCAACAAGCAAGTCTACGGCAACGTGAAAATCATGGGCATGGGCTGGAAATCCTGGGAACTGAGGGACTTCTACAAAGCCCCCATTTCATCCGGGTCCAACGGAGCGTCTCCGTCGCCAGCAAATGGCGACAATGAGCCCACAGAGGCCACCAGCGAGAGCCCTGCTCACTTGCAAGGGACGAATGGCGCCGGGGGCAGCAAATCCCCAGATACCCAGACACCACACATCTCATCCTGGTCGCATCCATCACCGGGTCCCAGACCCAGTTTGCCGCTATCGACATTAGGAAAAAGATCACGCGATCAAGACGATACCGACAGCCCAAGACAAATACCCAGCTTCGCGGATAGGCGCGAAGACAGCGAGGAAGATCCGTCCCGGAATCCGATCCCGGGCTGCTACCCGCGCACCCTGACCAACGACGGCCGAGTGTGGCGACGGCGGATGCGGCGGGTTGGATGGGAGGCGTTGCAGCATTGGGAGATATGGGGGTTGGATGCGCAGGAGATTTGAAAATCTTCTCTGCTGCGCCTGGTGCGTCATGATACAAAGGAGTTTATAGCATACGAATGATCGGTGTTGGTGTCCGGCTCCGGGGGTCTGGGGTTAGGGCTGGGTTTGGTTTTGAGTCTAAGAAGGGTATATCTTGCACTCTTGGCGTTTGTTCTCTCTTTTCTTGAATTACATATATACCGGATAATGTCCGGCAACTCTTGGCGGTCCCTTTCCGTTAATAGGAGGGGTTTGCTAGAACAATACAACGCTATCGACGATGTTCGTTTGGGTTTCGCCAGGTTTTGAAATATCGACAAGGTTGGCTCAATCCTTGACATTCTCCTTCAGTTTCCCGCGGGATCCATCTATTAATGTGTAGTGCTTCGCTCTGTGATCTAGAGATACACCAGGGAAAATATTCTTCGATTTCTCAAGTCGACCGAGGGACGTAGTAGCAAGTAAAGAAGCAATATCTGTCGTGCCGTTTGCGGCTAGGACGGAAATCTCGTCCCGATCGCGAAGGACCTTCTCGATTTCTTCTGCTTTGCCAGAGGCGAACAGGATGCGGGCGATCGTTGCGTGGATCTTTAGTAGCTCAGGGTCTGGAAGGGCATAGCGAGGATCATGCTGATGGAACATAACGCTAGTCTGCTCGAGACGGGAAAGCAAATTTGGCCTATAGCGTTTGATTCGGTACGAGTGCTCAATGTCCGTGGCCTCGAGTGCAAACACGAAATTTCCGAACTTCTTGTGTAGCTCTGCGCACATTGTGATCGCATTGCGGTGGTCAGTAATTGACTGATAGTCAAATGCGATCCTCTGTTTCAGAGAAGGGAAGCAACGATTTAACATCACCCAGATAACGGCTTTGTCATGGGCTTCCTCGTCGTCCTTCCATGATCCGAGCGAAAATGGAATAATATACGCGCATTCAGTGTTCTCAGCCCGAGTTGTAAGGTCGCCACGATCCAGGGTACTCTCTTCCCTGAAGCCCGTGATCACACATTTGTTTCCATCCCGCCGGAGACACTCCTTCTTAAGGCGTGCTTGGCGAGTAGAGTGATCTGTCATTTCCGCCAAAACGTTCTCGATCGAGTCTTCCATGCCAGGACGAGGATCAATACTGATATTCGGCGTGGCTCGGAGAGTCTTGAACGAACTAAGTAGATACTTCACCAACGACTCCGCGTGTATGCGAACATCTTCGTCAGTGTTAAATGACCGAAGGTCAGTTTCGAGATTGGATTTGCCCTCTGGCGGCAGGAAGTCGAGAAAGGCCTTCAATACTCGCACAGTGTCATCCGTGCTACCTCTGGCAGTGTATCGGTTCAGGCGATCCATTGTGGGGAGGCTCTAGACTCATTAGGTGTCCGCTCGTCCTTGCGACATAACACGGAAAGACAGGTGCATTGGGCCCAGGACAGAGGAGTCCCAGGACCCGAGTGCCGAAGTGTCAGGCAGAAGGGAAAGATAAGATGATAGACCGGTGATCGACGTGAAACACGATCGATGTGTCCACGGTCGTTGAGTCACGTGATCCAGGTGTACACAATCGACGCAACCATGTGGTGCAGGTCAAGGATACAGTGGGAGAGCGCAGATGAGAGAGAGAAATGAAACGAGGACTTACAGCTTGGTGGTAAATCAAAGAAGATTCAGCTTCTCGATTTCGGAGGAAAATGCGATGGTGAGTAAGCAGTGACTGAGTGATCACATGACTGTACTGTCCAGATCACGTGAGCCTGAGCCTGTGCTGACATTTACTCGGTGAGCCTGAGCCCATATAGGCGCATATTTACATACGCAAGTCTAGCTTGGCGTGTGAATGTTACTGTATACACAAGTCTATGAGATAGGAAAGCACTTAGATTCTCAGACGCAGATTACAGTTCCAGCGCTCCAAATCATATTCTGCCCATTCGATTGCATAGTTCCTCAATACATTATTTCGAACTCAATGTAACCCAGTCTTCATGATACGATACTGCACTACCCTGTCAAGACGGGAATGGACTCAGGGGTCTTTCTCGAAGACAATATTGTACCCCTGGGGTGTTGGGTAAGAATTTGCTGAGGGTGCGAAGGGAAGTCTCTGTCCATGGTGCCTTCTCTCTCCAGGCACCATGTTTTCGATCTGATGGTTCCTGGGCCTATACTCTTCGGAGCAGTGGGAGGGATCGGATTGATATTTTTGAAGGACGTTGCCGCCGAATTTCGAAATGGCCCAAGCTGTAGCCTGAGATATCAAGGCTTCTAGGCCAGTTCAATGACCGGAGACCGCGTGACATCTCCATCTGGCGGCAAGAACTCGAAGACCTGGGCCACGACGATTGATACCTTCAACGCCCTCGTCTGCGACGCAGACTCCGTGCCCGACCTCGACTTCCTCGAGATTCCTGCACGGTACCCCCCCGGCGCGACGAACTTTTCTTTGCGTTGTCGCTCGACATTCTATTTGTTGGGCAAACAATGACCACTTGTGTTTTCCCTAGTTCTTTCTAAGCCGTCCAGTCGGGAAAGCTGCCCGGTCGACTTATGGTCGTTTGGAAGGTTTATGGCTGCTGCATATCGAACGGCTGTTGGAGGAGGGGTGGCACGTTACCGGGATTCCGGCGGAGGCTGTCAATGTAGGCTCTGGTCAAGGGTCGAGGGGCATTGGGTGGAGCAAGCTGCCATTTTTTTAAAATGTACAGCGGTCTTCTTGATAGATATGGCATCCAGGCTCTACCCATGGAAGGCCACCTCCACCCAGTATCTCTACCACGATCACCGAAACCGGCTTTGAGTCGAGCAGTAGCCGATCCACCTTCCATTGATGCGCATTCTGTGTGCGCCATCACATTGGATCTGAGGCGACCACTGTCGGGACCTGACTTAGAGATGTCAAGCTCTAGTAGGCACACGTCCCTGCCATCGACTGCCAGCATGACCAGCTCACCATTGCAGCGCCCTGCTGGTGGAAATCGGACAGGGACATTGGCCGTAGCTTCGTCAGAGACGAGGCAGACGACCGAGTCCAATGAGGGCCTCGTGTTGATTAGGTCCCTTAATGAAGGGGCTCGGGAGCTCAGCAAAGAACGACGACCTCCAGCACCCGTAACTGTAGGCAACACATATCCCGCAGCGCTGCTTGAGCAGCAACTGGATCTCCCCGCCGCCAGTTGCCAGCGAGGCCAGCTCAATTTCGCAGCATACTCCGGGCTGTTGGCGTCGGACGGGACCCTGATCGATATCTTTGCTAGAAACGAGGCTGACGACCGAGCTCAGTGAGCCAGCCGTCTAGCCCAGGTTCATCGATGCTTCGTCTCAGTGGACCAGGACCCGCTAGGGAAAGCATGGACAGCACCAGAGATGTTCCACCCCGGTGTTCAGCCCATATAGGGTGGGTGGTCTTGGATGTTGTGCCCAGCCCGACTTACCAAGGTCGCTCCCAGAGGACCCTTGGCTGTCTCCCATGCTGTGTCGAGAGAACCATTGGCATCACCCAGTTCCGCTTCAATTTTGACCCCTCCGACCTCTGGTGAAGAGATCTGTGTTGAGCTACCTGGATCTGCCAGTGTATTCCAGAGAGGCTCTGGGGTGTTCGGAGGCTCGGTCGGCGATGTGCCACGCGAGATGTGTGGCGAGAGTGTGTCGGGGCATTAGGGATATTGAGGATGATGAAGAGTAAAGAAGGAAGAAGAGAGGAGAGGAGGTCCATGGCGCTTATGTGCTCCTCCGTCCACAGTCCACGTATCGGACAGTGGAAGCATCGATGATGAAGAAGAAGAAGGAAGAAGGAGGGATGGGAGAGATGACTTATGGGTTTAAAGATTTCTTCGGGTGATTGTCCACATGATCTTGTCACTATGTATGGTCCGAGTAGCAGGTAGCTTCTATCTGATTCAATTGTGACTAGACAGCGAGAGTGAAGTTAAAGTAAAATGAGACATAAGTGTAGTAAGAGTGGTCGAGCATTATGAGATGAGATGAACCAAGGAGAAGAGTAAGTCTGACTGAAATAAAAGATAAGAAGGGTTGAGAAAATATCAGAATGACTCAAGGACCTCCTATACCCAATAGGTCCATATGCTGGATGGATTACTCGCTATGCTAAAGCCCATAGCGTTCTGGCTACAGCGAGAGAAATAGAGAGAGGAATACTTGATTCTCTAAAACAAACAAGAGCTAGCCAAACAGCCAAGTAAAGCCCGGCAAAAAGGCACCCATGCGCGCAGGTAAAAGATCGACCATTCTGACTGGTTCTGGAAGATGAATATCATGCTACAGTAGCGATACAACATCTCGGAAGTATGGTATCTGTCGCTTGAGTCTGGGCTGACCCGAAAGGCTGTCGATGTAACATTCGGGAGCGCTGTCTCAACACAGACACCGATAAACGACAACCAAGAAGTATGTTGCAGGCGACGATTGTCCGATCCATCGAGCCACGCCATCGACGTTGTACTATGCCAAGTAGACTCCATTTTCAAAACGAGAAGTTCTGCAGCCGGATTGAACAATTTGGTGAAGATAGTCAACATCCAAGCCGGTACCCTCACCGGCTGTCCAGAGTTGATCTCCAACCGTCGAAGCAGTCTTGGTCAGCCTCGAGAAGATGGTTCTTGGTCTCTTCGGTATCCGGGTTGAAGGGTTCCTCCTATGGGAGGACAGTCCGCATTGTCCACAGCTATTTGGGGAAGAGTAAGAGATATGAAGAGAGAAGCTGCTATTCTCGAGCAAACTCACCTTTTATAAGCCACAAATAAGGTGAGGTCTGAGCTCACCCATAGGAGCCTGGACAAACAGGCATCCTAAATGAGAGTGAAGAGAGAAGAAGAGGAACTACGTACATGTATCTGGAGGAAACACAGCTATTTGTAGTTGGGGCCATACACCGCTCCAAAGCAATAAGGCACAAAACGCAAACACTAAGACTAATAGGGTAGGTACTCTATTCATGGATATAAAAATACATTGCCTAGGGCCTGGAAATACATATATAGCTGATATGACAATGACACTATGCTATCTGACGATGCAAACTCAGAGAATCAGATATGGTGGCACATTTAGGTGAACAGAAGTAGGAGCTGTTAGGAAAGAAAAAAGTCTATGTTGGGTCTACAGCTTGCTCATATAGCTGGCTGAAGAATATGACACGCAAATCATCAAACAATTGTAAACATATCCATCTAGTCTGGTTCCCTCGTAAATCTCTCACACGTAATTGCTGTTTGCTTGCCCAACGGGGCTGTCGCCAATTTTTCAATCTTGCAGCCCCGGTTCATCGACACTCAGAGGCTGAAACGTCCGGCTGAACTTTCAATACTCAATTCACTCAGCCCAGTTTCAAGCGAGCTTCCTACATTGATGGATGATCCGCCCAAGTTCAGTTCAGTCCAGACGAGTTGAGCTAGTCAACTTATTTATGCCACATGACCTCGTAGGCAATCTCCGTTCTAATCATTATTCTCAGTCTCACCGTCGGCCGGAACACCTCGAATGCACCAATGAAGGTTCAAGGGCGCAGGAATCCGATTGTTGCCAGAGAACTCAACCATTCCTTCCAGATGCGAAGTACGTTGATCGTATCGGAGAGCCATCTGTCGAAGACCGGGCAGGAGGTTCTTTATATCAAGTTTAGTGAGATCGGCTTTGCACTCGAGACAAGAGCCAACATAACAATCCACTTACTGAGATTTGCCGAAGGATGGAATCCAGCTTGGTGCATCTATCGATTGCAGTGACACGTCTCTCAAAGTGAATGACACGAGGTCGTTCTTCGCACGGAACAACGCAAAAGCAAAACTCCGAGGTATAGATACTGACAAAGACTCTCGTCATCTTGGGGAACATAAGGCCATAGAGGATATTTTTCACATAGGGGTCGCTGTGAATGCTGGTGAATTGAAGCACTCGTGCCCACAACACACAGTCTGCATAAAGCTGACGGCGTTCGGGTGGAATCTTGCCGAGAATTGAGTCGAGAGGACAGGGAGGACGTGCCCAGAGCACGCGCATGGCCTCTGCATACCAGCAGCTGTTTACAAGGGCCCATTGTAGCAGGTTGGCCTGACGAGAAACGGTGTTTCCTTCAAGGGTCATTGGCTGGGTGAAGACTCTGGAGAGGACTTCAGGGATTGCGAGCGCGCGTTGGGCTGGTGTTATGCGTTCAGTGGACGACTCCATTTTGCAAAGGGGAGTTGGTAATGATAAATTGAAGAAATTTGCTGGATAAAGTTGTGTAGGTCCAAAGAGTGAGAGATGATCGTGAGAAATGTGGAGGGGAAGAGATGAGATGAGAAGAGAAGATTAGATGGAAAAGTAAACAAATGACTTAAGACCAAGCAGTCTCGGCATAGAAACGTCTGAATTCCTATTGATTCAAATGGATTGAATATTGCTGCTCAAAGTTACAACCCTTCATCTCTCAACTCGTCCATGCCAGTCAACCTGCTTGCATCTTCCAGACTGGACTTGCTTAAAGCTCAAGAACTCATCATCCCATCACATAATTCCAATCTTCATCTCCATCTTCCTCCATATCTTCAAGTTCCTCCATATCTTCACAGAGACTGTGGCGAAGATTGGGATGCATCTTCAAGCGCCGAATCGCCCCCGGGTAAAAACAGGGACGAGAGTAAGTTTCAAGCTCTTTCAAAGAAGGGTATTTGGTCTGTTAAGCATGGTCAGTAATTAGGATGTGTCGTGACGACTAGACGGCAAGTAGTACATACCGAGAGGTCCCAGAAGATTGACTCCCATGCATCGGCATCAGGGTATGCCCTACTTCATCCATCCTGGTTCGATAATTCCGAAAGATCATGTAATGGACATTGGGGCAGTTGAGGGTGGGAAGAGAAGTTTCTCCACCCTCCATTCCGTCAACGTAAAAATGCAGATGTATCAGTTTAGGAAACGACAGCCCTTCCAGGTCACCATCAATTGCAAATTGGTCCTTTGCACGGGTCGTCAAGTCATTCAGAACATACTCCCCAGCTTCAACCACCTAGCCGGCGTAGAACTGTCGTCTCTCGGGCTCTATACGCTTGAAAACCTGCTCGAGCGAGGGCTGGACTCTGAACCACAACAAAGGAACAATCTGTTGGAAACAGAACTTGGTCATCAGAGCAAACGAGAGAATGTCAAATTTTCTGGTTGGCTCGAAGTCAAATCATGGATCGAAGTAATCAATCGCCACAAAGCTGGCGATGTGGATGACGAGCTCGGCGATTCCGAAGACCCGTTGTGCAGCGGTCAAGCCTTCCTCCGTGGGAGGGTCGGAGGCTTCAGACATCTTTGGGAGGAGAGAAAGAGTCAAATTGTAATGCTTGTAGATCGAGGAGGTCAGCTTTCATCGCGCGAGAGCACGGAGGGAGTGGTAAAAAGCAGGGGCAAGGGACAGAGAAAAGTTCGAGGCAAAGATGTAGTTGCGGAATATTGACTCAGGTACCTCCGTCTATTGTAGCAAGTAAATCAGGAGATGGTGTTAGATGAAAGGGGTAAAAGATGTAGAGGGGACGAGAAGAGTACATATATGTAGGTGAGAAGAGACTGGTGGGAGGTAAACAAATGGCTCGAGACCAACGATCTCACCATAGAAACCTCCGGTTTACTGAATGACGACTAATCTGAATGAATGGAAAAATCTCTCAAAGACCCAACTCTTCTCAACTACTCTTTGGCAGTCAACACATTTGCACCTGTCTGTGGAATCCAGGCTGATAACTCCTGGCAATGATACATAGTACCGCTGGGTGTGGTCAGATCTATTGATCGTACCTCATTATTAGAGCTCATAACCTAGGATAGATTGTTCATAACACAGTATACGAATCCTCATCGTTGGTAATGAGGCTACTTGAACCATGAACCAGATCAGACAGTAGAACGGAGTAAAGTTTCCGATTGAGAAGTGCAGCATCGTACATGTAGAACACAATCGTGCGATCTACACGATTCGGATTCTTATATGTATTCACAGACGTGGTAGGGTCTATAGACACCATGTGGATACGCTTCCTCCCCTAAGCCAGCAAAGCTTCCCTTGCGAGGAGTCCAAGATAGGATACCGCACTGAATAAGTCTTCGCAGTCACCAAAGCTGCAGAGCAAATATGTCAACATACTCTAAGTGCTCAGACACGGAAACCGCCCAGCCCGCCTGGTCCTCCTGGCCCAAGTGGATCACCCGAGCCACCAAACTGAGCAACGCCACCATTAGCTGTGTAAACGTAACTATAGCTGGGGTCATAGGTGGCAGAAGTATTGACAGCAATAGTAATCCACCCCAGCAGGCCATCGCTTAATGAATCACCTAGCTTCACATAGTTAATCACAGGATCAGAAGTAGTACCAGTCGTCTCATCCGACAACACATGATCCTGCGAATTCGTGGTAAGAGGGGCTGAGTTCTCACTATACGGGGATGTTGCCTCAATTTCATTGATGAGATCCTGATCCCAAAAGAGCTGTCCGACGTGCGCGACCGTTCCGCCAACAATGGTGTTGTTGGGCAAGACGGTCACATCAAGGTGAGCGACAATGTGATGGTGGGCAGTGCGACCAAAATAGTGACCCGGGAACACACTGGAAAACTGGACGACGCCTTCTGTATCGGTCTTCTGAATGCCGCGCAGGAAGGTAGCATTCAGGTTTGAAGTGTCGGCGGCGTTGCCGTTGCCGTTAGCTACCACGCCAGAGTAGACGCCGGTGGCATTGCAATTCCAAATATCCCAATACAGCTCTTCAATCGGCTTACAGGTTTCAATATTGATAAATTGGCCGTCCAGGATGATGGGCACACCGGGCTGCTCTTCGCGGACATCAGAGCGAATGTATTCTCCCTTCACATAGTACGGGCCGATCCCGCCTTGTGGGTTCACAATGTAGGTCGACGTAGTCTCAAATATAGCAGAAAATGGACTGTCCAGGTCGATGCTTGAGTCATTGGATAGGTGAGACTTGTTGAGCACAGTATAGGCGTCACGTGTGGCCAAGCCCCGACGATGAAGATTGTAGGTGCTGCGACGGCGAGCTTTTGCGCGGGCATTGAAGCCACTGGATTCCAACTGGTCGGCACATCTCTCTAGACCACGGCGAGCGTTTTCTTGGAATGCACGATTTTGTACGTCAGTGACAGCATTAAATTGGTGATGCTCGCCAGGATGGGCAACGGCCAAGGGGATAGCGATTCCGATCAGGGACAAGCGCCGAAGATCGACCAATAACATGATGACTGATGGCTGCAAGAACTGTATTGCTCTTTAGAAGAGAAAGAAATGATGCTGGCTGATAGTGAAGGCTGCGCACTATTTTGAGGACTCTTGTAGTCGTACAGCAAAGCCTGCAGCCCATTCCGACATGTGTAGCCATGATGGTCAAGAGACAACTATTTACCAAATTGACGCCCCCAAGGTAGTGGTACTCAGACGGCTCATTCTCTGGAGCAAGTCTTATGCGTATTCAGCTTTTAGTGAGAGGTAGCATTCACCTACTCTTCCTAAATTGATCTCTATGGTGGTTTACTTTACATATGCTTTGCATATGGATTTTAATTTGTATTTTGTCAAAAATTGTTATATATTGTATATGCTTTATATTTGCTATAGAGATTAAATATACTCGTACTTATCATTATCCCTACGCCTTTTACGAGATCGTGTAGGACGTCCTATAACACTAGTTTTAGTGGCAGGTAATACTGACTCTTCATCGGCCACATGAACCGTGTCAATCTCACTAGCTTTAATCCCTGGCTCAAGCATGGCATCATCTGAGTTCTCGCCTCTATCACTTACTATACAATCAAGATTCAATACTCTTCTCATTACTTATCAACTCATACTCTTCTTTATTTTTATCAATATGGCCACTCTAGAGGGACACGGCGCTACTCGAGCAATTTTACTCTTCTTGCTAGAGTGGCCTTATTGATGAAAATAATGAAGAGTATTGAGTAATAAGTAATGAGAAGAGTATTGAATCTTGATTGTATAGTAAGTGATAAAGGCGAGAACTCAGAAACTTTACTCTTCTTGCTAGAGTGGCCATATTGATGAAAACAAGAAGAGTATTGAGTGGTAAGTAAAGAGAAGAGTATTGATTGTATAGTAAAGAAGTGATAAAGGTGAGAACTCAGAAGGTGGTTTACCTTCTTTATATATATGTAGTTTTACGCTAGTGAGTCTATGTTTATCATTTTAAGTTTGTAAAACTACCTATAAAAGAGTATTCTATTTTAGGAAACATAAAAGGTTCTTTGTCCTATATATCGTGTCTGTCTCCGTTGTCTCTATGTCCGTTGTCTAAATTTATCTCTGTCTCTCTGTCTCTGTCTCTGTCTCTGTCTCTGTCTCTGTTGTCCGTTGTCTATATCCGCTGTCTATATCCGTTGTCTATGTCCGTTATCCCTGTGTCTGTTATCGAAAGATATAAGTGAGAAGTAGGTAAATAAGTAACTCTTCGAGAGTGAAAGGAGAGGGGAGAAAATTTCGATAAATGACACAAGGTGAAGTCGATTCTTAGATCAGAAGAAGTGTACCGAGATAATGTAAGGTAATCGTGAATGCAGATGTGTTGAGTTCATGTTTAGTATATGCTTAACATATGCTCTGTATTTTTATTGTGATCTAACATATTGAGGTCGAAATGCACCCTGATGCGTTGAAATCAGGGGGTGATTGCTGGATTGCATGTGCTTCACTGCTTTTTCAGTAGCAGACCAGCAAGGCATCTGGACCGATACAGAGAGGTACATCAAGAATGTATATCCGAAACAATATATGACAAGAGACCAGTCAAGAGTGCCATGCCAGCACATTGACTTCACTTGGACATAGGAAGTTATCCTGTTAACCTTGAGCGTTATTAAGTGGTACCGAGCTTACAGCTTTGCTAGGAAGATGTTGAGATTGGACAACCTCAGAGATTAAGAGGAATAATTCGAGCAGAAGGTACATCCATGTACTTGCCAACAGTAGCACCTTCCGTTTGTGTTGCTGCTCCGCCTCACGTGGTGCAACCCTAAGGCAAGTATAATCCCGCTTCTCCTTAGAATTGATCTTTCTCAAGTTTCCTCCTTCCCTCCTGCTTTCCTTCAGTAGCTCAGCCTTATCAAGCGGTTGTTTTCTCTATCTTGTTTCCTAGCCCTGCCTAGTTCAAGGCTACCACATACCTCATGAAGGCTGACCAAATACCGGCCGCGTGCTCAAGCTCAGACGAAAACCTGAAGGCTCTCTCCTCTTTATATCAGAGGTTTTAGGGATACAATTTATCTTTGATCGCATAATGTAAGACCATCCGAAGATGAACGAGTTTTGCTTTTATGTCCCTCAAAAGTTCGTGGTGCCAATGTCGATGACCTCAGTCTTCTAAAAAGAGTTGTCAAGATAATCACGCTCCAGCGCAAGATTGATTGGCAACGCAATTTACATTCCTGCATTCAGAAGGGCTAACACTAGACCAGGCCTCTTGACTCAAGATAACCGTCGCAAAAGGACGTATCAAGCTTGCCACTCTGCAGCCCCTCAGGAGTTTGTCTTCGATTCAAGAACTGAAGATTCATGTCAGACAGTCCAAGCGCTGTCAGAATCAAATAGTTGATTGGACAGGAACAATCTTCCTAAATTAGCTGGGTATCTTCCAGATGGACATTCTAATGTTCGTTAGCCTCGGGAGATGAGTTTGATATGGCGCAAAGTAAGTTCGATATGAATATCCCGGTTGGGACCCTCAGAGTCATGCACGGTGACTGTTGTAGTAGCAATCGGCGCTGGTGGCTTCTGACCTCCCGGAACAGGCAGGAGTCTCTCGTTAACGTTCACATAGTGCATGGCCATCGCATTTTGACGTGTGCTACTGGTCGTTGTGGGAGCTCTAGGGCACACGACCTCGTTCATTATTGGTTTGTGTCTTCGTATTGGTCCGATAACCTAGGATCATCACCGGAAATCAGAGGTCTCTGTGTGCACTCGACATAGTTATTTGCGGGGGATGACATGAGGCCTCGTTTTTAATGGAGGCAGATTGCCCGATTTGAACGTTCGCTTTTCTGTCCCCTCGTTCTGACTGGTTTCGTGGTCTGTTCGTGCACTGGCTAATTGGTCCAGCATAAGACGAGGAAGGACGGACCGCCGTTGCGCCCACGCCAGATAACCCGGCGGGTGATCACCCGCTTGTCCGCTTACAATAAAACTATTCTCGTTCATATTGGTGGCTTTTATATCGCTTCACCAAAAGTGGCGCGTCACAGGATGACGATTAATGATCAATCACATTTGGAGATGGCTGGGGCTCCGTAGCGGGTAGCCTACTTAACCCCAAGATTCTTCCATCATTGTTAGGTATAGGCCTCACCTCGATTTAATCCTCTTTGGTTCCACTTAATTGAAAAGGCAGTGACGATGTCTGCCACTGCAATCACCACTGTTCCTCCTCTCAATCATGCTTCATTCAGGTGAGCTTCCTATGTTGCCAAAATACTTCCCAAGAACCAATGGCTGACTATACTAGGCTCACTGGTCCATATGGCGATTGGAGGGATGACCTCTACAATCAAGGCTTTGCAGTCATCAAGAATGCTATAGATCCCGAAAGAGCCCAGCACTATCAGCGCAAAGCTCTAGACTGGCTGACCTCTTTCAACACAGCCCTCGACCTCGATGATCCTTCCACATGGGCCAAGGACAACTTGCCCGTTCAAAGTAAGGTGAATACATTTAACGGGTACTCTGTGACTCACGAGAAATTCATGTGGGAGGCCCGAATGGAGCCGAAGATATTGGAGGCATTCGCGAAGATATGGGGCACTGACGAGCTACTTGTCTCTTTTGACGCGCTGAACATCACGCTGCCAAACCGAGAAGACAAGCCCGCTCAAAAGCCATGGCCCCACGTGGACCAGTCCCCAATGCGCCGTGGGCTCCACTGTATTCAAGGAATTATCAATCTAAGCCATGCGGGTCCCGAAGATGGAGCCCTCATGGTGTTTCCCAGGTCCAATACAGCGACTGAGGGTTTCTTCGACACGGAAACCGATCCATCTACCTGGGAGCAGAAGGACATACGCTTTTTTAGCGAGGAGGAAATTCGATGGTTTGAAGATCATGGTATGAGACCAACCAAAGTCCTCGCAGAACCTGGAGATTTAATTGTGTGGGATTCCCGGACTGTGCATTGGGGCGGGGAACCGACAGCCAAGAGCAACACCATTCGAACAGTCATTTATGCCTCCTACGCCCCCTCTCAACTGGCCACCGAAGAAAGTTTGGAGCGAAAGAAAGAAGCCTTTGCCTCCTTTCGAGCAACAACTCATTGGCCCCACGAGAACATCGTTCTACGGGACCAAGTGGTGCATCTCCCGGATGGCACCGTCGATCCCCGCAATCGATCTGCGCCGTTAGAAGTGCCAGAATACTCAGATCGATTGCTTCAACTGGCAGGAGTGAAACCATACTAGATAATAAAAAGGTAAAATAATTTAAGCTACGAATCACGTTGAGAATTTCCTTTTTAACTAACGGGCAACATCGTCTGATTATTAAGGGGCTAGTTTTTTTGTTTGCTGACGACCCCGCACTGAGTTCTTGACGATTTTCTGTCTTGCTCAAAAACATGAAATCCTTTGAATCGCGCTCTTCCGTCGAGTATCCCCGAAAGCGTGCATCAATCGCATGTAATTTCTGTCGTCATCGGTAGGTTTTGTTTTGGTTGTGTTGCACAGTCACTAAGTAGGCTAGGAAACGGAAGTGCGATGGACAAAAGCCTACATGTGGACTCTGCACCGACGCCGGGGCACACTGTGTGTATCAAGAAAGTGACAGGTATAGATGACTGTTTCCTAGCACTCCCAAGGTTCATCGATAGTGACGATCCATAGAGTGCAGGACATCCCGTCAGAAATCCTGGCTCGCTTGACTCATTTGGAGACTCTGATCGAAGAACAAAGAGATGCCATCAAAGAGCTCACAGCCCGAGTATCCTCTGCATCACCTCAATCAGACCGAGTTGATTATCGACCAAAGACCTCCGTCTATCCTACCCAGCCACGATACGATTGGGACCCATCACCAGGCCATGTATATGGTGATAGATCTTTATTCGGGACCTCCTCACCAGAACAGCCATACGGCCATGAATATACATTTAGCATTCCCCTAGGCCATCACACCCCAACAGGGAGCTTGTTTGCATTGGCGCGAATCAAGGAACTAATTGGTGAATACCCTCAAGACTTTTTCAGGCAGCTTGAGCAGAAGCGCCCATTCCGCAGCATCCAACTGGCCGGTGTACCTCAAACCTTCGAACAAATTGACCGAAATCTATTGCTACCGCAGGTAACCAAGCCTTTGATCAATGAGTTTCTTAAATGCGTTCATCCCTTCTTCCCGGTCATCGACCCGCAGCTACTACAGACATTATTCGACACCTTCTCGACATACACCAAAGTTAATAGCATTCAAACCTCTCTTTATCTTCTTATTCTTGCCCTCGGAAAGGTCTCATCGAATCCAGAGAGGATTTTTGACGTTGAAGCGGACAAAGACCTCAATGGGATGGAATATTTCGCTCCCGCATATCACTATGTGACCAACCCATTGATACAGTCGTCGATGGCGGACGAACTACTACCACTGGCATTATTCTTCGCTTCCTTGTATTTGCGCTACATAGGGCGCCCTATTCACGCATGGCACGCCATTCGGAGTGCATCTACAACGGTGCATCTCGTGATTACCGAGTAGGTATCATCTCTAGAGCCTGACTGATAGGATATTGACAACAATTGGATCAGGCAGCAGAAAGTGAGGACAGTGGACGGCTTAGCTCCGCTATATCGGACAGCTTGGGGCTGTTTCATTCTCGAGTGGTTGGTTTGCTTTCTGCAATTCCGTCACCGTCCGTCTAATAAAAAGCTTGCCCCAGTGACGACCTCGCGGAATTCGATTTTCCCGCCACCAATATTGAAGAGCTTGCCGATAGAATGCCCTTTCCTGAGTTTCCTGCGTTTGGGGATCCAGAAGAAAGCCGACAATGCCACACGCTATTTCTCGCAATGACCTCAGTCCGCAAGATTCTCAATAGTGTGCACAACACTCTTTATGCAAAGCCTCAACCGGAAAATTACCAGTCCGCATCTCCCTCTCGACACACAAGTGAGGCCCCCAACGTTCCTCCCCAAAAGCAACCGATTGCATCTCTCAAAACCATCAGCAAGGAGCTCGATCGACAGGTGGAAGTATGGGTTCAGAGCATACCAGCATACGCCAGGCCGTCCCTAAACAGTCCCATATTCCCTGGTCATCCTTACCATACCCCCATTCTCGCCCGGTATTATGCGACAAAACACATCATCGGCCGCCCTAGTCTGCTATTTGCCGCCAACAATCAAACCAGCAGCGTGTTGCCGGAGTACATTTGGAATAACTGCACCGACTGTGTCATCAACTGTCGCAAATTCCTTCAAACGGCGTCGATCCTTTTGAGGAAGAGAACTCACGCAAGTTGGCTGAGAACGCAAGCGTGAGAGCACCCTTGATACGAAAGGGTGTCGACAGAGATGTATGGGTCTTTACTTACTTATCTTGCGTGTCTAGAGTACTGGCTGCCATTTTCACTCTCACAATCGCTAAAAGGACCCCGTCTTTAGAGGCACTTGTGCCAGATTTCGACGAGCTGGTAGCGGGGACAATTCAATGCATTGAGCCATGGGCGCGACATTCAGAAGCGTCAGATACAGTGGTGGGCATGTTGAAGACCATACGACAGAAAATGCGAGTGATGGTCAGGGGGGCTTAGTAGAGGGTTTTGACATATACAGGGCTAGATATACGTATCCCATATATTACATTCGAATGCATATCTGTGAAATAGACCAAACATCGCTTCAAGGATTCTATCGTAAAGAAAACACTGACGATGTTATCCCTATTCAAGTTCTTATCAGTAAGACCGAGTATCGCTGCTGTCGAATCCAACCCCCACTCCCTGCGGGGAACTCATCAGCAACGAATTTAAATCATTTGGACAACACTTAATCTGCAAAGAGATGTCTCCACCACGACTGACAGACCAAATCAGTTGTATCCAGGGTGTGCGACTGGCAGGGGCGTCGTCTACCTGGGACATTCAAATCGGATACCCTGCAGATTCCCCAATAGGCACGATTACCTCAGTGAACCCGCATGGATCTCCCAGGTCTATCCAAGAAGCCATCGAGTCTCCTTTGGTCCTACCAGCCTTGACACACCCGCACATTCATCTCGACAAAGCCTTCATACACAGCACACCCGAATATGCCCCGTTTTTACCATCAACGGGCACATTCCAGGAGGCCCTGTCCTCAACAACGAAAGCCAAACAACAATTCAACCATTCCGATATCCTCAAAAGAGGAGAATGGCTACTTGCCGAGTCCGTCGCATCAGGTGTCACAGCAATGAGAGCCTTCGTCGAGGTAGATCACACAGTGCAACTAGTCTGTCTAGAAGCCGCCGTTACCCTTCAGAACCAATGGAAAGATGCCTGCAAAATCCAGATCGTCTGCTTCGCACAGGATCCCATATTCTCCAGCGAACACGGAGAACAAAATATGGAAATCTTCGAACTTGCTCTGCAAAAGTATCCGCAAGTAGACGTAATCGGGACAACACCGTATGTCGAATCAAGCGTGGAGGCCGCAAAGCAGAACATCGACTGGGCTATCACCCGTGCTTTACAATTGGATAAACACGTCGACTTCCATCTCGATTACAACCTCGACTCAAACAAAGAGCCGTTAGTCTGGCATGTTCTACAGACCCTCCAACAACGGAACTGGACTGCACATTCAACAGATAAGCGTGTCATGCTGGGTCATTGTACGCGACTGACACTACTGACGGAAACTGAATGGAACCGGCTCGCAGCCGAGACCAACGAGAATAAGCTACCAGTCAGCTTTGTCGGTCTGCCAACTAGCGATATCTACATGGCGTCGGCAGGAAATTGTGACTCCAGACCACCGCAGGATCGTCCTAGGGGCACTCTACAGGTCCTCGAGATGATCCGCAAACACGGCCTGGACGCAGTGATAGGCGTGAACAATGTCGGCAACTCGTTTACACCGTGGGGTCTGCCGGATCCTTTGTCGCTGGCTTGTCTTGGTGTTGGCGTTTACCAGGCTGGGAGTCAGGCGGATGCTGAGCTTCTGTATGAATGTGTGTCGACGCGGGCTAGGGCGGCTATTGGGCTTGAAACGTCGAGTGCGGGACTTTGTATAGAGGCTGGATGTCAGCCGGATCTTTTGGTGGTTCATTGTAGAGATGTGACTGGGTGCGGCGTGTCGAGGCCGCGTACGAATGTTGCGGAGGTCGTGTGGACTCCGCCGGGGGATATGAATAGGGATGTTGTTTTTGGTGGACGGCTTAGGGTTTCGCCTTTTGTACGTGCGGGATCAGAGTTTTATCGGTTTAATTGATTTGGAGTCATGGCAGTGGTCATTGGAGAAGGAGGTAATATGTACATGATGATAAATGGATGGAGCCGTGCAAACGATATATAATGAGACAAGGCCGGAGGGCTAAGAGGATGCGGATGGCTGAGCGGTCGTCCTCGGCCGCAAATCATACGTCTTAGGCCGCAAAGCGTAGAACTGGACCGGCATGAGATTCAATGCCGTCGGGAACCCCTTCTGAAGTTCCGACTTGACAACCTGCATTCCGGCCTCCTCAAAGATCTGCCGGAACTTCGCATCCGTCCGGGTCACACTGCTATCCTGGCTGTCATACATATCTTTCCCGGTAATACTAGTGGAAAGGTTCTCTTTGAAAACCATGAAGCCATTCTCAGTCAACGACTTGCGACTGCGCACGGTGAAATCAACGAGCTGCGAATCCGTAAGGTGGCCGGCACACCACTGTACCCAGATCAAATCATATCGTTTCTCTGGAGTCCAGCTTTCTAGACCACACGTGTAGATAGATCCAATGACGCCGTCTTTTTTCAATTGGCTTTCTTTCATCACTTGGGTGAACTTGGCAATTGGCTCAACCGCGTCAACCACTTCACAGACCTGGCTCAACAGGCCCTCTGTTACACGGCCGACGCCGGCGCCGCAGTCAAGACCTTGGCCGAACTTGCCCTCAGGTGCGAGGCCTGGTAGTAGGCGGCGGAGCTTGGCGAGGAAGTTCTTTGAGCCTTGTAGGTCGACTCGTGAAATTGATGGGAAATCGCCAAGCATACTGCCCGGGGTGGCTGGAACACTGTTCCAGTACTTTAAAGCGGCGGCATGGTTGATTTGGGAATCGACTGTGGATTCTGGGTCTGTCATGTTGGGAATGTTGGGGCTGTTGGCCGTTGGAAGTGTTTTCCCGGAAGGATTGAACATCCGTTTATGGATTTGAGAGGCTTTGGCCATTGCTGTCACAAAAGAAAATCGACATCTGATATCAGTCACGTGACACAACAAACCGATAATTCAATAACATATATATAACATAACGTATGTTAACTAGTACACAGTAGTATATGAGATCTATTTGTGACGTTATACAGAACCTCTTTTATTGTGATATTGGTTGCTATAAATCTCTAGCATCAACTTCATCAACTTCCCTGTCCTCTTGGCAATCGCACCTTAATTGGCCCTAATTGATGCTAAAACGCTAGACAGGGGAGACTGAGTGGGCTGTGTATTGATCGACAGGGATAGAATGCCAGTTCATATACCAAAGAAGAATAATAAAAATAAAATAAAATAAATCTCTGCGATCAACCAAAACCCTGAAGTTAGCTTAGAGATTACGTGGAAAGCACTGGGGCACATTAACCGCTGTGATTGGAGTCACAATCTGTTAGGGTGTTAACTGCCGATCGTTCATAAATTCCATTTCTTCCCCTTATCTTCTTCCCCTTCAAAAACTAACAACTCCTCACCACAGTCATTCCTTTATACTGTTATTTTCGATTTTCATCATGGCCAACGGTCGCTCGTCGCAGGATGAGCGTAAGCTCGAGGGTGGTTCACCTGCCCCTCAGGATAACGGCCTCCACCCGGCTTTCTACATTGCGTGCGTATTTCGATCTAGGACCCTAAATACAACATAGGGCCATGTTGGCCTGAAACCAATTGACTGAGACTCGATGTTTTAGTCTATGGATTACCCTGAGCTCCAGTGTCATCCTGTTCAACAAATGGGTTCTGGCGAGTGCCAAGTTCAGTACGCATCTCCCATCCCTGATCCCCTATTTGATTTGCATGGGACTTACAGCTAACTTTGATCGCTTATAGACTTCCGTGAGTTTCTCAGCCGCCAACAGAGTTTTTGTTACGCCCGAAGATTCAGATTACTGACATGAGGTATCAGCGTTGTTCTTGACCACCTGGCACATGGTGTTCGCCACGGCGATGACCCAGATCCTCGCCCGGTTCACCACTGTGTTGGACTCGCGTCACAAGGTCCCCATGAACCCGGCCACCTATACGTGAGGATTCCCGATAATGCATTGGCTGGCACAGTGCAATCCGACCCGAGTTTTCGATCGCTGACCGGTGGAATTGTACAATACAGACGTGCCATTGTGCCTATTGGTATCATGTTCAGTTTGAGTCTGATTTGCGGTAACTTGGCATACCTCTACCTGAGTGTTTCCTTCATCCAGATGCTCAAGGTACGTTCGATTCGGACTTCAGCCTTCAGAATTTTCGAAATTCGATTTCCCATTCCCGCGCTCGATTCCTCGATTCCAAAGCCCCAACTGTAGACTGACTCGGTATCTTTGTTTAGGCTACCAACGCTGTCGCAACCCTTTTGGCCACCTGGGCTTTCGGAATCGCTCCTACCAACATGAAGACTCTCGGCAATGTGTCTCTCATTGTTGTCGGTGTTGTTATCGCCTCGTTCGGTGAGATCAAGTTCGACATGATGGGTTTCCTCATCCAGGTCGCCGGTATCGTCTTCGAGGCCCTCCGTCTGGTCATGGTCCAGCGTCTGCTCAGCTCCGCCGAGTTCAAGATGGACCCCTTGGTCTCTCTGTACTACTACGCTCCCGCTTGTGCCATTACCAACGGTGTTGTCACTCTCTTCGCTGAGGCTCCCCGTCTTACCATGGGCGACATCTACGGTCTCGGTGTCGGCACACTCATTGCCAACGCACTGGTTGCCTTCCTTCTTAACGCCTCTGTTGTCTTGCTGGTAAGTTCTTATCACAAAAGCTATTTATGGTACGGTAACTAACATACCCACCAGATTGGCAAGACCTCCGCCGTCGTCCTGACCATGGCCGGTATCCTCAAGGACATCCTCCTTGTCGGTGCCTCCATGTTCATCTTCCGCGACCCCGTCACTGCCCAGCAGTTCTTCGGTTACTCCATTGCCCTGGCTGGTCTGGTGTACTACAAGCTCGGTGCCGAGAAGTGCCAGAGCCTTGCTACGGACGTGCGCCTCCAGGTTGGCGAATACAACCGCAGCAACCCCGCCCGCTTCAAGGCCATTGCCATCGGTGTGCCTTGCGCTCTTGTTCTGCTCGTTCTCTACAGTGGTAGCTCGACTCCTGCTCAGGTGACGGTCTAAAGCACGAATACCCGCGTATCGGCGAACTGAAGCAATCGACGAAAATTGGGAACATGTGGAGAATGGTTTCCATGTGGGCTTGTTGTTTCACGAATCCCAGCTCGGGGAACCCTTTGATTTCCCGATGCTTATGTTAAATTTGATAAAGAACATGTCTTGTCTGGACAGGACGGAACATGCATGTAAAGTTAGGGGACATAGATGATATTTGGCGGTTTAAATGGGGGTTAGGTTTATAATACATGGTTGCATGAAATCGATTTTTCGTACCAGTTACAGTTCCTATGGTTTATTCGAGGATAATGATGTAGACTGAAGCTGTACTCGCTTCCATAACCAATTTGAGAGCAGATTATTAGAAGACGGGGATAGACCTGTCCCTGGGTCTGTATACAGCATTGCTCGAAAAGTTGAGATAGTGCGGCTGCAGTAGACTAAACAGGTACAATAATAGGACTAGGTATGTATCGTAGTGCTCATATGAGGCACATACACTACCTACATGTTGTTGCTTTTATGATTTATTCTCTGAGTGAAGTTGACCAATTTAGCGATGGTGGCTTTTTCGGAAATGTGTCATTGTTGCGCGTGTTTCTACCACATTTGGTAGAAATGCCAGCGCCAATGTCTCAAAACTTGCAAGACTGTCTTCAAACCCTTCGAATCTACCACATTCACACATTTCTCTAAGAATAAACCAGTGAATTCAGCTCGATCATAAGGCGCCTCAAGTGCTGAAAGCAACAAAACTAAATTTCGATCATGACAACCAACCGAGGGATCGTTGTTTTCTCCGGAGGGAGCGCGGCGAACAATCTAGTCGATGTGTTCAGCGCCGTTCGTGAAAGCAAGAGCTGTCCACTCAGCTACATTATTCCCATAAGTGACAATGGAGGGTCTTCTTCCGAGTTAATTCGAATATTCGGCGGCCCTGGCATCGGCGATGTTCGAAGTAAGCAAAATAGAGCTCCAGCTATCCTCCTATGTACCTTGCATTATTGCTGACACTTCTACCAGGTCGACTGGTGCGCTTGATCCCAGATTCACCTACGAATCCCGAAAGATCAGCAATAAAGGCACTATTCAACCACCGACTACCTGCCGAAGCAGGTGTCGCAACTACTGAATGGCAGTCCATCGTTGACGGCACATCGGCCCTATGGACAGCCATCACCCCCGCAAAGAAAGAGCTAATACGCTCCTTCTTCAACGTCCTAAATCTAGAAATTCTAAAGCGAGCCCGACCACCCTCCTCAACCTTCGACTTCACATCCGCAAGTGTAGGCAATCTCTTCCTAACCGCAGCCCGACTATTCAGCGGAAGTTTTGAAAGCGCCATCTACCTACTAGGCAGCATCTGCGGCGTCCCCTCAGATCTAGTCCGCGTAATCCCAGGAATCAACTCCAATTTCTCCCATCACATCTCCGCCTCGCTCGCAGACGGAACCGTCATCGTCGGACAGAACAGTATCTCCCACCCAAGCGAGGCAAGAGCCCTCCAACACACGCCCGGCTCAAGACGACCGAGTCTCCTCCTCGCCGACGGAGATGATGTTGACTATACGGACTCTGAGCTCTCGGACGCAATGACATATGAAGAAGATCATCTCCCAGGCTCCCTAGCCACCCTCCGCAACAAAAACATCAAGTTCAGCAAATCCGAGAACGAGGATTTAAGCGCTAGAATCACTCGCATCTGGTACATCAATCCCTACGGCCAGGAGATCCGCCCACCAGCCAACCCACGGGTCCTGGAATCAATCAACGATTCCCAGGCCATCATCTACAGCATCGGATCCCTCTACACATCCATCATCCCATCCATCGTCCTGCGCGGCGTAGGAAAAAGCATCGTCTCATCTGCAGCGCGACACAAAATCCTCATTCTAAACGGATCCCTGGATAGAGAAACAGGGCCTCCGTCCGCGCCATTTGCGGCGTCCGATTTCGTCGAGGCGATTGTCAGTGCTGGGGAGGAAAGTCGGGGTCGCGGGCCGATTGGGCATTCCCAGCACCAGAATCAGAGTGAGGACGCTGTGGCGGCGTCGGCGCAGGGTGATGTGCGCAATTACAGGGCTCTGCCGTATACAAGTTATGTGACTCATATTTTGCATTTGGAGGGGCCGGGGACGCCGCTTGTTGATCGGGATAGGCTTGCGCATATGGGGATTGAGACGCTGAGGCTTTATGGACGGAAGATTATGGGGAGGGATGGGGATGGGGAGACGGTTGTTGGGATGCAGTATGATCCCAATGCGCTTGTGCAGGCTATTGAGGTTGTGTTGGGAAAGAAGGGGGATGCCATGGTTCGGGGTGCGTTGGGGAGTGGGCTTGGTCGGAGGAATACATTAGATCCTGCAAGAAGAGATAGATAGAATATTCAAGAGTGTCTACGGGGGTCGTTTACACCTAGACTTAGCTACATCTGAGCACGATGTGATCTGAAAGTGAGAGATATGCCAATCTACACATAAGCTGGTACGAGTGAAAGAGACAAAAAAGTTAAAAATTCCCATTTTTAAGCTAAAATCTCAACTCCAGACGCTCCGCTGATGCAAGATTTCATAAATGCTGTCCATGGTCATGGATGGCCCCGCGCTATGCCGACAAAAATAAATAAAAGTAAAAATAAACGGTAAGTGAGGGGGAGGAGAGAGAAAGGTGAAACCCCCCTACAAGTCGAGCGAGGGCAGATCCTCCCCTTTCTTCTTCACCTGGAAGACCAGGGGAACCAGTCCTCTTGACTTCCCCGAGTCGCTGCGAGAAACGGGGGTCCGACAAACCGGGCAAGTACCCCTGGTAGGTTTCGCTTCGCCGGCCCGACCACGCAGGATGAAATCCAGGTGGTCGACGATGCACTTGTGGCAGAATAGGTGGCCTTGACGAGAAAGTTAGAGATGTGAACCCCGGCGCAGATGCATTCGGCTCTCCGCCACTAGTCCGCAGCCGCACGTACCACAAATTGTGCTCGTCGGGTTCTCCGGGCGGTCCAGACAGATTGGACACCGGTAAGCGAGCAGGGGGTTGTTCTCCGCAGGCTCAACTGGTTGATGAGCGGGGATTGGAGGAGCCGTTCGCCGGGTGGGAACTTCGGTTGCGCCTTCGCCGGTCATATCAAGGATCTCAATTGAGAGTTGTCTCTGGCGGGTGGAAGCCGACGCGGAGGATTCAGCATGTCCGTCACATTCGTCATGGCGACGCTTGATACCGCGAGCAGGATTTTCGGCTCCTTGTCCGTGACTAGAGGTGTGTCTCGCGACGGGCGGGTGAGGAAATGAGGGAGGAGTTGAATTGCGGCGGTTGCGGGTGGGGGTGCTGGTTGTTAGGTCGACGAATTCGCGCGGACGGGTGGTGCGACTCATGTCAGCGGCTCGGGATCTATCGCCCACGGCGACAGACGTATCAACGGACTTGCCTTCGGCTTCAGTGTGAATGTGCTCAAGTCGAGCTCCACAGGATAGGTGACGGGGTAGAGGATGTGTAGTAGGTCGTGGAGCGTCACTTTCGTTATTGAGATAAACCAGGACAGGCGCGAAAACAAGTTCCCCACGAATCATATACCCTTGCGGGGGTCGTTCCGGGGAGGAAGCTAAGAGTGGGCTTTGGCTCTCTGATGACAGTCGCCTTCGACGTCTTGAGGAGATCAGGTTGCGGGCCTTTTCGATCAACCGCGACAGCGACGGGAAGCGGGCCATCTTGATAAGCTTATCGGACGTTCACGTGACCCTCAGTTTGAGTTTGAGAGGCGGTGTGGTGGGGCAGACGTTGGCGGAACCGGATCAACTGTACGCCGATCGGATGAAAGGGCACAGCAGCCACGTGGAGGTCACGTGATCTTGAGGCGAGTCAGCAATTACCAGCGAGTCCCGTCTGGATGGTGACTAACACGTGACTGCACGTGACTACTGGCTTTGGTGTCTATGGATGGTCGGTGGCAACAGGACTGGCGCCTGTTGATTGATGGAAAGTGATAGATATTGGCGTGAAGCCCGTGATGAGCGCGATGCACGTGACTGCTGCGGGATAGCGGTGCAATGAAGAGGTGTTCAGTGGGGCACGGATTAATGTGAAGCCGATCAGATAAGAAAAAGGAAAAGAGCAGCAGTGGGTTGACGGATTAATGTTTGACCGATCGGATAAATAGAAAGGAAGAAAAGCGAAAGCGAGAAGCAGGCCGGAGAAATAGAGTATCCGGAGTCATGTGACCGTCGTCAAAGCAAAATAGTTTGTCTCAGTTTATCTCAGGCATCTCAGTTTATCTTAGGCATCTCAGGCATCTCAGTTTACCTTAGGCATCAGTCCCAGGCATTAGTCCCAGGCATCAGTCCTAGGCATCAGTCCTAGGCATCAGTCCTAGGCATCAGTCCCAGGTAGCAGCCTCAGGCAGCAGTCTACATAGGACCCGAAGTCTCAGGCCAACAGTTAACTAGCATATCCACCAGTTGACTAGCCAACTGGTCGATATAAAATGAGACAAAAATATATATGATTTTCTAAAATGTCATGAAAATGTTTAAAAAACGTGTTTGAAATTCTAAAATTCAGCCAAAATACAAGGGGATTTTCAAAATTTACAGAAATTCTGCAGAAAAAACGGCAAATTTTTAGAACGCTGTCAACATAATGTCTGTTTGTCAGTCCCGAGCGTGGACCCGTGGACATAAGTGAGATCCTTGTTGTCAGCATCAAGTTTTCATTGACGGGCTTGAAGGGTCATATCACTTTCCAATCTCAAAACCTTCGTAACATCGAGCAACCTCCTCTTCATCATGACCATAGAGGCAGCCTCTTTGGCTATTACAAAGAAGGAGGAAACGTCAAACTAGCGGATGCTTTGCTCGAGGAAGTAAATACTACGTGTGTTCAAATACTGTGAGGCACGATGTCTCTGTTTGCAAGTAGGGGCAATTTTCATTATCTCGGGAGGGATGTACGCCCACGTTCGGCACCATTTCCAGTCAGAGCTATCATGCATCCAGTCCAGCCTGCGAGCTGGCTTCACCAATCTCCAAATTGCGTATGTCACATCGGAGAATGGTTCAGGCTCCAAGGTATCGGGATCACGGAATCCAGAAATATGCCTGAAAAGCATTAGCTCACCATGATCGATGTTTGTAGATTGTCATAGCCACCTACATAGACTTAGTGGCCTCATCATAGATGAGATTCTTCAAAGAGCTAAGTCCCGGTGCCCATACATCCTTTTTTAGCTCTCTTCTTGATATTAGTACTGGTAGCTCTCTTACGGTACACAAAGGGAGTATGATCTTACCTATAAGCAGCGCGGAAAGCGGAACGCACCTCCTCCCGGTATGCGAGGTCACGTTCCCAGTAAGAAACGGAGCTAATCGGTTCACCGGCCACCCGCGCCCACGCGACATAATTGATGTAACCCCCAGGGACGTAATCTCCTACACCTTGCACCCGGTTACCATAACCAAGTAACTTTGGGACTGCAGTGCAGTTCTTGTGATCGAGACTTATGAGAGCCATGACTTCCGCGTGGGTGTGCTGAGTGAGAGCTTGCTGAGCTCGGACTTGAGGGGGGCGAGAAATAGTACCATCAATCGGAATTTGATAGTAGAGCCGTATAAAGCCCTGTTGGGTGGGGTCGAAGAGGTTATGACATGAGAACTTGAGTGCCGCAAACGGATGGCCGAGGTCTTCGTCAAATTCTTCCTGCGTCATGGTTTGGTATTCTTCAGACAATTTATCATCGAGGACAAACGTCGCACTGGGTGAGGGGGAAGGTTGTTCGAGCCTGACTTCAGTACTGCACAGATGATCGAAATCTCCTGATCGAGACATCGTGGTGAGCAGAGAGAGAAGAAGTGCGAGAGAAGAAGTGCGGAGAGGTGACGATGCGCCAAATAGACGAGTTCTAGGGTGGAGAGGGATCACTTCCCGACGGCGCAGAGTGGGCAGGTAAAACTGGTAAAATCACTACGTACTTTATAGCGAGGAAGACTGTTGAATAAAAGGGGACTTGGTTTCTTAAAATATAGGGGGGTTGGAGGGGTATAAATAGCTAAGGATATCACCCCGATCCTGACCCAGGTAACCGATCCAGGTTCGCGATCCTCACAACGAGCACATCCATCCATGGATGGATTATATAGATTAGTGATTAATGCCTTAGGTGTCAACCCTCTATCGGTATTGACCGTATTGTAAAATGTAGGGGGTCCAATCAATCGTGTTCAACTTCTCTGTATTTCTGTATCGACTCCGCTAGCAATTTATACCTAGTTAACTAGTTATTTAACTAACCGGCCCTTGCATTTTTTACAAAAATTACAGACCCTCCTAACGTACGATGCGTTTTGCAGATGGCCACTCGCTTACCGAATACGTTAACTTAAATTAGTTACCAAACATGAGGATTAATAAATCCTCCGGTACACCGGCGTCTTACGCCGACAGCCTCTACTAGTCTGGGAAGACTATGTAAGTAGTCTGAGTGGACCGAGTAGTATAGAGCTTCTCCAAGAGAGAGCAAGGAGTAACAGTGCTAGGCGGGTGCAGAATAGTGGTGTTACAGGGCCGTAGGCGGTCAAAGGGCAGCTATCAAAGTTACGGGTGGAAAGGCAGCCGTTTCTGGCTTCAAAAGCGGTCATTTTCGGCGTCAATTCCACAGGTCCTCATATTCTAGGTGTAAAATCATCGTAAAAGCGTCTTAACACTATTTTCAAAACCCCCCCAAACCCTATATGGTACTGCTTGTCTGTGAGGGGCAGGCGGTCAGCAAGGATAAATTGATTTTCCGGTTTACATGACGCCCAGATTTATGATACCGCGATAGGCAATGATATGGCATCAAAGTCCGTCTACATACATCACATCACTCTTTTGTGCGCGATTTTCTTGGCTATTTGTGCAGCCTCACGGCTGTAGGCAGACTTTCTGAACATGACCTGACGTCCTTAAATTGGTTATTCTTATGATGTTATCTTGGAAGTCCTCCTGCACTCCTTTTTCCAGGGGTGGCTTGAGGTCTTTCTCGCGACTTAGCTCGCCGCTCTTCATTCGAGCACAATCATGGACCTCACCTAAAGATCATCCAAGGCTTGCCTCATCATCCGCCAACAGTGCCACTTCAAAAAAAACTCTTTCTGGTTTGTCCTTCGTCTTCCGGCTTGGAAGTTTGATAAGAAATGCTGATCTCTTCCAGTCCCTTCCTCATCTAGATTTAATGAAGTTGGAGTTCAACAACTGAGCGACTATGTGCATGCGCAAATTTTCCCTTACAAAGGTCGAATCCCGAATCCAGACCTAGTCGCACTCTCGAAGGATCATCTGGCTAGACATGAGCTTCTGGGTAAATCCCAGACCGGCGCTGGACCTGTCGCGTTTGATCTTCCTACTCTGAAGGGCCAGACTATGGATGAGCACTTTTACAAACTGGGAATGGACTCTTCCGAACCATATTTGACATTCGCCAAATCATATGCGGCTCTCCACTGTCCGCCCAAACCGCGCGAGTGGGTGAAACGCAGTGGATGGACGAAATACCACAGCGATGGCACTTCAGAACCTGTAGATGCTCCCAATGAATCGATGCTTACTTTCGACACGGAGGTCATGTACAAGAACAATTCATTTGCAGTCATGGCTTGCGCAGTAAGCCCAACTGCTTGGTATGCGTGGATATCACCTTGGCTGCTGGGCGAGTCAAAGAACGAAATCCAGCTGGTACCCTTAGGAGACCCATCCCAACCCCGCATCGTCGTTGGCCACAACATTGGCTACGATCGAGCACGAGTTCTTGAGGAATATGACATGCAGCAGTCTCAAAACTTCTTTCTTGACACAATGTCCCTCCACGTGGCAGTCAATGGTATGTGTTCACAGCAAAGACCGACTTGGATGCGACACAAAAAGAACCAGGATTTGAGGGATAAAATCGCAAACGAGCACGATTCCGTGGAGCTGGCCGCGCTTCTCGAAAACAACATGCTGAGAGAAGAAGAAGAAGAACTCTGGGTGGGACGAAGCTCGGTTAACTCGTTGCGCGATGTGGCCAAGTTCCATTGTGATGTCACAATAGACAAGGCACAGAGAGATCTCTTCGGTGAACTTGACCGCGACTCGATTGTCAGTAGGCTGGAGGAACTTCTCGACTATTGTGCCGCCGATGTTGCCATCACCCACCGCGTCTACCGCAAAGTATTTCCTAATTTCCTTGAGACTTGTCCTCATCCAGTCAGCTTCGGCGCTCTTCGTCACTTGTCCTCTGTCATTTTGCCAGTCAACCAGTCCTGGCAAGAGTATCTTACCAGCGCAGAGGAGACATATCATAAGCGACTTGATGATGTACAGATCAAACTGCTTGCGCTGTGTGATGAGGCATTGAAGTGCAAAGACCAACCAGACATCTACTTGAATGATCCTTGGCTACGGCAGCTGGATTGGTCCGGCCAAGAGATTAAAATGGCAAAAGGAAAGAAGAAGGGTGATCCTCCCCGGCCGGCAGCCCGGCAGAAGAAACCAGGGATGCCCAAGTGGTACAAGGACCTTTTCACCTCGAACGCTGCAGACATCAACCTGACCGTGCGGACTCGCATTGCCCCTATTCTACTTAAACTGTCATGGGACAATCACCCCCTTGTGTGGTCAGACGTGCACGGGTGGACTTTCCGTGTTCCTCGTGACCAAGTCAAGCAATACGAGAATCAGCCAGTCGTTGTGTGCGATATGGCCGAGGAAAAGAACCTTGAATTGCGAGACGAGCGAAAAGCCACATTTTTCAAAATCCCCCACAAAGATGGCCCACAGGCCAGATGTACCAACCCGCTTGGAAAGGGTTACATGCAGTATTTCGAACGTGGGATCCTGTCATCTCAGTATGAACTGGCAAAGCAAGCTTTGGAGATGAACGCTTCATGTTCCTACTGGATCAGCGCACGAGATCGAATCAAAAGTCAAATCGTTGTCTATGAAGATCAAGTACAAAAGGCCGGTCAAAAAGCCGAAACCGACAACAACCGCATTGGATTCATTCTACCCCAAATCATCCCGATGGGTACTATTACTCGACGTGCCGTGGAGAACACCTGGCTCACTGCAAGCAACGCCAAGGCCAACCGTGTTGGTTCAGAGCTGAAGGCTATGATCAAAGCACCTCCAGGCTATTCCTTTGTCGGCGCCGATGTCGACTCCCAAGAATTGTGGATTGCAAGTCTGGTCGGAGATGCCCCCTTCCAGATACACGGAGGAAATGCAATTGGTTTCATGTGTCTCGAAGGATCTAAGGCCGAGGGAACAGATCTACACTCACGAAGTGCCTCAATTCTGGGCATCTCGCGTAATGATGCCAAGGTCTTCAACTACGGCCGAATCTACGGAGCCGGCGTTAAGTTTGCGGCGACTTTGCTTCGCCAGTTCAATCCGTCCTTGACTGAAAAGCAGACACAGGAAACTGCTCAAAATCTATACAAAGAGACTAAGGGGACGCGCACTTCACGACGCCTCTTAAGTGCGACGCCTTTCTGGCGGGGTGGTACCGAGTCCTTCGTATTCAACAAGCTCGAGGAGTTTGCTGATCAAGAGCGGCCCAGAACTCCTGTCCTGGGTGCTGGAATCACAGAGGCGCTCATGCGACGGTTCATCAACAAGGGCAGCTTCATGACATCTCGAATCAATTGGGCCATTCAGTCGTCGGGCGTCGATTATCTTCACCTCTTGATTGTTGGCATGGACTATCTCATCCGCCAATTCAATATTAAAGCGCGCTTGGCCATTACTGTCCATGATGAAATTCGTTACCTCGTCAAAGACGAGGATAAGTACCGCGCGGCAATGGCTTTGCAGATTACCAATGTGTGGACTCGTGCCCTCTTCTCACAGCAAGTGGGCATCGATGATCTTCCCCAATCTTGTGCCTATTTCTCGGCCGTCGACATTGACCATGTACTTCGAAAGGAAGTTGATATGGACTGTGTGACTCCTTCGCATCCTCACAAAATCCCGCATGGCGAAACACTAGACATCACCCAGCTTCTGGACAAAGCTCACGAAGCGTTCTTGGACCCTACCATCACACCCAGGTCCCCTCCAAATCCCGATCAATACTCCTACACCCCACGCGAATCGGTCATGTCCGCCCTTCAGGCTTCTAATGATATTGATTTTATCAAAGCTCAGATCACCAAGGATGATAAAGAACTTCGTGATATCATCAAAGAGAAGACTCGGGCAACCACTGGCGCCGACACTTCTAAGGCTCGCACCACTGCCACCAAATCAACTGGCAAGTCTACCAGTTGGTCCTCCGCAAAGCCTCAACGAGCGGTTCTGATGGATATGGAGTCAGCTCTCTATTCCGACTTCCACAACTCTTCTCGGTCCAATTCCCATGGAGGTAAACAGCCCCAACTGGGATTCCACCGACCCTCCTGGAAACCACGGCCAACAGCTCGAGCTTAGTGCCGACGATTTCCCTCCTTTCATTCTGACTTTCATTGTACTATCTTTGAGATCCTATTTCTACTGTAATTATTGCTTTACTCCTCCATGTTGTTTAACTGTTTGGGCGGATGTTGTTATATCTGGAGTGATTGGAAGCTAGCATTGGGATGGCGTTGCTGTGTGATGCATAGCGATTGATGGAACTAGAACTGTATGTATTCTACTCTAATATGTACCTGTATGAATCAATTATATCAAAGAAGACCTTCAACAATGTTCAATGTTAGTCGACAATGTTAATAAAGCCAAGTGAGCCTAAGCCTCGAGCATCCGAGATAAGACGGGAAATTTCTCCACCAACGGCCCCTGTGCTCCGTGCGATATGCACCGTGGACCCCCTTTCCTTCTTCTGTTGAGATTTGTTTGAATTCTGATTTTTCGATCTTCAAGTCAATTTAGAACCTTTTTGGAGGCCTTGTCTTGCTTGCACACACGGTAAATCATCGCGCTCCTTCGACGTCATTCCCCCGCAAGTGCGACATGTTCTCTTCTGAACCTGTGGTGTCTCAATGAGACGCGAACCGATTTTCAAACCCTGCTGGATATAATCTATCGCTAGACATTGCTGGTCTATCACCCTACCTCGTGATTCACTATCGTTGAGGCGAAGCGCATCTGGTTTCGGAGCCGATGAAAACCCATCATTCCACCGACGCGATTGGATGTGCGCATCTTTTGAGCCGCAAGAATGAGCGTACACTCAGTTGACTATGCGCAACAAGGCGCGGCGCGATCAGACATTGATGTCGAGGCCGGTCGCCCATCGATCGGCTCCCAAGTTTCTCCCACAGGAAGAGAGAGAGAAGGGACTTCATTCCCCGCGTTCAGCACGTCCGCAGCACGAGTGAACTCCACGGAGACAACAAAACGCCGAACCAGACGCTCGAACACTGCCCGCTCATACCACCCCGAAGGATTCGCCCAAGATCCCAATTGGCAGCCAGGAACCGAGCCTGGTATCGATCCAACCAAGCCGCTACCGCCGTACACGTCGGAATGGGCGTCGAATATCCCTGCAGACCTGCACCGGCGCTGCGAGATCACGATTGTGGACTTTTCACAGAATGAAATGCGACAGTATGAGCTGGATAATGACACACTGGAGCCGTTTTTGGAGCGGGAGAAAGAGCCTTGGGTGCAATGCCGGTGGATCAATGTCAATGGGCTGAGCTGGGACGTGATCAAAATTCTTGGAAATCACAAGAGATTGCATCGGCTCGCGATTGAGGATGTTGTACACACTACCAATCGCACGAAAGCGGATTGGTACTCGGATCATGCTTTCGTCGTGTTGACATTGCAGAAGTTGATGAAAATACAGGAAGATGATTCCGACTCGGAAGACGAGGAGGATGCTTCGGTCAGTCGATGGAAGTCAAGGGACCGGAAAAGCTCGGTGGCCAGTGAAAAGAGCTCTATTTCATTGAAGCGACCCACGAAGCGGAATGTCATCATGGCCGCATTGAAGGATATCTTCACTATCAGATCATCCAAAGGCCAAGAACGCAAAGAGAAGGCGAAGCTGGGCTCCAGCATTCGACCTGGCCTGGGACGAGAGGGAGCAAAACATAACACCCATTTCGGGGATGTTGGGACAGTGAAAGATACAACTACCAGGAGTCTCCAGCGATATCGCGGTGGTCCCAACGAGGATCGAATCGAATTTATGGAACGTCATGCTGCACTTGCCGCCAAGGGATTATGCGTCACTTTGGAGCAAGTTTCGATCTTCTTACATGCCGATAACACGGTGACATCCTTTTTCGAAACAAGTGCGGACGACATTGAAGCGCCAATTGTCAGACGCCTGAACACGCCCGAGACTATCCTCCGTCAGTCATGCGACGCCAGCATGCTGTTGCAGGCCATTCTCGATGCCGTGATCGATCTTGCAATTCCAGTCACTATGGCCTATCAAGATGCCATTGGAGACCTCGAACTTGAGGTCCTAACTGATCCAGACATTGAGCAGTCAAAGTCTTTGTATATCTTAACGTCGGAAATTGCTGTTCTGCGAAACTCCATGCAACCTATGGTGGCCGTGATCAATGCCCTCCGCGATCACCGCTCCGAGCCTGTCGGAACTCCAGGATTTGGCATCTTGCGAAATCCCCTCAGCCCGTCTACTACACCCGCAGAATTGGTTGATCCTCGTCCGCACGTCGGCCTTGTTACGCCCAATCTGAAGAGCCTTGGAGGCACCAGTGTCACGATCAGCTCTATGTGCCACACGTATCTGGGCGATGCCCTTGATCACTGCATCACTATTGTGGAAGGATACGATCAGATGCGGCGTAATGCCGATAACATGATAGACCTTATCTTCAATACTATTGGTATGTTGTTCTTCTCTGTTGCGAAGAAGTCAAACTAACATGTTGCGCAGGTGCCTACCAGAACGAGAGTATGAAGCAACTCACTCTTGTGACTTGTCTTTATCTTCCCATGACATTTTTGACCGTACGTCTGGCTTGATCCGGGAGGGGATTTGTCGCTGACACTAGTTCCAGGGCTATTTCGGAATGAACTTCACAACCTTTGGTTCAATTGAGCACAATGAAGGGTATGTAGATCGAGATTTGTCCTCATTGATGAGCGTATGCTGATTCCAAAAGATATTTCTGGAAGATTGCTGTGCCGTTCGTATGCGCCACGACTTTCTTACTGATGTAAGTGCCTTCATGGTTCCCTTCTGAGAAGAGTCGAAACTAACCTACATTTTTAGGCGCGACAAAATCCAGCGTTACGCCGTCATGCTTGCTCAACGACGTCTCATTGTCAGCTCGAGGAAGCAAAGACGGGAGAGGAAAAAGAAATAGATTGTGGTTATCTTGCAGCTTGTTTGTTTTTCACTTCTTGTACCAAGGTGTTGCTGGGTTCTATGGGTGTTCTTTTTTCATTATTTGTACACATATATTGCATTAACAGACCATGTATTTGGGTCTTGCATCAATACCTACATGTATTCTACTTGGACATTATTCGATCATACCTAGGTAGCTATACGTACTTGATTTCCTCTGCCGGGTGGGTCTTTCCTATCTTAGCTGCCGCCGCTTTTATGAGGGCGCTCAGAGCCAGGCTCACTGAGTAGAATTCAGTCCGCGCTCCGACTCAGTGAGTTGCTCAGCTCAGATATATTCACGTGACTCAGCAGTGAGGTCTGAGGGAAGAAAGAACGAAGAGAAGGATGACGGAGAGATTACACCGGTATTTTAGCAACGGCAGTAAGTGGGAAGCGGTGAGAGCCCTTCCTACTCCCTTCCCACCCAACTTAGCTTCCTGTAGCTTCTACAAGTAATCAAGCACAAGTTTCTTTTACCTTCTTCTCTACAAGTTTCATCGTTTCTCATCTCAACTTGTTGATCTGAATCTTGAGATAGCCACGTACCACTTCGGAGACCTACTCTGGGGAAATCACCGGTGCTTGACGTCGTATCGATCTGCAGCCAAGGAGCAGTGGGGCAGATTTCGTGCCGACAACTGCTAATGAGCACTCTGTTCCAAGGTTGATGACTCAGCAGCCCCCAACTCCATCCCAAACTCGAAGTGACCAAAATACCTTCACAATGAGAGACGAGAGAGATATACTAGATCTGTACGCAACCGACTACCAACCTGTTTGGGCTGCAGGAATTGAATTCCCCGGTGTCATTCCAGAAGAGATATGACAGTATCTGTATGAGGATGGCGAGCAGGTCTCCTTGTTCATCGGACCGTTGTCAAGCCTTTTTTGGCTTGAGGGGGTGGAAGAGCTCGAAGAGCTCATTCGCGATCCCGCATATGTTCTTACAGATGAGTACCGTTCGATCCCACAGGGGTCTCCGCGTCTTTGGATTGTTTCAATTTTGTTTGAAGAAGGGAAGATACCAGCAACATTCATGGACAAGATCTTTGAAGAACCTGTCCGACGCCAGACTTCTGCGCTTTCTCATGCCAGCTCTATTCCCCCAAATCTGACAACAACTCCTACTCAAGACAGGTTTCAAGATGTCTTCCCCTTTGCGCGCCTCCAATCTTTTCCGCCAACTATTTCTTGCGTCAAGACAAAACTGAAGGGGAAGAAGAACAACCGTGATGAAAATTACGTTGATTTGATGAATACATTCATCAATTCACTTGGCGGCAATCTTCTTTACAAGGGCTTACCACGCCCGTCAATAGTCAGCCTAGCCTCACTCTTCGCGCCCCTCGTCTCTTCAAACACGCTTCAGAACGAGTTCGGACCCGGTTTATACGCTAATTCCTCACTCAAGTATGCGTTGGACTATGCTGGCCCAGATGGGGTCATTTTGATTTTCAAAGATGTTGACTTCCGTCCGTTGGTTAAGATTGATTTGGCTGGCGAAGACTGGCGAACTACGGTGGACTATTGGACCGGGGCGACGATTTCAAATGTTTCTGAACGTGTACCAGCACTCTGGGAGCGATCCGATATCTTGCAAGGCCAAATCTCCGTCAAAGATTTGAGGTCCAAACAGAGGATTCCCGGACCAGATTCCCAGGTTGTGGGAGTGAGCTATGCAGGCTTGAATGCATTTGCATCTGCTTTGCACATGATCATTTGGCTAGACAGTTCACTATAAGTATAAGTCCTGCGACACCCTATGATATATATATTTCTAGTATAACTATATACGAAACAATAAGAGAGACAATAAAGATGACAATGAAGATGACAATGAAGATGACAATGAGGCTGAGAGAAGTTCGTTGCTTTATGTCATCTTGTTTTCAATTGTCTAGCTAGATCCGGGCTCTTATTCTTATCCAAGGAGCGGGATCGTCTCTGTCGACCCGGCGTGGTTGTGGCTTTTGCTTTTGATATTATTTCCTCTATTGCTGTTGCGTGAAAGCCTATAGCTGGTGGAAAGATAATGATAGAGATATCTAACTAGTCCGTAGGTAATAAATAATAGTATAACAAGAACTTAACAACTAGATAGAAGATAGACAACAGATAAAGCTAATAGACTAGTTATTTTCCTATTATAGATCTATCTTATAACTATAAGATACTACGTAGTGCTCAGTGTGCGAATCAGGGCGGTCAGGGGCGTGCTCAGTTCTACTCAGTGAGCAAAAAGCGGCAAGGCCTGAGCACTAAAGCGGAAGGAGAACGCCAAGAAGTGGCAGAGGAAATCAAGTATGTAGGTATCTGAGGTGATAACAGCTTAATTCCAATCTTGGAACGGTCAAGCAGGCGATCTAAATTGTTGTGATCACTGTGTTGGTGGTCCAAAGTTTCACCAACAGTCTATTTCAAAGCTGTATAGATACATATTGTACACGGCTCACACACTCTTACTTTAGTCAAGAGACTTTCGTCGATAAGCCGAATAGGCCTTCCACGGAAGTCTCCAATCTGACCGAAGCAACTCCGGACTGAAGATATCAAAGTCTTGCTTCTGCAAGCGATCCAACCACAAGCGTGCGCCAACCGCCGGCATGAAGACGCCAAATGCCCGGTTCACCTCCTCGAGAGGAGACTCGCCGCTTCGACCGACAGGGGAAACATCATACTCATGGCCCTCCTCACCCTCATGCTCAAAGTCATGACCAACATCCTCTCCAGCGCGAAGATTGCTCAACATCTGCTGCACAGTAATTAAATGATCACTTGCCCGCGTCGCAACAGTGAAGACCGCATCCCGAAGGCCCTCCGCCTGTGCTCCATTCCGGAGAACATCCTCTTCCTTAACGCCCGCCTGTGCCATAACATCCAGCGGCAACATGACGGCGCCCTGCTTTGTACCACCACCTATGGCAGAGTTTGCAGCTCCGCCAGATGGTGCCTGAGCAGGTGGCGCGGGGAACGCAACAAATGGCAGTCCACGCAGCACAGCCGCGATACCCACTGCCTTACCAATATGGGACGCAACATGGTCGGCAGTCACTGAGGCCATAGGCAATGCAGACAGAGTCAAGTACATGAGCGTCGAGTATGTGTTCTCGGCGTATGACTCGAGCGCGGCAATATTAGGATACGGGTCATTTGTCAAAGTCTGCTCTCGCGAGTTGATGATACGCATCAGCCAGCCCTTGCTTATCCGTGCGCGGCCCTCCGTACGGTTATGGAGCTCGGAGATGGCGGATGCAAGCAAGATGGCGACGGGTTCTTTTGGTGGCGTGCCGGCGAGAATTTTTGTTACGGCGTCGCGCCAGAATTGGAGCCGCATCAGCCCAATTGTGGGAGAGGAGGTTGTGTCGGGGATCATGGAGAGGGAGACATTTAATGCGCGCAGCGCGATATAGAAGGATTGCGCATGGCGCGGGATGAAGGTGCTGAGTGTGTAGGAGGGGCGATCATATTTTCTGTTCGTGGGTAGAAATAGCTGTCAGTTTTCGGACGTAGATCTAGCCTCGAAGACTCAAGAAGCTTCAAGAACCATAAGGACACACTTGGTTTAACATACGAGAGTAGAGCAACGCAGTATTTGTGAGCACCTTGGACTTCTTCCGCGGTGAGAGGTGCGGCGACAGACGGTGTCCGGCTGAAGTGACGTTTCTGTGATTGGAAGCTTCGGGTGTAGAATCGGCAAGCCCTGCTTGCCTGGCAGCTTCGAGATGTCCCGAGGAAAGACATTGAGGATGTGGAAGTTGGTTGCGACAGTTGCGAGTCTGGGGAAAAGATTCAACGATGTAATCGGGGGAAAAGACATTGGCCGAGAGCCAATCTTTGTCAGCGCATAGAGCTGTCCATTGAATAACAATAAAAAAAGGACAGGAAACTACAGAAAATCAGACTAAATAAAGTACAATACACAAAAATCCTCCAAATTCCTGAGAATACATTCTGCGTTGTAGCGATTTGCACATTTTCCTGAATCGCTGACGTCGATCCGCCTGACTTCGCGTTTCTCGGCGCGTCTCCCGAACTCAACTTTTCATCTTCATCGTCAGTGGCCTCGATGTTACAGCAAATATGAGCGAGGATGGGGAGCAACGGCCAGCGAAGAGGCAGCGTTTCTTCACCGACCCGCCAGAATCACCTTTACAGACCGGATCTCGAAATACGGACGCGTCCCTACCGGTTGCATGCCCGGTACTCGAAGCACATCCCGAGCCTCGAACGGAACATGGCGCTACTATAGAGATCCATTCACTTGATCGCATTCCCGAAAACTCCCCTGGGTTGGGACACGAGGAAAAGAAGCAGGATACACGAGTTCAAACGACAAAGGACCCTCTTTTACCCATTCCGGACACCGTTCCTACTGCCTCAGTACCCCAGAATGGAGCAGGCCCGCAAGGAATTGCCAACACCACAACATCAATCACGGCTGCCGATGGATTTGATGTCGAACTTTTCACCAGCATCGTGGGCGAGAGGTTGCCCGCCGAGGCAATCAAAACCATTCAATCCGCCGCCACCAACAACATTGAGCGGGCTGTGAACATATACTTTGATGGATCATGGAAGAAGCCTGTGAAGTCAAATGGGCGCGTTGCTTTTAGAAGCCAGCCGAAACCTGTTCAAGTCAAACCTAGCCCTGAAGTGCTGGCGGTAGATGATTTGGCTTTACAACATCAGCCTGCAGCACGGTATGTTGGCGGATTTGGCGTGGGAGGATGGGCAACTCGAAGTGGTCCAGCTTTGCTTAAGCATGGTGACACTGTTCTCATCGAACGCGCACGCTCCCAGCCAACGATGAAACGTGGCAGAGGAGGCAAAGCATTTGTAAACCACAAAACCGATGTCTTGACCCGATTCACGAACAAAGCAGGCCAAGAAATTGGGAGGCTACCGCACGAGACCGCTGAATGGGTTTCTACGCTGATTGATCAAAAGATCTGCCGGTTCGAGGGAGTCTGTGTGTTTGTACCCGACAGGGTGCGAGTCAACGATACCATATACCTGCAACTCCACGTCAATATGCTCAGAGAAGCCTTTCGGAGTGGGGCGCTCGCCGCTTTGAACACCGACGACAACAGATCTACCGGACTGTTCGAAGAAAAAGAGAGCACCGAGGAAAAGAACTTGCGACTCCGGCAAGTCGCTCTTGTAAAGTTGTTCAACGAGATCGGCCTTTATCCCACCTCCACCAATCCGACTACGGAAAAGCACAAGAAAGATGGCATTCTACGTGCTGCTGAAATTGCAGAGCAATATGACAGTACAAAAAAGGACAAAGACAAAGCAAAATCGACCAAGGATTCCAATGATTCATCTGGCGAGGAAGAAACCGAAGAACTAGAAGAGGACCAGCTCGATACACTGTATCAGAAGGCACAGTCATTTGACTTCAACATGCCAGCTGCAGATCCGGCTCCTACTTTCACGCTCAGTCTGCGCAAGTACCAACAACAAGCCCTTCATTGGATGTTGTCAAAAGAGAAAGCTTCCAAAGAAACGCGCGAGAAGTCAATGCATCCCTTGTGGGAGGAATACACTTGGCCCATTAAGGATGTTGACGACCTAGAGCTACCAAAAGTTCAAAACATTGACCACTTTTATGTCAACCCTTATTCCGGAGACCTCAGTCTTGAATTCCCTGTTCAGGAGCAACGCTGCCAAGGCGGAATCCTGGCTGATGAAATGGGTCTTGGTAAAACCATCGAGATGCTCAGTCTGGTCCATTCACACAGGGTTGAGCCAGATCCACAGCTTAAGGATGGTCTCAACTCAGTGAATGACCTTGCTAGAATTCCAAGCTCTGCCGGTGTGATTCCTGCGCCGTACACAACCCTCGTCGTTGCACCTACATCTCTGATCTCCCAATGGGAAAGCGAGGCACTCAAAGCAGGAACGATGAGGGTTCTCGTTTATTATGGGTCAGATAAGGCTGTCAATTTGCGGGATCTATGCTGTGAATCCAAGTATGCCACAGCTCCACAGGTGATTGTCACCAGTTATGGCGTGGTGTTGTCGGAATTTCGCCAGCTCGCCCTCCAGTCTGCTCTAGGGCCCAGTACAAATGGCGGTCTATTCTCAGTGGAATTTTTCCGAGTGATCCTTGACGAGGCCCATGTGATCAAGAACCGCCGTTCTAAATCTGCCAAGTCATGCTGTGAGTTAAAAGCAAGGCATCGATGGGCACTGACCGGTACACCCATTGTAAATCGTCTCGAGGACCTTTTCAGCCTGGTGCGCTTCCTAAGGGTTGAGCCATGGAGCAATTTCTCTTTCTGGAAGACGTTCATCACTGTGCCCTTTGAATCGAAAGAATACGTGCGCGCCCTGAATGTCGTGCAAAGTGTACTGGAACCCCTTGTCCTTCGGCGGACGAAGTCGATGAAAACCCCGGAGGGCGAACCACTGGTTCCCTTGCCCAAGAAGATAGTCACAATTGAGGAGGTCGAGCTACCAAAACAAGAACGAGAGATTTACGACTGCATATTCACGCGAGCGAAACGAACCTATAACGACAACGTCGAGGCTGGCACACTATTACAGTCTTACAGCACGATATTTGCGCAGATTCTGCGTCTTCGTCAGACCTGCTGTCACCCTGTGATGACACGCAACAAAGCTGTCGTTGCGGATGAGGAGAGTGCGGCAATAGCAGCCGACGCAGCCAACGAGTTCAAAGACGACATGGATCTGCAAGAATTGATAAAGCAATTCACGGCCGAGAACGAGAATGCCGACTCCCAGGATACCCCGGGGACGATGGTAAAGTTCACTGCCCACGCTCTTCGACAGATCCAAACCGAATCCAGCGGCGAGTGCCCTATCTGTTGCGAAGAGCCTATGGTCGATCCCGCAGTAACAGCATGCTGGCACAGCGCGTGTAAAAAATGTCTCGAAGACTTCCTGCAACACCAAAAGAATAAAGGCGTAGAGGCCCGGTGCTTCAACTGCCGTGCTCCAGTGGATAAAAAGAATACCTTTGAGGTAGTACGCCATCCATCCTCAACCTCAGTCTCCTTCGGGGATGACATCGTGAGCGGCACGCCACCAACCAACTCTCAGCCAGCCCCACGAATCTCTCTCCGTCGCATACATCCTCTCTCCCCTTCCGCCCACACTTCAGCCAAGATCCAAGCCCTCATCAATCACCTCGGGCGCATTCCTCCAAACACCAAATCCGTTGTCTTCTCCCAATTCACATCTTTCCTGGACCTCATTGGTCCACAGCTTTCTCGAGTCGGAATCTCACATCTCCGCCTCGATGGCTCAATGCCCCAAAAGGCCCGCGCCGCTGTCCTAGCCGAGTTCGCAAAAGCAGAGAGCTTCAGCGACGATGACATTGTCGACGCGGAAGACGATACCCCAGCGAGAAGCGGACCTGCAACTAGGACCGCCCCCTCGCCCTCAACACCGGCTCCTACAGTCCTACTCATCTCTCTTCGCGCCGGTGGCGTGGGCCTCAACTTGACTACGGCTAGCAATGTCTTCGTGATGGACCCGTGGTGGAGCTTCGCGATCGAAGCGCAGGCTATCGACCGCGTCCATCGAATGGGTCAGACTCGCGATGTCCATGTGACGCGGTTCGTGATTAAGGATTCTATCGAGGGCCGCATGCTGCGCGTGCAAGAGCGTAAAATGAATATTGCGGGCTCGTTGGGATTGAAGATCGGCGGCGATGATGGCGAAGATGATAAGGGGAAGGAGAGACTTGCGGAGTTGAAGATGCTGTTCGAGTAGTTTTCCAGCTTACTTTGAGTGTCTGCTCTGGCCTGTGGATGTGGAATCACTGATTGAGGTTTGGGAATCCGATCTAGATACCGGCTACTTCAACTTGATCTATATAGCCATGAGAATTGATTTTACCTAGTCACTGCAGTTTTACTCAAGTCTACAAGCAAAGTAGAGTATGAAAGTTGAAGTAGATATTAATACAACCGAGATGAAAAATGTAAAAAGCAGGTCAACTAGAATATACATGTAGACATTCGATCTCAAAATAATTCAAGAACACGACATCTGAGACATCACACAAGCAAACCTGCCGATAGACCAAGTCCACCCAGTAGTCTATTTATGAAGATGTTTCTTCACACTCTCCTTAACCTTCGACATAGTCCCCTGCTTCCCACTCCCGGGCTCAGAGTGCTCAGTCTTGCCATTATCAGCAGCAGACACCTGATTCGCATGGTCCTTAGACTCAGTCAAAGTATCTATCAAACATCAGTATTCATCCTCACAATACACCCGAAAAAAGGTAAAGAAGAAAACATACCCTTAACATCCCCGCCAGCAGGCTTCTTCCCCTTAGACTCATTCGCAAAGTCCTCAGCAGCCTTCGGCGCCGGACCCTGCGGCCCCTGAAGCGCCTCCTTGCTCGCTTCCTGCGCGCGCGCGGGACGAGGAGCCTCGCTGCTCTCCCCCTCGCCTTCACCGGACTGCGAGGTACCGATACTGCGCTGCTCCTGTGTCGAGCTGTTGTCGTCTATGCTACCGGTGGCGCCGCTGGAGATCGGCTTTGCAGTACTACTGCTGTTATTTCCAGTGCTGGCGCTGAGACCTGTACCGGCGCCCTTGGGTGTTGAGAAAGGGACGTCCACGTCGGCGGGTGATTTGGTTGTCGATGGGTCGGCGTGGGTTGTGGAGGTTCCGCCCTGGGGTGCTGGCTGTTTGGGTAGGATTGGTTCTTGGGGGGCTGTGTTGCCTTCTGAGGGGATTGAGCCGGGTTGTTCTGCTGGTGTGTTAGATATAGAGATTTGGGTTGTATGGGGAGTGTAATGGCGGTATGTGCGAAGTACTTGCCTTCACGATTGCCGCCGTCATAGGGATCTGTGGCGGCTCCTGTGCCCTGCACGCCTGACATGGGCTCTTCACCGTGCTGCGCGGCACGCTTCTGGGCTTCTGGGCTGTTCTCGCCCCAGATGACGGTCGAGGCAGCGTGGACGTATTTGTTCACGGTTTCCATGGTGTCGGTTTTTGCTTGTATATCAACTTATAGATGTATGTGGCGAGAGACGGAGGGTTGATGTAGATGAAGATATGAATGAAGATGAGGTAGTTAAGTAGAGACGATGAGAACGTATGTAGTCGATATGTTCTGAATTGGCAATTGAGTATAATATGTTGTAAGGGATTAATTGAGTATTTAAGAGTCTTGGAAGTTCTGGGCAGGTCAAGCTTTAATAACCCACTGGTTAGGGCTGGGCTTGTTTCAATACGTCAGTGGGCTTTGGACGATGGTGGCTTGCACTTGGATCCCCTGTCTTGTTAAATGTATTAATTCCACTGATTTCCTCGACAACTTGCGAATTACAGCTCAGAGATAGATTGAAGCAGCTGGAAAAGTGACGATCGTCTAGGCCTATGTCATAGCGTGACGTCATGGACTGCCTATCATGTGACCTCATACTGCAGCTGGTGGTGATAACATCAATATATGTCAATATATATGGGTCTACGTTGTATTTAAAGATCGAATTAGAGCAGCTTATAGCTTGTTGGTCATTATCTGTGCTAGATAAAGCGTACATATAATTGGATTGAAGCAGAAAACAAAATAATCCTCATGTCTACCGCTTGACATGGGAGGAATTCATATGTGTATAACAAAGAGAATAAAGAACGCCCGCGAAGATTGTAAAGCAAAGGTTATTCGTGAGATATTGAGGCTTTGGGGGTGGTTGCTCCCTCGTTAGCATTTGTATTCAAAGGGTTTGAAGAGTCATAGCCGAGACTCTTCACGACCCCGAGTCCTTTCGTTTTGCCCTCACGGAAGATCACACGGTCTCCGGGAGTAAGGAATTCAGGTCGCTGGACGAATCTGAACGCGACCAAAGCTCGATCGCCGGTACGAATGAAAGGCCGGTCAATGTCAATGACTGAGCACGTCTGACTAACGGCTCCAACGTGTAGCATAGCCTGATATTTAGGCTTGATAGTGGTTGCATGCGAGAGAATCAGAACTAGTATCGTTAGTATGTGAAGACTACAGCAGGCGGGTCTGCATCACTCACCTTCCGCGACAAATTCACGGTACACTTTTGGAGGTTCATCCATCTTCTTCAAAACCACCATGCCTTTGCGCACTTCCTTCCGACGGACGCGCTTCAAGGCGAAAGATCCAGACTGGCCGGCGAAACAGGCGTTCACCTGGATACGTTTGCGCTCGATAGATTTGATGACTGTGGTGGTGAACTGGCCGAGCGAGTCAGGTCCGACGACGACTGTGTCTCCGGCATGAATAACACCGGACTTGACCACGCCGGAGACGACGGTCCCGACATGAGGGACGGAGAAGGTATCGTTGATGATGAACTCAAACGCTCCTTCGGCATCGTACTGGCCACGGTGGGGTAGAATGTTCAGGAATGTCCGTACTAGGTCAAGGTTCTGTCCGGTAACATTTGACACTTGGAAGATCGGGCATATTCGCTGACTGACAAATTGCGTGGCAGTGTTGATGGTTTCCTCCATATCCTTAACAAAGATTGGGATTTTGCGGGCCCCGGGAGATTTGAGAATCTTGGTCAGTTGAGACAAGGTTTCTTGCAAAATATGGGCTGGGCAGATGTCAATCTTGGTGACGATGACCATGACGGGCACGTTGAGGGCCAAGGCAATTCCAAGATGCTCCTTGCTCATTCCGATGAGGCCGTTATTGGCGGCGACCATAAGCAAGCAGTAGTTAGGGCTGCTGCTCAGCATACCGAAGACAGTGGTGCGCAGGTACCGCTCGTGGCCCGCCAGGTCAGAGAACGAGATGACCTTAGCAGAGCGCTTACCAATGTCTTCCCAAGAAAGCTTACGGCCTTGCGAATTGCCCACAATTTCGCCGCGGCTGTCGAAGCCCATGATCTCCAACCCGACGGAGCTGGTACGCCCACTTTCAATCTCGTGCTTGTGGCGGAAAAGGTTTACTCGCGCACGACCACGTCCATCGTCAAGGTTGCCTTTCACAAGCACACCGAGCATAGTGCTCTTTCCAGCATCGACATTCCCTACCACGGCAATCCGGAGCTCCGCCATCTCCTCGATGTTACCAACGTGGTGGCGCACCAATACTTTTCCCCAGGCGCCCTGGATCCGGGTATTGTTGACTGGGGACTCTTCAGGGCCTCCGACATTGTAGGTCAGCAGGACCCTGCAATGGGCGGGGATAGTCTCAGCCGCCTCGCGCAAGCGCTGCAGCGCTGTCCTCCATTGGTCAATATCGAAGCCCATGGTATCACCGCCATCCTCTAGCCCGAGATCGAATATGGTTTCTCCATGGCCTTCATCGATGCGTGTTTGCAATATCCCTGCAAGCACCTGCAGGTTATCTTCGAGGGCATCGCCCGTGCCGAGGAGGAGCTCCTTAAGTTTGGCTGTGCGGGGGGCATCGGACAGCCCAAGCTGGTCCAGGATATCTAGCTCTGCATGGTCTTCAATATCGCGCGATACACTCGCGGTGGAATATCCGCTATCGCTGGGTGCAACTTGGCCAGAGCGGTGGGCCTGCTGCTTCTCGGCGTACTCGGCGAACTCACTCAGAGCCTAAAGTGAGGACCGTGTCAGATGAGGGACTATGATGGGTTGTTGTTGGGAATACATACAACTTCACCTTTTCTCCGCTCCTCTAGGCTCAGTCCCCCAGGTGCAGGCATGGTGGTGAGTTGATAAGACAAATTAAGTCGACTGATCGCTGTGTGCCGCCTTTTTGGGGTAGTGACGTTATTAATCAGGGGATCGGATCGCCGTTAGTTGTGGCGTCAGTGAAATCGTATTCGAGTGATCATAGTATTCTTTTGTTCTACGAATGAACAAAAGATGAGGGTCGAGAATATTCAGAAGAGGTTGTTGTAGAAGAGGTTGTTGTAGATATTTACACTCTAGGGGGAATCGGGGAGCTTTATCGATAAGTTGGAGTCACCTCTGCAGGTGATTGAGTCATCGAATGCGGGCAGAGCCTTGGATAACACAGCCTTAAACATTGGATCAGCCACATTTTAAGACTCGTATACCTGACATCTAATAGACTAGAAGAAGTCCGAATCACTCGGAAGATGTGACTAACATTTGCACAGCCTCTACAAATGGGGTGCCCGCAGGCCCGAATCCATCTACTATATCCAAAGGGATGAATATGGTCATAAACCAATTGCCATGGTATCGTTATCTATGTTGACTGCATTTTGTGGTATCTCGTGTCCTTCCAAGTTTCCTCCATGTTCTCGCAGTCGCCGGACGCCATTTCCTCTATCCCGGGCATATCAGCCCCTCATGCCTGGGGGGAGATCAAGACGACGGAGTCTCCTAGACGTGGATCAGCAACAGCTCGGTGAATTCGATGGTCACGTCTTCCAACTCACCTCGAACGAACAGCATTTCTTCTTGTTTCTTGATTGTCTGTATCCGGACATCCAGATTAGCCCGTTGTCCGCGTAAATTGCCATATCCAAGGGTTTCCTACCCGCACAGTCTCCTCTTCGTTGTCGTCCTCTTCCACCACATAGATTGTCTCCTCCACATCGCCGAGAACGAGGTTACAGTGACTGTCATAAGCCTTTAGAAGCATACCACGGTCAGTAGGTATCCTCAGCATTGTCCGATGGGGGGTAGCTCACATGAAGACGGCCCTTGAGTTCACGGTCACCGCGCAGCTTTACAAACACCATCTCATCGAGGGAGAGACGGACGAGGTCCAAGGGCTCCGAGACGGAGGGACCGCCTGTATCTTCATTGTCGGCCATTTTATAGAAGGGTGATTTGGAATGGGTTAAGAGCAGGTCCACACACGCAGAATCAACGAGCTTTGGCTGATGCCTAATGAGGATTAGCGTGTCTTCTGCCAAGCAACCAGATGAGTCAGCATTTTACCCCGGGTTTTACCCAATTTAGTATCCACACGGGATTTAAAGTGACAGGTAGGGGAGTGGAGCACGATGTTCTTATACTTCGATCGACCTAGCAGAAAAATGTTAAATCTACGTTTATATAGATCTGATAAAGTCCTAGAAAATACACCCAATGAGACCAAACAAATGCAGAGTAACTCGCCTAGTCATCGTGCAGGGGTCTCACGCTTAGGCTGAAGCACAATCTGCACAATACCCCGGTCGCCCTAAAAAGGTCCGGGGTCGAAGCGCACCTTCCCCTCATTTACGCCCCTGGTGATTTGAATCTCATTGTTGTTGTTCTTTTCTTTTGTCGGACACGAAGTTGTTGTGTCGCACTGTTCATCCATGAGAAGGTTTCTCTTCAGCGAGAAGTTCGCTTCTCACTGGGGTGGCTCTTCCCGACCAGCTGGAGATGGCATCAGCAAGCGCAGACATACTTTTGTAAACAGACACCTCGGCCGTCCGAGACAAACTCCCTATTCCTCGTCCTCAAGAACGACAACATGGTCAACTCCCCAAAATGATCGAATGACTAAAACACACAATTCCATTCAACGATTTAGTACAAGCCAACGACGAGACAGCGATCTGGCGGTCCCACGTCCTGCGACCCTAGAAGAGGAGCATCGCATGTCTCTGCCAGAATGGGAGTCAGCTGCAGAGGAGGCGCAGTTTCGAGACAACTTCTTCCGGATGATTGAAGGTGGACAACCGAACCAAGTGATGGATGCCATGACGGATCCACGATCGATGGGGCTGGTTGGGTCAATGGCGCGAGCCACCTTCGTTGAATCTCTTCTCCTTCTCTCCCCAGCCCACTTTGTGGAGCCATACCGACGTCTTCACCATACACTGCACAATTGGGGTGTTTTAATGCAAGGACTCAAGACTCTAGAAGCGCTGTTCGATGAATTCGCCAGGAATCTACTCACAATCATTCAATATAGAGTTGCAGCTGGGTATCCACCTCAACTAGTCGAATACATCCACCTCCTAGACTGCGCACGCGCGATGGGAAATGGCCCAATGGCGGATGAGTTATGGCATGCGATGCACGCCAACGATGTCCTCCCGGACATCACATGCTACAACCACTACATGGCAGCCAAAGTCTGGGACCATTGTTACGTGGGGAAAGAAGCCTACAATCTTCGCATCCTTCCTTACAGCTACAAGAAGCGACGCGCGGAATTACCCAGCCCTGGATGGCGTGGCTATGGAACAGGGCCGAACAGTGTCAAGCGAATTATGTTGGAGGTTTTCAGTGAGATGAGCCAGGACGGTCTCTGTGGAGACGAGCAGACGTATGTCAACCTCCTCCTTGCAGCGGCTCGGGTCGGCGACAGAGAAGCTGCCCAGAACATCCTCCTGACCGTGTGGAACGTCGATGTCGATGCGCTCATGGAAGAGAGCAATAACTGGCTGTTGCCACCAGTCACGCCCTTTGAACGTGGGTCAACCCTCTATCCGACTGAGCGCCTTCTCTTCGCTGTGGCTCATGCCTTTGGCAATAACAGCGACATCCATGCGGCCGTGCGAACAATTGAGTTTATCTCCTTCTCGTACGGAATCAAGATATCGAGCAAGGTTTGGTCTGAGTTGTTTGAGAGGACGTATACTCTGTCCAAAGAATACAAGCGCCGACAAGCGAATGACGGGCGAGTGGGCGGAGTGTCCCGAGACATGGTCCACGACATGTTTAAGAGGATGACGACGGAACCGCACAACGTTCCTGCGACTCTTCAAATGTATCGATTTACAACTCAGGCCCACGTCATGGATGGCAACCTGGAAGAGTGCAAGATAGACATGCGCAAGGCATATGACATCTTAAGCGAAACGAGGGCGAGAAGGAAAGCGGCTAGAGATACGGTCATGCACTATTTGCAACCAGCCCTAGATAGCATGAGACCGCCAGCAGATGAAAACTCACCGTCGCCGAAGTCAACCAAACGACAGCGAAAAGACTGTCTGCCACCAGACATATCACTATTACATTGTCCCATGCTCGCCGAAGCTATCCACGGATACGATATCCTCCGACTTGAAGTCTTCCAACAGATCTACCTGATGCAGCGCATAGCCTATGCGGTGATCCGAAGAAAAGACTGGTGGGACACACCAACCACACTCTGGGAGCTCCAAGAACGGCCCAAACTCCAGGAAGAATGGAAAGACTTCCTGCCCGAGAAAAACGTGTACCACTACACAGACATGGAAACAGGATCAGTCGAGTTCCACGGCAAAACAAATTCCAACAGCCGCTACCTGAGCCGACTTGGCCGCATCCATGCACGGCGACTACCCGATCACCCGGAGCTCTTCCATCCAGTCGAGGACAAGATCCTCGACGACAGAGTGTTCTGGCAGATTCTCCTTTACGACTATCCTGCGCTGGACCCGTCCATTTCACCGCTCAGTCGCCTCTACTCCTTCCAGACGGAACACTCTAAGCAATTGAAGGAGAAACTCAAGAAATTCAAGACGTGGGTTGATTACCCGGATGAGCATCCTCTGTCGGAGGAGAATAATCCTGGTGGTGGGTTTTATGGTCGTATTATTTCCTTGGGCTTCGAGGTCGACCCCCAGCGGAGTATCTTTTGGCGGGATGGGAATCCTTGGGATTGTTGAGGATTTATTTGTTTGTATCATTTGAGCATTTGGGCTTGGCCCGGAGTGTAGATGATATCCATTTGAGCAATTTCATGAGCGGTATGATTATCATATCTTTCTTTCAACCTGGTTGGTAAATGTATATTTTGTTGATAGGCATATATATGTTCATTAAATATGGCAAGATTTGCGGACCACAACGACAATGCGAATGTTGCTACGAAGAGAATCCTTGTAAGTTTTAGATATGTAGGCCTTTTTGATCTTGTAGAATCTCCAGGGCTTGAGTATTCTTCAGAAAGCTAGTGGGATCCGTTGAGTGGACGATCTATAGGCCTCTCACTGTCCCCCATCTTCTATGATGTCATTTATACAATCCTTGTTCGTAGAATAGTCAGAAAACAGAAATTATAGAAGCGAAACAGTGAAAGCGATGGTCTCAAAGTATCATAGTCCCTCGAGATACGTTGCCGAGATGGTCCCCAGGACGTGCCGCGAAACAGTCTTTCGGAGAGCTATATTGAAATAAAGTAAATACATGTAGTACATGTAGAGTTAGTGTACAAGATGGCATTCCGGCCTCTGGAGATCAAATGTAGACATGAAGCGCGATATGTACACGCAAAGGGACAGGTGATAGCAGGATTTATACAAGATCCGAGTGAAAGTAGCGCAGATCAAAGACTAGATCTTCTCCCGCTTAAGGTCATTGACAGTCATATATCTCCCAATGGTAATCCAACCCCACCGGAACCAAACCATCTGGCTCTTATGACAGACAACCATAGCAGACTGCGCCGTCAACCAGTCATTGATAGAGCTAACAAACAGCAGACGCGCAGGACCAGCCGCCGCAGCATTCCTCTGCCTCGACCCCGTCAACGCCGCAACAATATTACTCCACACCCCAAGAAACATAGTAACCGGCGCATCCAAAATCCCAACATACTTCCTCAAAAGAGACGTCGTAGTCAGCGTATAAAGCGTAACCGGACAAGCATAACCCGCATTATCCTTCATAAGCGCCCTCAAAAAGTTAACCGCCCCATAAAACAACGACCGATGATTAGGATGGTTACTAATACCATGCTGATCAAAGGTAACAAGCACATCAATCGTTGCCGTCGGCGCCTTGTTCCGCGCACCCTGTTTCCCGCTCTTCTTGGCCGCAGCCATCTCCGGCGCAAACGCCGAAGCCAGCAACGACGCAATCTGTCCCTCGTCCCACTCCTTGTCCATCCCGTCCGGAAAGCGCGTTGCGTCGTCGACGATGAAGACGTCCGCGTCGCTGCGGAGGCCGAGCTGTGTAGCTGATTTCTGGAGCTCGCGCTTGCGCGTCGAGCCGAGGCCGTCGGCGTCGCCGGTGCTCAGGCAGAGGATTTTTACGTGGTTGCCTAGCTCGGGTTTTGTGAGGGCTAGCACTGTTGGCGCGAAGAACATTGCTTCGTCGTCTGGGTGGGCGATTAGGAGGCAGATGCGCTTGTTTTCGAGGCGGGGGAAGGATCTTGTGAAGGGGGAGGAGGAGGTCGAGGAGAAGGTCCAGAAGATGAAGACGGCGGTTATGGCTACCGCTAGGGCGGTCCAATTGAATGAGGTGGTCATGGTGTGTGTTGGTGTGGTTTGGGGGTGAGTGATTGGGGATGTCGTGGGGTTCTGGTTCCGTTGCTCCGCTTCGGGGAAAGCTTGGGTTGGATTGTGGATTGTGGATTGTTTTGCGCGACTGGGGTAGCCGGAGCTGTCGGGATTGATTTGGGATTGGTGCAATGTCAATGCTATATTGCGTGGTGGAATTGGTTATCGCGTAGATCAGAGCAGTTGACAGTCAAGACATGTGTATGGTGGGGAAATGCGCATCATCCCACTCTTGTTGATGTAGGTGGTGGGGAGCTTGGAGGTCGACTACTTCTGTGAAGAGGCAATGACTAGACCTATGGCAATGCTAGAGATATTCAAAAGAGAACACGGTGGCATAAGCTCCCATCCGGAATAGGGGGAAGCTCAAGTGATTCTGTTGATCTATCCGGCGGAGCGGGTCACGTGTCGCGTTTATACACGATATTGTTTTATATTATATCCCCTATTTTGCCGCGTTGAGTATATGATTGAATATAAGTGGTTATAATATTCGGATAATATATTTAAATTGTCGGTTTCGAGTGTAGTGCCTAGTATACTAGGTGCCTAGATAGTGAAGCTATTGGTTCGCTATTTTATAGCGATCCTATTAAGCTCCCCTAAGGAGATCTTAGTATAATATATAGGTAGAAAGTAAGTAATAGGAAGAAATATAGCTATAGTTATCCTAATAGAGGAAATCCCCTAGCTAGATAGTATAGCTAGAAGCTAGTACTATTAGATTACCCGAAATATATAGTCCTCCCTATTAAATTAAGTGAATATTTAAACTATAGAACGAATATATTATCTATAGGTAGACGCTATATAAGTAGTTATCTACTCTTAATTAAGGATAGACAATTAATAATATAATCGTTTTAAGCCTTAAATAAGTGGTATAGAGAGCGTTATATCTATATATATAGACTATCGTATAACTAGGTAGTTAGTTACTCGACAATATATAGATATATATCGAGCTCCTCTTAATAGTTTATTAGGTAGGAAATATAATATTCTCGAGGCTAGGGGTCTAAGGTATTTACTAATTAGATCGGATACTCTCTATAAGCCCGATTATTATACTATTACGTATTAAAACTATATCGTTAAGGTACCTATATAGAATCTAATAGTCTATTACTCTTAGCTTCTAGCTAGAATATCGAATAAAACGACTAACGGAGCTTACCCGCGGTGGAAAGCGCAATATCCACTAGATAAGTTCTCTACGGAAAACCTCTTAGGCTAGCAACGATATAGGTTTTAAGATCATTCTAGATTCTTATATATCCTAATCAAAGAATGAGATTGGAATAGAGTCGGGAGACAGGCATTCGTCCGAACATACGGAGCGATTATTCTAAATATATCTGAAGCGATATTTCGAAGCCAGGATCGCTTATGCCTGACACTGTTGGCCTATGCCCAGCCAAGATCAGATAAGACCCAACATACCAATATAAAAGTCTTGTGTTTGAAGTCTATTTGTGAGGCATATGAGGCTGAAACGCAGATGCAAATGGCCATCTGCAACATACATTAGGTAGCAATAAGCCAATCACGCTTAGAACCAAATGGCATGGGATAGTCAACCCAAAACCAAACATATATTCCCTGCTTTCAATAGCCCAGCCAAAAATCAAGACCAATGCAAGAAAATTTGCACACCGGACACAAATTCCAAGCCGCCGCACTAACAAACCGGCAGACGGGCCGGGTATCACCAAGATCGTCTGACTGTCAAGCTGGATGCTACCTTGAAAGACGACCGGCGGTCTCCGCCGAGCTGGAAAATATAAACCCCATATGTACACAGTAAAATATTCAACAGAACCCTGGATCATTGCGGGCCGTGCTAAAGATCACGTTGCGACGGGCCGAGTATAAAGTTCCGAGTGGGTGACCGACAGAAAATTTCTGCTTTCCCGCGCTTAAGCGGAGACCCGGCCAGTCTCCGTGCGAAATTATATTATATTATTATATTATATTTTAGATCTAGTTTATAATGGCGCCATTTGGGGGTTTCTATAACGTGTTGGAATGTAAGGGATTTCCAAGACTGTACCATGTTTATCACCTACCTAGATGAGCTGCTTAGGGCTGTATATCCATGTGACTATGACGGGATGGCGTTATGGGATAAGTTGCGGAGCATCAATTGATATTCTAAACTCTAAGACAGAGAGAGGGAAGTCCAATCCCACAATTTAGTTGTAGTTAATTCTAGAGAGATTGGAAGAAGTGAGCGATCGGATCGCCCCGAAACAGGAAGTTCGCCTGAGACGGCTTTTCCGGCCTTGTACCCAGCACTTATTGGCTAGTCCATCCGACGAGCCACCAGCAGCCGACAGCCACTGATTTGCGATCGTGGCTTTCAGCTGATCAGTGATATTCCTGCTATACATACTTCTTTGGGTGAGTCCGGGGAGAAGAGTCAGAATGGGACAGTGTGGACCTACCTCATTTGTACACCGTTTTGATCACAGCTCCATTATCACTATGAATCTGAACTATCTAGATCAATCCAATCTCATACTGGGTATGTGTACATCGTATGCATAACAGGTAGTTAACTATCGTATTTTGTATGTCGATATGTCGATCGATTCCGATGCAAATCTGCACAAGAGCTGACGTGCCCGCATCTCTGTCTCTCTTACAACATACAAGTATAAACACGGCATGGCGTGATCTGCACTCAACCCACCGAGCTCCGAGAAAACACCAACGATGCACATCGCGGATGAGTCAAGAATCCTGAGCCGCGCACGAGCCCAGTAAACCCGCATTTCTTCAAGCTCCCACGCACAGAACATTTAGCTGCACCTCCTGTACCTGAGCAACCTGAGCGCGAGGCCGATGCTTATAGGCGAGAGCTACTGTTACTGTTAGGTAATTAGTGTGGGCAGCGGGGATGGTGATTCGCCCAGGGAGTAACCTTGAGGGCACGGAGCATATCTTGACAGCTTAGGGGCTAGAACTTTTGTTTTGTATCTGTTTGGGTTTTATATGTTGATATCTCGAGATGCTTCAATTTTCTCACTTGCTGTTCGACGCTGGAATCATAGGATGCCGTGCATTTCGGAATTGCTCAGGCCTATACCCCCGCAAAATGCAAAGCCTGAAGTGCGGGGTAGCGGCGCAAAGGGTAGAGTGCCGTGACCTCGGCGATGAGTAGAGTAAGTTTCCTCCTGTGTTGTACATCGCACTATATCATTTAGTCCACTTTTATAGATCAGACGACTGAAATATCGGGGCGGTCAAACAGAAAAGAAAAAAAGAAAAGAAAATTTTTCCTGGTGGAGCTCCGCAAAGGGTCCTTGTTCCAATCTTTTCCATCTTTTCCATCGCGTTTTGTTGTCCCAATGCGGACAAGAGACTTCCTTTTAGGACGGCGCTAGTCGAAGATCCTCTGGAACGGACGATGCACAGTACGGTAATGACCCGGTATGGTATTGCCTGACATTTACCCAGGTCTGGACACCCTCCATCAGCCTTGTCCACGCAATCACGCCACGTGATGGCTTTGTTTAACCTTGGATTCCATCTTATTGTGTACTCAGTGTACAACGATATATTCAATATATATGGAAACACACTCTATAGACAAAGCAATGTCAATGGCAGAGTCATGTTTCATTCCACTTGAAAGGAATGAAACGATAATTTCTATTTTTATGCTGGGCCGTCGGCAACTAAAGATGAAGGTGCTAGAAGGCAAAAGACACCACCTGATCAGGTCAGTCTCCATGTGTCCTCCATGAAGCAGTCGATACACCATCGCAGTCAAAAACCGGGGTAGCATTGCCGTTACCATCTCCCTTTTGCATCTTCGTGCTTTGTATACGTTGTACATCGTATCGATACATCGGTTTGAACCCCGCGGCAACCCACATGCTAAGCAAAAATAAGCCATGCAAAACAGTTCACCAAGCCGAATTGGCCTTCGCAAAGCTCTCCGACAGAACCGGTCTGAAGCCCGTGAGTCATTTGCGCACGGGTCCAATGGACGCGAGCCTGGAGCCAAATAGGAAGATCATGTGCTCCCGCTGACTGCCCTGATGGGGTCTAGCCTGAAATTGCAATGGTTCCTTCGGTTGTGATGGAAGAATGATGCCCACACTATTTACTTGGGATGTGGGGTAAAAAGGTGAGAAGGCGAGGCGATCACAAAGCATTCTGGACAGAGTCTATACTGTGAGTACCTAGAATGTGACTGTTGGCGAGTTGGCCAACTCATATTTTGGGCTCTTTGTCTCGGCACTTGATCCGAGATACCCGGCACGAGAATATGTGTGATGTGATAATCTGACGCTGAAATGAGCGATAGAATTGCGACTTGACAGTTAGATATGATCTCAGAATAACAACACACTGAGAATGAGATGACTCCCTCAATGATGGAATCCATAGGACCTTGGAGGGGTAATATCACGAATGCTTTGTATTCAATGTTTTCAGTGTGGTTGAACGGTATCTGTATTGTCACACCCCCACTATGACGCTATGCCCGCCCCACTTGCTACTTTTTTTACTTTTTTTTCTGAAATTTTTCCTCATTAGATGCACGCCGGTACCTGGCGCAAGTGGACACAGCAGAGTAAAAAGGGAAAAGAAAATTTCAAAGAAAATTCTAATTTTTTAATTTCCAAGGATATTTTTTAGTTTCCTCTTTGCTTTTCACGGTTTCGGTGGATTAGCACATGATTGTTCTTGCCATTCAAAAGCAGCGGGTACGCCCTTGACAGATTGAATTTCTCTCAGTAGATCATCTTCGACATACTTCCGGGAACTCAGATTATGTGTTGGAACAATTCATCGGCTTCTCAATTATTTCCACACCGTACTGCATCCTGAAGATATTGATCACTTTCACATCTCTCTTTCATTGAGCATCTCTCTGACTGAGCGCCAATATGCCGGGCCGTTTAATCCCCAATTTGATTCGGAATGCGAGTTCTCTACACTCCTCCGTCTCCTCTACACCTATCCACTCGAATTCCTCTTCGACCGTTTCCGTCAATGAAATCCCCGGACATGGCAAGAAGCCAACCCACAAATCAGACCGCGCCCGATCCCCGGAACGCCGCCTATCATTCACAATGGACCAGTTGATTCACCCTCTGCGAGATCACAGCAAGGAGAAGCGCCGCAGCCTCGGACGCGCAGGGCGATCCAAGGAGCGTTCTAGCCACGAAGCGCCCCCGCCAGCAGCAAAGCTGGATGTCCTCATCGAGTCACCACCACTGGTCTGCTATGGCCCGCCTACCAACTCCACTGGCGCGCTGTTCTCTGGGCGCTTGCGCATCGCTGTCTCTGAGGTGACTGGCGCAGTCGTTCTGAGCCAATTCGACGTCCGTCTCGTATCCAAGACCAGCACCAAGAAGCCTGTCTCGAATCACTGCGCCAATTGCGCTACTCGCACTGAGGAGCTGACCCGATGGAACTTCATCAGCCACAACCTTTCTCTCCAAGTAGGGGACCATGACTTCCCCTTCAGCTACCTGTTCCCCGGCCACCTACCCGCTTCTTGCAACGGCGTGCTGGGTCAGGTCGAATATTTCCTGTTGGCGCATGCGCAGAGCATCACTGGAGAGGAATACAGCATCAGATTGCCGCTAGAACTCAGTCGTTCTCTGCTTCCCGGCCCTGATAAATCCTCCATTCGCATTTTCCCACCGACAAACCTCACTGGCCGCATCGTGTTGCCCTCCGTCGTTCACCCCATCGGCAGTTTCCCCGTCGAGATGACTTTGAGCGGCGTGGTCGACAAGGGCGAAAAAACCCAGACCCGCTGGCGTCTTCGAAAGATGATGTGGCGAATTGAAGAGCAACAGAAGATTGTGTCGACCGCATGCCAGAAGCACTCCCACAAGATCGGTGGGGAGGGCAAAGGAGTCATGCACCAGGAGACTCGCGTTATCGGCCACAATGAGGAGAAGACCGGCTGGAAGACCGATTTCGACACCGCTGGCGGCGAGATCACCATGCAGTTCGACGCGAACATCAACCCCGCTGCCAATGCCGTCTGTGACATGGAAGCCCCCGGCGGTCTGGAAGTCAAGCACAATCTAGTCATCGAGCTTATCGTGGCAGAGGAGTTCTGTCCCAACGGTAACACCCGCCTTATCACTCCGACTGGTGCCGCGCGTGTGCTCCGTATGCAGTTCCACCTCCATTTCACTCAGCGTGGTGGCCTTGGTATCAGCTGGGACGAGGAAATGCCTCCAATATACGAGGATGTTCCCGCTAGCCCTCCCGGTTACACCAACCCTCCCCCCCACAGCAGCTACATTGGGAATTACGAGGGATCTCCCCTTTCACTGCCCGATTACGATGACTTGGACCGTGTCGAGTCCTTGCAATTGGAGAGCAGCTCCACGCACTCTTCCAACCAGTCTACTCGTGGCTCTGTTCACGGCCGACTGCCGCGCTTTACCTCTGAAGATCTTGTCACCGGGGTGTCTCCGGCTGTTTCACCTATGCCTTCGCGCGCCCCCTCTCGTGCCCCCTCAACCGACTCCTCGCGTGAATAAAATCATCGACCACGAAACATCCCTACTCAACTGTCTTGATACTGCCTCATTACGACTTAACGATCCCCATGAGAAACCCAAAAACAACGCGATCACATACCCTTCCCACATATTACCATAATCTGCTTAGGCTTCCCATTTCAAACATGAATCTCGATCCTGCTCACCGTATTCATCGGTCCTATCTCAACGACGGGTCTCATGATGTCAATTACGGCAGGAAAAAAAAAAAAAGGAACATCGGCCTCGACAACACTCAGTCGTGCCGCCTCGCATTTCGCGGACGGATCTTGTACTCAACCCAGTTTGCATGATACCCACTCCATTCTTGTTCGCATGTCAATAATATCTTGTTACCTGGTAGCTCATTAGTCGTGTCATGAGCATTTGCAAATATCTACATCTACTCCATTAGTTCTTTTGTCGGATTCTCCAACCTTGGAACTAGATCATATTGCTTCGTCTAGAATCTCTCTACTCTTAAAACTTGATCAATACATAGTCTGTTCTGAAATAGTACTATTGTATCGTAGACAAGTATCAGTTTAGACCATGTTTGAAAGGAAAGCTCAGGTATCTCAGTTATTCAAAGGTTGTTATATGTCGGGGTCTGGGAATTGATCTACAAGAACAGGCATTATGGATCAAGCTCAATCGGGGAAGCACACCACACCTAGCTTGATATTTGCGTCTAGGTGAAGCACAAGAAGAGCATGGGTTACTAAAAGTGGGCTTAACGCGATCAACCAGACCTGGGAATCGAGAAAGGATCTAGGTAGGTAGGTAAAGATTTCTGCATATACCTATGACCCATAGGGATACCCGGGGCCCTGCTACATTGTCTGTAAAAAAAGACTTGATTTAGAAAAATGAATGCCCCAAAACGCACGTAGGCATGTAGGAATGTTCAAGCAGTGGAACGACACGTTTGATGAGGGAAATGAGAAGCAGTTTGTCCCCTATATCTAGTAGTACTTGCCGAATCTGGAAGTGAGAGTTGGGCGGGGTGGGACCCGCCAAAAAGGGGAAAGTGTGTGCCCCACCCGGGACAGCTTTAAATTTCACTTCCCGCTCACACGAATCCTTTCTCTCTTCACACCCCAATTTCATCACAACACACTGCCTCAATCGATCTAATTCCTGAACCATTCAAAAGCGCGGGATTCGCGCTTTCGAAAGGCGTCCTTCCCATATTTTTCCGATGTCTTTCGCGAAAAAGCGGGATGTTCGGAGGTCCCCCGACTTTCGTGGGATGCCTCACTGAAAGTGAGTGTCTTCACCCCGAGATCTAGCGCTTTCCCAGGCGCATGTGAGGTATGACCTCTCCTTAGCTTGAAGGTATGTTACATTCATCTATCATGTATCATTTTACCAATCATGTATGCCCTTTTGCTCCCGAGTCTTTTTATCCCAGTCCGATGGTTGATGAGGGACTTGGGGGTGATGATACTATACTGTCTTGCCCGATCTATGATCTATATAACCCGCACTTCGAGGGCTATTGATGCTAATTGACATTATATACAGGTTGTAGGAACAAACGCAGAGCTTGCTCGCGGTCGGGAATTTATTGAAGGATCCCAACCAAGAAATACGGATTGGAACCTATGTCTACTCGTAACTCTTGTATTTACTACCCCTCATCTACATCTTCTGATGAATGAATTGGACTAACGATTGCATGGGTACTATAGCTCGCTATTCTACAGCCCGACTCGCATTGGGTGGCGTGCGATTGTGCCAAAGCCTTGGATGAGTGGTGGGACAACTTCGCGTTAGTGCTCACACGGGGTTTCGTTGAAAGGACACACGTTGAGCCCTAACATGTGTTCTTCGATTTCTCGTTCACCCGGGATCCGTGGACGAGGGAACTGGATGAAAGCCGAATGAGCTCGCAGCGAGGGCCCAGAGTTGGAGCCTGACTCCAAGGAACCAGATATACATCGTCGCTCTTCCTGGTTTCGACTGCGTGACAGAATGCGACGAAATACAGTCGCCCGGCTTCCCAGACATTGACCAGCCTGCCATTCCTAAGATGGCAGCGCGTGGAGAAGCCATTGCGCCCTGCGCAGAAATAAAAGAGCTCATCGTCCGCAAGTGGCCGCGAATGGCTGCGGAGCCGAAACGCCGCTGCTGGTGCCCTGATCCACGTGCTGACCCAATCCATCGATGCGCCACATTAGGCCGACCCCGGGGCAGGCGAAATTGTCAAGCACCGCTGAGCAGAAATGGCAGTACCAGTCGTCAACAACAACATCCAGTTTGGTGGTAGAAACACGGCATGGAGGGGTGGGTGCCCTTGCGCTGATGCAGGCCCTGTCCAACGCGCAAGCGAATCCACGGTCATCCGATGATAACCTGGCGGAAACACGTCATGTCTTTCCCATGGAGGGCGGGAGCGCGTGGCCCACGCGAGAAGCGACAGATAGCCCGACCTTCTTCGACTGGACTTAAAAAGACCGACGCGAGAAGCGACATATGACTGACCTTCTTCGACTGGGCTTCAAACCGGTCTCGTCTCACAGAGAGCGGTATCCGCGCTGAAAGCATGCTACAAAAAGCAATCGTCGAAGGTGGCATGCTGGAAGGGTGGGACCACCTACGAAATGCCTGCGTGGCAAAGCCACACACCTGGCAAATGCCCGAAAACCAAAGAAAAGGGCATCAAGCCTTGTGGCAGGCTCTGAGGGGACTTGAAATGCAAGCAAGAGTCCCGCATTGGCCAAAATGTAGGCTTGCGATTTGCTCGATGCAAAGAAAGCGGGGGATGTCGAGCCTAATCTCTATACTACCGACGACATGGAAGAGCGGATTTTCCGTCAACAAAGCAATCAAGCCCAACGGTTGTGCCAGTTATTCCAAGGCCTCAACATGTGCCATGCAGGCATTCCGGTGATTGGGGCCAACGAAGCCTACACCCACTTGGGCGTCCCAGTAGGTATTCACGTGGAAGGTGCACAGGCAAAGAAATGGGAGACAATACTTGCAACATGCAAGGAAAAACTGGATAAGATCCTCCAGGCCCACCTCAGCTTCAAGGGAAGGGTCCTGATGTCTTGGAGAAAATGGCGGAATGGACAGCAAAACGAATGGTCCGAGTCTTAGACATGCTTTTTGAAAGTCACCAAGCGTGCCATCAGCAAATGCAACCATCCAGCTAATGGCTGAACGGGCCAGCATGCTCGGAACTCCACAGAGGAGCAAGAAGGCTCAAACGGTTCATGTCAGGTCCTTTTTGAGGCCACGCAAGACACAGGCGGTGTGGTGGAGCGCAGCAAGGCACCTCGAGGGATCGCCAGTTCACAAAAGGCGTCCTCGAAGTTCTGTCGAGGCGCTTTGTTGCGGGTGTTGACCGGGTCTTGCTAGAAGACATGACTATTCGGACTCATGGTGGCCCTGTGGCCTTTGTCCTTCGGGGAGCGGCGGCTTCTATGGCTGCCACAATGACATGCAAAAGGACCCATCGAGCTGGTGGTGGGACTGGTACTCCGCAGAGGAGCGAGGAGCCGTAAGGCTCTCAGAAACAGATCACATCCGATGTTTTTTAGTCTCGAATTGTGATGGAATTCGGTCCTCTTGTCTCTCCCTCATATGTTGTTCGGAGAGCGGCGGCTTCTACAGCTGCCACAATGACATGCAAAAGGACCCATCCAGCTGGCAGGCTCGAATGAACCGCAGCAGATCCTTTTCGCAGGCCACGCGAAAGGCAGGCGATGTGGTGACCGTCCCCGCAGCAAGCCTTGGCCTCGGCAGATCACGAGGCCACAAAATGCGTCCTCAAAATCTGCCGAGGCATTTTCCAAGGTTGTTGCGGGTGTTGACCGGGTCTTGCTGGAAGAAGGACGACAAGCGGGCTTCTCGTGGCCCTGTCACTGTCCTTTGGGGAGCGGTTGTTCTACAACTGCCGCGAAGAAGGAAAGAAAAGAAGGCCGGGAGAGGGCGATGGGGAGGAAGTGGGCTGTCCTTTTCAGAGAGCCCGGGATGCTCGCGGTCGAGCGAAAATTGCTGCCATATCTTGAGTGACCAATGATGCGAGCTGCCTCTCAAATGTTCATAGGGATGTATATCTAGAACCAAATAGTCGTTGCTCGATTGTTCATTCTTGGTCTGGGTCGTAGTATAGATACAGGTAAAACAAAAATATATGACAACTCTTGTAATCACATCTCCGATGTGTACATACACATGGATTCCTTCATGGATTTTCTGCGGTGTCGTTTCTACAGCTACACGTAATCACAATTGAAGGGCACAGTCATCGAAGGTCATTGTATTTCACCTAAAAATGTCCAGACCTGGCACAGTCTTCCCACCTCACCCTCAAATCCTCCCCGCGAACGGTCCCTCAACAAGTGCCTCCGCCTGCGTCGTCCATATTTTCCCTCCCAACGCAACGAGCATAGGCCCAAACTCCTCAAGCAAAGTCTCAACATCCGGACCCTCCTCCCTAACCATCTCCTCATACTCCTCATCAGACCCGAACGTAGCAACCCGCCAAGCCCACTTCCACTCCTCAATAGCCTCAAGAGCAACCGAATGGTCACTATCAATATCCTGCGCAACAAGGTAAAAGTACGACCTCCTCACATCCCCACTCTTCGGCTTAAACAGCCGAATAGACGCGAACTCGCAAAAAGCCCGCAGAATATTAACAGTACTCCACGCCTCAAGCCGATGAAGACGAACAACCATAGTACCCCCACACTTAACATGCTCCAGACCCAGCGCAAGCTGCGTAGTAAGTAATCTTCTCTCTTCGCGGTTGGCGCGGTATGCAGCGCGCGGATGCTGGTCCGACACCTGTCCGTCACAGATAACCAGATCGAAAAGCTGCGCGTCGTCCAGCTGGCCCTGGAGAAAGTTATCTGCGTCCTCGTGGTCGGAGGGGATCTCGTCCATGCCCATGTCTGCGGCTAGCATGGTGATGTCGAGGAATTCCTGTTTCACATTAGGAAGTCCGGAGATAGTACTGCGGTATCCGCCCTCCGAGGAAGGAAGCGTGAAGGCCACGACGTTGGCGTTGGGATTCTCGCGTAGCGCTAGCTCGAGGAAGGAACCGGGAGCCATGCAGAGATCGAGGATGGCGGGTCGCTTTCCATTGGCTAGAGCGGGGTTGAGCTTGAAAGCATCGGTGCTACGCTCGAGTTCATTTCCGACGTTTATCATGGTTCTGTGGAGTTTGGCTGTTGGTTCTTCGTCTGAGTTGGGAGGTGCCGGGATACTCGTGAAGGGTTCGAATGAGATATCCCAGTCCTGGCTGTAGTGAGTATGGTTTGATGTAGACGAGGTGAGATATATGGGGTTTGTTTAGTAACTGACCTGTTGTCTGGCTTCGGTGAGTCTGCGGAACTCGGGACTGTGGTTTAGGAGGTATGGAACGATTGATTTGGGTTCGGGTGGAGGGGTGACGCTGTCTTCGCTGATTCGGACTCCGTTTGGATGGGCTGCTAGGAGCGCGTCGGCTTGCTCCTGGGCCCAGCTGACGCGGGGTGGCCATATGCCTGAGGTAGGCATTATGTTTGGATTGAGATTAGACAAAGGGTAGTAGCAAAGAGGATGGTGTGTGACAGTTTGAGGAAGATGGTGGGAGTGGAAGAGTAGTGCTGGAAGGGTTTGATTTCTTTCAGGCAGCGTTGTTTGTGCAAGATGCAGACATGTCGTCGTTTGCTTGAAAGACTGTCTGTCTATCTGGTAATCATAATGTTTGACTTGCTAGGTGTCTGCTCTATTGATCATTCTACTTATGTATACATGACTCTGGGAACAGGATGAGCTGAAGGGGATCTTGATTGATGCGTAGGAAGTAGTATAACAGCCATTGACGCTCATTTCTACTACAAGAACAAGTTTGCACTGCTTTGACTGCTGCTCTGATGTATAGTCATTGCTGGACTCACAAAGAAACTTCCACCTTCACTCTCCATTGCACCCGAGAAGAGAGCTATGACGATGAGGTGATCTCTGACCTCGAGGATGTATTTCCTAGATCTCCAGATACATACGCGTTCCTTGGTGTCTTCTGATATCGTCAGTGAGGCTGTGTCAGATTCAGATTCAGCGCAATACATTGCCCACGTGAGCATTGATCATTTCATCCGGTGGACTGCCATAGAGACAACAGGCATACTGGGAATCAGATCTACGGCTTCACGGAATAAGTCTAGATATCAACAATCCTCTGTAGGCTAATGGAAGCAAAATTACTAGGTGTCTGCGGCCTTGTATCACAAGCAGAGTTGGTATGTGATAGATCTGTTGGTCAATTCATTTGGTATTCATTTTTTCTGTCTTTTCTTCTGTAACACGAGATCATGACTTCACTGCGAGGGAGAGCATAGAACAATGGAGAGTTGATAAAATGCGGAAGACGCAATCAAGAGACGCTAAAGATGAGACAGGGATATTTCCAACTCCAAAAAAGAACTCCAAAAAAACAAAAGCCCCACCAATGTTGAGACTGATAATAATGCCCCTTGAACAGGACTCCAGTGATGCAGTATTGGACAATGAAAACTGGGAAGTAGGAAATGAAATGTGAAAGATTGCCATGCAGCATGCACCTCGGAAAACTGAAAAGGAATCAGAGGCCCTCGCCACGAAGTAGACGTCGAAGAATTCCCTCTCCCGGTCCTGCAATCTGGCCCTCAATTTCCGACTGTGAAACGAAGCAGACAAGACCTTGCTCGTCGAGGGCCTTGTGTGGGGTTGAAGGAGCATGGCCAGACTTCGAAGGTGTACGGCGAATATCTGTGCCGCCTGCAACAGTTCCGCCACGACCGCGACCCTGATATTCTCCAACCAAGCCCATTGTTTCCAAGTTGCTGAGGACATCTTTGAACTCGGTGGCAGTCAAAGGGTGGAGAATATTGTCATTACGGCATAAGGCACAATACGTGTCGAAGGCTTGCTTGATAGTGGGTGCCGAGGCACGCGACTTTGAGGGAGTGCTGGGCACCTCAAGTTGACGACGTTTGCGTTCGAGGGCAATCAGGGAGCAGATGGCGGCCTTTTGCTGCAAATTCAAACTCTGAAGTCTCTGAACGGTACCTTGGCCGAAAGCTGCAGATGTGATTCGGGCAATGTGGGCGATGCTGGCTCGGGGTGCCGTGATGACTGTGTAGCTTGACATTGAGGTTGGCTTCGGAGCACTGCCTGCTTTTGCGGGCGAAGAGAGATTGGTGTTGACCCCAAGTATCGGAATATTCTCAGACTCCTTGGCTTGCTTATCCAATTTTTGAAATGTTTCCTGTTCAATGACATCAATCGCACGCTTGATCAACTCGTAAGCCTTGCGCAGATCGCCTGTTTGCGAGGCTACCTTCTTCGAGCAAAGTTGGATGGCAGCTGGTTGAACGAAAGGAACAAGCTTTGGGTCAGAATCCGCCCCAGGAGGGAGCAATGACCGAAGACGACTGGTCACGACATTTGCAATCGAGACAGCACTGTACGGCAGGAATGGCAGGAGACGAGGTTTCAAGTTCTTTGCCTTGAGCTGCGGGAGAGACCGGTCGGTCAAGTCGAGAGCGTTGGCAATGCCGATCAGCATCAACTTGGACTTGCTTTGCAATGCCCACTCGAATAGTGACTGCAACACACCAGTATCACCGTTTAGTAGATGGTCAATCTCGTCCAAAGTGACCAGGAACAGATCTTGTGCTTTATTTGAGGATGGAATAAACATCGATTTCAAGCGGTCCCCTTCGCTTTTCTTAAACACATCCGAGTCCTCACAGAAGTCTTGAATGAGTCTGCTGTAGACATCGCGAGAGACACGCATGCTTGCACAGTTCACATGCGAAATTCTCACGTTCGAAAGATCCATATCCGCGCACACTTCCTGGACCATGGCACTTTTCCCGGTTCCAGGAGGTCCGCTAATGTAGAGACATCCTCCAGTCCGAGACTCCACTCCCTCAGTGATGAAAGACACCAACTTCTCGCGCTCGGTATCGCGTCCCACTAAGCGACCAGAGTTCGCACCACGGGCAAACAATTGTCGGGCCTGCGAATACACGGAGTGCGCAATTGTCGGAGTGGCACTCTGTCGGGGAGTCGGAGGAAGATCGGCATGGCGAGGGGTCCGCGGCGTAACGGCCTTTGCTCCCACCTGCACTCGATGTCTGGGCGTGAGAGGAGGATGTTGCGGTAAATCATCTCGGAATCGCGATTTCGAAGGTGTTTTGAACTCGATCTCAATGGGTTTTGTAATCTCTTCTGCGCATGGGATTAGCGCTGCCTCAGGCGCAATACCCCCCTCAACATCCAACGTACCTTCCACTGGTTTCGAGATAGTAAAATGCGAATTGATCTTGACCGGCGACTTGAATTGGTCATCCCGCAGGGTATGTTTGGAAGGAGCTTCCACCGACACTGTCTTGTTCTCGCCATTTTCCTGGTCAGATTCATCGACTGCCTTCTTTACAGTTGACCTCGTTCGCCGTAATGAGGAAGGCGCAGCGGGCTTCTGATCTCGGGGAGCTCGGGGGGCAACTGTTCGGCGCTTGCTTGCAGTTCGTACGGGCAAGGCTAGGAAGGCGGGTGAGAACTGGAAGATAAGAAGAAGGTGGGATGGGTCTTACCTGCTGGCTCTACAGCACTGCGAGTGCGCTTTCCTAAGACTGTTCCTGCCATGTTGAAAGTATAGACATAAAATAAGGGTAGGAATAAACAAGCGCGACTTCCTTCAGAGAGTTGGAAGAATGTCAAGAAAGAAGACCGCCCATTTAGGAAGTGTAATTGGCAGCTCCACACCTCCAGGGCTTTCTACGCGCTGGACGCGTCGCGCGTAGGGGTACAGCTGAGCATAACTACCACTTATGCAGTTTACTTCAGCTTAGTCAGCCGCGTCACTGCCCGAGGCGGGTACCTCAGGTGTCGATGATCGTCTCCAGAGGTCTGGAGTTTCGAGTCGACATGACGGAATTCTTTCAGCCTACCTAAAGCTGCACCTTCCTTTTGTTTGCCTTTTTTTTCTTTTTTAATCCCCGTCAACCTCGTTGTTGGGACGCGGTGACCTTCGACTTCGCAGCGATCTGCACCACATTTCGCTCCCCCACATAACCAAACCTCCGAGTACTTTAACCCATCTCATACAACACCTAAGCTTTTAGTGAGTATTCAAAGTTGCTCTTTGTTCTCACTTTCTTCTCTAATACCGACCTCTCTATCAAAGAATTTAATTCAACCCACTGCCCACCATGGAGAACGATGTGGTAGCTCAGTTCACTGAAATTACCAGCTCCACGCCGGAGTTGGCCATACAGTATCTGCAGGTTACAAATTTCCAAATCCCCGAAGCCGTGCAGCTTTACTTTGATAATGCGGGTGCACCCTTGACCAATGAGCCTGTTCAGCACCCCGGCGGCTCTGGCATTCGAGATGTTTCTGAGGTGGTGAATATTGACTCGGACACCGATGACGATACCCCCCAACGCTCCGCCCTGCCAACTTTCGATGACGATGAAGCTATGGCTCGACGCCTTCAAGAGGAGATGTATGGTGGTCCTGGTGGCGTACCGGATGAAGATGAAGTGAGGGCACCCATGGCGCGGACAACTGAGACTTTGGTCGGCCCCGGGGCGGACTTTGACAGTGGTGAATTCATGCACGCCGACTTCCTCCGCCAGACAATGAATAACGCAACACGAGGTAAGTGCGATATGTAGCTCCAGGTTCTGCAACTATCTGTATTGACACATTCTACTATAGGCCGAGGTGGCCGAGGTGGCCGAGCTGGAATCTTCAACCAACGAGAATCATCTTCCATATGGGCAGGCGGCGAGGAAGCTCAGCCCGACGAACTGTCTGCAGCTACCGGAGGCGCATCGGAGGCTTCCTCCAAATCCAGCATGCTTGCCCAGATGTACCGTCCTCCATTTGAGATCATGTCACGACTTCCTTGGGATGTGGCGCGCGACGAGGGTAAGGATTCCCAGAAATGGCTGCTGGTCAATATCCAGGATGCCTCCATCTTTGACTGTCAAGTTCTCAACCGCGATTTGTGGAAAGACCGCGGGGTCCAGGATACCGTCAAGGAACATTTCATCTTTCTGCAGTACTCGAAGGACGACCCCCGTGCGTCATCTTACCTTCAATACTACTTCCAAGGAAGCGACGTCTCTAACAATTACCCCCACATTGCAATCGTCGATCCTCGGACTGGTGAACAAATGAAGGTATGGTCGGGACCGCCTTTGATTAAGGCCTCCGAATTTCTCATGCAGTTGCACGAGTTCCTTGACCGGTACAGTCTGAGCCACAATGTGCGCAATCCTGTCGCCAAGCGGAAATCCGACAAGAAAGACAAGAACATTGACGCGATGACCGAGGAGGAGATGATGGAGATGGCATTGCGAAATAGTCTGGGTGGTGCAGCCGAAGCAGGTCAGACGGTGGAAGATCCTGATGACTTGACACGCAGCACGGATAACATCAAGGGCAAGGGTCGGGCGATTGAAGAGGACGATGAGGCTATGGAGGAAGAAGAGCCAGCCGCCGATGCTTCACCATTTTTGTCTATTCCAAGCAACCAACCACACATTGAACCGGAGGCGGACCCAGCTACAACTACGCGTATCCAGTTCCGACACCCGTCTGGCAGAGTCATTCGGCGCTTTGCACTGTCGGATCCCGTTCAACGAATTTATGAGTGGCTCAAGGCCGACCCTCCCTTGGAAGACAAGGCTGGTGTCGAGTTTGATCTGAACAGCATGGGACGTAACCTCATTGATCAACTGGGCACGAGCATTGCGGATGCAGGACTAAAGAACGGCACGGTGATGATTGGATACCTAGAAGAGTGATTCTCTTACCATGTTTATCTTCCAATCATGCTGTCACGCTGCAATATTTTCTTAGTTTCTCGCAAGGCGTCGATGGACTTGTGTTGGATCCCATGGGGTCTTTACTTCCCTCTGGCTTTGATCTCACCATTTCAAAGGATATCATCTAATCTACCAGGCTGTCCAGTCATCTTTGGCAACTTTGAGGCCAAAGCGCTGGGAGACATAGAAGGAGTACTGAACTTTGAAGCTTGTCTTCGAAGTATGCAATGAATCATGATAATCTAATCACGATTTCCACTCACTTGGTAAAATAAGGAAGCATCTGAAAGCATGGACAGAGATTTCTACCTCGTAGAACAGTAGGATTGGTGATAAGATTGACCTGTGCTTAGGATTCTTATAGAATGTCCGTTCTTGTAAAGGTTGATTGTAAATCATGTTCCAAGTTGAGGTCATGGGTGATGAGCTTCGAGGAAGTTCGTCTCGTCTAGATGCTGTTGATCCCCGGAACATCGAAGAATGTGGCGTCCCCGTCAACCTCAACAGTCTCAGCCCTATGACGAAGCTACAATTGAAGTTAGACCATCAGAACGATGGCCGAAATTGATTTGACGCAATCGTTGAACTTGATCCTGTCGAAAGTTGGACAATGTGGCGTCAGACAAACAAAAAGCCAAACTATACGACTACTAACCATAGCACCGGATATGACGGAATGATTCATGCCTATATGACTGTTAGCGAAGGCCAACCTGATCAGGATTTCTATCAAACTCATTTTATTTTCCATCAGAAATAAAGCCGCGCGAATCCATAATCATCTACGATGAAAGCGATCGTTATCGAAAAGTCTGGAGGTCCCGAGTCCCTTGTCATGAAGGATGTGCCAACCCCTGCGCCAAAACAAGGAGAGGTGGTGATTCGAATCAAAGCATTTGGCGTCAACCATGCCGAGATGCACATGCGCAAAGGGGAATGGGCTGAATGGGTACCCATCAGTGGAATCGAGTGCGTTGGCATTGTAGATGGATGCCCGGGAGGCGAATTTGAAGAAGGCACACTCGTTGCCAGTCTCATGGGTGGCCTGGGACGCACCATTAGCGGCAGCTATGCGGAATATACTCGAGCGAAAGTTTCAAACGTTGTCCCACTTGGTCCGGCTTCAGCAAGTCTGCGATGGGACCAGCTGGCCGCCCTCCCCGAATCTTATGCGACAGCGTGGACTTGTCTGTTCCGAAACCTTGAGATAGTAGCAGGCCAACGACTCTTGATTCGCGGTGGAACGTCCGCTTTTGGAAGAGCTGCGATCAATCTGGCGGTACAAGCAGGGGCACACGTAACCTCCACAACGCGCAGTACGAAACGCGTCGCACAACTCGAGCGCCTTGGGGTTGAGGTCGTACTCATTGAAGGCCCTGCCCTTTCTGAGCGTACTGCGGAGAAATTTGATGCTATTCTAGACCTTGTCGGGAACAGTACTATTCTTGACTCGCTCAAAATGGTGCACAGAGGGGCCCGAGTATGTCTGGCTGGCTGGTTGGGTGGACTTGCGCCTATCTCCAATTTTAACCCACTTTTGCAGATGGCGAGCGGCGTTCATCTTAGCTTTTTTTGGCAGTTTTGTCTTCGGAACGCCCGAATTCCCCTTGTCAGATGTCCCTCTGCAAGATATTGTCACAATGGTGGCTGAAAAGAAGTTTGAGGCAGAACCTTGGAAAGTCTTTGACTTTGAAGAAATTCAAGAGGCGCATCGCCTGATGGAAAACAATGAGGCGCAAGGGAAGATGGTGGTTACTGTTGGTTGAGGCAATGCTTCCTTCTGATTGCTCACACTTGACGTATGTCTTGCCATTCAAGAATGTCTTGCCATTCAAGAATCTCTCCCCGGCGCCGTGTCGTACGTGTCCTTCCAAGGTTGACAGACCTCCGCTGCACTGCGTTGTAGCGTATATAGACTTCCAATCCCAAGGTGATAACACTTTATTCTGGAAATTATAGTCAAACGCTGGCCTAGATGTATAATTATACATCGGTTATCTGTCATGCTATGGCTAATTTCAACGAACTCCGTAAGATGGTTATTGTAATCTTGCATTAGACCGCACTACTAAACGAGCATCGCGTTTTGAACCGGAAAAATACATGCCTCTGACGGCCGTTTGCCCCCCATATTCTGAGGTGAGCTTGGCCCTGGTGTGATGCCGGGACAAGAGGGTGTCCTGGGTGACTATCCCCATGCACAGTTACGGGCATGGTAGCCGGCGGTCATGAGTTATTTCTACTTGGCTCATGCGGCTCTTGACTAGGCAGAGGTTCTATTATTTTGCTCCATGTATAATAAACCAGAGGGAAGACAGAATAACGACTTTAGGCATTGAATCAGAACGCCTTAAAAGACCAACTAAAAGACAGGCAGCAAACATAACTCGGGACAAGCCGGAGGAGTAAGCATACAATTGTATGAGATATAAGAGTGGATCTCTACTCATTTTGAGCAGCCCGAATCACGTCCACCATCCAGATATCTCGAGCAATCCTTCTGATATCCTCGTGTGTCATGAGGAAATCAACCTCCTCACATTGCGGATCGCGGAGGAAGAGGCTGCTGAAGGGAATTCTGAACTCCCCACCGATAACAGGAGCTTGAACAGATGTCTGAGGTTTCTCGATCCACATTTTTTGAACCGATTCTGCGACAACTCGGTCGTCAGTGGGCCTATGCCTCAGCTCCCAGTGCTCGAATGTGATTCGCTTGCTAGGCGGGTGCACAGAGGCAGTCATCGCAAATTCGACCTGCCCTTCTGTGGCTTGGAGCCACAGCCTCATGTCTTGCTCGATGAGGATTCTTGGTTCGTTGTAGGCTACTTCGAGGACAAATGAGGGCCATTTCATTGCCCGAGAGGGAGGAACAAGGATTGGGCGGATCGTTTGATCGGCTCTTTTTTGGACCATGAGTAACGTTCCTTCGGAGAATGAGGGCTGTCCGTCCTCATCAAGCAGCGCGAGTTCGTAGTTTGCTGTTCCGGTGAAGACTATCTCGGAGTCGACGTTCATTGTACGTGCTTTTTCATCGATCCATCGAGCCACCGCCATCGACGTTGTACTATGCCAAGTAGAGTCCAATTTCAAAACGAGAAGTTCTGCAGCCGGATTGAACAATTTGGTGAAGATAGTCAACAGCCCGTGGTCGGAATTCCGTATCTCATCATATGCATGTTCATCAACACCGTAAAGAAGAATCCATGGCCCATTGGCTCGTGAACCATCCATGAAACTAGTCGCTGTCGACCCAACCGCGTGGATACACTGCTCAAGATTCTTAATATTGGAGCTCGATGGTTGTTGTAAGGTATGGATTCAATATGACCCGTCCTTGAGTAGGTACACTTAAGGAAGGAGCCATAGCCATGATGGAGTTCAAGTTTCAGAATAAGAATAGATCGTTAGGCTCTGCCTCTACTAATTTTTTCATTTGCGCATCTCATAATGACAGGATGACGTTTTGAGTAATGTTGAAGTGTGCTCTCAGAGGTCACATGTTCTGTGTTTGCTACAGAGCTGTTTCTATTTTGTCAGTACATAAACACCTGGACTGGTAACAATCTGCGCATCACCTATGTATATCATGCGAATTGAGATCGCATTTTTCGCACCCACTAGCACATAGGCTTGAGTAGGAAAGGATATATGCTGTTTACTATATCTTTCCCCGCAACATTGGCCAGTTGTCATACAATGTGTTGGACAACGGCTGGGATGAGTTGGTTCTCTGGAAGATCCGCTATTATGTGCATTCAGCCATGAGACGCTCGCCGCCAGGATAAGTTCAATTGATAATTTGATGTCTCTTGAGCCCGAAAGTTGAGTCGTAGAGATCGTAAATGGACTCCAAATGGACTCCAATAGCCAAGGACACACCGCTTTAAGATAAGCCGGCAAAATAAGCCCCCGCAATGATAAACAACAGGAAGCAAGGGCCGTCGACGACGTAGATATCCCCCCTGCAAAGTCTTGTGGATGAAATGACTCGGCGTGGGAAATTGTAGGTTGCACTCGCCAGTTGAGGCTCACGATCTTTCTCTCCGGCTCATCTTCTGAACCACAGTCACCTTTGTTTACCACAGCTCACAACTTATCACATCTCCATCTCTTCCTGTTCCTTCGTCCTTCCCACCCCTGTTCCATTTCGATTTTGAATGTTCCATCTTGTGGATTCCATCCAATCGCATCAGGTTGATCGGCTTGCAAGGTCATCGTTTCATCAATCGCTCGTCCCGAGTCCGTATTCAATCGCAGTCACGTACGGGGCATCCCGCATCAGTCCTTGTGAGGTGCAACTCCCCCTCCGTGAATCTGACAAATCGTCAATAGCTTTGAGGCGCAAGCCCCCAGGGCCATTTAACATTTCTTGACATCCTCCGACTCGGATAGTCTGTCAAGATGTCGGGTCCTATCGATCCGGAAACCATCTACACCAAGCAGACATGCATCGGTAAGTGTCATGGTTCTTGGATCTGATCTGAAGCCCCATGGTTGTTGACTGTCTTGTGCTTTTACAGGTGGTGGAAGCTTTGGCAAGGTGTTCAAAGGGTAAGTCAAAGAGCCTTCCATCGAAGACCGTACTCCATTAGAGAGCTGACCGAAGTTGGAATCTTTTAGTGTGGATAAGCGCACCGGAGACTCCGTGGCTATCAAGGTCATTGACGTCGAGAACGCCGAGGATGATGTCGACGATATCATCAAAGAGATTGCCATCTTGTCCGAGCTGAAGTCGCCCTATGTGACCAAATACCATGGATCATACTTGAAGGGGTCCGACTTGTGGATCATCATGGAGTTTTGCTCCGGTGGTAGCTGCCACGGCCTTTTGCGACCTGGTCCCATTCACGAGGAATACATCGCCATCATTTTGAGGGAGCTCCTGCGCGGGCTGGACTATCTCCATACTGACCAGAAGCTGCACCGAGACATCAAAGGTACGAGAACTTCACTTCGTTGCATGAAAATGTGCGGCAACTAACACGTATGCTTGCAGCTGCCAATGTCCTTCTTAGTGCGAGTGGTCAAGTCAAGTTGGCCGACTTTGGCGTGTCTGGTCAGCTGTCGGCGACAATGACGAAGAAAAACACGTTCGTCGGCACTCCGTTCTGGATGGCGCCCGAGGTCATCAGGCAATCCGGATACGATTACAAGGCCGATATTTGGTCCTTAGGTATCACTGCAATTGAGCTGGCCTGCGGTGAGCCTCCGTACGCTGACATTCACCCCATGAAGGTGCTGTTCTTGATTCCAAAGAACCCACCTCCAACCTTGGTCGGCGAGTTCAGTAAGCCTTTCAAGCAGTTCGTGGAGCTGTGCTTGCGTCGAGACCCTCGGGAGCGCCCATCAGCCAGGGAGCTGCTTGAACACCCCTTTGTGAAGCGAGCCAAGAGAACAACCTACCTGACAGAGCTCATTGAGCGCGCGGAGCGTTGGCAAGTCACTCACAGAGGTCGAGATGACGAGGACGGAGATGAATATGAAGATATAGAGCCTGAGCAAACAAAGGAGAGAGCCCAAGAGAGGGAAGACCTTTGGGACTTTGGTACCGTTCGTCCAGTGGGAAAGGCAGCTGCATCCCCTGTCCGGCCCATGAAAGTTACTGAGACCGGCGCGCGCTCTAATGAGACTGATGAGTGGGATCTGTGTGATGAGGCACCCCGACAATCCGGAACATTCCAACCTCAATCGCGAGTTCCACCCCCGTCAACTCCTGCTTCTGACATTTCTCCCACTAGAATTCCTCTCCCTCCTTCTGCACCATCTTCCCCTCTCAAGCAATACCCCTCTCAAAACCCTCTTTCTTCACGCAACGTCGTGCCTCCTCCAGTCTCTAGCAGACCTTCTCCTTCCGTTGACAACAACATACCCGTGAAAGGCCCGAACGAGCAATCCGGACAGGCAGCTCCACAGTTCACCGAAAGACTTGATTTCCCGATTTGGGCCAAACCCAGCTCCGCGGTCAGCAGCCAGGGCTCTCCCGCCAACCAATCTTCCAGCAACCCATCGGATCAAGTCGTGAGCCAGCCAGCTCCTCATCCTCGCGACTTCGCTAATATCTTTGGAATCTCACAGCCCCCACGCTTCCCGCAAGCCCCTCTTCCCCGTCTTCCCCGACACCTAGAGCCAATCCAGCAACCAAAGCAAGCAACCGGCCTAAAGTCGAAGCGCGCCCCAGCAAACATGGAAGACCGCTCTGCCCCCTTCCGCGCAACCCCACCCTCCACTCCTCACGACCAAAAGCAGTCCAACCGCGCTCAGTCCGAGGCCGCAAAGCCCACCGCCGTTGGAACTATCATTCTCCCCGCTCTCCGCGCGGCCATGGACCGCCGCCGCATCAACCTCGTCCGTCTCGAACCCGGACGCAACCCCAACGATCCCCCGGCGACCCCCGAGGCGGAAAAGGAATTCGACCGGAGCGTGCGCATCCACCGCGGCCTGGAGAAGGTCGCTGAGGACATTGCCCGCGCTTTCGCCAACCTCCACCACTGGGATCAGGAGGGACCAGTCGACATGGGCGGTGGTGTTGATGCAGTTCTGGACGCGTTCCTCGAGGAGGTCCTCGTCCGGCTGCAGCCTGGTGCCCCGGGCGCGTAGGTAACTACGCGTTTAGTTTTTGTTTGAGTATTTCGAAACATTTCATGGAACCCCCTGGGCATGGCTCGTTGCAGTGTTCGCACTGCTTGATCTGTTGTTACGCCCACCCTCTTGAAGGGCGCTCGTTGAGCCTCTTCCTCTCTTTTTTTTTTTGTATGTTTAGTTGTAAGAGTTAGAAATGAAACTCCCCGCTACTCTTGCTCGCTGTTCTATATTGAATTAGACTCGGTTACTCGTCGCTGGTCTCTCACTGTGCTCTCAGAAGTGAAGATCTCATTCATTCAAAAGGTCTTATTAACAACGAGTATATCAAGAGAACTTAAAAGCCTACATATAGTAACCTACGTAGTGATTGATACGTTTTCAATTTGGTTGATACTTCCCTTTCTTTCAGTTCTGACGCTTGACCAGCTGTTGTTGCTAGATAGTCCATGGGAATCGAGACTGACAGGGAGACCTCGAGGATCGGGGTCTTTGAGCATGTTAGGCAAAGACATGAAAGGAACTCTTATAATACAAAAGGCAGGCCAGCACTAATGATGATCGGCGCAGATGTTAAACTATTAATTCATAAAATCGAAACTTCCATGATATCTCTGTCTGAAAGCATTAACAGGTATCAATAGGTGCTGTTAAAAGTACCAAACTTCCCTGCTGTTACCATATTTACACCTCCCAAATAGGAGAATCGACACGTTGAGCGTGAACAAGCAAGGTGAATAGATTTTTCCTTTGCAAAAATGGTAGATCATCTTGCCATAACAGGGAGCATATAAGACATAAAGGGGTATAGAGGCAGGATGCAGTGTCCAGGAAGCGTATGGACAATAACAGCCATTTATTTACAAGTTTCTGTGCTAGTGATGACTCCTAGTGATGACTCGAGAAGAGGTTTTCTTGGACGCCTCCCGTGGAACAAGGTTCTTGTCCCTGGCTTTCGGAAGAAACTTGCATTCCAAGTCCACTCGATCTCACTTCTAAGGCCATCTAGAACTCGAAGGAGTGGGAGATTTGGTGAGTCGTCCTGTCTGTCTTGGAAGCGAGCCAGCCTAGGGCTCTTGACATTCCTTATGCAGTTGGTTTGTTGGCGGAGAAGTTGAGATCACGGGAAAGACTCGGTGGATGACTGAGTGGCGCATAACATTTGCAAGCATGGTTATGATGAGACTTGTTTGAGCACGACAGGGCCTGACTTTTGAACAAGATGAGAAGCGACCAAACGGACGTAAAGTGGAGACTTTGTGATTTCAAGATGGTCGGAACAACCAATCCGTCTCCGGCGTAGGAATCAAGTAATTCGTAATGTTGAACTCATTCGCATTGGAGGAATGCCCCCCATCAACTATCGACCCATTTGAAGGCGCCGGACCAGCATCAGTCAGCCCATGTATTGACATTGGATTTGGCACGGAGTCCGGTATTTCCAAATGAGACGGAGCAGCAGTGTTCAGATCATGAGCGCGAGCAGGAGGGACCCGAGGGACATTGAAGAAACCAAAGACATCGAGGTACTCGAGTTCATTGGGGGCGAAGTTGCGGGTGGGCATTGTCGACATGGACGATTGAGGCTGGTGGCTCTCGCCGATGCCGTTGTCGGCGGGCGATTCACGTGGCTGGCGCGAGATCAAGAAGTCCAGATCGAATGCACAGCGACGCATGTCGGCGAGAATTTTGACTGTTGATGGTGTGGATCTTTCACCGTCTGTGGCAATGGATTGTTGATACTCGTTGTACTCGTCCAGGACCCGTTGGAGAATGCTGCTGTATCGCTCGGCGACTTTCCAGTATTTGCCCAGTTGGAAGAGAGTGTCCACAAAAAAGAGGATGTCGGCACTGACGGTGTGTGCGATTGTTGAGCCGTGGACTAGGAGTAGTCGGGCTGATACCCAGAGAGTGAAGGCGAATGGTGGGCCCATTTTGTCTAGCATGTTGTTTTCAACAACGAACCTGGATACCGAGAGGATGTTTTCCACTGCAAGTAGGCATCGCTGGCTGGCACTGTATGAAGGCGTGAAAATCGGGGACCGGGTTGTTGGGTATGCTGCCGAGGAATGCAGACGAATCACAGCCCTAGAAGATTGCACTCGTTAAACACTTGTGGCAGAATGAGATAGAACCAATCGACTCACGTTTGGTAGGTTGCATGTAGCTGCACCCAATCACTGTGCAAGGCGCGGCCATGCTTGGGCCCGTTGAAGAGGCGAGACGAATTCTCATAGGCATATTCTGCTGGGAGATTGAACTCCCACGATGTCAGCTCACTATCGAGCTTGCGATAGGTGGCCTGCCATTCTTCCACATCAGAGAGAGCTCCGATGTCCACCGGCCGTTTTAAGAACAGATGGATTCGCGAGAGAATACCCAAGATCTCAACATAGAGACCAAAAGAACCAACATTTTCTGCGTGACTGAGATAGTCTGCACGCTCGCTGGAGTAGTGGAATCGTCGCGTCTCAACCGGTTGATTCTTCATGAAATAATTATCCTTGCAAGGAAGCTTACGGTCGATATCTCTGTCATCCAAGGCAAAGTTGAATGCCGTGGCTAGGGTGGAATACCGGTCCAACAAGTAAACCATCCAGAACAGCCGACGTCGGCTCTCATCTTCAATCCACGAGTCCGGCTCCGACAGAGTAACGGCCCTCAGGGTATAAATTGAAGGGTAGAGAGGGTTGATGAGGGACGACTTTGCTTCCACAGCCAGCCCTAATTGAACTACAGACCGGGTAATCAAGGCAAGTAGCTTCCAGCCAGGTGGGCCGTTGGAGGAGCCAACAAGGTCAAGTGCCAGGATTACAAGTGCTTGAAGCGCCTTGACAGAAGAATTCTCTAGGCCATACATGACGACCTTTTGTTTGGACGAATCATGATAGCGCTTTCGGTTTTGATCATTGAGCCTAGCATCAGAGGAGAAACGTAGTGTTGTTGCCACAATGGCATACAGCACCATTCTATCTGCCTCTTCTAGTGGTGATGGTCCAAAAAAGGTGTCCAGGGTTGTTCGTCGGTGGAGGATCGGGCACCAGGAATTGATGTGTTCGAAATAAAGATCTACCAAAGCGTAGAGCAAGTCATATGGTGGTAGATCTAGATCAGGGTCGGTAAGAGATTGCTCTTGATTTGAGAATATGTTGACGGGAACCTTCAGAGATGATTCGTTCCCCGTGTAATCGTGCTGCGCGTCTTGCATCTGCACTAAGGGGGCGAGTGGTGCTGCTTGAATGCCATGCTGCAGATGATTACGCTGGGCATTCTTCACTGATGCTTCCGATGGACTGGTTATTGATACGTCTGCACGGCGCGACGGTAGAGTAACAGACGACTCAGGATCGTTGAAGTAAAGAGCAGTACTGGGACTGGGTCCGTGAACCGCTGAAGGCTCCGAGGGAGAGCTGTACGAAAGAGGACCAGTGTGAGGCAACTCTTGGCCGACTGAAGACTGAGCTCGTATAATATGCATCTCAATAAGTCGAGCTTGGGACTGGATGATATCTTCCAATCGATCTAGATTCCGGGTGAGACAAGACTCGTGATCAGAATCCTGATTATCAACTTACCAAGTCGTTGTTCCAACTCTTTTCCATACCCAGCCCTTAAGCCAGGTTTTTTTCTTTCTCTATATTCACATAGCTGGCCATTGCGAGTACACCAGCCACAGCTCGGCTGCACTCGGTCTAGTAATTCCCTCAGTGTTAGGAAATAGACATTGACCTATGGAGATGGTGTACTATACCGCATTTCACTTTGCGCTGCTTGCAGAGCTCACATCTTCGCGAGATTAGTCCGGGGTATCAAGGAAACACGGGTAACCGAGGTGATTCAAATACGCACGAGACAGTGAGAGGACGTTTTCGCTTCAAGGTCCTTGTGGAGTCATTGTATCCAACATTGTCATTTTCCGATTCCGAGGAATACTCTGCACTTTGATCCTGGGCATGGTCCCCGAATTGCTGATTGGAAGATGGGGTCTCCCGAGCGGGCATCGCAGTGTTCGGCATTTTAATTTAGCGAGATCGTAATTCGCTCTATCAGGGACCGAGCATGATGCAAGACAGGGATCACGGTGCAATGTGTGAATAGACTAGATACTTCAATATGTCGGTCTAGCACAATGCAAGAGACTCCCACGGTGATAGTCTGACAACATTGAGCCCGAGGGAAAGAGGGAAGAAGAAACCGAGATGGTCGGAATCTTTGGATTTGATGCCTCAGGCAGAAACCGGGGCACCCCGCATTTCCATCTTGGCGTTCCCCTGATTTTAGCTCTTCCTCTTCTATACAGTCAACTCGACGTACCCTCTCATAAGAAGAGAATAAACCCCAAAACCTCCATAGGTTGAAGAGCTCATCTTCGGAGAAATAAGAGGCATCGTTGCTATGGCCCCAAAACTGTGCCCTTAGAGGTGGCAGGATTCCTTACAAAATAACTAAAAGGGAGAATATACATTAGCAATTGCATACATAGCTTCTGGCATACTGTAAGAGCTGTAAGAACTACATGTACTTACATCTAAGAGCATTATCAGAGCCATAGGTGTTCACATGTAAGTGTTTGCAAATCGCACCTTCCTCGAGCGGTGCTGTTGTTCCTCGCTCCTTCCTCTTCTTTATCCTCCTCAGATATAAATACCAGGGCACTCTGCCGATCTGACATCTCTTCCTTCCATCCATCCTCTTCCCTATATATCCTCTTTTTCTTCCATCTTTTCCAGGGCTGTTCTTTCCATCAACTTTCCCATCCTTCCTTCCTCTTGCCCATGGATCCATCCTTCCAACCTTATTCCCGCAATCTTCCCAATCATGGGAGGCAAAAGGGAAACCGATGTAAGTGATTTGAAGTAAAATTTTCATTACTCTCTTGACTACTTTACCGTCTTCCGAAGTGATCTGTAAATTGTTTACGACCATTGTTATCACTCACTCTCAGGATACAACAAGCATACTTTGAAGGCCCGCATTTGAACTGACTGAGAAACAGAGATAGTGCTCCCTGTCATTTCCCCTTCAGACACCGCCGGCTGCCTATGAGACCATCATACCGGTAAATTTGAAAACTCTTCTGCCGTTAACCGGTCCGCAGACCATTTCCAAGAAGAAAAATACTGATATGTCTTGAAAAGGCGGTACTTACCCCTCCTCCCATTTGATCTTCGCTCTCGCGGCTTCTGCCTCCCATCCCATGTAACAGTGCCTTGCGTGCACTTCGCTGGTACTTGCGACTGCCCAGCCCAATGCGCGACTGCCCTGCCGTCTGCGCAAGGTGAGCGGACGATTGAAGAGACCGATGCCAGAAAAAGAGCATCACTCGGCACAGCGCTGTGAAATTGGGAAAACCCGTCTTGTGAAGCGGGCAGCTCGTCTGGGACTTTCAGACACCAGGCTGAGCAGCTTTGAAAATCCTTTCTTTCTCCCGATCTTCCAAGACGTGAAACACTCAAGCGATGAATCAATGTAAGTGATGCTAGTCTTCTTGTATGTTGTCACATCCTCCCCTTCCTCACCACACTGTCTTGAGACAACTATCTACTTGTCAAAAGACTCAGCTCCCTCGGACAGCGCGATGCAAAGAATCATTCCGTCGCATTGAGCGGGCTGGCCAGAAGATCAAGAGATCAAGTACATCTTTGCAGTCTCAGTATTGAGATGTCTGATCCTCTATCGATTCCACATCCTATAAAACTCATTGAGACTGAACCGATCCATATGCTAACCTTGTATGTATACCAGAGTGCGGAGACCTCAATATGGTGCCTCACATGGTGCCACAATACGACTACATATATCCATCCGCACACTGAAAATAGGCGCGCCCTGATCGGCGCATTGATAGTGTTGGGATATTTAATCGTCATCTTTGGTGGTGGGTGCTATGGCGTCTGTAAAACAAGGTCGCTGTTTCGGTGTGTTGTGCTAGTCCATACTTATCATTCCCTTTCATCTTCTTTCCTACGAAACCCTCAAATACCAAGAGAAACCGACGTGATAATCGATAACGAATGGTTGCAGAAGATTGCCGAGTGGGAATGGGATATGCAATTTCAGTAAGGACTCATGACTGATTTTGAATGTTAATTTGATGTTTTGTGAACTATGAATCAGAAAGATATACCGGATCTATGTGGTGATAAACGTAAAGCCTCCGATATTCTCCGTCATAGATAGTTGTGAATAGTGATAGCACTATCTACTATGTACTTATTTAACATACGCTTGTACATCTTGGTTGCACATCTTTCCTGGACGTTAATATGAAGTTTCCTCATCCCGTGACTCCTTTGGGATACCTTGAAGCTTGGAGACTAGACCCGTACATATCCCATGAAATCGAGAAACAAACACTTTTATCGCCTAGAAAACAAGACTCTATGATCGTCATTGTCAAACAAATAGAACAAAACCCACATCCAGGCCACGCATGTGTCAATTGTCGCAGAATCTCCGAATCGCCGGTGGTCCGCTGCTCGGGGCAGCAATGCCCCGAGCTGCCCTCGGCATGTGGAATTTGTTGAAATAGACGTGAATCCCCCGCAATCATTTTAATTCTTCTTTCTCTATCTTCTTCTGTGATTCATTGGGTCTGTCTTTTATTTCCAAGACTTACTTGCTTGTTCTATACATCATGGGTTCAACAACGGAGTTCCCCCGCATCAAGGAAGTCCGCACCTTCATCATTGATGGTGTTGGCTCTGGCGGTGATTACCACAATGTATGATTTGGAGATGGCAATTGTTTTTATTACCAGCATACTAACCCTCTACAGGTCAAGGGAGGCCACTGGCTGGTCGACAGCAACATCTCCACCCCCATGACCAAGTGGGCACAGTTCCGTGGCTCGCGCACATCATGGGGCATCAACGTCTTGGGATCATTCTGTGTCGAGATCGAGGCCACCGATGGCTCCAAAGGCTTTGCTACTGGATTCGGTGGTCCCCCTGCCTGTTGGCTCACCGAGCAACATTTCAACCGCTTCCTGATCGGAGCCGGTATGTACACCATCCCACATGCATGATACCAAAAAGCCCCCTCTAACCAACACAATTCAACCAGATCCCCGTGACACCAACGACCTCTTTGAGAAGATGTACCGTGCCTCCATGTTCTACGGCCGCAAGGGTCTCCCCGTCGCCGTGATCTCAGTCATCGACCTGGCGCTGTGGGATCTGCAAGGCAAGATCCGCAACGAGCCCGTCTACAAGATGATCGGAGGTGCCACCCGCTCCCGTCTGGACTTCTACTGCACCGGTCCTCAGCCCGGCTCCGCCAAGGCCGCTGGCTTCATCGGTGCAAAGGTCGCCCTTCCCCACGGTCCCGACGAGGGTACCGAGGGTCTCCTGAAGAACGTTGAATACCTGCGCCAGCAGCGCGAGAAAGTCGGCGCTGACTTCCCGCTGCGTGTCGACTGCTACATGTCCTTGACTGTTTCTTACACAATCCAGCTCGTCAAGCGCTGCGAGGCTATTGGGCTCGACATCGATTGGTGGGAGGAGTGTCTTTCGCCCGATGACTTTGACGGCCATGCGCTTCTCAAGCGTGCTCACCCTACCGTTACTTTCACCACTGGCGAGCACGAGTACTCTCGCTATGGTTTCCGTAAGCTCATTGAGGGCCGCAATGTGGATATTCTCCAGCCTGATGTTATGTGGGTTGGTGGAATGACTGAGTTGCTTAAGGTCTCTGCTATGGCTGCTGCTTATGATCTCCCCGTTGTGCCTCACGCTTCTGGGCCTTACTCATACCACCTTGTTGTTTCTCAGTCCAATAGTCCGTTCCAGGAGTACCTTGCCAACTCTGCTGATGGCCACACTGTCGAGCCTGTGTTTGGTAACTTGTTCTTGAACGAGCCCATCCCTACCAAGGGCTACCTTGATGTTTCGGTCTTGAACAAGCCTGGTTTTGGTTTGGAGCTCAACCCTGCTGCTCCTTTGATCCCTGCTGCTGCCATTCTTACTCCGGCACCCCAGAGATCTCTGCCTGCTCCTGATAACGAGGAGGCTGCCAAGGGCTCTGCATAAATGTTGGATGATGCGATGAAATAGTTTTGTTTTTGTTCTTGTTCTTGATTCTCTTCTTGAACGTCAGTTATTTACCCATTATACGAAATTCATGTACATAGATAGCATCAATTGAGTCAATAGACTGAGGTTCAGGACACAACTTTACTAGTAGAACAAGCGTATAAAAAAGACGGGACTTAGGTATGTTGGGAATTACGACAAGCAATTGAACACAGTGTTCAAAATACAATTAGCCTAATTATCGTCAATATCCCTCTCTCCTACCCTCGAGCCCTCCGAGTTCGCCAACCTCGAAGCTACCCCTCGCGGGGTTTCCCCACAACTCGGGGGATCATCACCGCGAAACACCGAGCTGTCTGACGAGAAATTCACAGACACATCCCACCTTACGTTGAGAGGAAAAACAGCAGATCTCACCCTATTGATTGTCATTATCATATTTCATTCACAATGGCATTCCCGCAATTACTAGTTGGCAAAGTCGCCGCCATCACCGGCGGCCTAACAGGCATTGGACGAGTATGTTGTCTTCTATCCGAAAACGACCAGAAACAAAGAACACCAACTAACAAATAACCAGGCCATTGCCCTCGACTACATCCGCCACGGAGCCAAAGTCTCCATCAGTCACCTCGGCGGCGAAAAAGAAGCACCGCAACTCCAAGCCCTGCTCCAAGAACTGACCACCATCGACCCGGAAGCATCAACCCGCTTCACAACCGTAGCAGGCGACATCTCCCAACCAGAAACAGGCAGAACCTTCATCGCAAAAACCGTCGAAGCTTTCGGCCGTCTCGATGTCTTCGTCAGCAACGCAGGCGTGTGTCAATTCGCCGAATTCCTAGAGTACATCCCCCTCTTCTCATTCTCACATCCCTGGGAATTCCCACCCCACACATACAATTCTAACAACCCCAGCCTCGAACCATCCCTCCTAAACCACACAATCTCCACAAACCTCACAGGTGCCTTCTACGCAACCCAAGCAGCAGCCCGCCAAATGGCGCTAGTCCAATCGCCCCCCGGCGGCTCCATAATCGGCGTGAGCTCCATCTCCGCGCTTGTCGGCGGCGCCCAGCAAACGCACTACACGCCCACGAAAGCTGGTGTGCTGAGTCTCATGCAGTCTACTGCTTGTGCGCTGGGAAAGTATGGGATTCGCTGTAATGCGCTGTTGCCGGGCACTATTCGGACGCAGCTTAATGAGGAGGATATGAAGGATCCGGTTAAGAGGGAGTATATGGAAGGTCGGATTCCGTTGGGACGATTGGGACAGCCGAGGGATTTGGCGGGGCCGGCAGTGTTTTTGGCTTGTGAGGAGTTGAGTGGGTATGTTACTGGGGCGCAGTTGTTGGTTGATGGCGGGTTGTTTGTTAATTTGCAGTGATATGGTGGTTGTAGGGTTTATAGCAGTTTATAAAAGGGCTTTGTAAGAGGGATTGACTTGAATATATATGATGGTTTACGTTGTATGTTCTATGAACGAATGCTATATCTCGATACCATAAGCCTTTAAAGCAACATCCCCCCATACACCCTTCTTCTCCTCCTCAGAGAGACCCCGTCGTTCCAGAACCTCCTCTACAACTCGCCTCCATCTTCCCCAAGAAACCTCATTCCCACCACCCCCAACATTGCAAACCGGCCAATCCGACCCAAACATAACTCTTCCAGCCCCAAATGTATCAAAAACAACATCCGTCCACGGCTGCACGCAATCAACAATACCCCCGAAATTAGGTTCCTCCCCAGTCTCCAACGGCAACATCTCCGAGAAAGCCCCAGAAAGCTTCATATAAGTCTTCGAATAATCCGCCATCCGCGTAACAAGCTCCTTCCACTCCAGAAACTCACGATGCAAAGAAACATCCACATCAGCACCTATCCTTAGATTCGGCTTGCAGAGATGATCTGTGATAACTAACGTTAGCAACCCCAAACATTCACCAAGATCCAGATCCAAACCTACTAATAACAACCGTAACCCCCTTCCCTTCATCTTCCCCTTCCAAACCCTCATAAACACCCAACATCTCAACCGCCTCTCTCAACTGCCCCAACCCGCCCGAGCGCGCATCAACCCCAAGATCAAACACAAACCCCTCCTCCCCCAACCATCTCAATCCACCCACAAACCCGTCCGCCGTCATCGTCCCGGGATTCTTATCTTGAACAAGATACCGAACCCCACAGACCTTCCCCCAAGCATCCCCAGCCCGCTCCTTCACAAGACCCATATACGCACGCAGCAGCTCCGGTCCACCGGGGACAGGCGCCCACGGCACGATGCCGAGACACAGATGCTTGTCTGCGGGCTTGTGGCCTTCGCCTTCGATTGGGGTGCCGAGGGCGATGCGCGTTAGGTAGGAGACTTCGTCTAGGGCGTGGGTCCAGCCTGGGGATGTGGTTGGGAGTGTGGATGATAGACGGTCGGTTTCGAGGAAGATGAAGCCGCGGACTGCAGCCCCGATTCCGACGGAGGTGGAGATTGCGGTGCGGTATTCGGTTATGCTGTGTTGGGTGGCGAGGGGGTTTGTTGGGGTGTGCCAGGAGAGGGTTTTTAGGTGGGATTTTGGGAAGAGGTGGATGTGAGAGTCCACTATTTGGATTTGGGGGGATTGGGACATTTTGGGGGTTGTGGTTCTTGTAGTGGTTGTGCTGGGTTAGTGTTTTTCTTTCTTTTGGTGGTTGATTCTGGAGAGTAAAGGTGAATTTTAGATTAGAAGGGTTCCTGGAAATATGAAGTTGAGATACTTGAGAGTGAATGAGAGTTAAGGCTCGGGGTGACTCGGTGGTGTTTGCCCCGAATTCTAGCTTGGTGGAGATGGCAGAGCCCATTGGCATCGCATGAATTGATCAGCACTCGACAGGGATTAAAATGATTTCGAGGTGAATTCCAATTTCCCGGGGACTACCATTTACACTAGCATCAATCTATGCTATATCAAACAGAAAGAAAGTCATATGCAAGAAAAAGGACCAGAGTATACATACACCAAGTGGATAAAACCACATTAGGCACAAAAAGGGAATGCATCACAAAACATAAGAAGAAACAAAACAGCATTGTCGAGAACACAGGCAAGGCGACACGTTTGGGAACAGTTCTTCTACCGGGATACAGTAGAAGGGAGAGGGTATGTATGCATGGATGCCTCGAAAGGGGCACGAAGTAAAAGTTCGAGTCCAAAAGGACGTGAAAAAAAACAAAAAGTAAAGCTGAAGTCTCAAATCGCAAATTCACAGGTTGTCTTCGCCATGTTCAGGGAGCAAGGGGATTGCGTATGTGTTGCAATGCAACAATGCATATATTCCCCGGCATGCTCGAGACATTGCTCTCGTATTGATTTATACAAAAATTGCCTTCCCATCGAAGCCTCAAAGCTAGTCATCCATAGGCTTGTCCTCCAGAGTGACTCTGTTGGGCTCGCTTTCAGCAATGCTGCTTCGGTTGGAATCCGTACCACTAGTCCCGACAGCCGAGCCAGTAGGGAAGCTGGACAAACTACCAAGGCCTGCCTTGCGGCTGTAGCGAGCGGAAGAGCGGGTCACAGAGTTGCGTTTATCGAACTCGGCAGGAGCAACGGCTGGAGTAGGAGTTGGAGTTGGAGACCCGTCGGAGGCTATTTCAGGAAGAGGAGGAACGGGAGGTGGGCTGGGAGAGTCCGAGCGGGTGCTGATGCTAGCAGCGGCCGAAGCAGGAGACTCGGAATATGTGCCGTTAGTGACAGCCTCGCCAAGCTGCGTGTTCACGGTGGGACCATTCTCCGATCCAAGTTGGGCACTGGGGATTGTTGGCACATCTAGACTAGTCCCGCGGGTGGACCTGCGATCTGAGGGGCTGTTGACGTTGATCGGAAACCGGCCGATCTCTGAGGCCCCGCTTGAACGGTCACGTCGATGCCGTTGGCGGTTCGCGGGACTGGTTGCCCGGCTGCGGTTGACAATGGCTCGCTGACGGGCCTCCATCGCCGCACGCCGGTTACTCTCATCCGTGCTAATGGCGCGTGGACGGTTGGAGGTGGAGCTGGTAATTCCAAGCGCACTCGATTGACGCTTCAGTTCGCCGAAGATGGCGTCCTTATAAGCGAACAAATCACGGATCAAGCGGTAGCTGTGGCGTTCGTTCATCGTCAGACTGCTTTCCACGCGAGGGCGCAGGATGCAGGGGGAGAAGGCCTGTGCCAACAAAGCGATGTATTCTTCGGCGGCCGAAGTCAAATCAATCAGGCGCGTGAAGTGAGTCATAATGGCATCAAGCGTAGCGATATTTACGAGGCGGAGTTGTCCAAGGGTGCTTTGCAGAACCTTGATCCGGCCTTCTTCTGTGGTCTCATGGGCAGTGGTGGAATAAATAGTCTTCACAATCTCATAAACCTGTGAGGAAACCAAGGAGTCTATCTGACGGTTAGTTTCAACCCGTGTCCGACCAGCGAGAGCAACGAACCTGGCAATTCAAGGAGGTACAATCTCAAAACGCTTGCAATGACTGGGATTTCAAACTGAGGCAACACTTCGCTGTAATCAATCTTGCTGTTATTCAAAATGTGACGAAGCCTATGCGTCGTGCTGAGCTCGACTTCGGTCAGCCAGATCATTCGCCGTGCTTCATCGCCTTCGAGTTCGGGATAGCCTGTGTGTTTGTGAGCGTTGGTTCCAATCCCCATTCTTATTGCAAGGATGTCTTACGGTTATCTAGATAGGTCAGGATGGTCGTCACCAGAATTGGAACACGTTTGCGGTCAGCGCGGGCTCTCGCTTCAAGGTCGACACCAAAGTTTTGTTCTACTGAAGATTAGCAGATATTCGTCTCTAGGCAATGGGAATCGCCGTACCTTCCACAGAACCATAGTAGTTCTCGTATGCTTGAATCTTAGGCACGAATCCACCAGTACGGTAGTTCTCCAGCAGGTACCTCAGGTCACCCAGCGGCTGGATGGTCTCCTGATACAACATCATATGATCCACGGTGCTCTGCAGGTTGGGAATAACGTTACTGATCGCGCCCGAGAAGTCAAGAACCACAGCTTTGATGGCCTTGAGACGATCCAGCTCGCACTGTTCCATGTACTTGAGCTGACCGATAACCTCCTCCTCCAGTCGGCAGCGAATCTGGTCAAGTTTGCGGACGGCAACCTTATAACGTTCATCGGCTTCCAAAGCCTCCCTGCGGAGTTTCTCTGAAGGTGTCTCATTCGGATGGGGGTTGTTCAAAGGATTCCAGCCAGACAGCATCTCAGAGACAGATGCAATCGGCGAGTCACTGTTGTTTCCGTCCTCGCTTGATGCTGCGGAAGTAACACGCATGAGTGGCTTCTTCTTTTCGGGGATACCGGTGAGCTGGAAGACTTTGGTGCGCCACTGATAGTTCATCTTGGAGCTATTGGCAAAGACGTTGCCAATATTGCCAACCAAGCGAAGAAGGCCGTTGTCCACCATGTCCTGACCAATCTTCTCCACCTGGGCGAGATTCTCGGCCTCCATGTAGGTTTGGATGTATTGTGCAATATCAGCGCCGGTGGATACGTTCAGATAGGTGCCAATGATGGGAACCTTCGCCTCGCCAATTTTGATGTGGTTGAGCATATGGGTGAGCAGTTTCTTAATGTGGTCCGGCGGGAAGATGCGTTCACCCAATTCAATGGGATCCTCGTCCACCTCTTCCTCGGCAGGGAGGATGATCTTCGGTGTAGCTTTGACCTTAGGGCTCGAGTCAGGGTCCTGGAAAGCGAGCTTGTTCTCTTCTTCCAGGTCCTCGACAACACGGCACTTGTTGAAGTAGGTGCTGCGCAGCTTCCGGACCAACTCCGCCTGCTTGGTGTGTTCCTTGATGCGAGACTGGAGGAGGTCATGCGAATATTGTACACGCATGTCGTGTTGTTCTCCCCAGCGCCGAAAGGGCGCCACGACTAATTCCCGGATATTGTTGGCGATCTTCTGGTGGTTTTTGGAGGCCTCGACCATCTCGGTGCGGATTCCTTCGTATGCCTGTAGCGAGGTTCGCACGATGTCAGTCTTCCTCCGCTCCAATCCAGTCCAGGCACTTCGAACGAACCTTTCTAATACTTGCGCCATCGTCCTTTCCAAATCCAACCGACGTCATCCTATCCACACTCGGTGCAATGTCTCCCATGCGGAGTCCATACTGCTCTTCTGCATCTGCACGCATGGACGCAATGGTCAAGATCTGCCGATTCTCCACAACTCCCTGCTGCAGCTTGCCATATAGCACCCCCAACCCCGAAGCGTAGTCGGGGGTCCAGAACGAGTCCGCAAAACCGGGCATTATGGCGGCGGCTCAAAGACTGCTTCAAGCCGTCAGGCGGGGATACGTTACAATCGGAGAAAGAAGGAGAAAGCAACCCGGAAGGTAAAACCGGAGAGTTCGAATGATCGGAGCGAAAAAGGAATCGTAAACGGTGGAGAGCGCGCGCAACTGAGAGTCAATCGGAGCGAATCGAAGTTAAGCGGCCGTTGCGAATCTTCTAGGTTTGCGATGAGACTCAGCACACCGAGGAACTGACCGGCTGGCTTGATTCTCAAATGTACACTCGCTACGCTGGAAAGACACTGCGCCTAGACCGAGACACCAATGACGAAGCAGGGGACGATCACTTTGGAATGCGAGACCGGGAGAGAGTGCGCAGGCTGTTAAGCGCCGAGGTTGCGGGGATGTATTTGAGGCGGAAATGAGCGAGAGCCAGGCCGGATGAATTGCGATTCGATGTGGCAAGAAGCTGGCGCTGGCAAGAAAAGAAAGACAACAATGGAAATGATGAGGATGATAAGGATTGTTGATGGATTTCCAGATCGCAGGCCTCGTCATGTGGCTCGTAATATTACGAGGGATTGGATACATCTGAGACCAAAAATACAGTCGACACAGACTCAAAAGCCCTTTGGGTTCAGGTACAGGCTTTGTATCGCCTCAGCCTGGTTCTTGTCCCCACTGTTTTTGAATCCACTTGCTATTTTTGGGGCTGAAAATTACGAGAACCTTTAAATTGGTGAAGGGCAGGTTCTATTTTTGTTTGCATTTGGATACACGGCCATTGCATAGGCGTGGCTGCAGTAGGGGTGTACACATTCAGATACTGTGACAAGGACCCAGATGTGATATTGATATACCTTCGGGGCTACTGCAAGACCAAGGTTACTCCTGGGACGATGATCACTGTCAGGTTCTTGGGTCAAACGCTCCCCCACAGACGGGAAAAGCCCGGAGGCTTGGAAATGATGATCGGCATTGATATATAGTGGTCTAGAAGTGTCAAGGAAAGGAATGCAGATGTTATTGAAAATTGTGAACATTCGTGTGATATTCATTTAAAAATTGTGGTATCGTGATAAGATGGCTACCTAATTCAAGCTAATGACCAAGATGTACGTATTTGAAAGATGTAACATCTAGAAAAAAGCAAAATAACACCCGCTCAACAGAAGAACTTGTAAACCTTCTTCCACTTGGGCCATTGCTTCTGCTCGGCCCGCTCTTGCTCAATCAAGTGCTGGAGATCCAGCTCACGACGACCGGTGTGCAGATCGACCTCGGATGTGCGAACGAACTTGGTCTTGTAAACGATCTTGTACACAACGTAGCAAAGAATGACGACGGGAGCGGCCAGATAGACCGAGAAGAAGTTGTAGACAAGCTCCTTGGGGGTCATCTCTGCGTAACCAACGGGAGCGAAACCGACCCAGAATTGCGCAATAAGCACAAGACAGTTGAAGATAAGACCAATCCATGAGCCAATGACACCGGGCTGGGAGCGGAAAGCCAGCTCGTCCAGGCTGTGGCCTTGTTGTTTCCACGCGCGGCGGAAAAGGATGTGGGAACCACAGACGGAACCCCAAGTGAAGATGGATGACAGTCCAGAGATGGCCATCATCCACTCGAAGGCAGTGGTCTGGACGTCGGAGGCAGCGAGGTAGCAAAGCAGGCCGAGGGCAGAGGCCAGGATAATGGCCGGGAGGGGACGACCCTTGCGATCGATGTATGCCAGGAACTTGGGAGCTTGGCCTTGCTCGGCAAGGGCAGCAAGGGTACGAGAAGATCCGTAGACAGAGGAGTTACCGACAGACAGGACTGCAATCATGATAACAACGTTCATGATGGAAGGCAGAACCTTGATTCCAGCGTTCTCGATGGCGATAACGAAGGGAGAGGCCTTGGCGTCGGCGGAGGAGGAACCGCTGATGAGTTTCTCGTTGTCATATCTCACCAGCATACCGACGATGGTAAGGGAAACGATGTAGAAGAGAGCAATACGCCAGAATACCTGCTTGATGGCAGTGGGGAGGGACTTGCGGGGGTTGGTCGTCTCAGCGGCGGCCAGACCAACGAGCTCAGTTCCTGCGAATGCAAATGCGGCATTGACAAACACACTGCAGAGACCCTTGAAACCATTGTGGAAAGCACCTGGGTCGTACCAGTACTTGGCGCCGATGTATCCACCTTCTGGGCCACCACCGCAGTTGAGGATGATTCCAAGGATACTAAGAGTCCAGTCAGTTGCAAGCTCAAAATTGGGCAGAGAAGGGGTCACTCACATGAAACCAATAACAGCAGTAACCTTGATGATAGAGAAGACAAACTCAGCTTCACCGTATCCTCGTACTCCAAACATGTTAATCGAGACAATCAACACCCAGAAGATGGTCACCCAAGCAGCGTTCGAGATATCCGAGTTCCAATAATCAACCGTAATAGACGCTGCGACGATTTCCAAAGGTAACACAATGAGCCACTGGAGTGCGTAGTTCCAGCCCATAGCAAAACCCCAGGCAGGATCGACGAAACGAGTCGAGTAGTGGGCGAAAGAACCGGCAACGGGGAAGAGAACAGCCATTTCACCCAAAGCGTGAACTGTACAGTAAAGCATGCATCCAATCAAAATGTAGGCGATGAGCACCGAGGCTGGACCACCAGCGGCCAAGACCTTTCCAGAACCAACGAAGAGACCAGTACCTAGAGGGTGTTAGTGACCTATAGTCAATGTGAGAGAACATGCAGCTTCGAAGTACATACCAATAGAACCACCAATAGCAATCATCTGCAAGTGACGACCCTTCAAACGACGCTGCAAAGGAGAGTGCGCGGTGTTATGCGCAGCAGTCTCGGCGTCGAAACCAGAGCCATCGGCTCCAACATGGCCTCCAACATGGCCAGTCACAGTGTGGTTAGGGTCTCTCTTGAAACTATCCCAAATTCGCTGACCCACGGATCCCCGGGTGGCAGATGAATCGCCATAGGCTGGGGGAGCATCCGTGGTAGTCTGCACGGTAGGCTCCTCGAATTTCTTCTCCTCCATGGCGAGTATATGAATAGACCTTCAATGAAGGTAAGGTGTGGGATGATAAAAGAAATGGATACTTGAACCTTTTGCCGATTAAATGATCTAAAGTGAAAGACCAAGATGGGGAGCAAAGGGTTGCAAGAAGTACTTGTAACCGCTTGGTGGGGAGAAGGGGGGGCAAGCAAACGGATGGCAACCGGGGGGGGGGGGTTGATGAGGGTATAAATAAGAAGTGTCAGATAATGGCAAGAGCAACCTACTACAGGTATCCTTCCTTTTTCTAATAATCCAATTAATCACCACTAATTCTACCTAATCTCTCTGCTTTCATGCGCTTAGACCAAGGAACTAGACTTTGGCACTAAGTACAATTCAGACTCTAATCTTCTTGATAACCTTGGCACCAGGGAAACGCCCCCGAAATCCTAATGTAGAACGCCATTTAATCTTCCTTTTTACGGAAGGATTTATTAACAGAGATTCCTATGATAGTACAGAGTCTGAAACGTGTTTCTCGGGTCTATGCGTGTTACACGAATGCCATGCAGACTCGTGGAAAGGAAAAGTCCGCAAACGGTCAGCCTTGCCAGTTTACTACATCGTCGAGCTATGGCCGGGAGATAAGCCCTTGAGAGCAACGTTCACGGTCCACGGATGTTTCACCTTAGTTCATTATTGTTTGAATTACATAGAAAAAAAAAAAGGTAAAACGAGATATTTATTGTCCATTTACTGTCCAGGAAGTGGAACCCTGTCTGGTCAACGCCACAACTTATCTCTCGCGTGATTTAGCCTGTCACAACGGGACGATCTCACCCTCAGTCGCCTTTCTAGCTCGCAGAACCCTCTCAGCTACTTCTTAGACCGGCCTGGACTGACTTATCTGAGTAGCGCTGACATCCTACGATTTAGCCCGTATCTCGGGTACTGGGTATGAGACCTTTTACTTGTTCTGTGGAATTTCTGGGGGAGGGAAAAAGAGCCAAGCTTCTTAATCCCGAGACGGCAGGGCCCAGATCCACTAAACCCCATCTGTCCATCTCTCCGCACTCTGCGATAGTCGATCTTTGCCCATGTGCCCAATCAGGTGGACCGAGGGAGATAAGAGTCCATCTTTCCCAAATCCGCAACTCCCTCCAGGGTTTTGTTCTAGAAGACTACCTTTCCTCATGCAGCTCTCAGCATGTATGTACATCGGGAACTTAACCTTCTAGATTGAATCCTGAACCAAAATAAAAGAAAAAATAACCAGAATTATCTAACTTTGGCAGTGGCCGGAAGGGGGAGTGATGACCCTTTTCACCCCCTTGCCTATGAGAAGGCTTCCCGACGGACCCCGTTCTGGTGGCATGTGCCATGGGCCACACAAATATGTGTGCAATGCCCATATGGCATAGGCCCCCAATTGAGGCTGGTTCCCATTCCCCTTGGCAGCTGGGTTTCCCTGGTCACCACCTCGGTACAGGGTCTTGGCCTGGGTCTGTGGGAGAGAATGACAGACATGATATGGCGGAAGTGGGAATAAGAACCGCCCCCGTCGGTTCGTCGCTGATGCCTGATCGAGCTCGAACGGTGGAACGAAGGGTTTATTTTTCGAGCGTATGGCACCATGGAACCCTGCGCTTGGGCGTTTTCGGGGCAAAAGTATCGAGTATTGGAGCTGAGTTTGGTAGCTCGTGGCGGTCTGCCATTGATATGCATGGAAGCACGGGAGAAGCACAACCAGATAGCCAAACAGGATGTGCTGATGGGAGAGAGGTACTATCATGTGGTGTTCATTAGAAATGCTCGTGATGATTGGTCTGTCGTCGGCGCTTTAAGCAACATCCCTCGTATTCCTTGCTGGGCAACGTGCAGAACGAAGCGATTCAGAGCGTCTGGTAGGTACAGGATTATGCCCTGCATCCTGTGGTTTCTAATTAGACTTCCATGGACCAATAGCTGGATTCGGCAATCTCCGTCAAAGCAGACATCCATCACATTTCCAAGGTTGTCAACCGATCTTAAGATCTCGGGTGTTCAATAAGCGGATGACATCTCAGCGTGAGTAAAAGAAGCTCACGGGGTGAAATCGAATTCCAAAAACGGGCCCACCAGTCTTATCTTGCACCAACATCTAGTATCCACTGGGTGTCTGCATCCTGGGCCAGGTCCCATCACCAGTTTCTCAGATAGGGCATTGCGCGACCACTTAGGCCACTTGGAATGGTCCATGCACGCAGTCAGAGAATAAAGGGGGCGAAAAAAACAAAAGACGCATCAAGGTTCTCGGCCTTGAGCTGAATGCAGTGCTTGACTGGCAGCCACACAAGCCTTCCCCAGCTTGGAGACCCGCAGTAGTCACTTTTACTGGCCACGCTCTTCCGCACCACAGATAGCCACGGTGACATCGGGCTGGGTTGGCATAAGTTCGGGTGACTGGCGCCAAGGCCGACCTTTGTTGAAGCGAGGCCAACTGCGCCCGAGTTTCCAAGGCCCGCTAGGATCTTTCGATTTGGTTTACGCGAAGGAGCCACGGTAGCAGAAACTTGACTTGTCCATGTTTCCAAGGTTAGGTCCCGAGACTTATTACCCCACAAAATATAAGAGATTATCGCCCCTTCTACCGACAACTCTGAGGTTACTCAAGCCGATGAGACTCTCCCGAAATCAACACAGCCACCCAATGACACCCGCAATTGGCTTTGAGGTTGAGCTTCTCGCCACCGCCATGAACTGGACCCGCATTACCCCAGGTTGATGGAAGTGGGTGCAGGTCTCCGGAGTACACCGTACCATTGTTAGATAGGATTTCGTTTTGATTAACCCCTCGGCATGTTCAGAATTTCCGAGAGCCAAGTCGGACCTCCCCAATTAGGCCCGGGAAGCTATCAGTATCACATGGGCTGTCTCACTCCAAGGCCTAGCTAAGAACTATTTTGAACATGAGTAGAATTAATGACACGAACGATACGATTTCTACAAGGTCGAACCGAAACCGGCAATTAGGTGCATATAAATTGCGGGGGTTACAATGTGTTAGGTAACAGGTTCCACCGAGTCAATTCGAGTCTGGGGAAAAAAAGACTCAGAAACGGCAATGATGCTCGTGCCAAATCGGGAAGGTCTTCAGCGCGAAATCTGGGGTAATTCAAATTGAGTTCAGGGTTTCTTGATCTCCATGATCATCGGCAACCTTGGAAATGGCCTGTCACCATCCATATCTACAGCCTGTCCCTGGAACCACGGACGGCCTTCTTAGGTATCTTGTCCTACCTAAGCTAGGGCCGCCACCTGCACTTTCCCAGATCGTCTTGTTCTAGATTGGCCGTTGAAAGCTCCCTACCTTCGTAACGGACGCTGTAGCTTCCTGTTACCGGTTTCCACAGCATGCGGCTATATGCAGGGTGGACGTCGACTTCCACATCTTGGGTTATGTCTCGGGTATTAACAATTGCCCAGTTTACGTAGTCATATATATGTAAGGTTCAATATCATCATCGATCGTTACATACATGTAGTTACTTTGGTAGCGGTCAATGGACTAAGTAGCTACATGGATTCGATTATGTGGACCAATAAGGCGATTCAGACCTCGTTCGTCTGTATGATGCCTGCGATGGGGAATTGTCTAGTTATCACGCGGCGGTCTCTTCTCGTATTGCGTTGATTCAATTGTAAAAGAATGGGCTCTCGACCTTGTTAATAGCCGGCTGTAAACTGTAAATAGCGCGCTATGGCCGGAACTAGCCGTTGATAGCCTGGTCGTAGACAGAGGCGGCCTGTGGTTGGAGAGGCTTATCTTGGCCCGCGTGGTGTCTTGTGTGGACTACGGTGTACCTACATGTTGGAAAATACGTAGGAAGTTCCTGCATGCTTAATCGCCTGGATCTCATTGGAAGCTGCAGCTAGTCATTGTGAGCAGATTCAGCCTCGAAGACGCCTAAATTATGGCTGGCAATACACATTCCGCCCGTTGATATCAATGATCTCCTCTTAGGTGTGGCATTGGCAACATCGGCTCCCTGGTCTTTTCAACTAGTGAGACACATGCTACCCGGGTTTCGTGGCAACGATATCAATGCAGAAGCAGGCTTGATATGGAAGTTCATTCATTTGGCGATTTGCTCTATCTCGTCGCATTCGGTATCGTTAACACACAAGGGGCTCTTTTCGTTATGGTAAGGATTGGGTATCTCGAGCTCATGAGCTTGCCACGGGACCTTCGCCACCGGGGATCAACTGAGTAGGTCATTTAGTCAAGGACTCGCATGATCGGAAAGGCGAATCTCTCTCACCATGCAAATGTTATTGCCGTTCAACAGGAGCTTTGGGAGCTTGATCTGGGCGCCATTGTAGTCGCTGAGAGAAGGTCAGTTCGGATCAAAACTAGAAGAGTCACCGGCAAATAGTTTGACTATGAGTAGACAGAAGCTTTGGCAGGTCCAAATGAGAATGGGGAGCACTGCCAAGAGGCGTGGATGCCAAGGTGTTGAAGCCCGGCCATGGAGATATAGGGCGGCCAAAAGAGATGAAGATCAATATACGTACAATTCTGTCACGTCTTCCATGACCATGTCTGGACCGGGTGTTAGTGCCTGGCAGGATTCATACTGTTCATGCAGGGATACTCACTGACGTAGTCGTCGAATCCAAGCAAGGTTCCGGAGAATTCTTGATAGGGATAAGTACGTTGTTCAGACTTCAAATTTGAGCCATTTGGCTTGTAACTGACCTTTGTCACCTTTCATGACCACCCAGATACGGGAGCCGACACACTTATCAATGAGCTCTATCAAATGAGTTAGCGGGGTCCTGGCGTTCGAGAGCTATTGGACACCGACCAAGAGGGAGAAGTTGAGAAGCCATCTTGTTGAAGGACAGATGCCGCAGGCGGTTGCGATCGTATTTTTTATTTATGTTTGGAAATGCAGACAAAGGTGTTCAAGTATTCTATGTTGGCAAGATTGATATAGAAAAGGACGTGATCGTTTGTCGGTCGGCACCTCTGATGATCCGGCCCGATCGATTAGTCCATATTAAGCTTAGCTCGACTGTCTGAAGTTAGTGTGCTCCTCGAACTCCGCAACATGAAATGCGTTCCTGGTCCCGATCGATATATTCTCTACTTGCTGTTCAATCGACTTTCCATGGGCTGAGCCGCTGCTTGTTGTCCACCAACCTCCTCGAACTTGATTGCTGCGTCAGGGTTCAGGCTGCTCCACTATGATTGAGACGCAGTATGCCATCGCGGCCACATCTTCTAGCATGTCGGAAGACCCGATTCCCAATTACGAATAATTCGGGTAGATCCATTACCTACAGGTCACTGCGAACGGATGTATCTGTGTGGTGGTGAGCACACTCCATTTTCTTCGGTTTTGATCACTCTTCTCTAATCAAACTATAGTGGCGCCCATTGTTGCACACAATTTAGCCCACAGCTCCGATGCGCCTCTTCACTGAGGGCAAACTCCTCTCTTCCCAGACTCTCAGTTTCTCAATCAAAGCGAAACCTTTCCAATACCACTCGCAAAGATGGCAGCATCTGGGATGAAGACGACGACGAACCCCCGGAGCCACCTCCTGTGCGGCGGATTCCTGGCCGGCCAGTTCGTGCGCGCCCCGCCATTCACAGAGATGTGGGCGAATTGGTTCGATCTAGAGTAGATGGAATGGCTCGACTCTCTCGACGCAAAGATATCGAGAAACAGTTCAATTCCCTGGTGCCGTATCAGGTTCTGGTCGGGGATTTCATTCAGTTGAAGTATCAACATCTCGACGATAGCCTTTCCAAACTTATACATGTCAACGAAGGCATAGAGGCCGAATGGGAAGCCCTCTCATCCACCTTCCAAAATCGAATCAGTGACGTGATTTCACGGATCACAAAGCAGGTCCTCCAAGCAGAAAAGACAACTCATGGATGTATGAATGAATTGGCAATTTTGTCAAAGCGCATACAAACGCGGTACATTGCCTCGATTGCGGAAACCAGGAATCGAGTTCTTCAAGCAGAGAAGACCACTCAACAGTATGTCCAAGAAGTGACACGCCTGTCATCTTCCATACTGGGATTAGACCGAATTCAGGCTGCTGTCACTGAATCAGAGGACGCTGGTCGACTCATTGATCATGAGTTCTGTCGCATTGCTTTCGCTAGGATCCCAGAATGGAAAATGAAGCTAGAAAGATTCGACCAGAACATCCGTCATTGGGAAAAAAGTGTTCGCACGGCTCGGATCAGGCGTTTGTCAAATCAAGTTCGAAATTCCGAGCGATCCATATCTCAACTGCGGGAGACCCTCAACAAAGAGTACCTAGCGCCTCGGAAGGCTGCAAGAGACCGAATTGATCGAGTGCTTGCCCAAGGTGACCTTGTTAATAAGACGTATAGCAAGTTGAAAGCGATACATGGGAGAATAAGAACCGGGGAGATCAGCAGACTTTGTCAGGAACTCTCGCGCAGCGCGAATATCTGCCCAACTGATCAATTCAAGTTTGTTGAATTTGAGAACGTCATCGCTGCTACCCAAACACTTCTTCAAACTCGTCTGCATGCCTATCGTGCGAATTGGCTCCAAAAGCAATGGGATGCTCATCCCCTCCGGCAAAGTCAAGCGTGGACCCTGGAGAGCATCACTGCAGTAGCGAATGAACTTGGTGATCGCCGCAGCCTAAATGCCATGAACCAAATTGCACTGGCTTCTCCAAATAAGATAGGGTTTATTCGGAGAAACACACTCCAGCTTTCTCACAGTCTCAATTCAGTATACCGCCCTATCTGGAAGCAGAGACCGGCACGCAGTCCTGAGCTACATATCTACTGGCGACAGTTGGATGTATTGGGGCCATTGTACATCATTAATATCTCCTCGTGGCAGATTGGCAATGAAGCTTGGTATCTACTCGACTCCCTCAAAGGGAAATGTGGGGATTTGTGGGCCTGGTTGCCTCAATCAACCGTGACACATACTGTCAGCAAGTTACACCAATGGTGCATTGCCGCTAAGGCTCATCGCTCTCAGCTTCGAAAAGAGTTGACCAGTTACCGACACTTGAATTGGTTGCGTCTCCGATCGGAAGCCACTCTACATTCAATGGGTGAACCTGTCTATCTTGCCGCAAAGTTCGAAGTCCCAAATCCAATGAGCCAGGATATTCGGCGCTTCGGAGAATGGTCCAGAAGAATGGGCGAGCTCATTACTGATGCATATGTGGCCCAGCTTGCCACGCTCACCCCGGCAGACCAGTGGAATGAAATCTATCGTAAGTGTGAGCTGCTTGCCAAGACTAAATGCCGGGTTAGAAACTTGGGTTCTTTGAAGGCGAGGCGCAAGCGAAAGAAGGGACGACGAGAACCTGAGTCTCCCAGAGTAGCTCTTGTGAAGCGACCTTTGCCGGGCTCTGCGGGAATAACCATAGAGCGTCCATGGGGCCTTTCCAGACCTCCACTTGAATCCTCACCTAGGCAGCCTGCAGTTGATGTGGCTGCCCATAGTGCCAGTCAAGAAGATCCCATCAACCCACATGGAGTGGCCCAAGAGGTTCAGCGAGTTTTGTCCACAACAGTGGCGCGATGCCGCGATGAGAGCACCTACTTGGATGCGGCATGTCAGAAGAAGGAACTTGCTGAGCAGGCCTTCGACTTCCTATTCGGCAAAGGTCCACCACACACAACTCCGAAAGTGTCGAGCGGTTACCGCCGCCGCCTAGTTAGAACACGCAGCAAATTCCACGGGGCAACCACGCGGCCACGAAGACATTCTTTGACTCCAGTGGGAACTGTGACGAGAGAATATAGCACCGGTGTAAGTTTTTACGAGACGAAGTCTCAACAAGGCGATAGTGCCAATGATGATTCTCTGCGTGAACGGCCGCTTGAGCATGATATGTCCTCGTTCTCAAACGCCGAGAGTGGACAAGGCCCAAGTTATATCGAGGAGAAATTCTCCCCAGATGAGGAGGCCGCACCTTCAGAGATTGAACGATGTGCCAACAATATCACAATGCCTCAATTTTGGACCCATAGCTCACAACAAAGCCCCAATGGGCAGAAGCTCATCGTTCATTATTGCCGGTCCCTTCAAAGTACCGAAGAAACCGTGCAACTCTTCCTCGGGAGCAAAGTAATTGGATTTGACATGGAATGGAAGGCACAAGCATCAGGCTGGGACAGCATCCAGAGCAATGTCTCGCTGATTCAAATCGCAAACGAGGAGCGCATCGCCCTCTTCCAAGTCGCACTCTTCAAGCCTGCACGCTCCCTGGCGGACTTGGTTTCCCCATCGTTGAAACGCCTCATCGAGTCTCCCGATGTCATAAAGGTGGGCGTCGCAATCAAGGCAGACTGCACGCGCCTGCGCAAGTATCTCGGCATCGATGCACGGGCTACCTTCGAGCTCAGCCATTTGTTCAAACTGGTGAAATACGGCAGGGACAATCCGAAATTAGTGAACAAAAGGGGCGTCAATCTCAGCGAGCAAATGAGGGAGCATTTCGGTCTGCCTCTTGAGAAAAGTGACGATGTACGCTGCGGTGATTGGTCCCGGGCGTTGAACTATCGTCAAGTTCAATGTGAGTTGTTTGCAAGTCTGTGCACTTTCGTTGATTCGATGCTAACTGCTATACTGTTTTAGATGCCGCTACTGACCCATATGCCTGCATTCGTCTGTTCCATATCATGGAGGCAAAGAGACTAGCCATTGATCCTACGCCGCCTCGTCCTGCATATGCTGAACTCAACCAGCCCATTATTCTTCCGCTTGGACAGAAGGTCATCGAAGAGGAAAAGGAGCCGTTGATCTGACTGTGATGTTTATAGCCATTCATATGCCATGTTTCTGTCTTCGAAATACCCCACTCATTTGATTTGCAAAAGTTTCGATACACATTGTCGTGATTTTTTTTCATTATCTCGGAGTCATTTAGCATTTCTTCATTTCCTTCTTCTTCTTTCTCGTCACTTTTTTTTTTTTCTCGTGATACTCAGTATCTCGCATTCTCACATGGCGTGCATTATCCATTGTTTTGTTGTGAATCTCATCTGTACAATATACTGGAGGTGCATATCAACCCAGGGTTGCATACGAAAGAAAATACAGCAAGAGCTTACATCCATGTATACAACGAGCGCGTTGTGTAGAAAACAATGGGGTATATATTCATCCAAAATAAGTGTGTACACATGTAACTATTGGCCGCGCCAATCTCTAAGTAAATAAAAACATGGAAACACTGGCCTTCCAAGGTCAACAAACCATACAACTACCCCCGTAGAGGAAGCACCTTGGAAAGCAAGACCTCTTGTCGGCAGAGCGGGCACTCAGGCTTCTCACCCACCCAATCCCGAACACAAATCCAACAAAAGACATGTCCACAAGTAGTTACACTAGGATCCTTGAACGATTCCAGACACAGTGTGCACTTCCGCTGCTGACCCTCCGGAATCCACGAGACCGCACTAGGATCTTCCTCAAGATCATATAGAGGAACAGAAGCAGGCAGAAGGGGAATCGCGGACGGATTCTGGATCGAGGTAAGAGGGGCACCACCCTGTGAAGATTGACCAGTTCCAGACCGGTCTTCATCTTCATTCGCGCCCAGTTTGCGAACATGCAGGAAGCTTTGCACGGCAATCTGGAGAACGAGCAACACACCCAGAACCTCATACCCGATGCGCTGCTCATTGTCTTCTATCTTCTTCGTGAAAACATATCGCAATCGCCAGGGCCGCTTGGAGAGATGGTAGTATGAGCCCGTGAAATAGAACGTCGCAATGCTCAGCGCATAGATAGGTGACAAGGATGTAATAGAGTCCAGATGTTCAAGGAGATACTGCTGGAAGCGCAGTTTAGTAAAGAACGGACGTGGCGTCGTTGAGAACTGAGGCTTGTCGAGCAGATTAGCCTGCTGCGCGGCTCGGATCTGTTCTCTGGCGACGTTGCGCTCGAGCTTGCTGCGGATCTTGTTGCGCAGTGCGGGCAGGATCCGCTGCAGCGTCCATGGGACTAGGATGCTACTAAGGATGTAGCCTACGCGACGGCCGATGGAGGGTAATTGGAGGGTGTCATCTTCTAGCTGGACGAGGTCACAGTATTCTTCGCCCAGGGTGCGGTTGCCGATGGCCGTTGTTAGGGTGAAGTAGAGGAGCTCGGTGAGGTGCTTGATGGCGTCGGAATGAGTGTGGGCAAAGCGGGCGCCACGGAGAGCCCGGACGATGCCTTGGGATTGTTGGATTAGAGTTCCTGTGAGGAAGACATCCTTTTCATGCGAGCGGACGATGTCTGGTGAGGTTGCGAAGGGGTAGAAGTGTGATGTGGGTGAGCCGAGGGCAGCGTTCGGGTTTGGTAGAGGGAGGTGGGAGTCGTCGTCCGCCATGACGGGGTTGTTGGGTGCTTGACAGCGGGTTTGATACTGGAATATGACCGTGGAAATTATTTGCAGACTTGATGCATCCTCCAAGACAAGTCACAGGCTCATTTCCCCCAGCTTTTCGTGACTGGTGGAGATCGCAGTTTCCCCGGAGTCGTTGTTGCCTCGGTATAGACATAAGTCATGTGACTTCATCGCTGGCTGCTCACGTGAGCTCATTACATTCGTTACCACAATACCAAAGTTACCATACAACCCAAGCGGCCCACTTGGGGTACTTCAGCGGTACCTCGTAGGTTGTGGAGGCTTTGTAGTGGCTGAAAGTACCCTTCACTTACGTCAGTCGTACCCCCTTTTTCTTTTTTTCTCTTTTTTTTTTTTTTTTTTTGCAAGGTTCCTTGCAGTTCCAGACTTTCAAAGTTCTTCAAAGGATTGAGGTTGGGGAAAATCTATGGCTGAAATTAACATTGAAATCTTGAGTTACTTTAGTTTTTTACAACTGATGCCATGTGTACGTCGCAATCATCCACTGTAAACACAATAGACTCCTCATGTTGATTTCAAGGATCATCCTCTCCTGAGATGTGCTTCTAATAATACCCAATTCGACACAGTTGTGGAGTTCCAGACCGGACTGTGTGACTGGTCCTGACACACGCGTATTGTCCCTCCGCTTATTAAACTGTCCTGAAAGCGGCTTCACCAAAAGTCTCAACTTCTGACTGGATGTCGACTCACCTCTAGTCATTCTTTTCGTGGGTATTCTATATCCCCACGGGGTCTGTGATTTCTATACTTCTCTCTTTCCCCCCGCCTGATCAATGGAATAATGGCTGTGGATCAACATGCTCAATTGGACGCCTTTGGGTTGATCTTCCCATTACCGCTACGCATAGCTGCCATATTGGTTGCCGGTAAGTGACATTCCTGTCTGCGAGGGGGAGAAGTGAGGCTCGAACAGCCAGGTTAACACAAGGGGGGAAACAGGTTTCTGGGGATGGGGTATCAACCTTCAATACCTGGCGAAAGCCAACATCGTAAGTGAAACGCCCCTCACTCGGCCATTGTGTTCCCAAACGCTGATCAGATCCTCTCTACTCTCAGGACGTACCGGCGCTCGTCAAATACCCTGGCCGAACGAATAACTCGCAACGACCGCACCACATCGCCGTCTATCGCCTGGCGACATGCTTCAGCATCCCACTTGCCATATGGTTCTTTGTCTTCTGGCTAGCCACCCACCGGTCTCCTGAACTGGTCGAGCGATTGGACTGGATTCCCCAATCGGTCTTCATTATCCTCCTCCTTATTCTGATCTGGCCCTTCAACCGCGCCTCTCGTGCGGGCCGAATCCGATTCCTCCTTACTTTCAAGCGAATCCTCCTCGGGGGTCTCGCCGAGACTCAGGATGGCAAGTTTGGTGACATTCTGCTGGCAGATGCCCTAACTAGCTACGCCAAAGTGATCGGAGATCTGTACGTCAGCTTCTGTATGTTCTTCACCGATGGACTCGCCGCGACTTCGAAACCCAACCGGGCCTGCGGACACGAAATCGTCGTTCCGATTATCCTCGCTGTTCCCAGCTTGATTCGTCTTCGCCAGTGTTTAACCGAGTACATTCGTGCTCAACGGACGGTTACGCGGAGAGAAACGCAAAGAGGAAACCAACACTTAGCCAACGCTCTCAAGTATGCCTCGGCGTTCCCTGTCATTTGGATGTCCGCCAAAATGCGCAACTACAATCCGTTAGATTTCCGCGGTTATAGCGAGGTCAGCATGGTGCGCCTTCTGTAAGATCTCATTCCTTGTCTACCATGTCTATACCCTTTTCCTAACGCCCGACAGATTCATCGTGTCTTTCATCAATTCTGGCTACTCCTTCTGGTGGGATGTCGTCAAGGATTGGGATATGACTCTCTTCTCCCCGCAGCGCCATGACCGTGACCATCCATATGGACTCCGCCGGTATCGCTGCTTCAAATCCGACAAGATGTACCACTACGTCATCATCGCTGATTTGGCACTCCGCTTCTCGTGGCTATGGCGCATCATCCCAGGCTTGGGCTGGGTTTCAGAAACCGAGAGCGGGGTCTGGCTACTCATGTTCCTGGAAGTTGTACGACGATGGATGTGGGTTTTCTTCCGGACTGAAGCTGAGTGGAGTAAGTTTTTCCCCTTCCCAAGACCACTATCTTTTTTCTTTCTTCGGACGCATCCACTAACGCGTTCTGCGCAATAGTCCGAAACACCCACGGCCCTGGTCCAGACGACGTCCTCTTGGGAGAATACAACCACAAACTCGGCGCCGACTAAGCTCAGAGTTATCTATATCCTTTCTCGCATCTTTCATTCATACCCTCAAGCGACCCGGAAGGAGAATGAGACACAGAAAATAAACACCTCTATCAACCCACCACGACGGCTGCTTCTGTGGCAATATCTTGCTCCCCCCCCCCCCCCCCCCCCCCCCCCCCCCCCCCCCCCTCTTTCACCCCCACCCACACATATCCCCCACTCAATGGAAATGATAGAGCAGCAATAGATGAGGCCTGAGTTTGGCGCTTCTTTTTTGTTTGATTTTCGGCGTGTGAAACCACCACACTCCGCTGTACACCTATTGTTTTGTCCTGGTGATTGTCTCTATTATTCACGTATGTGAGAACCTCACACAACGACTTTTTAGATTCCTTCGACTCTGCAGCCTATGACTTCGTGGGCGCGGTAGCGATCTCGATCTCTGGGCTTGCAGCAAGCATGAATTTCCTTTTTTTTCCCCTTCTCGGATTCTTTGTCTTCTCTTCTTATCAATTATTCACCTAGGGTTCTTAACTCGGTCTGACGTCTGCATCTACACTGCTTTTTGTCTCGTTACATATACCACGCATCTATTGGATTGTTCCCCACGTTCTGTATTCTTCTTCATCCTTTTTTGTTCGGTATGTTGTTGTAAATGGCTGGTGTTGGTGGTCTGAAGTCGTGTTTTGTTTTTGGGTCGATGATAGATGGGCCTTAGGATTGGAGACTTGAATGTGGGCACTGGGTTTAGATTTAGACTCTTGAATGATGCCAATTAGAATACAAGCTTACGTTGTATATCAAAAAGTTGAAGCCCTGGGGTTCTCTTGCTTCTTGAGTAACATCAACACAAGCTCCCAAGGTGAGCAAGATATATACATCCAGTAATTCAGGGTCATCGGAAATACCTAGGTATAACTTTACCTAGGTAGTCCCTGATGAAAGCCATCATACATACCTATTGGAGAATCCTTTCAAAGCGAGATATATACCTAGATCGTTGTAGATAGTACGTGATGGAAACTACAACATTAGGTACATGTACAAGCTGGAGGAGGCTTCGTTTAAATAATATACCTAGTCCATTGACTTCTAAAAACTAAACATCACAAAGACAGACTCGTTGACTTCGTGCAAATATCCTCCTTCGACATACCAAGACACAGGAAATAGAAACACAACCATAGATAAACACAATTGTAAGTACCAAGGCGGACCAGCCAGATAGGCCACTGACCTATCCATGCTTCTGTTCCGATGCCCTATCATGCCATTTTCTTCCACTTTCACCTTCGACTCAACCGCACCTCATGTCATGTCACTCATGTCGTACATGTTGGAACTTTTCATTTGTTTTACATTTGAACAACATCAAGGGGTTTCCTTCTGTATTTCATCATATTAATCCGAAGGAGGCTGATATGGACCTTCGGAGAAGCAGATGAGGGCTAGCATCGTGCAAGGATCCTCTACAGATCCTTCTTGACGATGTGGGCCCGGGGAAGGGTGCCAGCGCGGTCGATGGCGCTCTGGCGGGCTCCAGCAAGACCGTGCTGAGAATGGATGCCTTCAATACGGTGAGTGGAGTTGATGTTCTTGACAAGGGTGAGCTGCCAGCAGGTGGCACCACCCTGGCGAGAGGTGATGGTGGAGGAAGCAAGGAAGTACTCCCAGATGCGGAACCAGCGCTTTCCGTACTTGGCCTCGACCTTGTCGCGGTTGCCCATCCAGTTCCGGTACCAGCGCCAAAGGGTGGCAGAGTAGTGCACACCGATGGTGTCGACAGCCTTGATCTCGAAGCCAGCACCCTCGAGGCGGTCCACAACGAAACCGAGAGGGGTACTGGCGTCAGCACCGGGGAAGATGTACTTGTTCATGAAGAGACCCCAGATGAGGTCCTCGTACTGCCAAGACTTGCGGAGACCAGCAATCTGCAGGAAGAAAGTTCCGTTGTCATCAAGCATATCATAGACCTGAGACAAGAAAGAAGAGAAGTGACGAACACCGACGTGCTCGGCCATCTCCAGACAGGTAATGTGTTGGTATCCACCCTCGACACGGGGAGCATCGCGGTAGTCACTGCAGATGATACGACTTTGGTCCTCCTCAATACCAGCCTTGCGGAGACCGTTGTTACCCCAGGCAGTTTGGTTACGACCAAGAGTGATACCGGTAACATGAGCGCCGTAGTGAGCGGAGGCGTACTTGGCAAGGGTTCCCCAGCCACAGCCAAGGTCAAGGACCTTGTCACCGGGCTTGACACCAATCTTCTCACAGACGATAGCCAGCTTGTTATCCTGGAGCTCCTCGAGGGTCTCCTCCTTGTTGATATCACTGATAACACCGGAGGTGTAGATCATGCGTGGGCCAAGGAACCAAGCGTAGAAGTCATCACCTCGGTCATAGTGATCACGGACCTGCTCCTCATCTAAAGATAGGATTAGAATATTGCCACCAAAGCCGCATAGAGATTTGCTTACCCTGAGAACGAGTGTGGAGAAGCATCTCGGGAATGAAACCAAACAGGAAGTGCTTGAAGAGACCAGTGGTGAACTTGAAGTTGGCCCAATCGTGACGGTACTCGAGGCACTCCAGAGCATCGCCCTTGAAGTCAACCTCGCCATTGAAGTACTTCTCGTAGAAGACCTCCATGGGAATCTTGCTCTTGCCGCGGTAGGTAGCACGGTCGTGCTCGCTGTGGAACTGCAGGTAGTGCTCGACGGGGCGGCCACAGTACTTGGCCTTCTCAGTCTTGCGAGGAGAAACGGCGGAGGAGATAGCCCAGAAGGCCACCAGGACGGGGAGGGAAGTGAAGATAGCAAAGAAGATGGTGGTGTAGAAACCTCCACCGACCTGGCGAGCCAGCCACCAAGGCACGATGATCAACAGGGCAATCATCAAGCCATTGGAGAAGCTGTCGCTGCCAGGCGAGTCGGCGGGGACTGGAGCATTCTTAATTGCCGGGTACTGGATAGCATTGATAACAGATTAGGTCTCGGAGTCATCTAACATCCCTCCGGGGGAGCTCTAGCTTTGCACTTACCAGGGTAGTCGGGACACCGCAATCGAAGGCAGGCTTGGTCTGCTCGGGGGCAGCCGGAGTCTGGATGTATTCGAACTCCTCGATGGAGTCCGGATGAATGGTCGTCATGGCGGCGAAGCGTCAATTGAGAGGAGTGGGAAGGGAAAAGGAGAGGCCAGAGAGTAAATAAGAAGATGTGGGCAGTTCCCGGGGCGGTGTGGGCTAGGATCCAGGCACCTGGAAGTACCTGATTGGTACCCTGCAGTTCCGTGGGCTGGCAATGTGAGAATTTGGTACCCACCATGTACACCGAGTTTAGTCTTTACCGCCTGTCCTTTGGCTTCTGTCTATCCCACTGACGTACATTGTTTACCATTTTAGGAATCAGCTGGTGCTAAAGGTAGATTTGACCTATCGCTGCGATGCATATCAACCTCCTCGCAGCAGCTCTTTGTGCCATCCAACCACTAGCAATTAACAGGACATCCACTTTTTGTAGAATCTGGAACTGCCTACGTGGTCCCTGACAGAAATACATGTGCGACCTCGCCTGACCCTTGGCAAAGGATCATCGTCAGGGTGGAGAACGGCCTGAAACAAGTAGGATCCGCGGTAGAAAGGTTACGTTGTACAACCTATTTCAGTCACAAGTACGTGCATAAGGTGCATTAAGACACTGGTATTTAATATTCCGTAACGCCGAGATCCTTCGGCTTGCCGCCGAAGCCTATGAGCCAATGCCAGTTTCCAACATGTCGAATCAACAAACAATACTGGAGTAAAATTGAGGCCCATTTGGGTGTGCGTATCTGTCGAAACATACCGATCTTTACAATGTGAGCTGGAAGCCCTGAGCCTCTTCATCTTCATCAAAAGTAGGCAGTGATTCTTCGAGTTCCTGAGAGCTTTCGTCTGGGGTGTCAAAGCATCCAGCTGCTTTGCAACGGATCCACATGTCCGAGTCCAGCGGAGGCGGTCCATACAGCTGCATGTAAGTTTCGGGAGAGAGAACCTCAGAGCTCGAGGGCTTCTGCTCCTGGGCATTCTTCTCTCGTAGGGTAGATGACACACTGCGTCCTTTGGAGTAGCCAACGGTTGTCCGAGACGCGGCAGAAGCCGCAGTGTGGCGCATGGGGGAGGGGTTTGATGGGACCCTAGCGTGCCTCTTGGGCATAATCAGAGAGGATGCCAAAGACGCCACGCGTGGCTTAGGAGTTGAGACCGCTCGGGGGGCCGCGGTGTGTTGGGATGAGGCAAGTGCAGCGGCGGCCTCACGAGACCGAAGGGTGGACACGCTGCGTGTTTCTCGTGTGGTGGTCGTTGGTTTCTTGGAGCGAACGGCATGCGGCTGGGGTGGCTTTGCGGGTTCAACCTCGGCAGAGCCCTCAAAGCCGACACTCTCAAGTTGCTGCAGGATCATATCATCCACCATCTTGTCGTACGCCGCCGAATCCTCCTTGAACTTGCGCTGTTTCGCTGTGAGTCCATCGCTTCCAATCTCCTGCTTTCCGTAAACACTCTCCAAGCCCAAGGCTCGGTTCTTTGGTCGAAATTGGGGGAATGTAGTATCGTAGGTCACATCGTCTGGAAGGTCCGGGAGATCTGTAATTTGTCAAAAATATGCTTTTATTGGACTAACAGCGCTAGTGATGCTTAGCGTACCTTTCGGTTTCGGCGGCATGTATTCAATATCAGGCACATCATCCTCAACAGGAGCAGTATGGACTTTAGTTTGAGCTTGCTGTGTGACCGGAGCAGCTTTCTTGATCTTCTGAGCAGTCGACAGTCTTCGGTTTGTTTTCGGTTGCTTGGTAGTTCCTCCGAAGGGAGCAGGCGTTTGGAGGTTGTTGGCTTTCAAGTTGGTAGTTTTCATACCCAAAGGAGCGCGATCCTTCACTGTGATCGAGGGAAAAGAATGTCAGTCATCGTCAATTCCGAATCATTAACCATCCCAGAGTACGCGTACCCATTGGAGTGAAAAACGCGTTGTTCCCCGGTTTTCCATTTTCTTGGCGATTTCCATTGCCTTTCACAGTGCGATTTCCAAAGGCCAACGGGTTGTTCTCGTCGTTTCGTGGCTTGCCAGGGGTTTTGGGTGCCAGCTGCTTGGTTTGGTTCAAGGGCTTAGCTGCCGCGGCAGTCTGGTGCGTGTTTACCAGGTTCTCCTGGTCGCGAAGAGCCAGCATCGTGGCGAAGTGGAAGTGATAGTTCTCATGCACTGTATCAAAGAAACAAAAGTCGCGTTGTAATCAGGTTTGAAGGTGACAAAGAGCCAGGACAAGTTCTAGATGCAGGTGTTGTTGGATGGTTGCCCGTGGAGACGCGGCGATCCTTGGGCGGTGATTGGCGTAGGAGCAGAGGGGAGTGCGTACCAAACCATACAAAGTTACGCAGGTGGTACACACTAAGTACACAGTACTTTTCCTGTAGTGGGACTGATACCTGTTGGTTGGGTACTGTCTACTTGGTCACTAGTCAGCCTATTATTCCTCCCCTTCTCTCCCAAACTCTCCCCAGATCATCTTCCGTACACCCATCCAACACTTGACCGGTTTCTCGCAGAGCGAAAGCCTAAGTACTTTTCTTTTCAAGCTTACATATTATCGCCTTTACTCCCTTTACATAAATTCAAAATGGACAAGATCAAGGAGGTATGTTACCAAGACCCCTGCCGGCGGGGTAGCTTGCAAACTGTCTCCCAAAATCACATACACCCCTCATATGCAGACTTGCATAACCCCCACGACAGTTCATCATTTCCCTAATAGGAACTATACTAATATGTCGGAATTTAGCGCATGGTCGCCCTCCGCGCCGAGGCTGACGAGGCTCACGAGCTCGTCGATGAGCTCAAGGCCAAGGTCAAGGCGTTGGAGCAGGAGAACCTGTCCAAGGAACAAGAGATCACATCCCTCAACCACCGTAACTCGCTTCTAGAGGAAGAGGTTGAGAAGGCCGAGTCCGCCCTTAAGGAGGCCAAGGATGCTGCCAGCCAGAGCCTCCAGCACGACACCCAGAACGAGGCCCTCCAGCGACGGGTGCAGCTCCTCGAGGAGGAGGCTGAGGAGAATGACAAGACTTTGCGGGAAACAAATGAGAAGTACGATCGGTTGCTGATTATATTACAATTAAATACTGACGTCTGGGACACTTAGGCTTCGCCAAACCGACATCAAGGCTGGTCACTTCGAGCGGAAGGTGCAGGCACTCGAGGACCAGCACACCAAGCTGGAGCAGAGATACGAGGACGCGATCAAGGAGCACCAGGCTGTCAAGAAGGAGCTCGACGACCTTGCATCCCAGATGGCCGATATCTAAGCTGGCTCAAACCAGTGATGGGTGCAGGATACTGGGAGACATTGTGTTGGATATAGGCTTCATTCTTTGGGTTGGCGCCTGACTTTTCAAGCTGTGACTATTTTTGTTTCGCTGGACCTAATTGCTTGGGCCAGATGCAGCGCTTTGATAGCAATACCTTTTATCATGCAACATGCACTACGGTGTCTGCTATTTTCTGCCTTGTCATTGAATTTTGCTTGATTTGAAACGCCTGTGATCCGTAAATTTAGTAACGGAGTATTGCTAAAAGCCGAGTATATGCACATATGATGTCGTATCTCTTTTAGGACATGGTTTGCCTAAGTCTCCTTAGTATCCTTGCGTGCCTTTGCTCTCTTCGATTTCACAGCACGCTGCTTGAGCATTGTTTGTTTGCGCTCGACCTTCGTCTCGTAGCGGAAGTTCCTCTTCTTCTTCCTTGCCGCTTCTGATGCTGCACTCCGAGGCCTTCTCTTCTTTTTTGCGTCAGCCTCTGTCGACTCGGCTGGGTATGTTTTAGGTTCTTCGGTTTCTGAGTCCTCCCCTCTGGCAGCCTTGAGTAGACCCTCACGGGATGCATCCATTTCTTCAACCGTGACAGTTGTGTATTTGTCTTCGTCGATATATTCGGCTTCGTAGTCCACTGCTGGAGGCTCCTCAAATCCTTCCCAATCTTCTTCCTCCTTCTCGCCTTCCGTTTCGCTGATATCCCCAGCATCCTCCTTCATGCGCTTGAGGACTGCTGCGTGCTCTTCGATTGCGCGTTCAAAGTCCTTCTTGCGCTCCTCACGAATCTAGACAAAATTAGTGGAAGTCTCTGGGCACCCATTGTAGACCTGCGAACCTTCTTTCTTTCGACTTTTCTCTCTTCCTTGTATCTCTTTGCAGCCAGGTCTTGCGCATGCTTGGCGCGCTGCACTTTGCGCTTGTGGAATCCAGTAAGGTATTCATGGCGGGAATCGTTGTCGAAAGTGACCTCTTCAATTTTGGGCTCAGCAGCAACTTTACGTCGTTTCAAATTAGGACCCATGATGAATGCGATCCTAATTGCCAAATGTTTGAATTAAATATCGAGTAAATTTTCGTGGTGTGTGCTGTTGAGATAATTGCACCTGGGAAAAAAAGTCGATATGAAAGCTCAAGCGGGTCGGGGCTCTCGACCGCCTCCGAGGCCAAGTCGGACACCTCCCGCTGGCAACATCATCGCCAACCTGACCCATCCCCACGATAAACACAATGCATTCCAGCAGGTTTGGGCTATTGGCCCTTGGAGCAGCTGCCGTAAATGCTTTTAGAGATACTTCGCCGTTTTTCCTAGCCTCAACCTCAGAGTATGCTCGATTGCAACCATGGACGCCTCCAGCTGCAGTTAACTAACCGCTCTCCCTTAGGGTCTTGACGAACTCCGCCTACATCCAGACAGGAGCTTCACTCTTCGAGAAGCTTTCCTCATCTCTCAGCACCTGCCCGTCTGATTACTATGTCGTCGTTTACCAGCCCGGTGTGCACAGCTCCGACTTCTCGACGCGCAAGTCGGCACCCCGCTTGGGTGCGAAGATGCTCGGGAAAGACCGCTCCATCAGATCCAAGATGAGCGTCAACGAGGTCACTGGTCTGGTGGAACCCAAGGAAATCAAGAGCCTATTGGTGGAGAAGTGCAAGGCCCAAATCACCGCCGTCAATGCTTCTTGTAAGTTGATATGGTGACTAATGGTGGACATGGTGATAGACATGGCAGCTAACATTATCAAGCTGGATCCTACCCCTCATACTTTGAGACCGGCCCTCGGATTATCGACATGGAATTCCCCGTGCTGTCGCTGGGTTCGGACCGCGCACAGCAGCTTTCTGGATTTGGTATGTATGTAGTGCATCCACGTATTTCCTTCAAACTAACACAGCTAGATGGCTTCCTGGCCGATGTCGTTGATCGCATTCCCTCTTCCTCAAAGTATACCATCATATACACCACCTCGCCGAGAGAGTTCCCAGAGACGGACTCCGTTATTTATGAAGCCTCCGGAGATTCGTACCAAGACTCGGTCCACATGGACCTGAAGCGTGACTACTCCGCACATGGTAGCGCTTCGAGCTCATTGAAGAAGCACACCTCACTTTTCCATGAGTATCAATACTTCACTCCAGGTTTGTGTGCCAATTTCATTTTCCCTCTACATACTTTACTAACATATTGTCAGGTATCTTCATGGGCCTCATGGCTACCTTCCTATTCCTTGCAATCTTGTACATTGCCGTCAATGCCCTAAGCAGCCTTCAGATTCCTTATGCTGCATTTGAGAGGGATACCTCTGCTGCTGTGCAAAAGAAGGCACAGTAGTTCATAGGGTTATGCTTGAGTAGTTCTTTTGGAATGCACCTCAGTTGCTGCAACTTGATTGATTCTTTTTTTTTTTTTTTTTGCGGGGTTTAGGGACAGTTCTCTCGATTTCCCATGTATGATAGATCATATCTTTTCAGTTCCTCTTTTTTTTTTTTGAATGTTAGCTTTGCCAATGTAAATGCATTCCTTACTTTCCTTTTTTTGGAAGACTGTCAGGTGACAGTCTTAGTCCTGCCTTAGGCGCGAGCCTCCTTTAGCGTTGGCGCCTTTTCGTTTCTCTGAAGGTCTCGCTTCTAAAAGACTCTTCTTGTGGGCAATTTGAGACACTCGCTAGCCTTGCTTCAACACAGTCATTCGTTATTCAGGAGATTTTTCTCAGACCCTCATCTCTCACAAATCTGCTGATTGCGCATCCGTGGACTGCAGCCTGAGTGCAGCATCAGCCCGCCAGTTTTGCACTAGAAACGAATTGCAGTCCCTTTCGAAATCAGCATCCGATATCTCAGATTCACGCACCTGGCCCCATTGGCGACCTGATAGGCATCGATAATCGACTTCAGTCAAGTCGTTGGGATCGGCATCTACTCCGGGTGACCCGCACCTTGTGGAGAACCGGCTGATCCATTGTTTACAGTGCCATGCGAGTTCTACCGCAAGGGCTTGGTAAAGCCAAGCCGTCATTCTTTTTGTTACTCCTTCTGGTCCTTGCCATCGCTGCTCAAGTGTCTGCTGTACCGGCAGATGATCCATCAACGAACAGTACCGATGTCGCCAAGACCGTCGACGATCCCTCCACCACTCAAAGCACCTCTAGCGTGAGCGAGACGGCTGCTGCGACAACCACCTCATCCACTTCCACCTCCACATCAACATCAAGTTCTACTACCAGCACCACCTCTTCTTCGTCTACAAGCACAACCATGGATCCGACCACCACATCCTCCTCCTCCTCGTCCTCCTCCTCCACGACCGACAGCAGTACAACATCACCTGTCTCCACGACAACGACATCATCAACATCCTCTTCTTCCAAAACCGCAGCCGCCATCGTGACGATACCACCAACCGCAAACGCCCCATACATGCAAGACAGCAATGCACCAGAAGGCACAGTATTCATCGCCGTCGGCGCCGCCCTCGGACTAATCGGGCTCACCCTCCTCGCCTGGCGCGCAATGGTCGCATGGTCAGTAAACCGCTCCGTCCGGCGCGCCGCCGAAATGCACGCCTCAGAATCCAAGCGCCTCCTCCGCGGCAACAGAAAAAAGCGGTCAACTCCCTACGCGACCGCACCCACAGCCGATGTCTCCCTCGACAAACTCGGCGCCGCAACTCGCGCAAGCTACAAGCCCACCCGAGTCGCGAGCGCAGGCAGCGGCCTCTTCTTCTCGCCTACCGCAGCCGGCCCGACTGGATCGCATGCCAGTCTGAATGCTACAGGGAGTGCGGGGAACCGTGCCTCAACATACCTGCCTGCTGGATACTATGCTGCTGCCAGTGGCTCGAACCCCGCCCCGAGCGGAGAACCCTTGTACTCGCCCACTGCTGGTCTGTCCTCGCCGTCGCTTCCTCCTACTGGTGTCTACCATGATTCGCATAACCAGCGCCAGTCTTATGTGGGCGCCTCGACGAGTTCGTTGAATCTCAACCAGGCGCCGCAGGGTCGGGCTCCCAGCGCGTACCTGGAGGACTTGTTCGAGAGCCATGTTCCTTCTCATAATTCTGATTCGGGCCGTCGGTAGCGATGCTTGACCCGGGCTTTGGACATGCAGGTCGTTTATATGAAGCGATGATATTTGCAAACTGTTTCTTTTTCCTTGGATCGATATTGAGATTTCGTCATTTGCTCTTTGCCATCTGCTCTACATCTATTCGCTTTTCTGTTTTCATTTCGGTTTCTGTTCAACTCGGCGTTTCATAAACCCTGCTCTATTGGTGTTCTGCTCCTTCCAATTTTTCTGCGCAATATCTTCACTTCCCTGTCAATATGTATTGGTCTTCCTCAGCATAATGATGCAATTATGGACATAACTATGAAGCATCCTCTTCTCTGCTTGTTTTGCTAAACTGACTGTGAACTCACATCGTCTTAGGAGCAGTAAATGACCGTTCGAAACCAAGGTTGTATTGAGAATCTAGCTCATAAAAATCGTTATGTCCGACTGAACAAAAGAGAGCTAAGTCGTATAAAATAAGAAAACAGAAAAAAATAAAACAAATCGCGGATCAATCATAAAAACACCCTCCAAAACTAAGGTTAGGTGTTTGAACCATGGACGGGGTATGGGGTATCTACAGGTTCAAAAGAGAAGCGGACTAGTCAATGCGCTTGTACAGCTTGGCCTTGGGCCCAGCAGACGAAGACCCAGAACAGCAGGCAGATGTCTCCTCGGGATGAAGCGAGGACTTGTTGAACAGCTGCGAGGACTGCGGGACGTCAAGAGCCGGGTTCTTGTTGAAGAATCCATCGGGCTTGAGCATGACGCTGATACGCTCCATCGGCATCACGGGGAAGTCTTCAATGCGGGGATTGTGGGTAAGACCAAAGGCTGACGGAAATGTTAGTGAGATAGTACAGACGAAACGGCGGGAAAAATATGCTTACTATGCCAGAGGACCACGTCTTCGTTCTCGATGTTATCCTTGCGCTGCACCCAGGTCTCGACGCCCTCGGCGCGACGACTCTGGTTGGTGAACTCTCCTGCAGCGTACAGTTCATCGTCTTGGTACTTGGTGACCCAGATGGGCTTGGTGGCGAACTCGGCACGGCGGAAGCCGTGGGCATTCTTGCTGACTAGGAGCATTTGGCTGGGGGCTGCCATGAGCTTGTAGGCAACGGGCTTGTATGTGATTGGGTTGGTGATATTATCGTTGCGGATCTTAAAGACGCGGTGACGATCCACGCTGGTATTGGCTGTGCCTGCTGTGCGCATCACTGTGTTCTCGGAGACATAGCCCACGAGGTAGGGGTTGTTCTCGTCTTCCGGCATAGGAACGCTATCTTCGTAGTAGATAGTATTCTTGAATCCATCAATAGCAGGGTCGACACGTAGCGAGAACATGTGTTGGTGGAAGGGAGCCATGACACCAGGGCCAACGTTGGTGCCCCAGGGGACGGTCTGACCGTTTTCATTGTCGAACGGAACAGTTGAAAGAATGCCGGTGGCACGGACTTCTAGTTCAACATTGGCAGCTTGATCGAAGATGTAGTTAAAGATGTACTCGTAGTTGGCAATAGTACAGATCATCTGTAGGACCAGCTGGCGGTTGCGCACAACGGTAGCAGCACCGGATCGATAGTTAGTGTGTTTGTGCTGCAGGCCGTTATCCTGTTCATGTAAGCAAATCACGTTCTTTAACTGCAATGGGTTGCCCTTAGAGTCGTTCCGGTAACCGTCGAAGTACTTGATATGGCCGAGACAGTCGCATCCAAGAGCTAACTGGTTGGCATTCATACCGAATCCAGTGTCGCCGACATCGAATGCCTGCTTACGATGGTAAGGAGTACGTGGATCTGTATAAATGTTAGTCAAATCTCGCGTCTCCCCTTCACAGTTCATATTTCCGTGAGGAATCCAGTGCAGTAACTGGGCTTGAATATAGCTTACCTCCATAGGGGACAGTCATCTCAGAAACGGCCAAGCGATAGAAGAGGTTCCGGTTATCATATGTGACGTTATAGATAATCAAGCCTTCACGAGCATTGAAGCCAACTCTGAAGCGCCACTTCTGCCAGTAAACAGAGTTGCCATCCACTGAATACGAGGGGCCTTCGGGTTGTTGCACAATGTAGGGCTTGAGGTCGGTACGGAGAGGCTCGTCCAGGAGGTCGTGTGCATACTGGACGGCCTTCACAGGCTTCCAGGGTTGAGTAGAGTTGATCTCGAAATCAGCTCCACCGGGTAGGTAGTCCATACGGATCAACTCATGGGTGAAACCGTCGAAAACTGGTGAGAACTTGCAAGGCAGAGAGTAGTGGTTGTTCTGTGGGTGATCAACCTCGACCATGTACATGAAGCATTGGAAGAGCCGTCGGTCCTCGTTATCACTGTCTGTGCCATACATCCAAGGATCATTGCAGACGGTGACGCCCGGGGGCAATTGCAATTTCTCGATCTCAGCCAGCACTGCAGGGTGCTTCATGCACATCTCTTCAATTGCGGCGATTTCGTCGATATCAATGGGGCCCTATAGAGCAACATTGTTAGTTGGCCCCGATTGCATACAATCAGGAAAGGGCTCTGCCTACCTGAACCTCCTTCGGGAGCTCCTTTGCATAGACGATGCTACGCTTGTCGGCATTGAGGATGGCCTTGTAGAATGCATTGGTATCGAGGCGGTGGAAGAGTACGTAGAGAAGACGAGCAGGGCGTGTGGGCAGCGGCTGCCGTAGGCGCTCTGCTTCAATGTATGCGATCACATCATTCTTGATAGGTTCATTGACATCGATGCGCTTGTAACGCAGAGATACGCCGGGGAAGCCCGCTTCAAGGATGCGGACAGCAAGCTTGATCTCCTCTGGTGTGATAGGGTCGAATGGGTGAGGGCGATGGTTGGTCACCATCTTGGCAGTGTGGGGTAGGTAGAGGTATTTATGTATGAGAGTTGGTCGTGAGAGATATGTAGTATATGTAGTCGCAAAGAGATGGTTGTGAAGGGAAAAGGCCACACGAGTTCACAGATAAGTAAGGGCAGCTAAGCGAAGAAGCAGAGGGTGTTAAATGGAAAAAATAGACCCAATGGATGGACTTAAATATAATTCCCACCGTCGTCGCAACGACCCCGGGGGAATCTTATCTGGTTACATAAGGTCAGGTTGGACTTGCCAGATTGGGACAGGAACCAGTCAAGGGAAAGTGGGGCGTTGGAGAACGAAGCGGAGGTTTGACATGGGATGATAAGGCCAAAAATGAACTGAAACACAACATCCAAGATAGAGAGGATAGATGGCTCTTACAAGTATTACTGGGCTATGTTTATGAAGAGGATATGAGTCCATTCTCCCTCTGTTGAAGTCCATATTGGGTCGAGAGGACGATTTAGAGTAAGGCTTCACGTGATCTTCAATCCAGAATTGGCATGTCACGTGAGTGTGGGGAAGAGCGTGAAATTATCCCGATTGGGTTAGTGGAAATGGCTATCGATAACGCTTTGATAAATCAACCGGTTCACCTGAAAGGTGTGTAACAGCGCATGCTTGCCTGGATTCGTCTGATATTGCGATAAGCATGCCGCCACTAGTCCCTGTAATAGTATCACCATATCATCTAGTGACTCCTTGACACTATGGATGCTGCTACTCTAAATGGATCGGCGCAGTCGTCTACTTTCGCCCCGAGCCAGCCCACTTCCGCCCTAAAGAAGGGTAGGACACGGCAGTCTGGCACGGCATGGACTCGATCAGGATGCATTACCTGCAAGAAACGGCGCAAAGCCTGTGATAAGACCAAGCCAAGGTTTGTGCGCCAAGTATATTTTGACTTTCGTGACTAATTTATGTTGATAAGTTGCAACAATTGTCTCAAGCAAGGCCGGACTTGCGAGGGCTATGGCTCGATGTGGGTAGAGCCATTGGGTCCATCGGCACAGGTGTTCTCCCAAATGGAAACACCGAAGCGTCGCCGGCTCAGTGCATCCTCGCTGTCTCAATTATCTTCGCCTGCGCCGTCACCGTCTTCGGATGCATGGCTCGAGACCCGTCTGTCTCCCGGGTCAGCAAATTCCTTGGGTTGGTCTGTTCCTGGTTCTCCTCTGGAAAATGGAGCATTTGAGACGGCCTCCAGCCCGGTACGGGAGGCAGAAGAACATAGTTCCAGTGAGGACCTTGGTTCGCATGGCACTCTCATGATGATCCCACAGCCCCAAGGCAGTATTGGTCGTCTCTCAACCAATGAGACTCACTATCTTCAATACCACATGGAGCAGGGCTCTCGGCTGCTAGCCAATTTGGAGAGCGACGACAATCCCCTGCGTTCGATGTTAATTCCTAGGGCGATGTCATCGCCTCTGCTGATGAAGGCCGTGTGTGCCGTCTCTGCTCTCCACTTAGCGAATCGCTTCCAAGGGTTTGGCGCGCATACAGCTGCGGTTAAATACTATAGTGGAACACTCAACGGATTGCGCACAGCACTGGCACAGTGTTCAACGGAGCTGTTCCCCGATGATGCCATGCTCGCAGTTGGTCTGCTGTGCAAATACGAGATCGTACGTGGCAGCGTCAAGCAGTGGGTTGTTCATCTCAACGCATTGCAGCGTCTGATTGTCTCACGTGGGGGATTTGCTTCAATGGATCGAGAAGCAGCAGAGTTCCTGCGTGGACTGTATGTTGCACAACTCAAACCCTATATTTCTCAGATGCTAATGTGATCACATATAGATTCGTGTATGCATACAATATGGCCCGGATCACCAATCACAGTCGCATAACTTCTACAGATATTGTTGTCGACAGTGATATTGGTGTCCCGAAACTGGACATATACATCGGATACACAGAGGAGCTCCTCAAACTATGTGCACGGATCGCAGAGCTGCCTTCTCTTCAGGCGCATACACTGGCTCTCCGATTAAGTGTTGCATCTATGTATGTATTCCCTGGGCATCAAAGACCAACCAAACTTTGTAGTGCCCTTATTAACATCCCATTCCAGAAACGAGTCCCTCCTCACCTGGTCTCACACTTCAACCCCATTCATTATTCAACCAGGAACCTTGCCAGCAACCCTGATCCGCCTCCAACTCGTAGCCGAATGTTTCCGCGACGCAGGTTTCGTCTACTTGCACTCCATCATGGAACGCATTAGCCGAAATCGCGCAGATGCCATTCCCAATAACGATGTCGTTCTTAACACCCAGACAGAGGACACCGCGCCTTTCTCAACACACGATTGGATCCCTCTTATCTCCACACCGAAAAGCCTCGCTGTCTACCGTTGTCTTTCCCGCATTGAGACTTTCCCGCTAGGTGACCACTGCGAGTATTCTGCGCTCACATTTCCAATCTTCATCTCGGGATGTGAGACGGACAATGTAGCAGACCGAGAATCTGTGCTTCGGTCTTTGGGCAAGCTGCAGGATAACTTTGGGATTGGGAATGTTCGGCGTGCGAAGGAGTTGTTGAGGATCTTGTGGGCGAGACAGGATGCTATATTCAATGCTGATGCTGTTGGGACAGGCTGTCGGGAAAAGGTTCATTGGCTGGATATTGTCGAAGAGCTGGGGTGGGATATGATTCTTGCATAGATCGCTTGGGACTGTTTTAATGACGCTGTTTCGTTATGTATATTTGTTGCATTGGGGCGGGTACCAAATAGGGAGGTTTGTGTTGATATGAATGACACGATCTCAGGAGGTCTGTTGAAAACTAATGGATAGGAATGGGTATATATCCATGACAGAGCAATCATGATCATGATTTAGGTAAATGACTACACTTTGCCTTGTCTGGGGCTATCTTCTTGATTCCTAATTTATATGCAAGTATATATATTCCCAAGGTTTATTGTGCAAAGAATGAATAAGACAGCTCACGACGCCTAATTTCAATTGTCCCTCCCGATAGATACATATTGCTATATTGCCGGACATATAATATCAAACGTCGATCTTATATAGAAGGTGTAAATACCTAAACCCTTCACCACAACCGAAGATACGTCCCCAGCCGGCGCCAAAAGGGACGCGAATAATAAGCCTGCAGCTCTTGGATCTCCTGAGTAGACAACTGCCGACGTCCAGCAACCAAATCGGCCGTTGCGGGATCACGCCATGGTGTTCGGAAGATAATCTTGTACGCGATAGTCGAGAATACAATAAGGAACAGGCCGATGGTATATGAGAAGAAGTTGTATGCTGTGAAACCGCCACCACCCTGAATATGACGAGACTTGGTTAGACAAGAGATCAGTGAGATCAATAAGGGGACCACGTACGATTGGCTTTATGCTCAGATAAAGAATACAGATCAACAGCATGGATGAAATGACGAGAACCATGATCGGTGCGAGAGGCCAGAAGTTCGATTTCCAGCCGAATTCGTGCTGGAAGAGTGGATTCTTCTGGGCCTTCACGGCGGCTCGGAAGCGGAAGGATGTGAAGCCAATGATTGCCCAGTTGGTGAAGAAGGACGCGCTCGTGATGGCGATGAGCCAGTTTAGGACTTCGTTTCCACCAGCTATATTGCTTCGTTAGTGTTTGTTTCGAGGCTTTAGAACAACAGAGGAAGAGGAAATGTAGACGTACCACTCAGACTCATGTATGTCAGAAGCACAGCCAGGACAGCGGTGATGGTAAGCGCCCATCGTGGTCGACCCCGTTCATCAACCTTGGCGATGAAAGAGGGAAGCAGTTTCTGCAGGGCCATTGTTCGCAGGATTCTAGATGGCAGGAATATACATTCCAGAGCAATGGCAATTATGCCGACGATCATACAAGCGTTAATGATGTCAGGGATGGCCCTGATGCCGGCATCATCAACCGAGATGACGAAGGGAGAGGCAGCAACGCCCGAGCCGCCGAGGAGGCGATCATCATCTGATGGCACGATGACGGAAACTAGCACAGTTGAGACCAAGTAGAAGACTGCGACGCGCCAGGGCACCAAGTTCGCTGTGTGTGCCATGGAGTAGCGAGGTGATGCAGCCTCACCGCCCATAACACCGATGAAGACCTGGTCACCGATGGCCCAGATAGCGAGAAGTGCGGCATTGGCGAATCCCTGGGAGTAAAGTGTCAGCATTAAGCATATAAAAACGAACTTCCAATTTCTGGACTCACTCCGAAGCCATTCTTCAAGGCCGGCAAATCGGTCCAGGTGCTTCCATCACGAGGAAAGCCCGCAGGCCCGGCGCCTCCAATGATTGCAAGAGAGACGATAACGATGAAGACGAACAAGAAGACCTTTACAAGTGAGCCAAAGTATTGAAGCCATCCGAAGAACTTGTTGGGCATGAAAAACACGGCAAGACATACGGCCAAGAAAATACTGACTATTGAACAACAAACGATTAGTGGAAGGAATCCAATGTGTGATTGGATATAACGTACGCAAAGCTGCATCTGGAACAGCACCCCCAGCCCAAAAATTGACCAAGATAACAAAAAAGGTCGCCTCTGCGGCAAATACAGATGTCCATCCTATGTTGATCCGAGGTTAGTTCGATATCCCCCCGGTATCCACTATCCCCGGATGATGTAGGGACTCACCCAGCCATTCGGCCAGCCCAGCACCAAAGGCCAAAGCAGGATCAACCCAGCGGTCAGCAAAGTCGACGTAGTTTCCTGATGTTGGGAAGGCAATGGTCATCTCGGTGATGTTCTGCAGGTTGGCCCAGACACCGATACAGACGATCAGGTAGCCCAAGAACATGCTTCCAGGGCCACCATTTGCCAATGCCTTTCCTGTACCAATGAACAGACCACTGCCGACATTCGAGCCCAGGGAGATGATCTATGAAGATATTAGACTCAGCGTTCAATGACTAGATGTATCCATTGACTCTTCAACATACATGGATCATCCGTGGAGTCAACGTTCGATGCAGGCTGCCGTATTTCTCCACTGAACCGACATCACCTTCTCCAACTGACAGCGCAGGGCTCGAGGCGACTTGTTTCTCGCTGTCCATGTCTCCAGCGAGACTATCTGCTTTGAGTTTGACCTCCATGATGGGTGGTATTGGAGGAGGCTAGAAAGATGAAATTAAAGGATCAATTGACTTGACAACATGAATAGAAGGCAGTATATAAGAAACCTGAAAGAGATACGAGAGACTAAACTGTTACTCCACACTTTAGGGGACTTTTAGGGTCTCGGTCTTCTTCGGCCTCGCCTTCCTAAACCAAATTTCCCCGCGATAAGAGTCGGAGATTGCGGAGAAAAGCGTTATCAAAGTAAATAAACACGAAACCCTAAAAGATGGCCTTTATCAAGAATTCAAACATATTCGGAACCTTGTCTCCTTTTATTTCCTTTTTATCTTTTCTTGGTCTATCACTAAATATCATAATCAAAGATATCAATGGCACCTTCTGTGGACAATGGCGTTGCCACCAAACCTACAGGTCTCGCGGCATTGTCGCAGGGCACTCCACTCCCAGGCATCCCCAAATTTACAGATGTCGCCAAGCAGCGCGAATATCTATTGAATCATATGGCTGGTGCCTTCCGGGTATTTGCTAGACATGGGTTCGTGGAAGGCATGGCAGGCCATATCAGTCTGCGCGATCCCGAAAACCCTCATCTGTTCTGGACGAATCCGTGAGTGTGGCTGATGTGGAAACATGGAAATATATATTCCAGAGACATATGCTAACGTGCAGTTTAATTGAAGCCTCGGCCTACACTTTGGCCTCATCAAACCATCCGACCTGATCCTCGTCAACGAAGAAGGCATCGCAGTCGGCGGAAACATGTCTCGACCAGCGAATGCAGCCGGATTTCTCATTCACAGCGCAATCCATCGAGCGCGGCCAGATGTTAATGCAGCATGCCATTTTCACTCCACGTACGGCAAGGCTTGGTCGGCGTTTGCGCAGCCCCTCGAGATGCTGAATCAGGATGTTGCGATCTTCTACGGCGCGGCGCAAAGTGTCTATGGGGAGTTTGGGGGTGTCGTGCTGGAGGAGGAGGAATCAGACGCATTGGCGAAGAGTCTGGGTCAAGGGAAGGGGATCATTTTGCGGAATCATGGTCTCTTGACTGTTGGCGGGACTGTGGATGAAGCCGCTTATCTCTTTTTGTTGATGGAGAAGAGCTGCAAGGTTCAATTGGTTGCTGATGCGGCTGCGGCTGCTGGTCGGAAGAAGCTGTACATGGACGATGATGCTGCGCGGTTTACGTATGAGAATACGAGTGATCCGGTAAGTTTTGTTGGCATTCGCCATGTTTTGGAGGGTTTGATGTGCGTGGCTGATCATGGAATAGGAGAGTCTGTTCGCCGAGTTTCAGGGCTATTTGCAGTGGGAGTCGGCTATATCGCACGATGGGTACAAGGCTTTCCAAGGTTGTGATTCTATACTTAAACAGACCGGCAATTGATTGTTACAGAACCTTATTCATAAAAAGTACACATACTTAACTTAAAACAAGTACCCTCAACTCACTAAATTGCGCCAAAACTTCATTCCACGGAGCATTCTGCATCCCTGGAAGACTTCTTGCCTGCCAGACCTTCTGCACGGCTTCTAAAGCCACAGCAAACATGCGAATGCCAGTCGACTGACCAGATCGTTCAAGCCAATCGGCAATTTGCTGCCTGAGCTGCGGATCGAAAGCCTCGCACCCTGCGATAAACCCAGGCCAGCACGTGTTAGCAGACTGGTCTTTGTATTTCTGTTTCTTTCTGTCATATTCAGAAAGATGATGAATTATCTGTTGAACGTGGGATTGCAATATCGCAGCGTTGACGTCTCTTACGCAGCGGTAGAAATAGACAATCAATGCCTTATGCACAGCTTGTACGAGATGATATGGGAAGATCTCTCTTCCAGGGAGAGGACTGTGAGCAGAGTATCCCGAGTCCTCCTGGACCCCGTACTCCCAAGTGCAAATGCTGCTTTCTAGATCTTTGACTTCAGCCGCAAAGGCATCGTGGTCAATGTTGAGTGGTCTCCCAGATTGATGCATCTTCTCAGCCATCGCGGACATATGCGTGGTCTGAAGAATCAGTTTGAATAATGACTGAGGCACGGAATATATTTCCTCGAACATCGACTTGTAAGGTGCTGGACTCGGGGCAAAATCCAGGCTTGTACCGGATTCAGGCGATGGGAATCCAATCATCCGGTCCCATTTGGAAAGTTCTTGAGCCGAAGATGTAATAGTGAGATCTTTTGAACTCGCGGAAGTAGATGATTGAGATCGGTACTCGGTGGTGGAAGCGCGCTCTGTTAGGACGCGGAGGTAAAGGTAGATACTGTGAAGCATGCGGACCTTGGACGATCGAGACACTTTTTGCACTCCATGGAGGTTGATGATCTCTTCAACATCTCGTAGGTAATGAGCTGCGTTTCCCATTTTCCCACTTACCACCTGTGAGAACATTAGCAAAGGTATTGTCAAGAAGTGATTCATTGAAGCTTACACTGATCGTTACCATACTTAGAAGAGCCATCAAAATATCTTTGTATTTCTCTTTCTTTGCTTGCTTGCGAGACAAGTCAGACAACGATTGTTTCAATCGTCTAGTCGCCCTCTCGCGATATAATTCCCCAAGAGCATTCCAGTCTTGAGACCCTTGTCCTCCCGTTGGAGACGACCTTCCGTCTAGACTGAACGCACTTATTGCAAATACTGCAAATAGCAGGGAGACTTTTGCATTACTGCTGTCTCCCGCGAGCCCGATTTCACCCACTGTGCTCAGTAAGCTGGGGATATAGATGGCTTCCCATGGTGACTTGACCTCAGTCCGGGCCGGAGTGAAAAAGGTCACCATATTGTTCCGGTAATGGTCGAGAAGCATTTTGGCAACTGGCATGCTGAAATCCTCCAGGTCCAATGCTGAATTTCGAGAAGGGGAAGATGCAAGGGAAACCAAGGCTTGATTTAGAGTACCAGGGGTTGATGGATAGAGAAAGTCGATTCCATCCAAATCGAATGAGTCAGATTGTAGAATGGCATCTTCCAGTGTGAGAAGCTCGGGGGCTTTTGAAAGCTGGAGTGAATCATCTTCGTCCTCGCCTTCCAGCATGTTGCTATCGTTTGTCAATGTTGAATCCCAGAGCTCTGAGTCGAAGATGTCTATAAGAGAATTGGACTGAGTGGGCGATCGCATATCGTTGGCTTGGAAGACATGAAATGGGCCGTTGCATAATGTTTCATCATTCTCAATGTCTTCTGTCTTCCGGTCTAGTTCGTCTAGGATCGATAGAACGGAGCTGTCGCCTGCGATGCATAACAAGTCGGCAGCATTGTGAGCCAGATCATGGGCTATTCCAATATGAGTATAAGTCGTTGATTCAAAATATATATCCATATGATGGGTTTGACATACCCGCGAATAAAGGTCGCCGCCGCGCATGCAAGCCCTCCAACTCATCGTCAGAACCGACCTTCATCCGCGGCCGCAACCACAGCATCCGAGGCGGGGCCACTGGAACCTGGCAGTTGAGCTTCCGTTTCTTGCATGGTGAGCATTGGGGCATGACTCGGTCGCATTTCACCTTTCTGGCGCGGCAGCTGAGACATGAGCTCTCATTCTGGGGCCGAGTTGCCATGGTTGCCGGTATCAACAGCCTGATGTGAAAGAGAGAAAACAAGGCGACTGTCACAATGTAGTGATAATCGAACTCGAGATTATTGGTCACATTGTCATGTTATCCCATCTATTCCCCCGCTCGACGTTATCTTTCTCTTCCTCCAAAAGCCCCCAAAGTCGATCGGCCGGTATCGTCAAAAATGCGGAGAAAAAAACGCCGAGCAAGATTGGCTTGACGTCGGCTCCACCTGCCAGGAAAGACCTCGGACACGATACGAGGGGATTCTCATACTCTATGAGGATAATCAGGTGGTCAATATAGAAGAGTTGAAGAGATCCAATATTTAAGAGGGCTTCAAGTCATCACAATAACGATATACAATTTCGTACCTTCACAATGGCTGTTAAAGAACCCCTCGTCCAAAAGCAACCTCTCGTTCAACGCATTGAGCGCACTAATGTGTCCGCTATCGTCCAAGCTATTATCAACGATGGTTGCTGTATTATCAAGAACTTCACCAGCCTGGAGACCATCGAGAAAGTCAATACGGAAACAAAGCCCTACATTGATGCGGACAAACCGTGGAAAGTGAGTCACAATTTAGCCTCGGGATATGCAAAGAAACACAACAACCTAATATCAAACAGGGCGATCTATTTCCACCAGAGACCCGACGTTGCCCCAATCTCATGGGTCGCAGCAAGACAGCCCGAGAGCAATGGCTCGTCGACCCGCTCATCCGCACTCTCACCTCCAAATTCGTGGACAAGACCACCTCAAATTTCTACGGTGAAACCAAACACACCTACACCAGCGAAGCCATCTGCTCCATCGCAATGACCTTCGACGTCGGCCCCGGCGCCAAAGCCCAACGCCTGCACCGCGACGACAAGAACTTTCACGCCGACCACGAAGACCAAACATCAACCGGCTATCGCCTCGGCTCCGACGTCATGATGGCCTTCATGATCCCCGGCGTGAAGACCACCGTCGAAAACGGCGCCACCATCGCCATCCCCGGTAGTCACCTGTGGAGCTCTGACCGAGCGCCGAAGCAGCACGAGGCTGTGCCGGCGGTGATGGAACCGACCGATTGCTGGGTCATGTTGGGCGGACTGTATCACGCCGGTGGAGCGAATATTACGGAGAACGAGCGCAGAACTCTACATGGGATGTTCTTTGCGCGCGGGTACTATCGCCAGGAGGAGAATACGTATCTTGCTAACTCGGCCGAGGAGGTGCTGTCTTGGGCGCCGGAGGCGCAGAAGGCTATGGGGTATGAACTGTCAAGTCCTAATATTGGGTTTGTGGAGTTCAAGACTCCGCTGCAGCATATGCGGGGTGTGGATGTTGATGCATTTGGGGATTTCGACCCCTCACAGGAGAAGTAGGCCTAGGCATCTGGGTATTAGCCGGGAAGTGTAATTCAGCGATATAGTTCTTGATTTTAAGGAGATTAATGAAGTGAATGTCAAGCCGATTAATAGTATTTAACATGTAGGGAAGTCATTGCCGACGGAGAACTATAACCACACAGGGAGTGGCAACTGGGTCAGTCTTTTTAATAGGATGGGTATATTGGAGCAAGTAAATATCATATTCAAGCTGCCAGGACTGGCTTCCTCGTGAGAATGATCTTCGTTTATCGCCTGTCAAAAGTTGAAGTCCCGACTTTCAGGGGTTCTTCGCGCTTTGAAGCACAGTATATCTTGCTTCGTTCTTGTTCAGCAGCTTCGAGGGACTTCTTGTGGTCCCCAACGAGCTTGCTGGCCTTCATCATCGCCTTAGAGCAGGCCATATGTTTATCCAACAATGCCCTAAACCAACCTTGTATTCACAACAACGAGGGTTTGGAGACAGCGTGTATTACACTTCACCTGGTCATTGTTCATAATCTAGATGTGACGGAGGTACCCAGCACTCAACCACACCAGATCGTCAGGTGGTCATTCAGGGATCGGGTCCCCTTTACCCAAAAGCAGGGAGCCTCGCCACGAGGTAGTCACTAGTGGCCATGCTGGACTTTGATCGTCTTGGTTGATATCACGAGGCAGAAACTTGCTACCTTCGAAGACCCTGTGCTAAGCCTCTCCCAAGATCAAGCCCAACTCTACTTGTAACTACAAGACTAACTAAGAGACAAGCTAAAAGATAGCTCAAAAACGAACATAAAGATGAGCCAAAAGACAAGTAAAAGACAGGGAAAAAGGTAAGCCAACGACGAGCCAAAAAGTCTCACTAGAGACTACATATCCAAAATCACCTGGGCTACTTAATGTCCACTACGAGGCCTAACATTTGAGGTTATGTAGAACCTGAGTTTACTTTGTAGGGCAGGAGCTAAGGTGGTAGATAAACGTAGTTGATCATATGACAAAGTCCAGAATGGCTACATTGAGCTAGACGACAATGGGAAACACCTTCATACTCCAGGATATTGATCCCTCGCCAACTTATTCTGAACCTCGAGGTGTCTTCGTAGCCAAAGCTTGGTTTAATCTTTATATCGTCGGCCCGGCCATTCCATCAGTGTGCATACTACAATACAAGGAGCGAAGCTCGATCTTTAGAGGAGATTCAAAGGTTCTCGATTTATACTACAAACCATAAGGATATTGAAGACCCAAAAAAGCAAAATGTAGCAGTGTACCTCCGGTAGCAAGTCGCAGAAGCCAAAAAAGAAGAATTGCATATCCCATGACAGTCGAATGCAGTCACCATCAACTCAGCCCCATATTCACTTCATCGCTGAGCCCCCATTCCCTTTCTGCCCTCTCCGTCCCACCAGCAGCCCGAGTCGACCACCGGTCAAGATGGTCCTGCGAGTTGGCCATCTCCTTCTCGCGCAGACTGGCGCTGTCACTAGTCGCCACACTTCCTTCACGGGCATGCTGCTGCTTGCGGTGATCGTTGATGCTGATAGGCTGTGAGGCGCCAACGCCAGAAGCGCTTGAGCCTGTGGCACGCCCACTGTCAACCTCGTCGACGGTAGCCTGCTCTTTTTCTGGGCCCTTGCTACCGCTGAACCAGCGGCGACGACGGGATGACTTGGTAGACGCGGCGATGCTCTGTGCATCGGCATTGTCGGCCTCTTTCTCCTTTGACAGGGCTTGCGTGAGTCCTGATATGGTTTCTTCGGAGGAATTTTCGGAGCTCGCGGGCGAGACCTCTGCTAATTCAGCGTCGCGGTACCACTTGCGTCGGCGGGTATAGCGATCCCAGCCGTCTTGGCCGCGGCGGCCATCGTTCCACTGTAATTTTGTTAGCAAACAATATAATGAACCCCATAGGAAGAAGACAACAAACCTTGTTATCGTAGTAAATCCATCCTTCGCCGGTTGACCCCTTCGAGTCGGATTTTCCATTGAAGTTGTCCGCTCCCTCGATGCGCCACTCGCTCCCCTCCACCCAACGCCATTTGGCATCTCCCGTTTGAACTTCCGGTAGTTCGAAGGAGTCCTTGGACGACACGGGGTTCATATGCTCGTCTGTCCAGGGACCACGTTCCGCCGGGAACAACGAGTATGTCCAGCCAATGCCCAGCCAGCGGCGTTGATTCTCATACACCACGAAAGTAAACCGCACACCCGCGTTCGTTCCGCGGCGCCGAGTCGAAATGTTCAAACCTTGACTTTGACCCTTGGCTTGGACCTGAGTCTCGGCCTTCTGTTGTTGATCCGAGGTACCACCGAATGAGAGCCCTGTCGCTGCGGCACAGAGCCGACGCACACCTCGAGACCGCCACAGAATGGATCGGGATACCCTGGCGGGTCGGGAATGGTATGTCAAAACGATAGTGCCGACGGCCATGACGACGCGGCGCGTGGTGAGTAAATAGAATGGAGGTAGAGTCAGAAGGATCCAAACAGGAGTAACCAAGAGGATGCGGATGAATAAAGCCGTTAGTGCAGGTCTGGTGGTCGCCGATGTGGGCGTGCGCTGCGTAGAGAGGAAATCGGTGAGGTCGAGTAGGGGTTCAAGGAGGATATTGCATCTTGTTGTGAAGATGCGAAGGGTGTCAACAATCTCATCGAGACTCTTCTGATGACGCAGTGTGCTATCCCGAGCAACCTTGGTTTTGTGCTTTTCGCCCGTTGATACCGTCGATGATAGAGGCGAGTAACGTCGCCCGTACATGCCGAGGATCAATGCGACCACGACCAGAATCGGTCCTGCCCACAGAATGATGACATCGCTATATAACACGATCATCCAGAATGAAGCCACCAGCAGAAAGCTTTGCCATGGGTCTCCGGAGGTCCATGATAGGAGACCTGCGAGCTTATTTAGGGGAAGAAGGAATGGGTGCGAGTAGGCTAGGGCTCGCGTGATGGCTGGTGGTGTGGCCACCAACAAAGGCGATTTTCGATGCACGATGACACTGGAGCGTTGGCGCGAGGTCAAGGCCGAGCCGGTAATCGTCGATGGACTGAAAGCTGCGACCGTCGGCGGTTGGGAATCCGACTGGCCAAGATCCTGTGCGTTCGTTGAGGGTGCCATGGAATCTATCCACGGAATATCGTCTGTCTTCATCAGTGACCAGGTTTTGAAGGGAATTACCAACAGATACCATACCAAGGGCTGCCATCCAATCATGGACATGTCATATAGAAGATAATCCGCTCATCCTCTGGGACAAGTGAGGTTTTAAATGATCGTTCGTCATGTTCGGTCCAAGATCTGCGGGGAGATCGGGTTGTGCATGTGACTCTCGGTACGGAGCAAACGGTATAGAGCGAAGGATACATCAATGTATGATGATATTGTATTTTGAGAATATTTAGAGGACATTTAAAGTCAAGAGTATTTTCTGAGTATACAAATTACCTCTCAGATGGTCTATAAACAACATGGCCCTGATAATCCATAGCTATATTATCGTCCTCCTCACGGCCGTGCCTGGAGCTCTCTCCCGACGCTAAAACCCGCCGAAATTTTCCCCTTCAACTTCTTCTTCCTCCACATATATCCCCGTGATCGCCAACCCCTTCGGCATTTCTCCAACATGGTATGTGTATTGAATCAATAATTCCGACCTCCAACAAAAAAAAAAAAAAACAAATCTAACAATCTCCCTCCCCAGGCCCACCGCATCGTCTCTCAAGTCGTCGTGACCGGAGCCCGGGTCTTCGGCCGCGCCTTCGCCGAAGCCTACAAACAAGCCCAGGCGTCCGGCAAATATGCCGCTCATCAAAAGAAATCTGGCGGATCCTCCACAACCTCCAGCGTGACTATCGACGAGGCCTGCAAAATCCTGAACGTCAAGCCCCCAGCCAGCGGCGAACACGACCTCGAACACATCATGAACCGATTCAAGAAGCTGTTCGACACAAACAACCCCGAAAAGGGCGGCAGTTTCTACCTGCAGAGCAAGATCCTGCGTGCGCGTGAACGGTTAGAAATGGAGTTCCGCGAGGCCGAGCGCAAGGCCGTGCATGAAAAGGAACTGAAGGAAGGATGGAACCCCAAGGTCTACAAGGATAAATGATCCTGCAAAGTGCGGTCCTCTGGGATTCCGATCTCCATTCGAGCATATCTTCCGCTTCCTGCGACTGGAGCCTTCGATTTCGACTGGCTTCCCTTCTTCGATCTGCTCGTCCTTTTCTTGTTTTGGCATAGCATGGCGTTTTGGGTTATTGGGGAAAGACGCCTTGATTTCTAGATTGCGATCTTTTCTCTCTGAGAGTTCTAGATGGCCCCCGCGAATCCATCTCTTGGGTATCATCTTCGGTCGGAAGTGGAAGTGTCATTTCCACCTCCGATCTCATTGACCTTTCGGTCTGTGTATATCATCTGTGATGCGCCGCGCTTCGTTGATCACCTTCTCCACTCTATCCCGGAAAGGATTTATGTACAATAGCTATATACTTGCATTAACCTGTGTAATGTCCGGTCTAGAATCATCTACCTTCTTTGTTTGCACATGAACATGTAGCCATGTACGAATGACAAGCGCAGACTTGCCTTTTTTTTCTTTTTTTGCCACCGCCGCTTGTGCAGGAACACCCTCACTTTGTATGTTTACAGCCGGCCATCGAGGACAGATCGGCTAAACAACAGAAGTCACTCAAACTTGGAATTAAGAAAACGTACACCGTAGCCCAGGGCCGATCGATCATAGCCACATGTCCCGATCTGGAGGCGATGCAATCCCCGCCATGGCGCCATCCGGAGCGGAGCCGGAATGGCTTTTTTTCTGATTAACGATCAAGCCATTGCGCTTTTTCCAAACCTCTTACCAATTAACCATTTTCCAAAAGATACCTAGCATCCATATCCACGAGCCATCAAAATCAACAACATCACCACCGCGTAAGAAACAATGCGCCCCTCCACCCCGCTGTCCGCGGCCCTCCCGCCGCTCATAATGGGCACCGCAACCTTCAACAACCAATACAACGCCGACCCATTCGCCCTCCCAACAACAGAACTCGTCCAGCGCGCACTATTGCGCGGCATCCGCGCCTTTGATACATCCCCGTACTACGGCCCAGCCGAAGAACTCCTCGGCCGCGCCCTCGCAACCGAAACCGTACAAACCAACTACCCCCGCGACACCTACCACCTCCTCACAAAGGTTGGCCGCATAGCAGGCTCCGCATTCGACTACTCTCCAACCTGGATCAGACACAGCGTGCGCCGCAGCCTTCGCCGTCTGCACACAGACTACCTAGACGTAGTCTACTGCCACGACGTGGAATTCGTGACGCCCGCAGAAGTCCTCACAGCAGTGCGCGAGCTGCGCCGTCTGCGCGATGAAGAAGGCATCCTGCGCTACGTCGGTATCTCCGGGTACCCGGTCGACACGCTTAGCGATCTCGCGGAGCTGGTGCTGCGCGAGACGGGCGAGCCGCTCGATATCGTCATGTCGTATGCCAACTTCACGCTGCAGAATACACGGCTGCATTCGCATGCCTTGCCTAGGCTGGTTGCTGCGGGTGTCGATGTTGTGCCTAATGCCTCGCCGCTGGGTATGGGTCTGCTGCGTCGTGATGGCGTGCCTATTGGTTCCATGGGTGATTTCCATCCTGCGCCTGACGCCCTGCGCACTGCTATCCGTGGTGCGGCGGAGCGTGCGTCGCAGCATGGAGAGAAGCTTGAGGTTGTTGCCATTCGCTTTGCGCTAGAGTCGTGGCTGCGTGTTGGGGCGCGGGCTGGGGGTCTTGGTGCGCCGCTTGCGCGTGCGGCGGACGCTGACCCTGGGTTCTTGTCGGTTGCTAATATGGGCACGGGGAAGAGGCTGGGTGTTAGTGTTATGGGCGTTAGCAATGTTGCCGAGTTGGACGAGACTTTGCGCGTGTGGCACAGTATTGTCGACGGATTAGAGAATTGGTGCGAGGAGGATGAAGGGTCATATTTCGATACTAAGTTGAAATCGGCTGGGCCCTCGACTCTCAATCTGGATGTTCCTACAGGTGTTGAGCCTACGGCACCGAACACCAGTATCCTCACGCCCCAGGAGGGTCTCATCACGGACCGCGCGTGGTCCCATGCGCGCGGCGCTCATATTCTGGAACTCGCACGAGAGATTCGGGACGTAATGGGCCGAGAGTGGGTTGATTATGTTTGGGCTAGTCCATCACCGGACTTTGTAAATTCGATGTCCGAGGAGCATATCGCCGCTGTGCAGAGGATCGAAGCCGAGGAGAGGACAGGCGGGAAGATGGCTCTGTCGATATCTGATACTGCGATTAAAGAGGATCCTATGCTGACACCGCCGTCAGATGTGGAGAAGCAGCTTGCATAGATACATAAACAGGTCAGAAATGCATAAAATACCTAGGCCTATGGCGACCACTGCGGTCGCTCATACCTTCTACGTGTGTACCTTCCACGAGCAGGAATTTCCAAGCATAAACAAACCTTTGCAGGCAGGAGCCAGGAACTCAGGCAACACTTGGAAAGAGCCACCTTTGGTAAATGGACACCTGGGCTGACAAGTTGGGTGTGTCACTTCCATTTCATGAAACAGTAAATGTTATGGCGGTCAAATATGTATCCATCGGGCCGAAGACGAACTAAAAAGCGACCACAGAGTTGCATCGTACAGTTGCAGAACTCTGTCAACTTACCAACAAAGAGGTACCAAACGCAGCTGAACACTCGATGCTCGAGTCCTCTCCCAAAATTCGCATGTAGCGCGTTCTGAGTGAGAAGAGAGGCAGGGAAAGGAGATGGGATAGGTATGGGAAGGGAAAGGGAATGAATAATAAACGCCGACAAACATGAACTCCGGCCCTAGGCGCGAATTCATGATTGCCGTTGATTTTCATTGTAATCACTAGAAGCATCCCACTTAGGGGTCGAAGGATTGTAAAAACTAGGTGCTTGTCGTGGTGGTCACGAGAGTCGGGAATTGGTCGTCGCGGCGCTGGATCGACTTGAACTGACGGTGAAACAGGTCATCGAGGTTTTGATATTGCTTAAGATTATCATCAATGCAGCTGGTTCTTAATCAATGAAGATCAACAACCGACTTCAACATTCGCATGATAACCTCAGTCAACTGCAACCAAGAAACAGGTTAACATAATCTGCCCAAGTCAGGACCCAGGAGAGAAACCTGTAGAGTGAGTCACCGTTTTGGCCTCAGCCCAAATAATCAAGGTTCTTTTTCCCAATTCTCCACACCTCTGGCCATCCAGGAGCACAGGCACCAAGTTTTGCCTAGGCATACAACATATGTGAAGAAATCACTGGCCCCACCATATCGCCACTGCACGCATTCCTCCACTCTTCCGCGTGCAAATCACCAAACCATTCGAAGTAAGGGGTATCATACAAACATATCATACAAACAGAAACCAAAGAAAGTCGTCACGGGCGTCGAGATAGAGATTAGCGGCATGCTTAGGATCTAGCCGATAAGCCTATTCTCCCTGGCATCCAAGTCGGCTAGCATCTGCTCGTCGGTCTCATAGCCTGCATGGCGGCGAGCTTGACTGAGACTGAGAGTGTTCGGGAGTTTCTTGAGGTCGGGCCTCAGGCGTTTGAGCCTGGCTGCACGCTCTTGACACAGCTGGCGCCGTGTCTCTCCCTTTCGCGATCGACTCGGCTTTTCTTCTTTCTCCTTTTCGGGCTCCTCGTCGGAAGAGATGTCTTCTGGCTCCGATTTCGTGCCCTTGGAACTTGCGCTGGCCTTTGTGGAGGCCTTCTTGGCGGGTTTAGGAGCCGGCGGCTTGGGCACAAGCGTCTCGCGCTCAGGCGGAGGCCCGGCAGGCAACGGCGGGGGAGGGACAAAGGCTTCGTCGGCTGGAGGAGGAGGAGGCGCCCTGTAACGAGCGAATCTCGCTTCCGTCATAAACACCTGACGAAGTCGATAACGCTGTTCAAGGTATTCATCAAAGTTCGCCGCAATGATGGGTTCGAGAATGCTCTGGTTGGGGCCTTGGACAAGTGCAAGGTACTCCATGCGTTTCTTCAAGGCATCAAAAGCATGGCCAAAGGTTCTGAGAATCAATTTGATTTCCTTTGTGCCGCCTGAGATGTCATTGTCAGGGTTGTTGGGGTCCTGAATTGTGAGACGATCAGGGTTTCCAAAGTATACCTATTTAGTGCGGATCAGCTAGCTAAACGACAGTCGAGGAAACAAAAATTTACTCACCTTCGGGATATAGCCAGGGGGCTCCATCCGAAGTGCCATCGCGTCGTAGGGGAATTTATGCCCATAGAAAGCGAAAAAATCCAGCAATACGCTTCCTAGGTTTGGCTCCTCATGGCCCTGGGGCAGATGGTGTAGAAGGCTCGTAACCAAGCAAGTGATAGAAAACCCTCCTAGTCCACCAGTTGGGACTTCGTTGAGGCCGCGAATCAGTAAGAACTGCTTGATCACGGCCAAAATCACCGGCATCATAGGATACTGGGCCTTCCATTTCTGGAATGTCTCATTGGCGAGCAAGCCACTGTCATTGTCGAAAGACAAATCCACTCGTAGTCCAGTGAGTTTGTCTACATACTTGAGAATTGGTACTCGAGCAGAGGCAATACACTCGATTGAGTTGGGAACAGCAATGTTCAAGCCCTTCAGGAAGGCCGAAAAGGCGTAGATCTGACCCTTTCTCTCTCCGAAGTTTCGAATTCCCGTTCGCATGAATTGGGTGGAAAGCAATACTAAATCAATATCGGCCGTTGGCAGATAGAGACCGGAGGCAAAGGAACCAAAAGCCTTAATTTGAGTGCCAGGGTACCGGCCTCGAAACGCGGTCTCCAATCGATTGACAAGATCCGCGCGCACGATGTGTTCGAAATCCTGTGGCTTCGCCCAGTGATAGAAACTAAGGATCTCATTGTGCAGCCTAATTCAAATGTTAGAGAGAAAACATAGAGGAAGGTAAGCTTAGTACTGACTGTGTTCCGACGTGCAAGGAAGGTGGCGTGCCCTCAAACCAAGGCGTGCCTGTCTCTTGGGAGAGTGGTCTCCACTGGTCGATGACTGAGCCATCGTAGTTGAATCTGCTGGCAGGCTTTCCGGTCTTCCTGGAGTATCCTTTGATCTCATCGTCACGGGTTCGCTTTCGGCTTGCAATGGCGGAATCTAACCCTTCCTGAGCCTTCGGCCCTTTGGGAGCGTTGTCGGGAGCGTTGCTCTGGGGGATCTCTGGTTCATTCTCCATGCCGAGTGAAATGAAGTCTGAGTTCTGCTTGACTGCATCGGTCTCGTCCATCTTGGAGGCGACGTCAAGTCTCGCTTTGCGAATCAACTTGACGACATCAACCCGTTTGTTTGTGACTTCAGCTGGAGGAGGCAGCACGGTGTATGGATCGGGATTCGACCACTTAGGAACAGGAGAAGCGGATGGCGCAATGTCTTGAGGTCCATCGAAACCGAAAGCGCGTTTCTTGCGCGGTCGCTCGTCGCCGGAGTCATCAGACATGTCCATTTCTACCTCTTCACTATCGCTCAAAGAGGCAAGAGGGGCAAATTTGAGTTCTGGCTTTGTATCTCCAGACAAGAGTTCCGGCGCGCTTTCCATCTTCGTCGATAACAACGGTCGGTCCGAGGTGGCAGGTTTCTGATACCGGAAAGTGAACTCATGTCTTGGTCGGGAGCCGCGATAGTTCGAGTTTCCTCTGAACTGAAATGGAGCGGACGGAGGCATGGTTCTCATAGGCGGCTGGAAATTCAGCAGCAAAAACGCAGACGCGAGTAGAGAAAAAAGGAATAAGAAATGGCCTAAGACGCGAAAAAAAAAGATTCGGAGTTCCGCGAAAGTATTGCTGAATGGTGAAGGCGGTGACGAGAGTCGAGTCGCGACTGCCTTTGGTTTCATATTTATGTTGAGGAGGGACAAGCAGGTACGATGGATGTACCTTCCGACTACAGTTCATGACATTGCTAATATCATCTATCCCCTCTCTGAGTATGCCTTCAGCCCGTCTTCCAAACGAAGAATCAGGTCCGGTTGCACCGCCATCTCCGCAAAACTGACCCGGCTGGTGGCCCAATCCAACCAGTCCTCAGCCCTAGCACCTGCATTCGCATGGAGCAATCCAACACTCACATCAAGCAGCAGTGGCCTCCCTTCACAATGCCAGAACACAGTAGCACCGCAACAGCTGCAGAACTCTCTATATACCTCTGGTGAGCTGTTATGTCGCCGCATAGTACCTGCCTTGAACGTGAGCGGTGTCCCGTCTGCATTGAAGATGTTGGATTTTGGCACAAAGGCCCAAGCCTGGATGGGGAATCCACTGCTCATTCGACAGGTGTTACAGGCACAGATTCCTGCGAGATACTTGGTATCTTCCTCACGAAGCCACCATTTGATATCGTCCGGATTCGCCCCAGACCCAGTGTAATATGGGACAAGGAGATCTGCCCAAGGTGAAGATGCTTGAAAGGATGATTTATCGGGCTTGGTGATATAAAAGTCAATTCCTCCACAAAGACATCGTGCTCTCAATCGCTTGGTAGTTAGGGGGATTTCCGCTGGTTCTACTGGTTCTTGGTGGTAGCTTTCGGGGCCGATTGCAGTATGTAACCTGCAACCTGCGACTGTGGACTCCGTTCCAGGGAGAAACCCACTGAGTCCACCGTCGCGAGTATTGCTGCTTTGCCAGTGCTCAACCGCTTGTATGGATGGGGCATTCTCTGCTACTAACAACCCTGATGCAACCATGTACTGTCCACCGGGCTGCAATCGAGCGTAGACGTGGGCACCACATGTCTTACAGAATAAACGGCTAATGTGATTGGACTGTCGGTATTCCCGGAGGCCATCTAGGCTGGGTGGTTCATGCTGAAGGAGGTAATACGATGAAGACAGTTGCCCAGTCACCGCGCGACAGCTGTTGCAATGGCACAGTTGAAGCTTGGAATGGTCGACATCAGAGTGCAACTGGACTGATGTTGATACACTTCCGCATATGCAAGCTATAGAAGCCATGATTCGAGGACCTTCTAGCTCCTTATCAAGTAAATGTGCTGTGTCGTAAACATAAGCAGTGCGTTGGCTAGGTATGTGCTCAAGCGGGGATTGCAGAAATGTGCTCGCCAGTGTCAGGTGAGAAGAGGTACATGTAGGTTAGGCAAAGTCAGATCCTCAAAACTCGAAATGTTACGGAAAAGTCACGAGTATATAAGCTCCCGCCCATTCCCTTCTTCCTCTTCTCTCCTTCCCCCACTTCTCACAACCACACACACTACATCACCTTCAAGTCTTCACCAGTCTTCAACCCCTCAAACATTCAAAATGAGTAAGTACTTCCTTCATGTTGTTCATGATTTCTCAATCGGCCCTGAAGAACCACGCTTTCCCCTGTCCTGATCCGATTTCGGGATGGCGGGGTCATAGCGGGGTAATCAACAGCCGTTATCATATTCGCAGCTGCCACTTTTGCGATTTTGATGCTGACCACGATGATAGGCGACCACGGATGCAGCTGCGGCTCTTCTTGCCAGTGCCCTGCCGGCTCTTGCAACTGCCCTGTACGTGATATCAATCCCCGTTACCCCTCTTTGATGACGTCTAGCTGATCGGACCCCTCACTCTGTTCAGAAGAAATAAATCACCAATCAGACCTGGCATTCACGATGATTCAATTCTGAATCACGTTGAGGAAGGCGGAGTATTGGCGTGCAGTTACGTGGAGGATATCTGAAGCCGACAGCCCCTCGGTTGAGTTATGCCGCAGGGGGGTGCACGCCAATTCAATTTATTGGAATAAGAAGAACAGCGTGCCATATTCAATGACATGCGGTTACTTAACCACTTTTATTCTTCGTAGAATAAGTACCTTGTGGGCATCAGACCCAATATTTTGGTCTTTCAGATCGGTGGGGGTCAACCTTGGGAGCTCAACGGCCTGTATGACATGCTGAGATCTCCAGAGAATATTCCCAGTGGAGAAGTATACATATGTTGTACATAGTAGTATAGGCATTTGACATACACACCTAAATCCTACATGACACCTGCACTCACACATGCACGGCCAAAATCACAGCCTGACGATTTGAATACCCTCGGAAGCTGGTTGAATGGTCACCGAGAATCTCGTTTCATACAGTATCAGGCATCCTTTCCAACCCAACCACATAGACCACTAAGCGAGCGTTTGAAGCATCGTCACATTGCCCGGAAGCGAAAGTATCCTCCCCCTATTTCTCCAGCAATCTGATTCGGCCTCCGCGGCTCTGTTTTGCCGATGCGCCTTTTTTTTTCGCATCTCCGAGATCAAACATGAGACCCCAACACCTGGGACCGCACAAAGTCGAACGCAGAAGACTTAAAAAGCGGGACCAAATGCTGCACGAGTCTGAGAAGAGTAGTATCGGATCGGAGCCAATCAAAATTTTGCAGGATGCACCTCGGAGGTCTGTGATATGCTTTGGTAGCTTCCAAGACTCCAACATGCAGCCTCTCCACTTTCTCGGTCTCCTGCTGGTTTGATTTCTCTTCCTAGGTTTCGAAGAGGTTTGTGCTCGCTTACATTGTGTGGCCCAAACGTATCGCATGTTTCAAAGCTACGGAGTACAGCGGAGATGCTCAAACCCCGAGGTTATCAGATCTCGCCTTGACCGATAGTATATTGTACACCATATATGTACATGTTACTTGGTTTCTTAACTTTGAATCTGTATAGATCATACCACTTGCATGTGCGATGGTCTCATGCCACTTCAACCCCAGCTACTACAACCTCAACAATGCAAATGAAAGTCCTAACCGGTTGGCCTCGCTATCACACACACTGAGAACATCATAAATACCCCAAAAGCAATCAAGAAAACCACGAAACTCGAAAACAACTTGGCACGACTCCACCTGGTGGACATGAACATGCATCTCAGGTAAGCCAGGGCTACCAATGAGGCCCAACAGCGCCCCTCCTCCAAGGTCCCCAATCCGTGCAAATACTTGCCGCAGAGGCTCCCACCGCGATATTCCAACCCTACGCCGCTCCAGGCGCTGGAAATTTTATTCTTGACTGCTCCCCACTTCTTGAATACGATGTACAACATATTTCCCTGCTCGTTCTAGTCGTTACAGCCTCCATAGTACACATATTATGCATACAATATATATGTATGACTGTACCCATGAGATAATAAGAGGCCCGTCCCGAAAGCAGTGGATCGAACAATGCAGATCAACGTCGTACCCGAAACGTGGCCGTCATCATGGTATGCTGGAGGGTTCTTGGTTTTAAATAACGCATCAATAGGAATGGAATGGCGTTGTGTGTTACAGGCATATGTTGCTATACTCGGCCATTATATACCTTCACACGTCAACCCCCATATAGCAATTAGCATCATCTGGTCAACAAATTATCCAAATCCAGCTAAAATCCAAGGCAAACGCGCTCAAGACCTATATAGTATACATAGTATACATACTAAAGACATTGATGGCCGCATCCAGCAAAGCGTACATCGTAAACAACGCACGCAATGAACAACAGCTCCACAAGTGAACCCTGCGCGATTCTCAGTTCCAGTCTAAGAAACCCAGACCAACCACCTTCTTCGCATGAACCCGGCCCGAGCACGCTGCAATCAGATCTACAAGCCTGATTAGCCTAACCATCCCAGTATGCTGTATGTATGGACTTGGCCATACCGAGCAAACACCGAGAGGGAGACGGGGGTACAGCTAAACATCAAGAAAATGGATCGGGAGAATTCAAACACCCCTCTACCGGTCTATGCGCCATATTCGCCCGAGAGGGGTTGCAGTTCTCTCCTCTCTATTGGAAGATTTACATTACAGGCAGAACCCGAAAGGCCCCGCTTAATTGGCGAACATTATAGCTGGTCCTGGTGCCATCGTACAGCGCATAGCGCGTGAGGAAATTGCAAAACAGGTGATAGGTGGGATGAGTGAAGTGGGCTTGTTTGATAGTGAGGGGGCCCAGAAGTGGGATACAGCAGAGTTGCGCTCATTTGACTCGCCCACGCGATGCGATGGGGGTGTGGACGGGGCACCTTGACTGCATCGCTGTCGTTAGGATTGGATGGAGGCGCATAATAAGCGCATATGTGGGAATACTACTAGGTATTATCTTGCAGGGCTAGCGTTCATATGTCATAGATGGATATCGAACTTGGCTTCAGAAAGAGGTATAAAGTTGGCCTCGAATCCTTCCCTGGGGCTTTCTTTTCTTCTCTGTATCCCGAGCCTTTTATATCCAAACACAACTATCTTCAAAGCTTCTTTTCAAGGTTTCTTACCTACCACATCTATATTCATCATGTCTCCCTGCACCTGTAACTGCTGCTCTGGCGAGTGCAGCTCCTGCTCTTGCGACTCCTGCAAGGTATGTTGTGCTTAGTGCTGTGTTTCGCGTTCTATAACTACGTTTGTGGAGTATGGGACCCTGGGATGAAAGATATACTGACTACTCTTCTAGCACTAAGCCGGCTCACACGCCTTCGTCGCCGCCATCTTCCTCCATTACAACTCATACCAGACCCGGACTCCCACTGCTAGCCAACTAGCTGGGATACGGTGTCTTCCTTGTTGAACTGTGATATTCTGTTGTGATCATCCTTCGAGATGATTTATGCTAGGATCCGGGGAGAACAGGGCCTGGAGCCTTGTGGATGGGGTGTCGAGTTTATGATGCAGATCTGACCTCGTGTACGTTCTTGTGATTTAGTTACGGCCAAGTGCTATATACAGCTATATATGCTGCTTTTTTTTCCGTGAATATGGATCTTTCGTAAAATCTCCATGCTCCAAATAAACGTGGGTTGATTCTAATCAACCTACATGTAATCATTTTCCGCTCGTGTATTTCGAATGTCTCAACGACTCGACGTCTTCAGCAGACTTAAACCTTCTTCGCCAAACGCTTCACATCTCGAAGGGCTTATTTGACTACTGCAGACTGGTCTCTCAAGTCTGGCCACGTCACATTTCCCGTTCGCATTCCATTGGAGATCGCAGCCACTGCCTGCGTCTCTTGGCCGGCGCTTGTATAGCACTTGCATGTTATCTGCATCTTGCAGCCAACCACTTCAACAAGCACATAACCGCCATGGATATTGGGCCCAGGGGCCATGCATGACTCAGTCGTTGCACTCCAACCAACTGACCTAATGGAGATTGCTATTTTTGAGATAACTAGTTGTCGTGGCGCCTACATAACGTTAGGCCAACCTTGCCGACCCGCAGAAATGTGCCATTCCAGTCTATTAACTGCAATCTGCATGTCATCACTTTACATTGATACGCAAGACGTTGAATTGAATTGCGATGGTAGAAGACTTCAGCCTCGTCTGGTGTGTACGGCGCCAGGTACTCGGCGACGAGCATCCTGTACCGATTCGGAACTTAGCAGACCTCGCGGTTACATACTATGCACAGGCTCGGTATAAAGAGACCGAGCTGATACCGTGAAGCTGCAGGATCAGGTGCTCGGCGACTAGCGTCCTGATATCATTTGGACTGTTGTTGATATTGCGGTCATATGCTATGCATAACGCCGGTATAGGGAGGCTGAGGCTATGCAAGTCGGTGCCTTGAAGCTACATACAACAGCAGTTGCTCGGCGACGAGCATCTCGAAAAAAAAACTTATTTCTGCTCTGAGACTCTAAACTGTTAGCAAATCGGGAGGGACATGATGAGGATGCCCATGTAGAATCCATATGGACTTCGCCGACGTGATGGGCAATGATGGGGGCTTTACCTAATTTGAGTGCGCTTCACAAATCTGCGTCCCAAGAGTGGACTAAACTATGTTGTTGGTTCTAGTGTAGCTCTGGGTGTGTGCCTATCCCCATCAATGATTCGTTCGGCCTTCACTATGGTGGCAGCTTTGGTGAACGTCCTCGACACGAGTGATGAAATCGATAGGGAACATAAGCGCTCAAATGGCAATGGATTCCAACTAATGGTATGCATATAAAAACAATCATCCGACAAGTATGCAACATCAGATCTAGATCGAAAACAGACCTCACAGCTCGTCTTTCGAGCGTGGCGCGACATTACCCGCCTCCTCGCCACCAACACAAGCAGCCGGCGAGGTAACAAGCATAGAATACACGCACTTCTCCTCCTCCGCCGTCTTCAGAATCTTGTTCTCCTCACCGCATTCCAGAATGACTTTAGTCGACCGGCTAGGTCCATTCCAGCAGGACTGGCCACGATCGTACTCAAGGGTGATCTTCTCGATGTTGATGACCTCGCCAGCCTCATTGACCTCTTCCACGCTTGTAGATCCAACTTTCGAGAACTTACCCATGGACACGGAGCTGCCTCCCTTTCTCTGATTCTGCCTCGTTGATTCGAGGAAGCAGTGCTCGTACGTGTATTCACCCGCATCCTGGGAGATGCATACGCCCTTGAGTGCGCGGAAGATGGAGCCAGTGCCGTAGTCCTGTTCGAGGTCGGCGCGCTGGTCGCGCAGCTTGTTCTTGAGACTGGTAAGAGAGTCCTGGGCGGACTTGAGCGCGTCGCGTGCCTCGGTCACAGCCTTGGATTCAGCGGAAGGATCCTCGTTGGTCTTGGGCAGGATGCCGTTGTCTTGGAGATAGCTCTTAGCTGAAGCTACCTTGTCTTCAATGAAGCTGACCAGTGATGGGGGAAGATAAGCTGCCAGTTTGTATACTGTAGTTGTCCGTTAGTCAGCTGTACTGAACAAGAGAGCACGTAATATCTTACCTAGATCCGAGTCATTACAACCGTCCTCTGCGTTTTCCCAGTGCTCCCAGTTAACACCGTTGTTTGAGCCATCGGGCTTGGCAATCTCATCCAAGTCACGCTCCGCAGCACTGTTCGCACCCTCGGCACCTTGCTCACGAGCAGCATAGTCCTCGTAGCTGCGGACAGCACGCTTAACACCCTCATCATTGAAGTTGGGGTTGTATTCCACCTTGACCTTAGCCAGAATATCCTCCAGTTCCTTCACCCGCTCACGGGTTTCATCCCGCTGGCGACGGACGTCCACCAGGGCATTTCGCAGCTCCTCAACCCGGCCCTTAGCCAGGTTAGCAAGGGCATTAACCTTGCCTTTACCCTTGCCCTGCCCCGTACGAACGACCTTACGGTCCTGCTCCTGTGCGAGCTTCAGGTCAGCCTCGAGATTCTGCTCCTTGACCTCGGCACCTTGGATCTCAGCCTCCAGCCGAACAATATGATCCTTGATCTCCTGCTGCTGGCGACCAGCATCGACAAGGAGATCCTTCTTCTTCCTCAGGGCAGCAGTCATGGACTTCTGTGTCTGCTCTTCGTGTTTGCGCCATTGCTTGCCGATCTCCTTGCACCGATCTTCACATTTTGTACCTCCAACGCGAGCCCACTCATCGCTACCATCGCAGCACTGCTCATAATCACAGATACCATCGTTGACACGTTGGAACGGCACGTACGACGGCCGGTGGCCTTTGTTTTTGCAGTAGAATCCCGGGAGCGCGAGCGCGATGTCCAGATCGCTATTCCCCGGCCTGTCGGCCACCGTCAGCGGCGAGTTGCGCGAGATATGTGAGCATGCAGCAGTGCCGGGCTCGTCGCTTCCGTCGGGACAGTCGCAGAAATCATCGTTGACTGCCGAGAAGGGGATTTTGACCGACGGATTCGAAATGCAGGTAAACGTCGTCGAGTCCTGGTAGAATTTGGCAACTTAAGATTCTCCTATTAGTATAGTATTCAGGAGAAAGAATCAATTGCCTATCGTAGATCACCGTTGCATGAACCCGCTGCGGAAACACTACATAACCTATGGGTGGATCAAGTCAGGGTCCAGGTACTCACATTCCGGGCCCACGCCACGGGGACGGGCAGGCTTATCACTGCTAGCCTGGGCCGTCGACCCAGCGGCAGCCAGCAACAACAACGACTGAGGAAGTCTCATGCTTGAGGCATTGAGCTTTGTTTGTGGAGGTGCGGAGAGAGCTTCTGGCCAGCTGTTGATAGCGGGCCCCGGCTGGATCTAATCGGTGCTGAGTCAGCGCCCTATCTTTGCGGCTTTATCGTGGCGAGTGGGAGCATTTCACCTCATCTGTATCGCCAACATGGGTAATGATGGTGGAAGGTTGGTGATTTATTAAACGCTCTACGCCGTGGATATTTGCTAACACAAGGCTTTCTAGTATTCCGACCCGCCGCGAGCTCGTCCGCGAAGCAGCGCGCGCCCCGAGCACGGCGCAAGTAAAAGAGACCCAGCGCGAACAGCAAGAACACTGCTGGACTACCTGTCCGCTCTCGCACAAGTCCCTGGTCCGACCGATCGTCTCAGACTCCGTCGGTAATCTCTACAACAAGGACGCTATACTCCAGTTTCTGCTCCCCGGCGACGATGTCCAGGGCATCAGCTCCAAGGCCGACTGCGAAGAGATTCTGTGCGGGCGAGTAAAGTCGCTCCGCGATGTCGTCGAGATGAAGTTCGAAGTCGACACCGAGCTCACCGAGCACCCGTCCGGCCGTGCTTTTGCGCCCCGCGAGCGTCGCGAGGGCTGGATCTGCCCGATCACCGCGAAGGCATTGGGGCCGAGTGTCAAGTCCGTGTACCTGGTGCCGTGCGGCCATGTCTTTTCAGATGAAGCTATTCGGCAGCTCAAGGGAGATAAGTGCTTGCAGGTAAGAATTGTTCTTTCACATCTACAGTGGAGATAGTGGCTAACGTGTATGCTCTTATCAGTGCAACGAATCCTATACCGAAGACAACATCATTCCGATCTTGACGACGAAAAAAGAAGATAAGGAACGTTTGATTACACGCGGCCACAAACTCGCCGAGCAGGGCCTTACACACTCACTTAAGAAAGCTCCCGGCTCGAAGAAGCGCAAGAAGCATGCGACCGCCGAGGGTGCGGCTGATGCCACAACAATCGCAGAGCCTGCTGGATCGGAACCGTCTAAGGAGCCCTCTGACTCTAAGAGTCGAAGCAATACTTCCACGCCAGTGCCTGCCAATGCTGCTGGTAATGGAATCAAGAATGCTGCCACTTCCTCGCTCACTGCTCGTGTATTGGCGGAGGAGAACGAGAAGAAGAAGCGCCGGAAGATGATGGGCCGGAATGAGAATATTGACAGCCTTTTCTCCAAGAAGGATGGGGGGTCGAAGAATCGCGATTTTATGACCCGAGGATTCTCCATTTCATGAGCTGAGCATTTCTATCTTCAGGGCTTGCAGTGCATTGGTTGCGAGTTTCATATTTGGAGTTTACGGGGCCTTTGCTTTTCTTCATTGATTGACGGTGACTACAACGTTGTATGCTGGACAGAAAAACTGGTAGACATGCCGCACCTTAACAAGATAAACGTATAACTAGTATCTGCAAAATTACTAAAATTATTAGCACTATGAAAATGAACCAGAACATGCAATTCAATCAATAATTCTCTAATGTACAGAAGATTGCTCTCATATAAAGGGGAAAGACGCTCCCAACATTATACACAAAACCAAGAAGGACCTAAGCAGCCACAGTCTTAGGCCGCTTCCAGGGCGGCAGTCTCTTGCCCAAAGGCTTGTTAATCAAGCCATTCTTGTAGAGCGCAGAGACAATGAGCTTCTTGCGGCCGAAGTCTTCGTCGTTGTGGTGGCGAGTCTGGCGGACATCGGTAATCTTGATATTGGGCAAGTCAGCGGCGCCATTCTTGTCCATGATCTCGTGAAGAGTCACGGGGTTCAATCTGATGGTCTTTTTGCGGAGGGCCTCCTGCTGACTAAAGACCTTTCCGACTGTGGTAGAAGAAGTAACGACGGAGTCAGAGATGCGCTCGCCGGTCAATTCGGAGAGCCGGGAGAAGAACTAGATGTAATTATTAGTGGAGATGGCCAAGAAGGGTCGAGGGAGGGATACGAACAGCGAACTTGACATTTCCATCATCAAGCGGCAATGATTTGAGGCTGTGCGACCCCTGGGTGTTTCCGCCGTAGAAAGAGTTCTCCAGCTTGCCGGCGCTCTTCAATTCCTCAATGCGCTTCTGGAAACCGGTCATTTCCAGCTTCGGTGAAACGGACTTCTGTGCACTGAGTAGGAGTTTCTCCATGGTTGTGTTGTTAGGGAACCGGAGACGATCACTCCATTGCCCAGCCTCGCCTTCGAACTTGCACGACTTGATACTGGCTCGAATCACGCGCATGCGGAAGGCCTCGCTGCGGTTAGTGAGCGGGAGCCCCAGAATCTGCTTCAATCCGATCTCAACGGCGGCCTGATGAACAGCCTCTTTGAGCGGAAGAGCATGTTCATTGGCGTACCATCTATACCAACCAAAATGGACATAGTCAGTAAATGTACCGTGAAAGTCATCCCAAGATGCAAAAGCATCAAATAGGATCAAGATCAAACATACGCTTTAACGGTATCGGTCCTCTTGTTCTCGCCCTTAAGACGCCATGAATTCTCCGGCAGATAACCAATCTTAGGCATTCCCTCCCAGGTCAGATTCTCCAAGTCCAAGTCGTTCTCCGGAGCTTCAACACCCTTGGCCAGACTGAACCCTTCATCTTTTTGCGACTCTTCCGGGGCAGGTGTGGAACTGGGCATGAGCTGACTTCCAGAATATGGGTCTTCTGGGCCAGGGGGTTTATCTGTGCCCCAAAGCTTGCGCCGAGTGCGCTCGAGGAATCCGGGGGAATCGGAGGCGTAGCGGCGGACTTGGCTGAGCGGCGAGATACGGGGTGTGGCTTGGATTCGGCAACTGGAACATACAAATCTTGCCTCCCGCAATGGGAGGCGCATTGATGGGCGCATTGCTGAGTTGGGCGCGTGTGCTGTTTGAAAGCGTCGAACTGGCGGAGTTTGGCTGGGACGGAGAAACAAATTCGAGAAAGGCGCGGGTCACGTGTTGGCGATCTGGATGCTTGGCATTTTGGCTTCGTTGTTGTTAAACTCGGCACTGATTTCTCGTAAACCAAATATTTCACAATGAAATTGTATATTACATTTTTATCCAGAGGGCTGCTTTTAACTTATTCATTACATGTAGTCAAAATCTTTGGCGTAGAAGATCCCTAGATCTCTGAGATCACCAACAATAGTCACGTAAAAGGAAAGAGTCATTTGTAACTATGCGAACTGTATATACACATGCATCGCTGATATCATACTACCAAGCAAGGAAAAAAAAGAATCAAGATCATTTAAACGAGCTCTAACAGATCACTCGCGGACAAACATGCCCGCCATACCCATACCAGTACCAATGCACATGCTGATAACACCGATCTCCTGGCCACTGCGCTCCAACTCAGGCAGCAGAGTAGCCAGCTGACGAGCACCGGTGGCACCAAGCGGGTGACCGATAGCAATAGCACCACCGTTAGGGTTAACCTTAGCCTGGTCGATGCCAAGCTTGCGAACACTGTAGAGAGCCTGCGAGGCAAAGGCCTCGTTGATCTCCCAAACACCGACCTCAGGAACCTTGATATCAAGAGCCTGCAGAAGCTTGGGAATGGCAACAGCAGGGCCAACACCCATCTCGTCGGGGGCACAGCCCGCCACAGCAGACGCGACCCAGCGCGCCTTGATGGAGCCAGACAGACCAAGCTCCTCAGCGGTAGAGCGACGCATCAACAGGGCGGCGGCAGCGCCGTCGCTGACCTGCGAGCTGTTGCCGGCCGTGCTGGCACCGGTAGGCGAGAATGCGGGCTTGAGGGAACCAACCTTCTCGAGGGACAGTCCGTGACGGATTCCATCATCCTTAGTGACAGTCACGTCCTTGGCGGGGGCATCGGGGTTCTCGGGATCGAGGGTCTTGGTGGTAACGGGGATGATCTCAGAGTCGAAGCGGCCGGCCTTCTGCGCGGCAGAGGCCTTAGCGTGAGACTCAACGGCGAAGGCGTCCTGGTCCGCGCGGGACACGCCGTAGCGGGAGGCGACGTTCTCGGAGGTAATACCCATGGGCATGATGCAGTCACGCGCATCCTGGGAATGGGACTCCTTCAGCTCGGGCCAGAGGACTGTGGGGATGGCGCGGGAGCCGTAGTTGCGGGTCATGGACTCCATGCCACCGCCGACACCGACGTTGATATCACCGGCGCGGATGCCGTTTGCGATCGTTGTGATCGCTGCCAGGCCGGAGGAGCATTGGCGATTGATTGTGTTGAAGGGGACGGAGTGAGGGAAGCCGGCGTGGATCTGGCCCATGCGGCCGGCTTTGGCGCCACCGAGTTCTTGCAGGACGGAGCCGATGAGCACGTCGTCGATCTGGGCGGGGTCTAGGTTCGGGTTGGCCTTCAGTGTGGCTTGTAGCACGCTGGCGAGCAGCTCTTCGGGGTAGGCATCCTTGAAACCGCCCTTCTTGGCGCGGGTAACGGGCGTGCGCAACGAGGACAGGATGACGATGTCGTTGGGGGATTTCTGAAGCACCTGGCGGAGGCCGCGAGGAATTGGGGAGGCCATTATTGCGTATGTATTATTTTGGTGGATCGCTCAGAATAAATTGCGACTCAAGGGTATTTCCGGTCTTTCTCGGCGCTGTCAGTTTCGTGTCAAGCAACACGGTCTGGGGATATGTACTCACATCTATACAATGTATATGCAACGCAGATGAGAGAAAGAGAGAGATAAATCAGCAAAACACCCACAAGCCCACCTAGTCTCCGGGACCTCAGAATTACTTATAGGAAATTGCCGGGCGAGATTCCGGGGTCGGAAGTAGTTCGGTTGCCCAGTACCGGCACTGAAGATCGGCTAAGCGGTTTCCCGGGAGTGTGGGGTAGGACTTGCTGGTCTGAATCTAACCTTTTGATCTTCCGGCTTCTTCTCTATTTTCAATAACTACATGATATTCCTAAAATATACATAACATACTGCAAGATCTTACTGTCAGCATATAGCCCTCAAATCACAGCTCCGACCTCAGGAAACTTGAGTGCGAGGCCCCAGGGCAGCTTATCGGATGCTTATGTTATCCAGTTCGGATCGGAACTTTGGAACCGGCTACCAAGCCAAGGACAAAAGGAGCATTACCGACACTGATACCTTGTATTGAGCTCTTGAGACCTTGAGATAAAACTAAATAAACCTGATGATTGATATGAATGTTTCCCCTGCTCAATAAGGCGCCGCAAGAGCTAGCTGCGCCGAGAAGCGAGCCTCCCTGTTATTCTCCTTGGGCACAAGCCAGAACTTGACCTGAATGATCTGCTCAAGCATGACAATGCCAGCTTCCACCAGCTTGAGCATATCAACATTGGCAACCGGAGCGCCCTTGCAAGTCTTCCATCCATTGCTCTTCCACTTGGGTAGCCACTCGGTCAAGCTATTGACCACGTACTCGGAGTCCGTCTTAATGACAAACGTATTCAACGGGCGGAGAACCTTGCCCTGGCGCATCATGCTGCGGCGTTTGTCGATGATGAAAGTTGCATGACGCAATGCCCGCAGGCAGGCGCTCAACTCCGCGATCTGCCTTGTATGGTTGTCCTTGCGCGAAATCAAGTCGGAGATGTTTCCGCGGTTGCCGTGGCCGTACCATAGTCCAATTGCGGAGCGCATTGCGTTTCCTTCGGTGACACACTCTCCATGGATAGCGATGACGAGAGTGTCCTCATGACCTTCGAATTGTTTGCAGTCCGAGCATTTGGAGCTGGCCGAGGGACACGCAAGACAGACCCACGGGCCGATGTTGACTTGGATTTCCTGCAAGGTGAAGTGAGGAGGGTACTCGCTCTCGGGATGGAAGCGACGATCTGCCGCAGTTATCTCGTCCGGGCTTTTCTTGGATGAGCCAGCTGCATGGTGGATGTTTCCTTTGTGGCCTGGACCGTGACTGTGTGCAGCCGAGCTGTGTACGCACCCATGGAATTGCTGGTTGTTTGTTGTTGGATTCAGATGCCCCTGGTAGTGAGGAAAATGGTGTGTCAGTTAAAGCAAACTAGTAGGTAAGTACATGATCAATGCTTACCTGAGATTGGTGTGCATCTGGGTGAGGCGCCTGGGCCACTCCAGATGTACCGTGTGGCTTGGCCTTTCTCTTTTCTGCCCACGCATTACGAGGAATAGAGCCTGGTAGTTTAGAGGGCATCGTGTTTTGAGATGCACTTCAAATTGAGAAGATGGAAGTTGCAGATTGGGGATTAATCAGAGAGATAGAGAGGAGTTTAGGAAAGCGACAAGCAAAGGGTATAGAAAGGAAAGCGGAGCTGTTGAAAGCAATGCAAGATGAGGAGGGTATAAAAGAGATGGTGAGTTGCAGTGAAAGCAAACCAGGCATCAACATGAAAATGATTGTGAATGGCACAGAAAGGGCAGCCCTCACCTGCTCCCCGTCCACCCTTCATAATGCACTTTCCCAACACGGGGCACGTCCTACGACTCTTGGGATTACCTCAGGCCTAAGAATATTGCGTTCGTCAAAATAAGAAGTAATGACTCCTTGAAAGGATTAGAACAAAGAGGAGGAAACAAAGAGTTGCATGTCGCCCGCGGTTTAAGTTGAAGGATAACCCCAACCGCAGGGCCTCTTGGGGTTTTTCTGAAGTCCGAAACAAAGAGAAGAGCCTGGCTAGCCAGTGTAGTCATAGAGAGGCACTTTGAAATACATTCTGACCCCAGACTGTCTTTAGGAAAGTAAGAGGTCAATTCCGATGCTTTAGCGTCAGTTGGGCAGATTTTGGGTCTGAATAATTATCCCAATTCAGTCTATTATCATATATATAAGTTAGCAGATGCATCGCACGGCCAGGCACCGGATGGTGATGCCTTGAGAAGCGCCCACGATGTTTGCTAACAACGTAACGCTTCTCACGCTACCTAGCGGATGAAAATACAAGCACGTCTTCTTGGATTCAGCAGACCAAGAAGTCTTGAGAGACAAAGAGCGAGTCGCCCTAAGAATATACCCGACGTTGTATCTACGCAAGTAAGCATATCATGTGGGCATCGGTGGAGAAAGAAGGTGAACTCTAAGTCTATAAATATCTAAGCATACGACTCCCAGGCACATCCTGAATTGCTAGCTGTCTTCCAATGAGCTTGGTAGTGGTACTTCTCCTGGGTGTGTGTCCAGGGAAGATTCATATAGTATGACTTTAAGTAGAATACCCTCAAGCGGTCTCTACCGAGATAATCGGCGACTTGCCGAGGGTTACAAGAAGCTAAAGGGGACTAGCCACTTTCACCTAGGAAAGGGGACAAAGTATCGCCATTGGCCAATTGATAATATGCCGAGGAACACCGAGATTCACTCGGGCAAGGTGGCCTTTGGTCTTTAGTTAGTAGAGGCGGGAACTCGTTTCTTTCTCGCTTTGGGAATTACCCAGCCCTCAAGTGCTGGGATCATATGGACAGTTTCGCCAAGGAAATGCAAGGGGAGGAATAACATAAGTTGCAAGTCAAACCTTGGAAGTTTAGGGAAGAACATGTCAGATATAGCAATTTTGCCTACATGTAGGTAGGTAGCCCTGGAGGAAAGTTAGAGATGACTATGAGTACTTAATTCTGACTATTAGTATGGAACATTGAAGTCTACAACATAGAAACTAAGTGCCATTCCAATCATTGAGTTCTATAGTCTATACTTGTGAACTTCCCCTTAGATCAGATCTCGTAGGTCTATATGATACATAACCCCAGGGCGGTTCTCTCTGTTCAATCACATGCCTTGTATAGTGTGCCAGGTACAACATACATCGAGTACAACAGATCCCCCAAAGAATGCATTGCAGGAGTCATGTAAGATTGTCACAATTCAGCATGACAGCTAGCAAGTACATAACAGGAGCTGCAGGTGAGCAATTTCCCCCCCAAAAAAAGAAGCATACATACCTACATGTAGGTAGTCCTTTTTGTGTGTGCATTTGCAGGCTGGTGATTGGATGACTCCCATATGCATGATGACTTCCTGTATGCAGCTGGACTGGCTAAGATGACTAGATCTTACCCCCGTACAGATTAAATGGCAATAATCGAATCTGATTTGACTAGAAGAGAGAGAAGAAAAATAAAAACAGCTCCGTGATCGGGTCAAATTGTTCCCATACAAAAGGTCCCGTCGACCCGTAGGAAATTCACTCGGCCCACTTTTGCCTCTTCGTTTTTTGTCTTTTCTTTTGACATCCTCGGCTCATACCTGTGAGTCATTCGGGAGATTTAAATTCTTCTTGATTGTGGAATATCTACACTTCATACATACCATAATCATAAATACTAATTGCATCAGTGTTCCCCCGAACATCGCAATGCCTCTCATTAACACCACCGAAGTCAACGAGGACACTCGTGGTATGTGCAATTGAGATACCTGCTTCAATTGCTTCCAATACTGATGGCCTTCCTCTTTAGTCCTCGGATACGACCCATTGTTGTCGCCCTACTTCTTGCAGAACGAGATCCCCGCGGTGAGTCAAATTTTTTTTTTTCATCACCCCGCTCTTTGCGGGGGACCGCCACACGCAAATCTTCTTCCGATCACAACCACTAACAGCAATGGCCCATATAGCCCCAGCGCGCCATTGAAACTGTCCGTGCCGGCCGCAATCAAGCAGTCGAGATCATCGAGCAGCGTGATGACCGCCTGCTTGTCGTCGTCGGACCCTGCTCCATCCACGACCCCGATACCGCTCTTGAGTACGCCCGCCGCCTCAAGGAGCTCTCCACGAAATTGGAGAAGGACCTCTGCGTGATCATGCGCGCCTACCTCGAGAAGCCCCGCACAACTGTCGGCTGGAAGGGTCTGATCAACGACCCCGACATCGACGAGACCTTCAACATCAACAAGGGTCTGCGCGTCTCCCGCAAGCTGTACACCGACCTCACCAGCACCGGTCTGCCCATCGCCTCCGAGATGCTCGACACCATCTCACCCCAGTACCTCGCCGATCTGATCTCCCTCGGTGCCATCGGAGCCCGCACCACCGAGTCCCAGCTGCACCGCGAGCTGGCCTCCGGCCTGTCCTTCCCCATCGGTTACAAGAACGGCACAGACGGTAACCTGACCGTCGCCGTGGACGCCATCGGCGCCGCCTCGCATCCCCACCGCTTCCTCGGCGTCACGAAGCAGGGTCTGGCTGCCATCACCAAGACCGCCGGTAACGAACACGGATTCGTCATCCTGCGCGGTGGAAACCGAGGCACCAACTACGACCGCGACAGCATCCGTCTGGCCCGTGAGGCCCTCCGCTCCAAGAAGCAGCGCGAGGTCGTCATGGTCGATTGCTCCCACGGAAACTCAAACAAGAATCACCTCAACCAGCCTGTGGTTGCTAAGTCGGTCTCTGACCAGCTTCGTGAGGGTCAGTCTGCTATCATTGGTGTCATGATCGAGTCCAATATCTACGAGGGTAACCAGAAGGTTCCCCCCGAGGGACCTGAGGCTCTTCTCCGCGGTGTCAGCATCACTGATGCTTGCATCAACTGGGAGATGACGGTCGATGTGCTCGAGGATTTGGCTGATGGTGTTCGTGCCCGTCGTGCTGCCCGCAAGGCTGGCTCGCAATAGAGGATTCCTTTTCTCTTTTTGATTGAGTCTCCTTTTGTCTCTGATTTTCACAGCCCTTCTTCTGCAGAATCGGGGAAGAATGGGTCTGGCATAGATACCTAGTTTCGGTGCCTGTTGTGTGTTTTTCTCGGGTTTTCAGCGGTTTCCTTTGTAATTCTTTTTTCCTGCTTGTCCCTCGGGAGATTTCCTCGGGAGTCATGTGTGAATGTGTAGTTGGGTGTCAAAAAATATGAGGGTTTTGTGTTTCGCTGGGACTTGTGATGAGATTCTCGTTAGTACAACCGGGAGAGCCCATAATGAAATAAAAGTTTTGGCACTGTGAAGAATGAGCCAGATGTCCCTCTACTTATAAGATTCTCTTTTTTCTACCCTGCTCCACTACATGCAGGGGCCATGTGTGGTTTACAAGTCCCACGGCAAAGCGCTTCTCCGGTGTTGGGGATGGGTCCCTTCTTCTTTGGGGGTTAGTGCGCAAAATTGAGTCAGAAGGGTTTCTCGCAGTGGCAATCATTGCTCGATGGTGATTCAAACGCGGCTAATTGAGGGTAATACCGGCTAGTGGTGGTTATGTATGTAACGAAATTCATTATTTTAGCGGAGATCGGTGGGACTTGGAACTAAGATTGGACTGAGAGAGCAGATAGTTGGAAGCAGATCTATGTACTGTACACGATTTACATGAAAGCCCACCTTTTCACCGTTTCAGGTGGCAGGGAAGGCCATACTGAGTAGGAACACATTCCAGAACAGGATATGGGAAAAAATAAAAACGCCGTAAACCCCCTGGGAGAATGGAGGCAGGCCACGAGAAAAGGTCGCAGCTTGCTATGCAAGAGAAAAAGGTATTGCAGATGGCGAGGAGTCAAGGTTGGCGGGAGAGAGACGGGCGTACATGTGTCTGTCTGCCGGTCAATGCTGATATCAGATCAGCATCAAATCCGAGGACAGGCGATGGCCATTGACCCATCCAATCCGATTCTTTCTTTTTGTTTGCGATGAGGACCGAACGTAGCAGTCATCTACCGCCCCGTCACCCAGCTAGTCCAGCTCTTTGTCGTAGACTTCGCAACTTGTTCCACATTCTCAGCCATCACATCCAATTGACCAGGCAAAGGAGCGCCCGTCTTTGCTGAAGCAGCGTCCATAGCCTGTTTAGCCTGCACGGCTTCCATAACACTGCCCTGGTTCTGCCCAGCGCCCTCCACAGCCAGAGCCGGGGCAGCAGAGGCGCCAGTATCTTCCATGTTCAGCTTCTCGTAGAGGAACCGCTTTGCCTTGGCCCAGGGCTTCTGTGCCTTCTCCTCTGCGCGCTTCTGCTTGATGATCTCGCCGATTTTCTCCTTCTTCAAGAGCTCCTCCTGCTCGGTGGTGGCGGTGCCGTTGGCATGGGCGATCTCAGCCTGCTTCAAAGTCTCGAGTTCCTTTTCGATCCAAAGTGTGCGTTGGCGGCGGTTATAAAGCGTGAGCGAGATCATCGAGTAGACTGTAAGGACACCGCATACACCTAGTGGAATCATGAAGCGTCAGCATAAGATCGGGTATCAATTGGTATCGTCCATCGATAGTCATCGCTGACGTGGACTTCGAAAGTATCGTAAAGCGTGTCGACGGTGTCGGTTGCCGATTACATCACAAAAAGAGTAAGAAACATACCCGACGCGGCAATCAATGAGTAAACCATTCCCTTGTGAGCCTTGTTCGCAAATCTCCGCCCAGACTCAATCCACCGATCAGCACCACTCCCAGCAGCCTGTGCCTGCCGAGCAGCCCGGGCCTGCGCTCGCAGTCGCTCGACCTTCTCCTTCGGTGTCTCCGGTTGGCCATTCGGGCCAAGCTGTTGTGGTGATGACTTCTTGCTGGACTTCTTGCCAAAGTCCGGGGCCTGGAACGCGCCGCCGGTCTTGGAGTTGGCGTAGGGGCCTGTGGCCGTGAACCGCGTTGCGTCTGCGGCGGATCGGGACATGATGGGAGTTCCCGGTTTCGGTGGGCGACCTCGATATATGAATTGGAAGTAAGTATAGGGTTACTAGAAAATAGCCGAGGGCAATTGGAAGGCCGTGGTGGAGTGATGGAGCTGGAGGCTGTTGAAAGCTGGGGATTTGCAGGTTGGAGGTAAATTTTCAGCACGGGAGATGTGCCAAGACATTCAAACAGCTTCAACGGATAGCACTTTCGTCTTCGGTCGAGTCGATATATCCTCACTTTTGGAGATGACATAGTCAAATGCTAATACTGAATTACAACGCTTGATATTGTTCAAATTTTGGATTTACCACCGCCTAAAAAAGAGCGTGTCTCATTATCTTCTGAACTTGATCGTCCCTTCTCTCGGAACACTTAGCATCTACTTCCATCCTCACTCTCCACGCTTCATCTTAATTCATCGACCAAGACAGGCTGAAGACTAAACTTGCATACCCCGGATCAACCTTCACATCTTCTAAGATCCCATTTGGAGACCTCACTTCCATTTACATGTCATAATGGCAGACAGCTCATATAATGCCTCGGACCTGAACTCAGTTCTCAGCACTCTGTCTAGTCTATCTTCTCAGCCTCAGAGCAGCTCTCACCAACATTATTCCACCCCCAACCCTACACCAAACACCACATCTTCTCACTCAAGCCTCACTTCAGATCTATCCCGGCCGCGGCCGATCACAAGGCTGTCCGCTCCTGCCACTGATTCGTCAACCATCACAACTTGGCCTGAAGCGCTACGTTATGTGATGCGTACGGTGGGCCAAAATGAAGAGACCCAATCCCGCATTCGCGGTATGATCCGAAGTCAACATCGGCACGAAAAGCAGTGGTTTCAAGGCCGGGAGGCACTATTGAAACAGCAGCAAAGTCGCCCTCAGAAACAGAGGGAGCTAGATGCAGTACTGTAAGTCGTCGATTCTATCATGCGGCGCTCGCTGCCAGTACCATTGGCAGGCCACTAATGCTCGAATAGCCGTTCGATTGGTGCTCCTGTAAAAGAAGACGATGGTTCGGTATGCTTACGATTTCTATTCCACTTCCTTGATCCAGCTCAGCGTCTATCTATTCCCTGTCTGATATTTCGTTTTCTTTCTAACTGATTGCTACTAGACTGAAAAGGAGTCTGCCGGAGAAGTCGCTGCCTACGATGCGAAGGTTCATAGGGCAGCCATGCAAATGACTGACGCTCTCATGGCTGAAATGCGCGGTCTCGATATACCATTATTCACGCTCCGAAAAGATCTGATCCGAGAAGACCGTTTGAACCAGGATGACTCTTCTACTCCAGTGGGTTCAGAGCTTCTGGTGCGTACTGTTGGCTACCCCGGTGGCAAAGTCCCAGTCCGGAAATCTGAACTTGCAAATTTGCAGCGGCGCATGTTGGAGTTGCTGGAGGATTTGTGTAAGGAGTGAATTTTGGTCTTGGGCATTATTACTAAGTTGGCCCAGTTTATCCATAGAATGGGCTTCAGCAACTACAACTGAATATCGATTAGCCAAAATAAGCAAGCTATCCCAATAGGCGAGGTACCCAGTGAAGAGGTGCAGTCTAGTGTAATGCAATTGATACTTGAACCCATCTCACGGTCATTGAAGAAAAGGCCTGACAGCGTTCATTGGAGACATAGATAAAAGCAAAAGAACATGAAACCCAAAGAACTTTGCCTGAATCCCACCGGTGAATGAGAACATTAAGTCCTGGAACAGGGCCACCCGCATCGGCCTCCAGACCAAGGTTGGCCTTTATCGCCGTCGCACTATTAGTTGTCGTCGACGGGGGCCTCATTGCCACCAGCCTGATCAGTGACCACGGCCTCTGAAACACGAGAGACAAGGCAATGTTATCGCTAGCTAGCTACATGCCGGCTACGTACTTTCAACGGCGTTCCAAGACAGCCCGCTTGTGGATTTCAAATCCTTCGATAAAAGAAGGACGAGTGTTAGCGGGCTTACGAAGTGTACCAATGACTGCGTTGCTTGAATCGGGCTCACTGAGGACCGTGTTAGAAGTCTCTTTTGCCAGTGGACACTGATTCATGACCTTGATCGAACTCTATATATATCCCAAGCCACGGGTGATCATGCAGGACGTCTTCCTGTCTTCGCCGCAGGAGTATGTGTTGCAGCTATGTATATCACGACCATCTACGCGGGTTCTAATGGGTGAGTCGGAGAGGATGTAAGCAGAAGGACTCTAGATTAGTCCTGTCACCAACATCGATATCGTGCCCGTCCAACGCCTCGAGATTGACCAAGGCCATGCAAGTAACGTGGGGTGACCAGACCTTCACTAGGGAACTGTCAGTTAGCAATTCCAAGTCATCGTGTTCAGTCAAATACTCTGAACACCGCGGACTTTCGTTGTGCGATATATGGAGCAAGCAAAGAAGCCCTATGTGTACCAAATCGTTTTAATAGATTGTGACCTATGGAAGTTCTAGTAATAAATATCAGTAAGTCTATTTGATTGTGAATTAAATAATAATATCAAAGACTGAAGCGCTTGAGTGCCTGGAAAGCTTTGGCCGACCGCCCGCCAAACGCCGATAGCCCGGGGATTGAACGTTATTCTTCATTTCATTGTTCTATCATGCCTAAACATGACTCCGAGAACGAAAACAAGCGGTCTAGCGTCACTGGCATGTACCGAATGCCGGAAGCAACATCTCAAATGTGACGCTAGTAAGCCATCATGTTCAAGGTGTGTACAGAACGGACTTTTTTGTCAATATCTACCCTCCCGACGCGGAGGACGTAGGAAATCACGACATGAGAGTCCCTATCAACGCCACCCGACGCAAACCCCTGTCAATGTTAGACCTTCCCACTCTCCTCCATAGTCCCTTACTAAATCAGATATAGACCAGATATCAGTCTACGGTCCCTGTTTTGCCAATAGCCCCTGCGCAGACCCCAAACAATCCCCCTGCGCAGGGAGGCAGACAGACAGGACTCAATATTCCCACCGAGCCAGTTTCTTGGCCAGTGATGATTTCAGAAAATTCTTCTGTACAACAGACTGTGGAATCGACAAGCAAAGCTTCGCTCTCAGATGAGCGCTTACCTCGGTTGTACTATGAAAACTTCCATGTCGCTCATCCGATCTTGGTGCCCAGCTCCCTGTATCATGACCGCAATTACCCTCATTTCCTACAGCTAGCAGTGCACTTTGTTGGCTCCCATTATGTTGCATCGATTCCGAGCCAGCCGTACAAGGATCAAGTCCTTGCTGAGCTGAAGACCAGCCCTGACCGGTCGGTTTCCATGGTCCAGGCATGGCTCCTATATTCCATTGCTTTGTACGCCCGGGATGAATGGACAGAGGCACAGGATGCCCTCTCTCACGGAATTGATGTTGCCTTGGAGCTTGGCATGAACCGTTGGTCGTTCGCTTCATCCGCTAACGCCGAAAGCTCCATTGAAGCCGAGAGCATAAGACGAACGTGGTGGGAACTATATGTCACTGATATCTTCATGGCAGTTCCACTTAAGACCACGACATTCCGATGTAGTACCGTGCCACCGGAGGTGGCTTTGCCGTGCGAAGAATCAACATACAACATTGGGTGTGATGTTCCGAAACCACGAATGATCCTCGAGTTCAAGCGCAGGATTCTGGCAGCAGAGGATACGGTCTTTTCATCTTTCAGCTATCGAATTGAGGCCACGACAATATTATGCCGGGTTCTTGTCCTAAATCGACTGCGTGACTGTCACCGCGATCATCTCCAGGCTGTCGAAAATGCTCTCGTGAGCTGGATCAACCACCTACCGCCCAAAAAGCTTGACATCGTCGATTCGTATGGTAATGTCGACGAAATGATGTTCCAAGCACACTTGACGATAGCCTATGCCGCTATGCTCCTACATTTGCCCCGCAGCGACCTCCCAACTGTCCTATCGCAGTCCCAGCCAGATGATCGATTCTGGCCCGGCCTGACTGGCCAACTTTCCTCGACGTTCACACGTCTCGTCCACAGCATCAAAGCAACAGAGGCCTCGAGACGGATTTCAGATGCCATATCTGTTTGCCCAAACGTCTCAAAACACACACCCTTCATCATCCCCGCCCTGACCCTCTGCGGACTCATCCAACTCGCCACCTCGACCAGTCATTCCGAGGAGTGCTTTGATCATCACTGCAACCGCGTCACGCTCATTTTGGGCTGTCTCAAGAGCACACAGCGAACATGGAAACTGGCCGAATCGCTATACCATGGTCTTCGAGCCTCTGCAGCTGACGTCTTATCGGATTCCATGGCAAAATGGAACGCAGAACCATTACAGCGATTGACCCCAGCAGCCACGACGCCTAATGACCAAGAACGGCCCAGCTCTGGTGCAAATCCTGCGCCTAGCATGCCAGACGGACATGATTTCATGCCGCCGGAGTTTTGCCCAGCTTTCATCGATCCAACATGTTACAACACTTCGTTTTTCAGCGCCATTCCCGACTTTGATATCAATTAGATCGGTTATACCCGGGAGTCTATGGAGTAGTTCGAATCAAGAACAAGGAATATCAATATGCTCAATGCCAATGTTTTACCTAACAATTCTCGAGGTACGCATCAGCTGCCCTCGTCATGCAGCAATCTCAGTTTATCTTTCCTTTAAGTGCAAGCCAGATACGTAATGATAGGGGTCCAACCATCAACCTCATAGCGGATCTCATTTGCACATGCGTCAAACGCCGATTGAGTACTTGAGTCGCCGACAGTGTCATTCGCCGAATCTAATTGGCCCGCCCGACCTCCGCGGTGTCCCACTCGGGAGTTACGCGTAGCAACACACACATCTTGTACATCAACGTACAACAATCGGGCACTTCGTATGTCGATTTATATGTGGACCTAGTCGCAGATAAGCACGGGTTCCAAAATACAGCAAGGATTGTGTCGCCAGTGCGTTCAATTAGATGTTCTATCTCTCCGCTACAATATCCCATGCGTCGTCTCATTTACACCGTCATACTTCGGCAAGAAACATCAAGGCATGACCGGGACTCTCACCGACTATTCCTCCTTTCAGAGTATTGTTATCAACTACCCGGTGATAGCCAGCTACGTGTTGATATCCGCGGACAATGAAGAAGATAGGGATTTGCCTCGTGCTTCAGCTGTTCGCCGATGAGTTGATGGCCGAAGTCACATTGCCTTGTAGATCTACTGAGATACATATGTAGCTCGACCTCTTACATCATTGATCGCACGAGATTACGGTGCACCGGGCTGTTGAACTGCAACTGCATGGCTATTGCGTTTGGTTGTCTGGTTATGGCGTTAAAAGTGTTGATTTGGTCCCAGGTCAACGGGCGTTCAGGACCCTGGATACGCGGAGGGTCTAGAAGTAATAGACAAAAGGTGGTTTTGATCTAGACAAGTGTGGTGGCGATCTTTAAAGTTGCAAGGTCTCTTTGGATCAGAACATAGAATTTGCCAGAAATGGAATCCAGATATTGTAACACCCCCGACAACTTCTCCCATGTCATTCAACATGGACATATCCCTCGTCATTCTTGCCTTTCAGGCCTCCAATCCCTCTCCAGTGCTTGGGCGGGACTGCAATCGTGTTGGAACACCGGAATGCAAGGCGTTGGGTCAATCGGCGATTGAGCTCCCATTTAGGTATTGGAGATCGCACGGGGAAATTTACTGGACAACATATATACGACATCATCTCCGAGCTACCTTGGATTCACTCAGTAACTATTCTTACAAGTTCCTCAATTTCGCTAAGCAATACTCCACCAATCCCAAGTCATCCATCATCAATCATCCGCCCAAATGCCCGCCGTCATCCCCATAGCACCGCTCGGCACCAGTCTATCACTCGGCAACAAGCACTACAATCCCCAATACAGCCTCGACGACCTCGTACAAGACATTAAGGCATACCTAGGCTCAAGCGGGGGCATCTCGTCAACAGACGTAGACAACGAATACCTGATCTCGTTGGCGCAGAAATACATCTCCGATCCGAATGACTGGGCCCGATATTTCTACAACGATACCAGCAAGAACTACACGCGCAATGCGATTGAGAATATTAACCAAAAGGCAAATATCGTGAGTAACACTCTTACTTCTACCCCGAAGCTGTGTGCGCATTGTCCATTTTCATTAACACAACCCAGCTCCTCCTCGTCTGGAACCCCGGCAAAGGCTCTCCAGTCCACGACCACGCAAACGCACACTGCATCATGAAGATCCTAGCCGGCACGCTGCAGGAAACCGTTTACCGGGTTCCGGGACAGGGGTCGGATCGACATGGTCCGCTCGAGATCAAATCTGATACGAGACATGTTATGAATGACGTTGCGTATATCTCTGACGATATTGGGCTGCATCGGGTTCATAACCCGAGTAGTGAGCAGATTGCTGTTTCGCTTCATTGTGAGTGCTTGACTGAGTTGAATTGGCGGGTTGTGATATGTAACGGAGAACTAATGGGGTTTGTTTAGTATATACGCCGCCGAATGCTGCGGACTATGGGTACAATGTTTACAATGAAGATACGGGGAAGGCGAGCTTTGTACCGCAGGCTAAAGCTGTTGGGTTGAAAGAGTGAAGGTTAAGGCGATTAGGAAGAGAGGCTGGCCTCGCTTTTAATGATTTTGTTTTGCTTGCGCATGAGCCGTTAGCCTATTATATACACTGTTTCATTTTTTCGCCCGGCGTTGGCGAGGGTTGGTTTGGGGAGTTGATTAACGTGATAATGAAGTCCTTTTACATCTTGTATCAGAAGATACATAAATTGTGGCCTGTATTGGTTCAATAACGCCAATGAGCTTGTGATTTAGAGTATTGACTCCGAATATGCGGACCCAGCATGACTTGTCGGGTCACGGCAAAGCCCAACGGAACTGAAGCATGCGATTGTGGATCAAATAGGCGCATATGTTAGAATACCTGGAGTGATTGAGCCTGATATGGATCAATTTATAAACAGAACTAGTACTCCAACGCCACAGATGCAGATAATGACGCGGCCTTCCGATTTGAGACCATTCGTCGTCAGCCTTAAGCGCCGCCGCCTGAGCCATTTTATGAGCGCAGCGAATGGTGACAGCGAGACTGGTCATTCCTACGTGCTGATTCGCATAAAGAGGGTCCTAAGCCGAAATATTGAATTGGGCCGGGTATCAGGACATTGGTATTGAGCTTTAGCCACACTATATACAGAGACATGAATGTTGTAAGGTAATAGACCTGAAAGGATTTCAGGCACATCTAATGTCGACGATATTAAACAAGAGAATGAAGGTGAAAATGAATATGTACAAAGATCAAATAAAATGGAAACCGCAAACATATTATATCGCTCGAGCGCAGCGCGAGGATATAGAGCATGAATAATGGAAAGAAATACAACGCCATATGGTGGAGTGGGTATTATATGCATCGAACGATCGTGACCATGGTATATATGTGCCAATGGTCTCAGCTTTGTTTCTCTGTCAGTTGTCGGGTCCGCGGGATGCAAAGTTGCAGAACCCATATGGCAAGGTGTGCGGGTAAAACTTCAAAATGACGCAGACGCGAAATGCGCTTATATGCAATGCAAGTTGCGTAACTTCCAAAGCTAAGCACGAGGGTTGGAAGCCAGATGGATCTCTTCCACAGGGATACCCTCCTCACCGGGAACGTGCTGGTAGCTGCGGACTCGGCGAGTGCGGATGAGTCGCCAGAGGGCGTAGCCAGCACCGCTCATGGTACCAGCTACCGCGAGGAACAGGATGATACTACCGATGCCGCGGATGACCTCGTAAGCCTTATAGACGGCCTTGGCTACTTCCTTCGCTTCAGCGTACTGAGCGCTGGACCTGTCGCCGGAGCCAGTGGAGGCGCTTCCATCGACCAACTCGGCCGCTTCGTCAGAATCACTCGAGCTGAGGTTCTCATTGGCGGCCACCATGATAGAGGGGTCGTCAGGGCTAGGGCCAGAGGTAGAACTGGCCCAGCCGGCGGCCTTCCAGTCGGACAGGGTGCTGGTACGCTTAATCTCAGAAGTATGCAGGACATTGCCGTCGGCGTCGATGGCCTCCGCGGAAACAAAGTCCATGTAGCCATCAGCGATGAACATGGTCTCGAAGTCGGTTTTGTTGCTGGTGCCGATGAGCACGGACTGGCCACCTTCGTAGGCCTGCGCATAGAACTTCCACTGGACAACATCGGTCGCGCCATTCCAGCTGACATAGATAAGAGTCGTCGTGTCCTGCTCACGGGTACCGTAGACAGACGCCACCAGGTCCGGAGGCGTACTGGGTCGACCGGTGAACTCGCCCTTGTAGGAGCGATAGGTCGAGTACCGGTCCGAAGAGAAACGGGCAGTCATTAGAAGGTCGCCGTTCGAGGCGTGCTCGCTCGAGTAGCCGAATTCGCTCCATCCAATGTAGACGTTGTCATTAGGAAGGACGCGGGCGCTACCACGGAGCTTGGTGAGGCCGCTATCAGGGCGGTTGATCTGCTGGATCACCTTTGCAGTCATAGGGGCCGCAGAAGTGTCTAGCTCGACAATCAAGGCGGAGGAGACGAGCTCATCACTGCCACGCTCATCAGCGGCGTTGTTCAGCATCGAGATAACATGGTGGGTGCCGTTCGACGACACAAATTTGACATCGTGCTGCTTAGAAAACTTGAAATCCTGTTCGAAGTTGCTCTCCAGTCCGCCCAAGCGCCACATGATGTTTCCATCCTGGCCGGAAATCAAGTAGATAGTGTCGGTGAATCGCAATGAGATCAGGTAGTCACCAGCCTCGTTCTTGTCGACTGCATTAATATGCACGTAATCCCAACCTGGTGACTCGGCCGGGTGATCCCCCTCGCGGAACATATTAGACTCGTGCAAAGCAATCTTGTCGAACGTATCCCATTCGAACAGGACTTCACTAGTCTCGACGTCCACCTCGACGAATCCACCGACTGTGACCCAGCTCTCTTCCGTCGGGCGTCCAAAATCAGCCAGGTTGATGGTCTTGCCGCGATAGGTGCAGGCGAGGGCGGTCTTTCCGCCGTCCATGATGTTGAATTCGTGCATGTTGAAATCATGCACATTTTCGGGGGCCTGGACCTCATTTTTCACCTCATAACGGTTATCCACAATGACGCCGTGGCCCTTCTTGGAATCGTCGTATTCCCATCCCACAATGAACGACAAGTACGGGTCGTCATCAATGTTGTGTACCGGTTTGAAATCGAAGACATTATGATTGTCGTACAAGGGGGCTCCCGCCCAGATAAGGACCTATTACGCCAGAAGCGAGTCAGCTAGTGCTTCTTGGCCGGGTCTCGGGGCCGCGACATACGCCACTGTCATCGTAGATATAGGGTCCGACTTGATATTGCTGATATTTGGCGGTGGGTTGATCTGGCGAGATCTTTCCGTACGGCGCGACGAACCAATATCCGGGGGCTAGCCGCTCGCGGTCGTGATATTCAATCTCCCATTTCAAGGCTCGGACCTCTGGGAGCTAGACATAGCGATTAGAACAATACAAATCAGACGGTGTCAGAAGAATAGCGCACCGTCACAAAGGACATCAAGTCCGCGTCGTGACGCTCTGCTACGGCATTGCTTGATAGCAAGAGCAATGCAGCAGTCCAGAACATCATGATTGACTTTAAAGAATGGCTAGGAAGTGTAGATCTTCCTGAATGCAATGAAATGACAGTAAAATAGGAATGAAGGGGCCCTAGGAAATCGCTATACAAAGGCCGACGCCGGACACGAACACATTGAGACAGTCGTCGTCAGTGGCATCAATAAAGAGGGGCGAAAAACAACGCTAAGGAATCAAGAGGATGAAGAAGCATTTTGAATTTTTACGCGAATAAAAAAACAGAAGGCCCCATGAGAAGAAGAGCAAGGTCGCGCAACGTAATGAAGGTCTTGGCGTTGTTTCGAGTGGAGAAGACCAAATGACCATGTGCCCACAGCGGAGTTGGTCTCCTCTCGTATAATTTCCCCTCTGTACAACGTTGTACATCACCACGCTGTCTTCTCCGATTTTGCCGTTTGATCAACAGAGAAGATCGTCCAGGGGGAGAACAGGTCTTGGCATTTTACCCGAATTGGGTGAAGGATGGACTCCTCAGGGGGGTTCCTGTTTGCATTTCCCCACCGGGTAAAACACTCACTGTGGCCATTCGGGATTGTCATGAGACTCGGAAAAGCCCTAACATACAACATACGTACAACAGAACGTGTTAGCAGCAATCTACTCAACCAATCTGCCTCTTACCAAAGCGCAATACATTCCATGATGCACTATGCACATCGAAGGCGGGGCAGACTGCAGCCCTAAATTGCCATCCCTTGCTCGGAGCCAGAATAGGGCTGAGGATTAGCGTAGGGCACAACAATGATAGCACCGGCATGACTAGAACGTGTAGTGATCAGCGACGTTGAGTGCAGACTCCTTGCAGCAGCTACGATGGTACGTCGCTTGTACCCAGCGTGGTGTGTACATATTTCCGTGTTGCGCTGTATACTAGTGGACGTAGTGTAATTATCGTGGCGTCAGACTTTTTCCGGGGGTCATAATTAGGTCTCCATTAGCTGAAGTTTCGCCTTGGGTCTATATCTGAGCCCCAGCGTATCATGTTCGACTCAGTGTTATCCTGTCTATCCTATCTCAGCCCTGAAGACGCGCGTACTTCTTGATAGGGGGCTCCCTCAAGACATGCGGCTGGTAAATCAGCGCTTCAGCAACGGCAATCAGCACCAAGCCCTCAGTGCCAAACAAATCGGACAGCCCGAGCTCTTGCGGCAGAACCTGTTGACAGACATTCTCCATATCGACACGGGCGAGGTCCGCAGGCCCGTCATGGGTGATTGCATCTATAGCCACCGCCCAGGCAAGGGGATTGTACAGGACACCCTCATGGGTATAAACACCGCCAGCAGGCTTTCCAGCGCACTCCGTTTGAAGGTGCACATTCTTGACACCGACGCCGCGCACGTCGCCCAGGATCGCTGACGCGTTCGACCCGAACATCGGCTGGACGATCTCGTCGAAGGTCGAGTAGACAGTCGTTGTGGGTACGTAGGCGGAATCGCCTCCGTCTGCACGCAACGTGCGGATGAAGTCGCTTTCCCATCCCTGCTGCCAAAACGCCGGCACGCAAGCCAACAGTGCCAACGCCGGGCAGACGAGATTGCCCACTACAGTGCCGTGCAGGTCCGGACTGATGGCGATGAAGTCTTGCACGACTTTCCGGGTTGATGGCCAGTACTTCAGTGCCCATTGAACGTTCAGTCCGCCCTGCGACCACGACATAATGGCGACGCTTTTTCCCGCGCTGATGGCGGAAATGTAGTTGATGGCATATGCGACATATTCGGAGTTCACCTGTGCGTCGGATAGTGATGTTCGTGGAATATTCACCCACACTGGATCCACAGGAATGCTGCCGCCTAGCTTGCCGAAATTGAAGTTATAGGTTGTTCCAGCAGGGACGGCGGTTCCAGGTATCAGGATCACAGGTGTTCGGCCGTTGCGACCGAATGAGAACGTGTCTGGGATCTGGATTGCTGCTCGGAGCTTATCCTCGGGGACGGAGTAGGGCGCATCCCCGGTAGCCTTGGAAGGATAAACCTTTGCGCTTGGGGCCGGGTTTTTGTTGTTGTGTGAGTTGAGCGTGCTGTCGAGATATCCATTCAATAAGGACAGAATGCCCGGTGGCACGAGACCGGCTACCGTGATCTTCGTGGCTATATCGACGAGACTGAGGTTATCATCCGACAGAATATTCTCAATGGCAGCCAATGCAGACGTTGCCGAGTCGACTGTCTTGATCGACTGTGTCTGATCAAGTTGCAATACAAGGTCGTCGAAGGCATGTGCAGTATCCTTGCCTATCTCTGGGTTGTCTTTGGCACCGAACGAGAGCCTGTCGAGAAGGCTTGTTTTTGACACAGCAGAGGTTTGCCGACTAGCGGTCAGCGGAGAGCCAAACACACCGGAAATAAGGCCGGCGCCGACAAGGATTGCCTTCATGGTTGATCAGGTGCATAGCCGAAGCTCAAACGCATCTCAACATACGCAATAGGGGGAAGTCCCCGCATTATATACGTTGTACACATTGGCTTTTCGGGGCTTACCAGATTCATCTTGTGAAGGATCCTTTCCTCGGCTGTGGATGACCCTGCCAAGCCGACCATCGCCATGTATTATGGCAGTGGGCATGGCACGGTTAATTCATAGGGGTGCACTGAGTATTTCAGCTTTATTATCCAATCAGGTCTGTGTTCTGAGTGGGGTCTTCTGTTTTGCGGGGGAGATCGTCGAGACTATCCTGAGCCAAGAATTGACATTGGACAAGAATGAGGATCCACAAGACCCCCAACGTTGCTTTTGCCTTACCGAGGAGCCATGCGTGAGCTCAAGATCTGATGTTGTGCCTGGCCTAGCCGAGACCCCGCACATTCCCGCGGCCCGCGGGGTGATGGTGTAGGCCGTGTACGATGGATAGGAGGCTATTGTCGAGTTTATATAGGCATATCGATGAAGGACCGCAACCAAAGTGGTGCCGGTAACCCATACTCCTCAATCGTGTAGGCAGTCATGTCCACTGCATATATAAATGAGCCATGCTAGCTTTATGCTAGCCTGCCAGCACCAGTCTGTTCTGGAGACTCGTTCAAACTCGCACACCACCAACGGCAGACCCAAAGTGATGGGAGCGAAATGAGTGAAAAGCGAGATGCATCTCAAGAACTTCCTCGAAAACCTTGGAAAGAAAGCGGCTCAAAATGACAGGCCCGCGATCACATGACCTATACAATGGGGCCATCTTCCATCTCCGTCTCCCTACCCGTCCGACCCACGTCTTCGTAAGTCGTATGTTGTAGGTGAAGGGAAACGCTGAGCGGTCAGCGCTTCTACGCTTTGCTTTGCATCCCAAGTTGTGCGCACGAAGACTCCTCGTTTCCCGGACTTCAGCTCCAGGGCTGGACGTTCGCCATACTCACATCGGTTTAACGTTAGCCCTGGTTGGGAATTTAGATAAGCATCAATGGCAAATGACAAGCCAGAAACTATGAACAGTCGGGGAGTTTGAGCGAAGTTCTTCACATTGCTTTTATTGTGGCATAGCATTGTAGGGGACCTTTTTTCTTGACAGCCCAAGTTCGGCGCATTCTCGATTTGCTGGGAATGGTCATGTGTGGCTGTGTATGCTCTAATAAAGAGCAGAGTTCATTCATTAAAGACAAAGACACAAGAAGGAGAAGACCTACGACATGGGGACTTTGTAGATCCAACCACGTGGACAGAGGTATTCTCGAGAAAGACTCAATCGGGTCTTACAGCACTCGTAGTGCAGGAAGCATTAACACTCCATCTGTGGAAAACATCGAGCTCATCTCTGTCCCAAAATCTCTGAAACATCGCCGTTTCAATCGCCAAATCTCCGCAATGCAATAAATCCATCGACTTAGCTTCATTTCTACAGAACGTGAATAACCACCTCATTCTGATGACCCATTCTGCTTCTCTAATGTGGTCGGATTATGAGCGACTCGGTGGCCATGTTGGTCGGTATAAACAACCTGTATAGGAGTGGTGTCAGTCCAGCTTCCTACAGCTAAAGCATTGGAATGACAGAAATCATCTCCGACGATAGTACCTAGCCTTGCATCGCCAGATCGGGACATGCCTTGGGGTAAGTAGAAAGACCCTCGCGTCGGGCAGTTTCTTCATCCTTGACGATCAGTTCAACCTGTTGATAGTCAATCTGTGTCGTAGGGTTCCAGCACAGACGATAGACTGGCCATCGATGCAGGAAAAATCCTACCTTGCCCTCGTGGGACCCGCCTCTGTATTTGGTGAAGACAAAGTCACCTTCCAGGATCTCCTTACCTAACTTATCCTGTACGTTCCCGACGGACATTACAATGGGCTTGTTGTGGTCTTGTTGAGAGTTGAAACCTGGAAGAATGGCCGTTCAAATGCCTGGTGCTTTCCTTGCATAGATGGATTTATATGATGTAGTGATTGCACACGGGTGATGTCATGGCAGGTGAAACGAGATGGAATGTCGATGTTTGAAGTGTATCAAAAAATTAGCCATTTTGTTTTAATGATGAGAGGTGGTTGATATGGTGATATTGGGCGACGGCGACCCTACGTTGTTGATGAGGCTCAAGGGAGAGGATCCTGTAACCAATGACGTGTAACAGGGGCATGTTCTACTGGGGCTATATCTCAGCAGATAGAGAGACCAGTACTACAGTAGAAAGTATGGTTTGCAGTATTCAATAATGTATGTAGGCTGTAGATAAAATCTAGGCAAGTTTATAGAAGTCAAAGTGAAAGCATATCCCGACAATGTGGGTAGCAAAGAAGAGAGAGAGAGAAAAAATACGGAATAGGGTGTTAGTCCGGAGAGCAGGGATGTTTCAGTTTCAAAGACAGAGGAAGACAGAGGAGGAGAGAGAGAGAGAGAGAGAGAGAGATGTTTTCACCCAGAGAAGACAGGAGTTTCCACATGTAACCGTCCCGACTAGTTGGGCCGACTACCACCGTTGCACTCAAGGGGGTCATTGAGTATGTATGGGGAATGTGTATTCTATTCTTTTCTTAGTTAGTTTGGGGGGGTATTATATTAGGCTGTGATATTCTATTTTTTATCTATGGCTTCAATTCGCTTTTTTATAAGTCAAGAACTACACTCATAACCAGTTAGTTATGGATGTTTTTATAAATTGTTCCTTATATAGACCTCCGGACCCATGTAACTCCACTCCACCCAGGTATTGATGTTACAAGCACTGGTATAATTGCGATGGGTCTCAATCGTACATATGATGTACAAATGCTATGAAACAATGCATCTCAGATGTCTGTTCCAATGTGACACTAGAAAACTTCAGCCTATCCAAGTCAAGTACCAAGTAAATCAATTCGACCCATCATCTGCACAACATCCAAACAGCCAGCACCATCTCGGGACAAAATGAATGGTCAAAATTACCGTTACAGTACCATACCCCCACGCATTGCGACACCGCAAGGGCTTCGTTCTCCCAAACAGTTGCACTTGCGGTGACACTGTCAACTCAAGAATGGACCAATGTTGATCCATGCTTCGGGTCTTGACCCTTCTTTTTCTTCCCTGTTCTCACATCATTTCTCTCTTCTTGCTTCTCCCCTACTTTAACCAGGGTGGGGATCATTGCTTCTGCTACACTCCCACCGATCCACTCAAACACAACTCCAGTGGGAGTGTCACATCGGCTTGCACTCCCCCCCCCCTCAACCCTTATAACCTCACATATTTCCTCTTTAGTCTTTGCTCCCATCTGCTGCATGATTACTGAATAATTTGACACTCGTGGACTTCGATCTCTCACTACCTACGATTTCCGTTCTCGCCTCCCTCTCCGCGCCTCTGCCTTCCTCTCCAACTCCGACCATGTCGGCCCCACTGGCCAAGGTGCTGCACCGACTGCAACAGCTGTTTCATAACGTGGTCGCTGCGCTCGAAAACATGGTACTCTTTCCGGGCCTGTTCCGCGGACTCTCGCGACGCCGCCGAAAGCCTTTTGTTGGCGCCCATTGGAAACGCCGCACTCTCGATGAGTTCGCCGAAGAAGTAGAGATCTCGTTCTCGACGCCGCTGTCAACGCGCAACATGCTCGATATGTCCGAGAAGATCCGCGCACAGTTTCGAGAATGTCTACAGACCAGCCCGTGCTGCATGCTCCCATCGTACGACACCGCGCTCCCGACTGGCTCGGAGAAGGGCACTTACCTGGCATTGGACGTGGGTGGTTCAACATTCCGCGTAGCTTTGATCGAATTGAATGGCCGGGATGAGGAATTGCGCATTTTGAAGGAGTCCTCCACGTGCATCGACGAAACAATCAAGCTGTTGGAAGGAACGGAATTCTTTGATTGGATGGCAGGGCAGATTGAGACCATGCTGAAGCAAGTTGGCCCCGAGTACGGACGTGGCGATGTACCACTGGTGATGGGTCTGTCCTGGTCTTTCCCCATTGAACAAACGTCGCACGGCACGGGCTTGTTGATTCATATGGGCAAGGGATTCAAGGCTTCCAACGGCACAGTAGGCCATGAACTGGGTGGTCTTATTGTCCAGTCATGCCGCAAGCATAATTTGAACGTAGAGGTCGCCGCTATTGTGAACGATAGCTCGGCGGCTCTACTATCGCGCGCTTACGTTGACCCGAAGACTCGCATGTCTCTCATTCTGGGCACCGGTACCAACATGGCCATTCACTTCCCGGTGAGTGAGATTGGAGCGTCCAAATTCGGCGTCCGCCCAGAGGGCTGGTTCGACTACGCCAAGCACGTTCTCATCAACACCGAGATGAGCATGTTCGGCGGCGGTGTGCTGCCCATGACACGTTGGGACGACGTGCTGAACCGCACGCATCTGCGTCCAGACTACCAGCCACTCGAGTACATGATCACAGGTCGGTACTTGGGTGAGATTGTACGTCTGATCATCGTCGAAGCCGTCCAGACCGCCCGCCTATTCGGCGGTGAGCTGCCACACTCCATGCGTGACCCCTACTCCTTCGACACAAGCATCGTCGCCTTCATCGAAGAGGACTCCTCCCCCTCCCTCTCCGCCTCCGCCGCTTTCCTGCAAAAGCAACACACCTTCCCCAGCCTTCCCTCCGTCGAAGACCTGCGATTCCTCCGCCGCGTCTGTCAGACCGTTTCCCGCCGTGCCGCTGGATACCTGTCCACGGCCATTCACAGCATGTGGTGTCTCCGCAACGAGGTCGAATTCCCCGCACCGCCATCTATCACCGATTCTCTCGACAAGGAATCACCCGAGATCACCGTCATCGAACGCGAAGACACCAACAGGAACTTAACTATCGCCTGTGACGGTACCGTTATTAACAAGTACCCTGGCTTCCGCGATGCCTGCCAGAACTACCTGAATCAGCTGGCCGAGGAAACCTACCCGGGCACCGGATGCTCTATCCTTCTCAATTCTGCACACGAGAGCGCTATTGTTGGAGCCGCTGTGTCCGTGGCTGTGTCTGTGGCTGGAAAGTCCGCTCAGCCGTGAACCTGCCGTTCAATAGAGATGAGTGATGCTTGAACTCACACTCAGCATAGATCTCTTGCGGTCCTTTTCGTTGTGATTTTATCTGATTTTTCCGATGTGCAGCGGTCATCGGCGCATGATACCTACGTGATTTCGATTACTTGGGCTTTTCTTTTTCTTTGTTTCATCTGCATGGGCATTCCCGCTTGGGAGTTGGAGAGAGCATCTTTCTTTTTCATCCGTTTCCCTTTATTATTATTTCCTTACCAACGCTTGATTCAATCAGCATTTACGAGGAGTTTGTCATTGTTCTTGGAATCCAAATGGGTTATCAAATGGGTTTTCTGCGGGTTCTTGATTATGGATTGGTGGAGTCCGGCTATGGTTCTCTTATTCTTAACGGACTTCATATCTTCGCGAATGCAAGGAGGCAATTTGACTTGTTCATTCGATATAATTCTTCAAAGGTTACTCATAGGTGTAAATGGTGCTACAGTCGTAGAGAATGAACAATAGCTACCATGCTGGGTTTTGCCCTTGTTAGCCAACTGTGCATACCGCCTTTGATCTCCGCTTCCCAATTTATGTATACTGTTGCTTCAACTACACCCGCTTAATCTGGACATCCCCCGATCAAAGAAATAGGTTCCTGATAACCATGGCATACCGCATCGAAGTATGGAAGAGAGGCTCGAGGATAACTCAATGAAAGAGACCTATTTCTGGAATATCGGTCTTTGTGTGTGGGAGGTGGTAACGGAGAATGAAAGAGAACGAAAACTCGAAGTGCAAGGATTCGATACGATGCAAGTATCACCTTCATGTTTCTCCTAGTGCTTACTTGCTCTTTCTTTGTCGGCTCCACGCGTGAATCGCAATCGCTGGCTCGTGGAAACAGTCTGAAAGGACGACATGGCTCCTTCCAAGCCACAGATTAGTTCTGTTGCATTTATGAAAGACGAATCTTTGGTACTGTCTCTAAGCTAGTCTTGTGCCCTTGTTCTGAGGAAGATTCCCTTTGACGATCCTACGATTTGTTGCATCACCATTGCCGAGTCCACTATCAATTTCTGATTCTTTGACGGATCTACGAAGTCCCGATTTTCATGAAGGTCTTGAGTCGATCGATAGAATAGTGCTGATTCCCATGATTCAAATGCGCTATACATTTGGATTTCCTACGTTGAATTCGAACACCTCCCATCTTGAGCCCAAGTCTTAACCTCCAAAATGCCACTTAAAAGAAAACTAGCCAAAGATGGCAAGAAGAAAGCAACAACAGCCAAGAGGAATGAGAGAGGACACGACGGGGAGCCCCCGGATAAGAAGATGAGAGCTAGCGAGCCAGAAGGGCAACAAGCACCTCAAGTAACTCAACTACACCAGGAAGAGGTCAAGATGGAAGAGGAAGAAGTGGAAAAGGTCGCGGTCAGGCACATCTATGACACGGAGAAATTTGAAGCAGACCTCAAGAATTCCTATGTGGAAAGATACCAGAAATGGAAGCGGAAGCAAGAGCGCAAGAACCCACGGCCAGCTCGACCAACCTGGAAATACTACACTGGCGAGAAACCTCTCACTGATCTGTCGAAGATCCCGGAAGGTTGGACCCCGAATGAACCTGACCTGGATAGGCTGTAAGTGACAGCATGCTCATTATGCAAGGCCCCAAGCATTGACTAGTGACAATAGCGACGTTGATGCTCAGATTCAAAGATGTAAGGAGAGAATCGAGGAAGGAATCCTGCCGCTTCACTTTGAATGGAGGCTTGAGGATTATATGGTGGCAAAGAAATACCGGGAGTGAGTTGGTCTCTAGCAATCTTCTTTTCCACGACTAAACCGAGTATAGTGAATTGGCCGCCACAGAGAGATCAGACCACAGTTGGGATGTCATTCAGCGGTTGGATATGCTCAAAACCATCCAAAAACACTTCGAAGACAAGGAGGACAAATACGATCAGCTTCCCAATGTAAAAGCCATCATACATGCCTACAGGTCGAAAAAGCTGGATTGGATCCCCGGACTAGTCACTTACTGGTCTCATGGCACCCAGCTCTGTGAGCCTCGACCACACGACTGGGTGGAATGCAATGCATTGAATGACAAATATGACGGGACTAAAAGCTTTTGGGTCGAAGGGGTGAGTTTATACCACGTTGGATCTGAGGCCATCAAAACAAAGAAAAAGATTGCTGACTTTGAGCTTTTCTAGATTCAAGAACCGGGACCTGCGCCGTCCGGGGCAATGATGGAGGTCCCACTAACCACACGCGCAGGTGTGGGCAACTGGCACGGGGTAAGAGTTCTTGAGCACCTTGATCACCGTTGACTCTGTTAACATGATTCATCTAATCTAGTATAATTGTGCCGTCAATCTGACCAACGTTTCCGGAGCCTGGACTATTCCTGCGGCTACAGACGCTACTACCAGACGCCCTGGTCAACCCTTTCCCGCGGGCCCTATCCAGCCGGGTCTGGCCCATGCTCCTTGGTGGATGACTATGGAATTCATGTACGACACTGGATCCCAAAATCTAATGATCTACGAAGGCGACATCCACAGACTGATGGGCCCCTTCCGCGCGCCAGACCTCCTCCCGCCCCGTGTTGTCGGCGCTACAGGTGTACGCCTTGCCGACCAGTCGACAATGATCTTGAACCAGATCATGGTTAATGTAGCCGCACTTAACGAACCCGTAAATGGGGACGGCAACATATTCGGCAGGAGAATGACACAATTTGTTCAAACTCATGCCTGCGTCATGCCTGGAGCTTGGAATCCGAACTTATTTCCAAGAGTCGACAGTCATTGGATTCGGTATAGGCTATACCAAGCCACTGTTCCGAATGCCGCCCAACCCCTCCGGTTTGCTACACATGCGAATGGCCTGAAGTTGCCAACCAAGCATGGAAACGATTTGACGGTTTACCCGCCTTGGGCAGAGGGAAATTTCCAGTGGACGAGGACCAGGTTCCTGCCACTGGCACCGCAACCAGCACTACCACCAGGCGGCCTCGGAGCTATTTGGCCCGGGTGGCCACAGGCAGCACCGGGAGTACATCCCTAGTCATTTCAGTTCTTCTTTCTTCTTTCTTTTCTTCTTGTTTGAAATTGTTGCTATGCTAGAGAACGCGGAATCAACCTGTTGTTTGTAATATTTGTCGATTAGAGCTGAGAGTGGAATTATCAACTAGTACGGTACTTTGAAATTGGCAAACTCCATGTCCCTTTCTTTACCTGCCTGTAGTATATCTCCAACAGGAATGCCAAAGTATCATTTCCCGACCCGTTAGGGGAAAGCCTAGCTCCCCACTACACCAGGTAGTGCTCTGTGAGTTCGAGATCAGATCAGGTACGATAGTGAGCATTAAGAGAGAACCTTGTCTACGAGGTGACTACGAGATATCTCTAAAGTGTCTATGCGGTGTCTTCGGGGTGTCTGCGTGGTATCTACTAGGTGTCCACAGATTGTCTTTACCGATGATCGAAGATAGTGGAGCGGCCAGCAAGGGTTCGACTCCCTGGACAGCATCCGGCGACCAGGCACATGCAATACTTCCAACCTGCACTCCAGAACTTATTCTCTGCTGTGTGAGGGAACCATTTATTCCATCAAATAAACTCGCAAACAAAACAAAACACAACACATTGAATATACATAATCTACCGCGGCTCGTATATCGCCCACATCACCCCAGGGTATCACCAAATCACTCATTACGAGTATAAGCCTGAGACTTCTTGAGGATAGTCTCCGCCAAAGCCATCAAAGTCCCACTAGACAGCAACTCCAAAACCTGCACATTAGCATTCGCCTCCCGGGCAATCCAATTCCGAATCTCAATGGCAACAAGCGAGTCCAATCCCAACGACGAAACCGTAATAGAAGGATCCATATCCTCCAACGAAAGAACAAGCACTTGCGCCAACTTAGCAGCCAGCGCCTCATAACATATCTGCAATGCCTCCTCCTTGGATCCCGCAGCCGACAACGTCACCTGCAGCGGCACCGACGGGCCGTCCCGCTGCGAGCTGCTTCCCAGTGTGCGTTTGGCGGCTTCGTACAGCACGCTAAACTTGGCGTCCTGCGCCCAAAAGTTGTTTTCCAGTGTGTCGATCTGCAGGCCTGTGATGCACTGTCCGGAGCATGACTGGTCCAGGTCGCCGCTTAGAGCGGCGGCTATCAGGGCTAGGACTTCTGACTCGCCAATCGTTTGGCTGCCGATGTTTTTGAAGACTTCTTGCCGTCGCTGTGCGTCGGCGTCGGCGAGGTATCCGACGTCGCTGACGGCTGCTAGGTCGATGGATGTTCCGGGGAGGCCGAGGGATTTGCGGTATTCGATGAATCCGTCCAGGAAGACGTTTGCTGCGGAGTAGGCTGCTTGTCCGCGGTTGCCGACTAGGCCGGCTACGGAGGAGAGGGCGATGAAGAAATCCAGGGGCGTGTTGAGGAGGATATTGTGCAGGTTCCAGGCGCCTTCTACTTTGCTGCCTGTTACGGATGTAAAGTCTTCGAGAGACATGCTTTCAAAGAGAATATCCTGGGATGGTCAGTGGTTAGGGCCAATGAGGATAAGACGGAATTTGTGATAGAGAACTTACACGAAGCACCATCGCACCGTGGATTACACCTCGTACAGGAGGGAGATCTTTCATCTCCTCGTTCACCAGAGCTTCGACAGACTTCTGATTGCTGACGTCGCAGGCCTTGACGACAACTTGTACACCCAAGGGAGCCAAATCATTGATAAGAGCTTGCACCTTGTCGTTGATCGTGGCGTGGCGAGACACGAGCACAATGTGCTTTGCGCCCTTGGAAGACATCCACTTGGCCACGCTTCGGCCCAAACCACCAGTACCACCAACCAAGATGTAAGATGCATCTGGTCGCAGAAGAGTGGTGTTGGTTTTAGAATTCACAGCCTGGAAATGAGGGATTAGACTAACACATCACGGCCGGGAGCATGTTAGACTTACCCTTACTTGGTCACCTTCACCAGGAACAATGACAATCTTACCCATACTTTTACCAGTCTGTAGAGTCCGGAATGCCTTCTCAATCTCAGAGATAGGATAAGCCGAGAGTGGCTGGATGGGATGCACCGATCCCTCTTCAATCAACCGGCAAATGTCATCCATGAGGCGCTTCATCAGCTGCGGCTTGAACTTAGCAACCTTAGTAAGATCGACCGATGAGAATGTGACATTGTTCTCGAAGGGCAGCATATCAAGACGAGTGTTCTTCGTGACATCAGCCTTGCCAATTTCCACGAACCGTCCAAACGGCGCAAGACACTCCCAAGTCTCACGAAGAAGATCGCCCGCCAGGGAGTTGACGATGACATCCACGCCAGCTTCAGCAGTGGCTCTGCGAATCCCGCGAGCAAAAGATGTATCACGACTGTAGAAAATGCGGTCCTCGGGGATACCGTACTGGGCCATCAAGAATTGCTTCTTCTCAAGACTTCCGACTGTGGCAAAGATGTCTGCTCCGATCATCTTCGCAATCATGATGGCAGCTTGACCAACACCACCAGCACCGGCGTGGATTAGAACCCGTTCGCCGGCTTGCAGCTGGCCCAGATCACGCAGAGCGTAGTACGCAGTGCAGTATACAACCGGTACTGTGGCTGCAACTTCGAATGACATGTCGGCTGGAATTTCCGCAGCGCTGGTCGCGGGGCACCGTGCGTACGTAGAATAACAGCCTTCTGGCATGGCCATGACTCTTTGACCAACCTTCACATTTTTCACATTGGACCCTACACTGGAAACAATACCGCTGCATTCAATTCCAATATAGGGCTGTGCCAGTTGGCCCATGGAGACCACAATATCTTTGAAATTGAGACCGTTCGCTCTGACTTCGAGCTCGATCTGGTCTGCGCCCAGGGGTGGGGGGTTGTCGTCGACAAAGTAGAGGGAGTCGAGAGAGCCTGGGCTGCCAATTTGAATCTTAAAGCGACGACCGGGCTGACTGAATGGTTGAGTGGAGATTGTCATGTCGTGGGTCTCGTTGTGGACGAAGTGATTGGCAGCGTCATCTTCCACAACCCGTTGGACGAACAGCTCTGATCCTTTGGCCTTGAATTCAAAGTCTTTGGAAGGCTCAGCCCCATTGGTAGGCCATAGCGCATCAATAGCTGCCTGGATTGGCTTCTCGGGGTTATCGATGTCCTCAGGAGCCAAACCCAGCGTAGCTATCTTGGCCAAGGTCTCCGAGCGCAAGGTGCGCGTCAAACCAACTGTCATTTGAGCATCGGGATTATCAGTGCGGTAGACCCAGAGTACAGCTTTAGCATTGAGCAGCGCCTTCTTGAGGTTTTCAAACACATCTTCGGTAAGGTGTCGAAGAGAGCTGTCTCCAGTCTGAAGTAGAACAAGATGCTTTAGAGAATAGTCTATTTCGCCAAAAATCTGAACGGACGCTTCCCACGCGGGAGCTTCAGACAGCGCAACACCCAGTCTATCAGCAATGCCATCGGGCTTTCCAAAGTGTGAGATGAATAGGTCAGTTTTGGGCTTGGAGGCATCCCCGTTTGCATGCGCGTGGCCGTTTGGCTCTGCATGCCCATTTGAAACTGTGTCTCCATCGGTCTGAGCAACGCCATTAGATTCCGCAGGGACGTTCTGGTTATCAGTAACTTCTTGCATAATCCTTTCGACCTCGCTCAAGGGGTGCCAATCACTCTTGTAACACAGCTTGCGAGTGTCTTCGCGATGAGTTTCCGAGTCCCGGAGGGGAGTCATGATCAAACCCTCCATTGTAATCACGGGATCTGCAGAGCCCTCACGAACGGCGAATAGGTCGAATTTGGTTGGTTCGGGGGAAGGCAAGCTGGGGCTACCATTGCAGTAGGCTTTCACGTACTCACCAGCAGTGGTTGGAACGTTGAGGCCGACTGTCATACTCTTGATAATTGTGGGCATGTAAAGTGTGTCCAAGTCCATTCGGCCCTGGCCCTGGCCGAGTATGGGCCAGACAAGATGCAGCAGTCCGTCGAGGAATGATGGGTGTACGGTCAAGGGTGGCTCGAATTGTTTGGGCATGACACTGCGAGTGTCTCTCACATGTAAATCAGCACGCGAGTGGCCGGGGCTTGCATAGCAGTTATCGATGTCCTGGAAGGTAGGGCCATATCCAGCTCCTAGGTCATTGAGAACCTGGTACATGTGAGCCATTTCGAGGTAGTTCGTGGCTGATTCTGTTATTCGAACAATTTGCGCTTTCGTGTGGTCGATTTGAGTCCCAAAGGGGCTCGACACTTCAGCTGCCTGCTGTTTTGGACCAGAGCGAACTCGTATCTGACCAGTACAGTGGTCTGTCCATCCTCGCTTTGATGTCCAAGAGCAGACACGGAACTCATCCCAAAGATCAGATGACCCGCGAGTACCTTCAGTGTATGGACGAAGAGTAATCGTTGTTTCTGCATCTGTGTCATCGGTAAGTACAAGTGCTGCGCCGACAATGACCTCCCGCAATTCAAATTGGGCGATCGGAATATCAAGTTGCTCTGCACGTCGTCGAGCGGCTTCAATCGCCATCACCAACTATTGAACAGTTAGAAAACACCATTCAAGCGAGTGATAATTGGCCAAACTTACAAACCCTGCCATGGGATAAACGGGCATCCCCTGCATTTTGTGATCCCGGAGATAGGGAATCTCATCCAGGCGAACGATGTTGCGCCATGTTGGCTCCAAGTCATTTGAGTAATTAGCCAACACTCCCAACACATCATTCCTGGCGCGGTCTCTGTGCATATGCTTTTGCGAGATACGGGGAGCGTGCCAATATCGGGTTCCATGTTGCCAAGGATAGCGAGGTAAATTAGACAGGAACCAGCGGTTTACCGCACCAGTCTTCGGGAAATTCACATTGGCCATGTTAAGTGTGGCACCTCTCACGTAGGCAGCAGCTGCCGCCTCTAACACGGATTGTGATGCATCTGCGTTGCGGAGAATGGTAGGTGTATATCCGATCTTCGAGGCAGTGGAACCTAGGCTCTTGAGGGTATCCAGGACGGGGCCCTTCAGTGCAGAGTGCGGACCAACCTCAACAAGAAGGTTGGGTCGGATTCTTTCGTCCGACACGAGTTTGCCAAGTGCGTCAGGGAATAACACAGGAGAGGTCAGGTTCGCAACCCAATATGATGGGCCAAGCTCAGAAGGTTCTGCGAGGCGCCCAAAGACAGACGAGTAGAATGAAGCGGATCTGGATGGGAAAGGCTGAATTGACTCAATCGCAGCTAGGTAGGCTTCGGATACCTTGCTCATATGCTCGGAATGATAGGCGACATCAATCTTCAATTTTCGGTTGAAGAGCTGCTTGTCTTGAAGGACCTTCTCGAGTTCATCAATCGCGGATACATCTCCTGATACGGTCACACTGGAAGGACTGTTTACGCAAGCGACGGTGGCGTATCCAGGGAGAGTCTTCAACATGGGCTGAACAGTCTCGCGGCTAGCGCCAACGGCAATCATTGTGCCCTGCAGGGACGGGAATGACGACTTGAGCAAAGATGTCATTTGCCCGCGGCGATAGGCCAGCGCCATAGCGCCTTGCAAGTCATATATTCCAGCCGCATATGCAGCACTGATTTCGCCAGAGCTGTGGCCAACAACTGATGTAGGACGAATTCCCCATGACTCAAGGAGGTCGACCAGTGCAATCTGAAGCGCTGTACAGACCGGCTGGCTCAAATGAGGAGAGTCAATCTGGGAGGTAGCAGCATCCTTCTGCAACACTTCAATAAGAGAGAACTCGGCGCCGAGATTTCGTAGGGTTTGATCGGCTCTTTTGATCGCGGACTCATAAACTGGATACTGATACATGAGAGGAACGCCCATCTGTGCCCACTGTGCTCCCTGTCCAGTGAAAACAAACGAGATCATCGGGGCGCCTAGTACCCGGGATGGATTGATCTTCAGCTGAGCAAGTCGCATTCCGAGGTCATCTAGCGAGGTGGCTGAGATTCCAACACGATAGGAGAGTTGGGACATCTTGTTGCCAAGAGTATAAGCAAAGTTTCCGAAGAGAGCTTTTTCGAAAACTTCGGGATGCTGCTCAAAGTAGATACCGAAGTCCTTTATCCTGGTGCGTAGAGATTCCTTGTCGTTGGCAGATATTAGGAACAGCTTGCGCTTGGGGTCCACCTCAACATCTCCAGCAGCATTATCTGGAGCCCTGGATGCTAAGGGCGCTTTTTGGAGAACGACATGTGCATTAGTCCCTCCAAACCCGTAGTTCGACACGCTCAGGTATTTCTTGCGAGGTGGCCAGGGTCGGGTCGACGTCAACACTTTCATATTCCACTCGGACATAGGAATATTAGGGTTTGCTTTCTTGAACTCGGCATTTGGCAGAATCAAATCGTTATCGAGCATCATAGCTGCTTTGATGATAGAAATGACACCACTGGCACCTTCTAGATGTCCAACATTGGATTTGACTGATCCAATATAAAGCGGGTTTCTCGCAGTCCTATTCTGTCCTAATGCCGCATGGACTGCTGCAGCTTCTATGGGGTCGCCGGCTTTTGTTCCAGTGCCATGCATTTCCGCAAAACCACATTCGTCAGGATTGAGGTTGGCTTCCCTATAAACACGCCGGATAAGCTCCTCCTGGGCTTGACCATTTGGTAGTGTGATTCCCTTTGTTCGTCCATCTTGGTTGACTCCTGAATGGGCAATGACAGCTCTGATGGGGTCTTTGTCACGGATTGCGGTATCGAGGGGCTTCAAGACTACGACACCAGCGCCCTCACCTCGCGCGAAGCCGGATGTGGCCCTCTCTTCAAAAGAAAACGTTTTACCCTCGTCATTAAATAACCTATAAGGTGCTCCAGCGTCAGACAAAGTGTTGCTGCAGTCTCGTAGAAGAAGTCGAGGTACTTACTGTGACATGGACATCGACACCCACAGATCTGGTGCAAGATTAAGGTGACAACCCGCAATGAGAGCTTCCTTGGACTCTCCACTTCGCAAGCTCTGCACTGCCAGATGAAGAGCAACAAGTGAAGAAGAGCAAGCTGTATCCACCGTGATACTCGGCCCTTGGAGATCGAAGAAGTATGAGATGCGATTGGATTGGAGGGAGGTGGAACAGCCAGTAGCTTGATGCATGGGGATTGTCTCAATATCGCGCATATTATTGAGCTCATAATCAGAGTAGTTGCCACCGGCAAAAACGCCCACATTGCGGTGCGCAATACTCTCTTTGGGAATGCCAGCACTTTCCAAAGCTTCAAACGCGCACTCGAGCAGCATGCGCTGTTGAGGGTCCATGGATGTAGCTTCTTGAACTGTCAAGTTGAAGAATGGGGCATCAAAGCAGGCGATGTCCTCGTCGAGAAAGTAACCTCCCTTCGGGTTGAAGGTACCAACCTTGGACGGGTTGGGGTGGTGGAATGCATCGACTGAAAACCGGTCTTTGGGGATGGGTGACCAGCCACTTCGAGCTCGGGTACATAGTTCCCAGAGGTCATCTGGAGTTGTAACTTGTCCTGGCAGCCGACATGAATACCCGATGATGGCGATAGGTTGGAGTTGGGGTGCGCCCTGCTCGGTGTGAGGCGCACCCTCAGACTCAGCACCGTTCGTATTTGCCATGGTGGAAAGTGCAGAAATTGCACTTGTACAAACAGCCGGAAGGTCACATATACTTCAGAGAAACTGACTGGGTATGGTGGGGGTTATATAGCGTTGCAACTACCTCAACCCGCCCTCTGCTCTTTTGATGTGGATCGTTTCAGGAAGGTGTACATCAATGTACATCGATACAGCTCTATGAAGCTGCCTCTGCCCCGAACGCCATCGATTGAAAACAAAAGGAAGGGATCACCCTCCATTCCCTCGCGCTCAAGTGGGTGGATAAGGGATACTCGACTAGCATTGGGTGATCGGTGGTTATTCCCGAAGTCGTGATTTTGACAGAAATGTTGTACTGTCCCACATTATTCGATATGCCATTTCAGGAACGGGCATTCACATGCCTCCACGTGTAGAAAGACCTGAGTGAGAGAGGAATTGAGTTGAGTTGCAATTGTGGTGACCAAAGTAGAGGTTGTATTTGGGAACGTCGATCCCTTCGGCGGAAATCCCGTGCTTTTTTGTTTCTTTTTCCTCAAGAACCTCGCTGTACAGCAGTTGTACAAAGCGGTAATTTACTTCTGTCTCTATAATTGTTTATGGGAGTTGCTAATATTTGCTTGTTTCCTCTCTTTCCAATCGAATTCAACTGTGTAGCTCAATTCATTTCCTATCTCGAATTCGGATCTTTATCGGATATATACAATGCGTTTCCTCTGTCTTCATGGTGCTATTGGCAATATCGATGTAGGTGACCGAAGAGAATATGAAGAGCACTAATGCTGACTTGGCCTTTTGTTCGCAGAATATTAGCATTCAGCTTGGTAATTACCGGCTCAATTGGGGTTGAGAAAGTGAAATGAAGACTCACTGACAATACCTCAGGCCCTCTGGTGAAGGAGATGGCCTTGGATGGTTCCGCTTCATTTCACTATATCAATGGTCCTGTCCCTGTATCTCCTCCACCAGGTATGTTTCCTCCGAGCTCAAACGCTAATAGAGCTCGAGTATCTGATCCCATGTTCTCCTAGGCTTCGCAGAATATTTTGGCAACGGGCCGCACTACCGGTGGCTGGAGGATGGAGGAGTGGCAGAGGAGTCAATGATCTCCCGTGTTCGAAAAGCTCCTCATGGTGCGAGTCCCGAAGACGTGATGAGAGCTTTGGGTAAGGACTTTGATGGCCACTGGATTAACCACCACCAAGTCATGGAGTACCTATATGACATACTAGAGAAGAACCCGGATATCGAAGGGATCATCGGATATAGTGAAGGTGCTACTATGGCTGCCAGTCTCATCATGGACGAAGACAGAAAGGCTCAGGAGATCGGTCGTCCCCGTCGCATCAAATGCGCGGTTTTCTTGACCGGCTGGCCTCCCCTCTCACCTGAAGAGGATGTGATCCTGGCAGATGAAAGCGACTATGTTTTGGATATCCCGACGCTCCATGTGGTTGGTGCAAATGGTGATTATTATATCTGTCATCTTCTTTGGTCCCAAAAGTACTCACCTTGTACCTTTAAAACAGACCCCTACCGATACGGTGCACTAGCCTTGTTCAACGTATGTGATCCCGATACTGCAGCGATGTTCGACACCGGCCGGGGCCACACCATCCCTCGCTCTGGTGCAGTTATCACGGAATTGGGAAATGCCGTGAGAGACCTGATTGACAGAGCATATCAAGCATAGCTCCATGGGAAGCACGAAGCCGGCTTGTGTAGGGTGTGACAACATAAGGCCCGAGTGGTTCCAGAATCTCTCAGCGGCCAGAAGCTGCAAGATATTTAGATTTCGGCCTTGAATACATATCTCCTCCAATTCTTCTTATCATAGCCTTAGCTTTGCCTCTTGTTTTCTCCATGTTGTATGGAGTGAAGCTTAGCCTGAACACCGCCCAGTTGGGACACTGTGCTACCCACCAGCTGCGATTGTAGCTTTGCGATTGTGGCTTTTGCGAGCAATAGCACTCTTTCTGACATCCCCTGTTGCAATAGGAAACTCTCTTCTGCGATCTCATCTTCCCAAAACAACGGTATGGCTTTTCGGGCGTACCGCCAGTCTGGAAACTCGCCACGACGGAGAGCTCCAAGTCAAATCCCGGGCTCCAAAACGCAAGCGAGGCGATTAGCTCAAAAATGGGACGGCGATTAATCTGATCTACGACAAGCCAAGGTCGTAGATCGTAATCTCAAAAGTTCTGGCTGCATATTCGACGTTCGGTATGGCAGATTTCACCACACACTAGCCCTAATAGAGAAAAGAGCAAGTTCATTGTCCCCCACATCATCACTTCATCACTTACATACTATGTAAACTAGATGTCAACCCCACAATCGCCAATCACATACAAACACCCCATCAAAGCGTTGCCTAGCCAGTCCTGAAGTGGTGGTACTACCTGAGCTCGGGGGGTTAGCGAAGCCGCGGACTAGCAGACTCGGAAATTTCCCTCCAACATCGAACACGAGGATCAGCGATAAACAACCATCTCAGAACATCAAAGACCACGCTAACTCTTCGATAAGCCATTAGTGACCCTCGGTTCTCGAGCGCGACTTCGAATCCTTCACCATGTATGGCGTGATTCCGAAGATCATTTGGGTGCTGTCAGTCGTCGTCTTGGCACCGATCCCAACTTATGCACAATCAGTACCGAAAAACGAATGCGCAACAGGCGTTCATGCCATTATTGCCAGAGGCCAAGGCCCGGGCGATGATCTGAATGTGATGAGCACCCTTTCGGACTTGATCCTAGCGCAGATCCCCGGTTCGACGACACTGGGCTTACCCTACGATCACGCAAACGTATTGTGGGATGATGACAAACGCCATACAGTGCATGATGGCGCAGTCCTGATGCAGGAGTTCGTGAAGGAGTATGTCCAAAGCTGTCCCAATTCCAAGATTGTGCTTGCGGGATATTCAATGGTGCGCCAATGTCAAGCCATTTCTCAATTTTTGGACTCGTATTGTGGTTACGAGCACGCAAGTTGCTAAAAGGTTTTGTTTTCAGGGCGCTATCATTATGATGGATTGTCTGTGTGGAACTAGTCAGGTTGGATTTATCTTCGTCGGCCCTCTTCCGCCGGTCTATAGCTCGAGTGGTAGGTGGTCATGTGGCAGTGTCAAGACGACATTAAAGGTTTTCTGACTGAACTGAAGCTTTAGTCATAGCTGCAATTGCGTATGGAGACGAGACATATATTCCTGGCATGCCGTGGAATGTAGGTAACTGCACAGTGGGTATAGGTGTGAGTATAACATCAGACTTCGGTGTGAAAAGACCACGATCTAAATTCAGAGACTAGCTCACACCCCGCTTGAACTCAGCCTTATGCAACCCTTTCGCCAGTTCACTGCATAGCTACTGCGATTATGGTGACGAACAATGCTGCTCGCCAGATCCGCCGGACAACAACGCTGCACACCATGGCTACGTGTCCAAATACAATCAGGACGCTGTCAATTTCATCAAACAACGTGTGGCCACGGTAGGACGTTAAATTATGTACAATGATGGGATTCAAAAATACTAGGAAGTAGAAAGGGCATTCTTGTCGGTTGCAGGTGCTGACACAGGATCCATCTGTCCTCCATACCACATCGTATAGAGTTACCACCTAGTGGCTTGATGGGACAGCGGCTTGTCTTGATATCATATTGAGTATAGCTATTGTCGAGGGACAGTAAGTGCTGAACTAGATGTCTTCTTGAAGCTCGTCTTTAGAACTTCGATCTAGTTGCTGATATATATCCTCATTGTCAAATAGAATGTGGGAAGTTCACTGGCATAGTGAAACCTACATGAGCATCGCACAGCCGCTCGTCCGTAGCAAGGATGTTTAAGGTACATATTCATTCATCTAAGTCTACCTTCAGAGATATTCATGTGTAATACTTAGACCTTGATCACCTCTGACATGCGGATCTAGATCCCACCAAGTATCAGGTTTTTGCGTTATACAAGCTATGATAATCCAAGGTAGCACTACCATTACAAATAGCTACATGTAAATATCGACTTGGAATGACCTCACATCTAAGATACCACCTACTTAAGCTGACGTAGTTAGCGGCCAGCAAATGTGACCTTTAGACATTGGAAACAACCTCAGTCGTTACATTGGCAGGCACGAATCACCAGCAAGACACCAACTCAAACACTCAAAAGCTACAACCCTCACCCAACCAGTTTAATCCCTAAACATCGAGAAAAAAAAAAAAAAAAAAATCCCGCGATATAGGAAAAAAACACCACCTGTGATTATTAATGGGAGAGTATGCTGTTCTGTTTCGTATGTCCCATTGGTGATTACCACGTGATACAAATATACTCCCATACAAAGTCACGATCTTGAGAATACTTTCTTTCTTTTTACCATAGATTATAATCAAATACATACTAATAAGAAAGTATCGAGTATCAAAAACCTGATATTGATAGCTGTTGAAGCTGGCATGAAGCGAATGAGAACTATGAACAGAATATGTAAATAGATCACTATCCTAGGCGATGATGCATAAAAAAAAAAAAAATACACAGCAATACCTAGATTCTCAGAGAATAGTTGCAGGATTCACATCCGGAGAGAGATGGGTTTGCTTCACCTGTTCGAGAACAGGCACTCGGACAGCTCCCTTGGCAGCGTCCGCGGCATGATCACTGACCGCCGAGGGGTTAGGCGACGGGCCTGGTGTGCGCTCACCCTTGTTCTGGCGCTGAATGAGACCGTTGGTGATGCCGAGCACGGAGTCAACAATGACGGCGTCAATGCCTTCGGCAACTTGGTACTATATGGAATGGTTAGAGGCTTCCCCGTTAGGATGTGTATGTTAGAAACTTACGTCGACGTTGTTTCCGTCATTGTTGAGCGTTCCGTAGGAGACACACACAAGGCCAGACTCCTTGACGATGCGCACCAACCGCGGGCAAAGGACTAATGGCTCAGCCTGGGTGACGATTCCAAGAAGGTTCCAGCGCGAGGCGAATCGAATCGCCTCCTGTAAGCTGCTGGCGCGGATGTCACCGACAGGGGAGGCACCTGCGTCACTCAAGAACAGGACGGGGATGGAAGGCTGCTTGAATGACAGGAGCAGACAGATATCAGGGTTGAAGCTGGAGAACAGCATGTCGCGGCCGCCTCCCAGGTCGTACACCTTGGTCAAGATGGTGTCGACAAACTCGTTGAGTTCCACTGCGTAGGTATCCATCTCTTCTTCCTCGCTCTCGTGGAGCATGGGGTATTCTGGCGACCTTGGTTAGATCGACGGAATAGCTGTTCTTAGGGAAGCGGTAATAACTCACTCAGTTCGATGTTAAATCCGACGGGTTTAGGGATCTTCCTAAACAGCTCCTCCAATGTGGCAAATGGTGCCTGAATGTGCTCACCACGGGTGTTTCCCTTGAATCCCTTCTTCTTGAAGTCGCGAGTGTGCTTGATTTTCTCGGTCAATTCGGTAGGGTCGTATTCAGATCCGCCGACTGACATTGAGCGCTGACGGGGACTAAGATCCGGTAACTCGCTGTCGCCTTTCACGGGTCCAGGCAGGGTTCGGCGGTGACGTCCAATGCCCAACTCCAGGAATTGATCAAGCGTCATAGTGTGAACGGGTGCATCAATGCCCGTTTCGCTGACCAAAAAGTCGTGGTAGATGACAGGCACGTGGTCTTTGGTAAGTTGTACATCGAACTCAACGTATGAGGCACCAAGGTTGGCCGCGGCAATGAATGACTCGACGGTGTTCTCGCCCAACTGCAATGAGTTGCGGCTTGCCATGTTCTTACCCAACCCACGATGTCCAATGACCATTGTTGAGCTCATGGAACGCCAGTAAGTCTGGTTGCCAGTGATAGACATGTTGGGATGCTTGAAGGGGGTGATGACGAGGAAGTTGAAGGTCACAGACCCAATTACCTCCAGAGTGTTCGCAGCAACAATCGGGACGGTAGAATCACCTTTGAGATTGATTCGGTGCGACCCGACAGTTGGCTTGATGCTGGAAAGCAAAGCCACACCCCGACCAACGATCTTCTCCTTGGATCCAGCGTAGGTGGGAACAAGGTCGAAGAGTAGACGCACCTTACTGGGATCGGTGGTGTGGAAGACAATTGGCTCGGTAGAGAGATTATCATGCACAGGCAAATCAATCACCTCTGGCTCTCCATGAGCACCACTAGCTGTTATCACCATTGACAAGGATGTATCCAACTGGGTGGCGTGCGCGTTTTCCATCGGGATGCGGTCAAGGCTGACTGTTTCAAGTGGCTTGCGCATGTCCATCGTTCCCAAGCTAACCAATATCATGCTCTCGTCAGTGAGATAGCGGTGACCAAAAGTCTTGATAGGCTCAGTAGTGCGTATGTTGGTGCCCCCGGAAGTTGGTCCGGGGGCATTCGACCGGCGTTCAATGAGCGATGACTGAGCAGGGGGCGAGGAAGACTCGGAACCAGGCGGGTTGGATGTCGATGTTGAAAGTTCGAGATCAGTGGTGGTGGGAACGCCTGGGCTCACCTCTGCCAGACACCGGGCAATATCCAGATGGCCTCGCAAAGCTGCGTGCTCCTTGGCCGTCCAACCCGAGGTGTCAAAGCGATCCACATCCGCACCAGCGGCAATCAATTGTTTCGCAGCACCCAGACGACCATCGACACAAGCAATGAAGAGCGGCGTCCAGCCATAAGTGTTCTCCGCTAGTTCTGTGTCTGCCTTCTGGTCGTCGTTGCCGTCGAGCAGAATCTGTGCACACTCGTCATGGCCAAATCGGGCGGCAACGTGCAATGCAGTCTCTCCCTGCTCGTCCTGATAATTGATATCAACACCGGCATCCACGAGGAGCTGCACAATATCAATAAAGTTGGCCTTGGTTGCCAGTGCCAACACAGCACTAGACTTGGAGACCTGCTTTCTAATAATGATGCGTTCCTTGCCGGGGAGATTTCGTTCCTCGGAATCCAACAGACACCGGGTGGTCTTGGGGTGGCCGCCCACAACACTCAGATGGAGCGGAGCCCAGCCGTCATCGTCCTGCCAGAGAGGGCCATCGATACCATCACTGACATCGAACATGTCCCATTCTTTGAGATGTTCAATAATCACTTCACACACGACCTTGAAACCATACTGGGCGGCGTAGTGCAATGGAGTACGTCCAGATAGATCTTTTGCCATCAAAGACTCCCGCTGGTCTGGGCGCAGCGAATCCAACAGGAATTGAAGGAGAGCAACGGCTGAATCATCGCGGCCCATCTGCTGCGGCATGTGCTCTTCTTTGACAATAGCGCGCGGCGGCTGGAGGGTCGGTGGCGCTGCAGGCGTAATGTAGCGGGTGGTCTCCGGAGGGAAGTTGAGCACCATCGACGCCGCTGGCTCCGAGTCGGTCGAAGGCTGCTCACGACCAATAGAGATGACCAAACGGTGCAGGCAGTTGCGTCTGTTGATATCATCGTCTTCTTCCAATGTGTCCACTCGGTTTATCAGAAGCGCCAGAACAGCCCGAGAGCGATGAAGAATGGAGCGCTGGATCAAGGTCTTGAGAACTTTGGAATAGACCGTCTCCCCAGCCTCATCCGCAGTGACCTTTAGGGTCTCAAGCAGTTCCAGTAAGACGTGTGTATCATCCTTGCGAAGTGCGTCATCCACGGCGGTGATGACGCTAGTGGGCAGGTTGAGATAAGGCCTACTCGCACCACGCTTCAACGATAGGGAAGAATGGGTGGAGCTTGAGTCATCCCCCGCTTTATCTTCCGCCTTGGACTGGTCGGCAATAATGGCCATCCAAGCATTGATGCGATCCTGTGCCTGGAACACGCGTGCGTTGGAGGCGAAGGGGGTGGGGTCGACCTTGGTCTCTAGATAACGCTTCTGCGCCTGGGCACCAACCTTTTTGTCTAGCTTCTTGGTGATCTTAACGAAACCACGACGATTGACTTCACCGTACCATTGTAAGCGGCGCAAATGGTACCGCAAATCCAAAAGTGCTTCGCGAAGGTCATGCCGATCTTCGGGCTCGAGAGCATGGCGACCTTCCATCGAGTATCCATAACGCTCCTCGAGCAGCTTCAGCCGGCGTGTAAACTCGGCGTATTTCTTGTTGTAGAAATAATCCACATCTTCAACATTTCGATCGAGAGAATAGAAAAAACCTATAAGCCCAACACGAAGGTGAAAGACACCGGTCCCTGGTCAGAAAGGTGCAACTGAAAGATCCAAAAGATCAAGATCCAAGGTATGAAGCATCAAGCTTACCAGCCAAATCCGCCTCTTCTCCAGCTCTGACCTGTTCAGCAGCAGATTTGATGAGCCGCTTCAGAGCTTTGTACTTGATGTAAGAGGTGCTCCACTCGGGAACAGTGAATTGCGACAAATTGCGGCCGAATTTCATGTTGAACCAATAAGTCCTCCAAGTCAAAAGCCCGATGTATTTCCAAATTCCACCACTCTTAGTCGCCTGTAATTTCTAACTGCGTTCGGGGGTGTTTGTTCGGATAATATGCGGGGCGGGATCAACCTGAGAGTCACGAAAGAAGTGATCAGGTGAGCGGGCGAACGCAGGGAATGGAAGCAATCAACCACGCCATTGAGATGGATAGGTAATAGGGAGTAGGGAAGGTAAACAGGAGGTAGAGGGTTAAAGAGACAAAGCTCAAAGGTGCACCAGACTGTACCTGTCTAAGTGGAGGATGTCGGAAAGATGAGGAATTCTTTGACACACCCGAAGAGAGATTGAGGATACGGATGGAAATGGATAGAGGCCTAAAGAGCGTGGGCCGGAAGAGTGATGTGAGAGGAAAGAGAAGCTTCAACCTTGGAAGCTTTGGAAAGCGAACCAGTTAGAGGTGTGCGCACTGGGCTGAAGATGATTTGTCGATCCGTGGGGGGCTTCTCCACGGTACGGCCTTATATATCTCCGCCAAGGAGCACGTGTAGCTAAAGCTATAGCTGAAGTAACTAGTAATTTGAAGTTTGCGGTGTGGAATTCCACCTTCCCGACGGAAAAAGAAGCTTTTCAATTTTTATTTCACATGGTAATTTGTGACCCACGTCATGCAGGAGTAAGAGAGGATCCCCAGGGCCAGTAGTGGCGAGTTGGAATTGGACTTGATCTCCACACTGCGCCCAGGGCGGGGCGTCTACTCCCCAGTCATCTTGGATCGGCCCTAAGTCTGGGTCCGTATTGTGTACTCACTGGTAACGGGAGCACAAAGAGAACAGATTTCAAAGCACATGACCTGAAAGCCATCATAGAATGTCGGTGAAGTCCCCCTGAGAGATCAAATTCCAAATCTCAAAGGCGGACCCCGTGACTCTATACGATAGGACTATAGAAGCGCCACAGGTTTGGTGACACTAGTTGGGAATGATATCTACGGTCAGGTGCTCAGTCGGGAGTAGGGGGTAAAACCGAGTCAATCATAATTCTTCTTCGGTAGGTACCTACATGTATGTTGTAGGTATGTTAGAAGCCATGCAACCCGTTGTTGCACTTTGTATCCGAATTCCATAGATCGGGCACCTCCCCTAGGTGTCCCAACATAAAAAGCAGTCGCTAAATCCGTCGCTGTGCTCATGATCAGGTCATCTCGGGAATGAAACATAAATAAAGCAAATAAAAAATGATGGTCGCAAACTCCACTGGATCAGCCAGTCTATCCCAGAGCCACATGCAAATGGAGAACGTAAAAAAAGAGTTTGCTCGAGAATGAGACCCTCCGTAGGAGAAAGGAAAATGCCGAACGATTATGTCCGCGCCTGAACTAGTGGCTTCAAGGCCTCGACGCCAGCCTGTAGCACCGCTTGATTCTTTGTTTTCTTAAGACATGCAGTGAGAATGTCAATTCCCCCAGCGTCGCGAACGGCAGCTTTGGCGCGGGTTCCGATATCACCTGTGGCAATGCAAGTGAAGTTGCGCACACAGACCACTCCACGGTGAACCAAAGCATCGTCGTCCTCCTGGCATAATCCGAGTAGCAATTCCACACCTCGCGGTCGGTCCAGGACGGCAGCTATGGCGGCATCAAACTCCGTCAACATGGCAAGAGCTCCACCGGCAGCCCTTCGTGTTGGGAAATCATCGGCATCGGTTAGAGCTAACAGAATGTGAAGGCGCTGCGCCGCTTGCTTGGAACCATCCGCAAATTTAATAACACCGGATTCGCAAGTCATCAGATTACAAATCAGTTCGCAAGAAGCCCGTTGAACCTGGGCATTGCTAGAGAGAAGGAGGTCTTCCACTGCCGCCCAGCCTTCCCGGACCATAAGTTGGGGCGCGGAGTCATCATGCGGGTAGGAAGCAAGGTTCGTCAGAGCCAGAAGACTTTCGAACACGGGAAGTAGATCACGAGGTTGATCCGCAGAGAACGAAGGGGACTCGGGCGATGAGAGAAGAGAGAGTAGGGGACGGACAGCGGATGTAACCTGGGGGAAGCCAGATGATGGGAAAACATGTGAAGGGTCAACGGAAATGAGAATGCGGGCCAACGCGTGGGATGCAATGTGTGTCGTTTCAGTTGTCACCAGGCCAGAGCTGCTCTGGTTCGGGGCAGCGAGGTTGAGTAACAGCTTCACCGCACCTTGTTGGGCCAGTATACCACGGGACTTTTGAATCTTCGTCAGAGACAGTAGAATCTGGGCCATGAACTCGTTGGTGGTAGGTGAAGAGGTTCGGCCGACCTCGACCAGCAAGGACATGATGCCTGCATCGATGACGGCGGCACATCGTGCCAGAACTGCATCATCTTGATCTCGAGTATGTGGTACTATTGGCCCCTTCGCCTTTCCGGTGGATGCGTCCGCATAGTCCTTCAGTTGTGACATTTTCTTTTGCTCTTCGGATAGGTTGGGTAGGAATCTGGTGAGGTTCACGAAGACCATCATGCCGCCGTAAAGCGTGCCTGAATCGGCGTTGATTTGTTTCAGTACAGCGATAAAATTCCGTAGGAAAGTGGGATCGTAGGCAAGCTGATCCTTGACGGACGGCTTTATCGAAGTGTAAGCCAATCCTTCGATTGCGTGGGAGTCGGTGTCAACCTTTTGTTCAGACATCAGTCCCATGAATCGAAGAACAAGCTCAGAATCGCTGTCTTGCTCCAAAATCTTACCGTTGCCAGTCGAGGGCTGTTCGGGTTCGGATGCCCGAATCTTTGCCAGGGCCACCGCCGCTAATTCCGAGCTTTTGTCACTGCCATTGGTCAAGATATGTGACAGCCACTCTCCAAATCGCTTTGAAACAGCCTCGCGACAGGGGCGGTTGATGCATGCCGCATTCAGAAGTTCCAGCACAGGAACTTCCACCTTCTTGCTTTTGGTGTCTCGAGATGCCCTCGGAACGAGGTGTGTCATGAATTCTTCCGATAAGAAGAGATTGGCAGCTGCAGAGGGAGCCACGGGAAAGACAGCGGCAACCGCAGAAAACGCAACGATCAGATCGTCGATGCGGCCTTTTCCAACAATCGACATGACCAAGCTCATGAACTTCTTCTCGCCCGTCTCCTTGGCAACCTCAAGATACTTGGCAGTGGCCAATGTCGCCTGGCTCCGCACTTCCTGTGGCAGCCGCATATCCAAGGATGAGAGGATCACCTCAAACCCTTCATCGTCAATCAGATGTTCCAGTTCGACAGCATGGACAGCAAGTAGTCTGGTGATTCCCTTCAAGGAGCGACCATCGAGATCATGGCCCGATTCCATCAACTTGGCGATAAACAGCTGGAAGAGTTCACTCTCGCAGTGGGAACGCGTTTCCTCTGATGTCCACACAGTGGGGTCTAGGACCACCGTGTCCAGACACACTGCTGCTCCATCACCCCGATCATAAATTTCATCAAAGAATGCCGTAACAGAGGTTTGAAGCTCTGTAGAGAAGTACTGTCGAACGCTTGTGTTCTGTCGCACCAGTCCCGAGATGATGTCGTCCTGTGTCGCCGACAGAGAGTTCGGTCGCTGCGCTAGCAACAGTTTCAGGCATTCCAGGGCGACGTTTTCCGGAGCTTTCAAGCCATCAGTCCGAAGGTAAGTAGCAGCTTGTTTGCCCGCATTTTCATCCTTCTGTGTGGTGTATCGGCGGCAGAGCTCGAGTAGCTGGTGCTCAGCTGTGTCTTCTCGCTGAACTTTCAAAAAGGCAGCTTTGACTTGTGGATTTTCAGGAGCGATCGAAAGGGCTTCTCGGAGGTTGCGGGAGGCAGCCTGTTGAGCAAACTGCACGTCAGTAACAAGTTTCACCTTCTTCGGAGGGGTCCCAGAGATATGAGATCACATACCTCTCGATGGCCCGCGTCGACCAGTTCGACGGCCTCTCGGGCCAGTTGTACAGCGCGCTCTTCACCCGTTGCTTGGACCATTGCAGGGTTGCCCAAAGGAAGGTGAATAGAACGTAAAATACCAATTTGTGGTGGTCGAATAAAAGTAAAAGATGAGGGAAGCTGTTTTTTTTTTTCCGGATGAGGGGAGGTGGAGAGTGGAAAGGCGATAAGGTGAGAACGAGACAACCGCTTTTTATGGGGAAAGTCAACCTTGGAAGAAAAAGGAGGTTGTTGGAAGATGTTGAGAATGTATGTTATATTTTATATATTTTTTCGGATAGCCGCGTTGGCCTGATTCAATTGACAGTCTCGTTCTTTCTCATTCTGATATATACACTTAAATCTGACTACCCTTGTCCGTCTATTTTCCTTCACGAATCGCCATTATCAATTGGCCTGATAAGACCAACCACAGCCTCCAACGCCGTCACGTTGTCGATAAGCAAAATACTCAGCTTAGTCCTAAGGAAGAGGTCAAAGGGTGTCACAGTCTATTTCCAAGGTTTCCGAAGTCTGAACATGGTGAAAGCCGAACTCTCCGCTAATTCCGTGGGAACTTGAATTTCTCATTGATGGAGGTGAAGTAATTAGGTACTACGGAATGCAATATGCTCTCTTGGCGCGTCCAAGGGATATATGCCAAGAGAGGCTATGTCTTGTCTTTCAAATCGACCGAAGCGGAACTCATCGTCTCAACAATAGATGCTCAGAAATTCGAGGTAATTCCAGTCATCCCACCTGTTGTTGTATTGTTTAACGTCCGGCAGAAAATGGGCGGAGCCCGTTTTCCTAGAACCTCCTATGGGGTATGGTATATAGGGACGTGCTAAGCTATGGAGTAGGTATGTATATATTGTGCGCCTATAGAAAGCAATTCATACTAAATATTACGAGTAAACCCCTAGTTAGCTGCCACAAGCCACCTTTATGTCCTGCCTCTCTAGCGCGCGGATCTCCAGGAGCAAAGCTTCTACTAGAGGCCTGGCCACCCCTCTGACCGGCCTCTCTGGCTCGGGGGTCACCAGCTTCGAAGCTGCCACTGGATGCATTGCCGCCTGTGGATGCGATATCCCGCTGTCGGGTTGATTAGCTATGCCTCGCATACGTCCAACGCTCGAGATGTTGCATATTTGCTTCTGGGCGTCCATACTGGCAAAGCCGCCCTGGTAGTACTTGCTTTACTTGCTTGACTACTATATGGGATATTGTTCTAAGGGACTAGAAGGCTAATTGAAATAAGAGAGTACCATCTTGTTAGCATACCTAGGATGGTCAAATGTGAATCTATCTATCTACCTATCGTCCATAGACCCGCGAAGTTCACTTCTAATGCTCAACCATGACTATCCTCCTAACCTACCTATACAAATTAGACTTTCACTACGCCAGCGATTTCCCCACCTGCGACAATCTTAAAGTCTAGGCAACGATACCTACTTCTCCTGCCAACCTGCCTTATGGTGACTAAGATTTTTCGTAAAATGGACGCTTAAAGTGGCGTCAGAAGTAATGTTGTGAGTCGATGATAGCAAAGGTTTGATCCAAAGCTACGATGTACAGAAAAACACAAGAGAGAGTAGATAGGTTGATGTAAGTTGGTTATAATGGGATCACATATAGCGACAGCTATAGTCCTCGTTATCGCCTCGTGACTAGCTTATCGCCTCAAGATCGTCAACTGGAATTGACCGAGCATCGCCAGTGGAATTGGAGAATATCTTTTGATAGCCGCTGGACCCTCAAGAACTCAGTTTAACCAGCTTGAGCCCTATCTCAGCTTGTCTCTCACCTCGCAATGAGCACCACCCTCGACCGATCCGACATCTCACCACAATGAATTCCGTCGATGCCTCCGAGCATTACGAGCTCAAAGCTACCGGTTCGTCTTTCCTATCGCCAGGACAAGCTGAAAACATATCTAATCTGATCCAGACCTCGCCCCATCCCTCCTCACCATAGTAATTGACACGAATCCACACGCCTGGGCTGCCCTCGAGGACTCCCTCCCCCTCTCCAAAGCAATCGCCAACATCCTAGTCTTTATCAACGCCCACCTAGCCTGCAACTACGCCAACGAGGTTGCAGTCGTCGCCTCACACAGCCAAAAAGCATCATGGCTCTACCCATCCCACAAAACCCCCACAACGACCTCCGACGGTGACAGTGACGGCGATGTGACCATGAACGGTGCACCCGACACTACCCCCCAAACGAACAAATACCGGCCCTTCCGCCTCGTCGAAGAACAAGTAACCCGCAACTTGAAAGACCTAATCGACTCAACGACCGGCAATGACATCCGCAACAACACGTCGACAATGCTAGCCGGCGCGCTGACCCTCGCGCTGAGCCATATCAACCGGCGCACACTCGCCTGGGCCGAAGAGCACGGAGGTGCAAACAACGAAGACACGGTCACCGAGGGTGCACGCGGGGGACCGTCTGCACCACCAGGCCGGTACTCGGCCTCGAACGAGGACGAACGGCTGCAGAGTCGGATCTTGGTTGTTTCCGTGAGCGGGTCCAGCGACTCCGCGCACCAGTATATCCCCGTCATGAATAGTATATTCGCGTGCCAGCGCTTGCACATTCCCATTGATGTGTGCAAGCTTAGTGGCGATGCGGTGTTTTTGCAGCAGGCGTCTGATGCGACCAAGGGGGTGTATATGGCTCTTGCCGAGCCGCGTGGCTTGCTGCAGTACCTGATGATGGCGTTTTTGCCGGATCAGCGCTCGCGTCGGCATTTGGTTGTTCCCACGCGGGTGGATGTCGATTTCCGGGCTGCGTGCTTTTGTCATCGCCGGGTTGTGGATGTGGGTTTTGTCTGCTCCATTTGTCTCAGTATCTTTTGTGAGCCGCCGCCCGGTAATGATTGCATGACTTGTGGCACGCATTTGGAACTCGGTGATAATGCCAGGCCTGCTCTTCTGCCTAGGAAGAAGAAAAAGAAGAAGCGTGTCAATGGCACTTCAGGGACTGCCACTCCCATGTCGACGCCTACGCCAGGGCCTTGACGTCTCTATTGCGGAAGTCACACCGCCAGAGCAAAGAACACATGTAGTCGGCCCTTTTTGCTGGGTCGTTGTAGGCCAGGTTGGCATAAGCATGGAAAATCAATCGGGTTGATGCTACGGACGACACTATATATGGCTATGTACTGTTTTGAGGAAGATTTTGGGACAGCTCTCATATTACTAGCGACTCATTAGGTACACGCATTGAAAATGTCGGAGCTGCTGTGAAGCACGCTCTGATCACTATTTTGGTGCCCGGTCTCGAGGGAGAAGACTGTCTGGGAAAAGCAAAGAGCATTGGAACAATCGCTCGCCTTGTCAGTATGCAAGCAAAACGCCGGGAAAGCAGCGCCAGGAAACAGAATGAGGAAATGGCTATACCACTACCGATGATGTGAAATTCGAGGGGACAAGTAGGGGTGAAAGTGGGTGGTTATGGGCAAAACAAAGGACGAGCAGTTGGCGAAGCGAAGGGACCTCGCTGCAACTTGGTTTTAGTTTTAGCCCAAGATGCCTTGCAATTCTGGTGAAACTATATATCAGCACTCATAGTCTATACTCTCTAACTTGACCATAGAACTTACATGGAATCTTGATTCGGCAACCACCTTGGGCCACTGCACCCCGTGAGCTTCGTGACATCAAGCAAGATGGTCTGTCCACTTTGCTAGACATAGTAGCGAGAGCCTAAGAGTTGTATTTAGCGACAGATTCCGCACGGTGATAATCCTGGGATACTCACGAAAGAATCAGTGTTGTGCGCGAAATAGAACTCGATTCCGGAATTGTTCTTTTTAACAATCACCACTCCGAGCGCGCCGAAGAGGATGCTGTTTTTCACGACGCTATGTCCTGAGAAGCGAAAGCAAACAGTTGTCAGTTCCTAGAAAAGAATGGAGATAGAAGAACAGTACTCACCAGTGAACTCCCGCGTCATCCACTCTTTGAGAGCGTCTTCTTCCATTACCTGGTTAAAAACACCATCATCGCCCAGCTTATGACTGTGGTACATCCGCGTTGCGCAGGTGCTTGCCGCGAGCGTCCCGGCGATGAGCTCGCCTGTCCCAGACGTGACCACCGCACATGTGGTCCCGTCCGGATCAGCCGGGTCTTGCGGAATGACATGCGTGCCGATGCCAATCAGTGCTGCAGGGCCAACCCGGCCACGGTGCTTCATGCCGATTCCTCCAGAAGAAGACCCTGCCGCAATATTTCCATATCTATCGATGGCAATGGCTCCAATGGTGTCTGTGACCATATCCATTCCATCTCCATCTTGTACGCAATCGGCGCTCTCGGGGCTGCCATCCCGGGATGATTTCGAAGCCGAGACAGGCTGCACAGGTTGATAAGGACTTGTGAGCTTGGTGTGTTTCTGAGTTGAATGATTCAGCGGGGAGCTCCGATGCTGTCCCTTCACATATAGATCGAGGCCTGGTTCGGTCAGACTTTTGAGTTCCTCGCCCGCTCCATAGCCACTAGCAGATCCCGAGGATTGAACAGACAGACTTCCAGCTTCGGAAACCTGCTCGAGACGTGCAAGGCGAGCCTCGAGGGGAGTCATGGGGCGGCGGATCCAAGGATCAATCGCTTCACCACTGGCTTCATTCTCGTAATCTTTAACTTCAGCGGCCCAGGTATTGTATCTCTGTAAAGCGACAGGGGAGATCATGGTGTCCGCGGGCATGATGACTATACCGTGCTCCCATGCAAAGTCTTTGGCTCCTTCTCCGACCAGGAAGTTCGGGGGCACCCTAGAATTACCCAAGCGTATGTTGGACTGGTCGTAGATCTTGCGGGCAAGCATGATCGGGTTTTTGATGTCTAACAAGGCTCGCATATTAGTCATGGCCGAGAAAGGGCCCAAATCAGCGAACAAACTTACTGGGTACAGCTCCAACTGCTCCGCTTAAACCATTATGATCGACAATCGAGGCATCACCCTCAACAACCCCATTTGCATTCAAGTTACTTCCAAACCCTGCGTTTGTGATCGGATTATCTTCAAGCACCATCAAGGCTGCCTCGACGGCGTCAACGGCGGTAGCACCCCTCTTCAAGAATGTGATTGCGTTGGTCGCAGCTCTGTTTTATCAAATGTTAGCTGTAACAACCTTCAAATGGGTGCGAGATAACAACTAACGTTTCACACGCCTTTAAATGCTTGTGCTCGTTCTCGCGGCTGTGATAGCCTGCACCGGCATGAAGAAAGATCGCACAGACGCCATCAGTTCGGGAAGTCTGAGACATATTGAGACCCGTAGGGAAAGACTCCGAATGGCTGAGGTGCTTTGCAAGTTTTCGAAAGAACAGTCCGTGCAATTGTTGCGATCTCAGACCGGAGTCAAGGTATCGACGCGCGGTGTGAGGATTGTAATCCCGGCGCAAGAATAGTGTCGACTATTCAATCCCGCAGACGAGATGTGATTCCTCGACTAGGGTGTGTCCAGTATATTCAATTCGTTGCGATATCAGACGAAACTTGAGGTTTAAAAATAAGACGCGAGGCAGCAAATGTGAATGTGACTGGTTGCCTCTAGGTAACCCTCAAGTTGTGTCCCTCAATGAAAGAGCGATTTGCCAGAGCTTCAGACTAGAGGATCACCGGAAACCAATGCTCTATTGCTATGGCAGTCTTCGGGACTGGGAACGAAGCGAGTGAGCTGAGTGCACGGCAGCACGATGCGTATCGGGGTGAGGGAAAAATACAAAGAATAGAGGTCAGGAATGCATGCATGCAACCCATGAAAAAGGATACAAGTTGGAAGAATAAATGAATGAGTGTTTTAGGGATTCAGGATGTCAGAAAAAAACATTCGAGAAGAGAGTAGCGAGGTGAATTTATAGGAGCTCCGTTAGCATTGAACGTTCCTGCCATTATGTTCAATATTCGCAGTTGAAGAGCGGTGGCGGTGATTAGGTGTGTGCCTGCTACCTCTCTCTATGTGAGGACCATGAATCTTAGATATTCTAATCTTGAGAATATCATTTTATGTTATTTTTTGAATGAGGCTGACGTCCACTGAGCGCTGCCCACGGCTTGTCCTTAGTAATCGGACCTCCGGGCACTGCATCTCCACCCCCCGCCTTGTCTGCCTGTCCTCTTGGTCTCGCGAAGTCAGGGCGATTTCGGCTACAATTGAGAGATTTCGCCGATTCCCTTGCCTCTAACTGGTTCTATACCATACATCAGCTTCCTCCGACACCTTGCCGCATTTCGATTGATTGTGCCCAAACCCAACCACCCGCCATGGCGTCCCAAACACCAGCCGTTGTCATGGACAAGTAAGTTCACAGCTACAAGGATCTTGATCAAGTTGTTAGATGCTGATTCGACATCTCCTGTCAGCGGAACTGGTTATTCCAAGCTTGGTATGTGCTCTTTCTACTAGTTGGGGAACTCGCGATTACGGATTAGGCTGACATGCTACCTCGACGTTTCCAGGTTTCGCCGGCAACGATTCCCCCTCATTCGTATTTCCGACCGCAATTGCAACCAAAGCTGGTGCTGGAAGTGCTGGAAGCTCCGGGGGCCGGCCCCCAGTCGCAAACAAGCCCTCGTTCCTAGGCGCTGGTGGGGGTAGCTCCAACTTGTCTGCGAAGCGTGGTACAGAGGACTTGGATTTCTTTATCGGCGATGAAGCCCTGGCTGCAGGCAGTGGTCCAGGCTATGGCGTCAACTACCCGATCCGCCACGGACAGATTGAAAACTGGGACCATATGGAACGTTTCTGGTCGAACTCGATCTTCAAATATCTGCGCGTGGAGCCCGAGGACCACTACTTCCTCCTCACCGAACCTGTAAGACAAATGCGCATACTGCCAGCAGACCTGGTCTGATATGAGAGATCTAACCTCCATGGATTACAGCCCCTGAACCCTCCCGAGAACCGTGAGAACACCGCCGAGATCATGTTCGAGTCGTTTAACTGCGCTGGTCTTTACATCGCCGTGCAAGCAGTGCTCGCCCTGGCCGCCTCATGGACTTCCTCAAAGGTGACAGATCGATCTCTCACCGGAACTGTTATCGACTCGGGTGATGGTGTTACCCACGTTATTCCCGTCGCCGAGGGTTACGTCATTGGATCATCCATCAAGAGCATCCCAATTGCCGGACGAGACATCACATACTTCGTGCAGAGCTTGCTACGTGACCGCGGTGAGCCCGATAGCAGCTTGAAGACAGCAGAGAAAGTCAAGGAGGAGTACTGTTACGTCAGCCCGGATATTGTCAAGGAGTTCGCACGTTACGACCGCGAGCCAGACCGCTTCTTGAAGCACACCGTCAGTGCGCCGAACGGGCGGAGTATAAACATCGACATTGGATACGAACGGTTCCTCGCCCCGGAGATCTTCTTCAACCCCGAAATCTACTCGTCCGACTTCCTCACCCCGCTTCCCAATGTCGTCGACGGCGTCATTCAATCCTCCCCCATCGACGTCCGGAGAGGTCTCTATAAGAACATTGTGCTCTCCGGTGGTTCCACTCTGTACAAGGACTTTGGCCGTCGCCTACAGCGTGACATTCGTCACTTGGTTGATGCACGAATCCGCGCCTCTGAGGCTCGCAGCGGTGGCGCACGCAGTGGTGGTCTCGATGTCGCTGTTGTTACTCACAAGCGTCAACGCCACGGTCCCTGGTTCGGAGGTAGTCTGCTGGGCCAGACGCCTGAGTTCCGGAGCTACTGCCACACTAAGGCGGAGTACGACGAGATTGGTCCCAGCATCGTGCGGCGCTTCGCGCTGCTTGGTGGCCCGGGAAGCTCGTAGAGGGAAAAGAGTGGATATTATCATTAGATACTCGTCAATTGTCAATCAATGTAGCTCAGCCTTTTGTTCATAGTCGGTAGTTTATTTCTTGCTTTTCTCCGGTGGTGCTCTCTCTCCTTTCTTTCATTAGTCAGAACAGCTTCATGCCGGTCTTGTTCGTCGGCTTTTTTTACTTTCAGGGCCAATGTAAATCAAACTGAGAGCCTGTTGGATTGAGTAGATACATTAAAATAAAATGCAAGATAGATAAAAAAACGTAGATATACATCATCGCCATCAATATTGACTTTTTCCTTGGTTCACCGCCCAGAACTCCGCGAAGAATGCAGATTTCAGAAACTTGGAGATAACTCACAAGCTCAAAGTTATTACTATACAAAGACCATTTCCTCACTCAAGCTTTGTCCTCCTTAGGGAAAGTGGTACGGTTGAGAATAACCACACCCTCGACATGACCGGTCTGAGGGAAGAAATCGAACCCACGAATGCTCTCGATCTCGTAGCGGACGTTGTTCTTCTCATTGCCCTGAACCATGACAGCAACATCGCGGGCTTGCGTATGGACGTTACAGCTGACATACACCACACGACGGGGCTTGTAATCAAGCAATTGGCGCAGGAAGTCATCAGAACATCCCTTGCGAGGCGGGTCAATGACTAGCAAAGTCTGGTCTGACGGGTAAGGAACATCCTTGAAGAGAGTGGTGGCATCGGCAGCAGCAAAGCCTGTGTTCTTGATCTTGTTTTCGACAACGTTTTGACGGGCTGACACAATGGAGTCGCCTCCGATATCGACACCCAGACTAGACTTGAACAACGGGGAGAGCGTGATTGTGAACAGGCCGGAGCCGGAGTATGCGTCCAAGAGATACTTGATTGGCTTTGCGTTTTTGTCGTTATTCGCAGGGATGGCTTTGGAGCGGATGTACTCAGTGAAGCCGGAGAGGATCGAGTTGTTATTTTGGAAGAAGTCGCCTGCTTTGTTGGTGAAGAGATAGTCGTCGACGTATTCGTAGGAAATGGCATTGTTATCTGTGACGCAACGCTTTTCCTCGGTGTAGGTTTCATGCTCGATGCGGATGACATCGCCCGTTTCGCGAGCGCGGGCCATCTCGCCAATGATGGACTTCCTTTGGTTGGCGGTGGGCGAGGTGTCTTTGGGAATTCGTGTTGTAGACTCCCGCATGAGGAGAGTGGCGCCTCGCTTGAAAGACCCGAGGTTCTCTGCGACTCGCTTCCTCTCACTTTTGAGGCCGCGGCGGACGATGTCTGTTCCAAGGGGACAATCTTCGATGTCCATGTCCTTTCGTTGGTTCTTGTAGGTATATCCAATTGCGGGAACCTGGGGTGTTCTAAGTACTCCATTGGGACCTTTGATATTGAGTTCGAAATGCGGAGTAAGTTTTGTGCGATAGCCATATTGCTTTGGCGAAGCAAAAGTTGGTTCAACGTTAGGAACAAGCTCCGGTATCAATCCAGAGAAATTCGCAAAGGCTTTCTCCACAACACGGCGTTTGTGAGCAAGCTGGTCCTCATAGGACATCATCTGGAGCTGACATCCGGAACATTCTCCAAAGTATTTGCATCCAATTCCTGCATCGTTTCTCTGAGGACCGGGTTCGATCACTTTAATGAAATCGGTCAAGCTGTACGACAAGGGCTTGTGATGTCTGATCACCTTGACGCGCGCAACGTCTCCGGGAACTGTGAACGGAACGACGTATACATGTTTCCCATTCTCAGCGAGCGCTAGACCGTCGCCTGTCGAGGAGATCTCGGAGATCTTGACATCTATCTCAGTGAATTTCTCGGGGAGATCCAGAGGCCCGCTGTCGACGTTCACCTCGGCCTGCTTGGATTCATTCGATTTCAGGAGTTTGTCGATGTCACAAACCAAGACCTCGTCATATCCATTCTGTTTATTTTTCTTGTCGATGATCTTTTGCTTCTTTTGCCGCTCATTGGCCCGGGCCACAGCATGCCCACTGCCACTGGGTTTCTTGTAGAACTTGGGCTTCTGCTCTTGGCTGAAACTGCGTCGAGTAGCCTTGGGGGACTCAGGCTTTTGCTGTTGACCGGCGAATTCTTGCTTGGGACGGTCTGCGTCCATGTCGATTCCTAGCGCGTCGATCAGACGGCGGTGGTCGGATGAGTTGGAAGATAATCGCACTTGCAAGGCAGTTCGGGTCTGAGAAGACAAAGAGGAAGTCAATCTACAGACAGAAGATCGTACCGCAAACATCAGTCGTGGAAAGCGACAGAGAAATAATTTCGTGAACTAAATTCGCTGGAAATTTATTTGAAATGCATCTGTCCCCTCGCTGATTGGGTGGGGGCTCACCGCCCGCAAGAGAGAAATTCGTCCCGGTGCTTCACCTCCGACGGGCCTCTTTTGCCTTTGCTTCCTCCAATTGTCTCCGCATTTCGCCCTTTCCCTCATTCAAACGCTCTCAACCGGCCTACCGTTGGCTGGGGAGCTCATTGCACCTTTATCATGAACGTGACACGGCCGGCACGATGCCTTCTTTGCAGCTTTACCCGTGCTGCCACCCCAAGCACGCGAGTCCCTCGACGCCAATTCCATCCTACTCCCGCGACACTCTCGAATCGGAAACCCAAGTTCCCCAATGTCAAGGCTCCTCAAACACAGGACTATAAGCCTTACACGGAAGAGCAGAAAGCTGAGCTTGCCAAGGAGTACTCGGCGGCACAGATGGCGGCCATTGAGGCCGGCGAAGCTGCCATCGACCCCAAAGATCTGGCAGAGCAGATGATCGAGCGCAGCGATCCCATGGCATTCAAATACGTCGACGACTTCTCAGTTATCGAGCCCGGCATTGATCGACACCAGCGCGCCCCGGAGTCGAACTCGGATTACAATTTCAAGCTGAAGAGCGAGGCCGATTTCATCAACGACTTCGGCCGCTTCATTGCCGATATGCCTGATAATGCGACAGGCGCAGACTTTGTCCGGTTTGCAGACAACCTGCGCGTCACTCACGGCAAGGAGGAGAGCGAGCTGGACCCGCACAGCGCACTTGTTCCAGACCTCTTCGGACCTGGAGAGACCATCGATGAGCCCCGTGTGGAAGAGAGGAAGACAGCCGCCGAGAAGGGCGAGAAGGAGCGATCTGCAGAGGCGGAGGAAATGACTGATGCCCTCAAGAGTCTACTCCTGGCTACGGGCTACACGGAAAAACAGGTCAAGGACCTCCGTACCAAGACCCTGGTCTCACACAGTGTCACCAACCAGACTCGACTAGGAAAGGTTCGCCGTGCGTACCGTCTTTCCATCGCTGGTAATGGCGACGGTTTGCTGGGTATTGGTGAAGCCAAGTCCGATGAAGCCTCGGACGCAAAAATCCAGTCGCAATACCGTGCTATCCGAAACATGCAGCCTATTCCTCGCTACGAGAAGCGAACCATTTATGGCGATGTCAAGGGCAAGGTGGGAGCCACGGAGTTGCAACTGATGCACCGTCCCCCAGGTATGTCTCCATTATCCCTTACGCCAGCTTCTTGATTTCCGCTAACAACAACAGGCTTCGGACTCCGTGTCCAATACCTCATTTACGAGATGTGCCGTGCTGGCGGCATTCATGACCTTTCGGCCCGTGTCGGTCGCTCAAGGAACCAGATGAACACCGTCAAGGCCGCCTACGAGGCCCTCATGAGCCAGCGTAACCCCGAGCAGATTGCTCACGCACTCGGCAGAAAACTTGTCGATGTGCGCAAGGTGTACTACGCAGGTAAAGTCTAGGGTTACAGACCCTGACTTGCTGTTTCGCCCCCAGCGTGTATATAATGCTTTCCTTTTCCTCTTCTTCTTCTTCTTGTGTCTTTTGCATGTATTTGTATAAGTCGGTTGTTAAACATGAAGGGTCATCAATTCTCCAGTATCCTGGGCTATCCATCGCATATCTGGAAAACCATATATCAACAGCGTTCTTTTGCATAAACACGATCTGATCCGTGCCGTCCACAAACGCAGACTTGGGAAATACAACACCCCGGGTATATTACGCGCGTAACCAAAATCAAACCCATAAAAGTCACAAGGCAACTCCAACGCCGTTCCTCACTCATTGGAACGTGATATCCCCCTCGCCCTCATATCCCGGCTGATATTGATATTCCTGATCCTGCTGTTGCTGCTGCTGCTCTTCATTCTCATTCCAAATCTGCTGCTGCAAGACAATGCTATACACACTAGCCTTGAGCAAGGTGCACACGGTCGCAGTCTTGCGTTCAAGGAGGCGGAGGCCATCGAGCGGCATGGAGGCGGGGGAGCCAGCGAGGTCGGCGAGTTTATCGGACAGCTGCGCAGGCGCATTCGTCAGTAAGCAGTCGAGCCAGAATCCATAGAGCATATCATCTGTAATACAAGTTCCGTCGGGTATTTCTCACGAAGAGAGAGTTTTGTCTCCAATGGGAAGAACAAGCTCGGATCATCTCCACGTACCTGGTTCACATTCCGCAGCAACCGCGCGTATTCTTCCAGCACCTCCTGCTCCAGATCTGAGACGAGGGGGTTATCGGAGCCTAGTAGTGGGTTGTTTGAGTGGCCCCGGGTGTGCGAGGCGTCTGTGTCGGTGCCCATTGATTGATCTTGGATCGGAGGGGTGGAGGTTTCCGCGGGGTCGGTCTCGGTGTAGGAATAGTCGTGGTCTGGGTCTTCGTGTGCGAATGCGGACATGATGATGGTTTGCTTGCGGGGTTCGAGTGTCAATTGTATGAGGTATGTTGTAGTGGACTGGGGTTGAGATGTGTGTTTTGTTTGTGATTTTTTATTTTCTGAGGTTCCGCGTTCCAAACCCCAAGGAAGCTTCCGATATCAGATCGTACCTACATAGGACTTGCTAACTAACTAATAGTCATAACGTCAACATACATGTAGTATCCTACACAAAAACTATAAATGTGGTCTTTTTAAATTATCTTGGACTGATAATGTCGTATAATCTTAAAGGCATATGTCAACTCAAGTTTGTATACTTCTGACTTGCGGGGTTATGTGACATCGACCTACAGCTAGGTGTTTCACACTAGATCATCGCATACGAGTATCCGACCGCTGTCTATAAAAGTAAACTCTTGAAGAGTGAGCCCAATCCAGCGGGTGGCCGACGTGCAGCATGTTGAAGATACTACATGTAGAAAGGTCCACAAACACTGTATAACTACATACAGTATGCTGGCTCTTTCATCGAATATGATTCTCCACACAGCAAAGGCACATGCATGTTGTATGTACTCGTCGACGTGTAATGGGAGTAACTTACAGTGGACTGAATCTATGATGCTAGATTTCTACCGTCGTTGTGATATAAACTCGCCCCTCTTTCTCAATGTATCGTACTGCTATGCCTTGGCAGAAGGGACAGAAACTTAATATACAATGACATCTTCACCCAGCAGCATATTATACACAGACTACGACCTTTAAAGTCGACATTGCCATTACCAAGTAACTACATGGAGCTACCAAGGTACATGGTACCCTAGAAGCATTCGAAGCTTTATGGAACGCGTGTCAACACGAATGAGAAGGGCGACATGTCGAGCGTCGATCGTAGGCAACCACCGCTGAGCAACTTGGCAAGATTTCTATGATGGAAGCCTGCAGCACTTTGTTTGATTGTCGGTGACGATCCGACGGGAAGAGGTTTGATCTTCGGCCAGCAGAGTTGACACAAGCAAATGTGACTGGATGGGAGAAGTTCATTGGAAGATTGAGCTATCATTCTTGCCTCAATTACTGGTGTCTCCTCGGTCTTTGAGAATGCAAGACTCCTAAGACATCATAGATCTAGTGTAATTTTTAAATGGATACCTATCGCAGCATTCGATATTGTTGTATATGCCCAGGACTGCGACTCTTTCCTGCTTGTTTCTCCAGTAGTTATGGAACAGCTTTAATTCGAGCTTCATACATGTATTGACTTCGTTGAGAAAGCCACAACTCCTCGGAGATATCGCGATTGGGTTTTACTAGAGAAGGTTGATATATTCGAAGAAATCGTCTCAAATCTAACTGGTCTCGTGCATGATACAGATCCCGATTTAGAAGTGGATACATGTAGTCCTTCTCAACTCGTCGTAGTGCAGTTCTAGCACCATTAACGTTTCTTGGAAAAGTCATCCCCTGAAAATACTGATGCCAAGAGTTCCATGGCGCAGGAGGCGACACCTTTCTAGAAACTCTCTCACTCCGCAGACGGAGGGCTATTGCGCCAGCCTCCACGTCGTACCAGCTACCTGCCGCCTTGGCTCCCATTGCGCGGCAGCCTAGACCATAATTAGGATGTGTGATACACGGGGACTCCGTCGCCTCGAGTGCCTGATTTAGCAACTCCCGTCAAATGATTAGATCGCCTGGGAATTTGCCGCCCCCAACATCGGTTTGAGTCTAGTGTAGAAAAAGGAGCCTTGGCTCTATCTCCCTCACTTTGATATCATTGTCGTTTCGACCGAATATCTTCACCGTTATCATATATATGTGGGTCATGACAGCATAACCCAGAAAAACGAAGGACTCCTCGCAGATATCGAGTGGCGACTTAAGTCTCGCATTGGACAAACGGGAACCAATACGTAAGTGTCTGTTTAATTCGTAGGCTGGAGATGTTAGCCAGTCTTTTAAATGCGGGGCTTGAGCGGCGATAGAGGGGTAGAAAAGGGGAGAGAAGGAAGATCCCCTTTTTTTTTTTTACCACAGACGTTCCAAATGGAATATGGTCCCTGACCCGTAGAAAATAATAAAGTTGATTGATTTCCTAGGGTTGGGGTGGACACGTGTCGAGTTATTTCCATAACTGGTTAGCGGCTTTCCACTATTGACTAAGAGAGGTTAGCCAGACAACGCCTTCTACTCCATATGCGAGTACGAAATCGCCACTTTCTAGAATAAATGTGGTTTTTTTGAGACTTTCAGGGGGCAATATAGGACTTTAGAATTTATTTTGAGGGGACAGTTCTAAGTGGATTCTATGATCTAGTGCTGCATAGCGCAATATCAAAGTAGAAAGAAAACGTCCACGGGTTCCCATGTGCAGTGGAGTTCAAATTGTATTAGGGGAAGGCTAATTAACGATCTGACCTCTCAATTTCCGACAGGGGCAACCAAGGTTTAAGCTTGTTTTAGCTCAACTTATCGGAATACATTAGGTACTATGTACTACATACATACATCTGTACCATGTACCATATGGAGTTAAAACAAGACCATACCATCGCTTTACGCTCTTTATTCGAATCCACTTCACACTACCTTATCCACTGTTATAATATCCACATTTACTCCCTTTCCCCATGGAGTGCTTTTGTGTCCACTTCTCGGTTGTACAGACCACTTTACACTGCCCCCTTTTGTATCCCCTGGGTCGAAAAGCAACCGAATGTCTTGCGCTATGGCGCTAACTCTAGGTATTAAATGGACTCACCGTGATTTGCTAGTAGAGTAAAGCGCTTGTGATTTTCTCTTATAAGACTCTTAATGCCATAATATTCGCCTTTATTGAGCATTTTGATCCGAACCACTGAGGCTATCATCTATATCCCATTATCGATCTTTTGGGTCGACTAAAGTAGATGAGCATGATGCCCACCCCAGCGGCGAGGGACAATGTCTTTTCAAGACGTGAGATCGAAGGCATGCTTGCTGATGGCAAGCTAATTATCATCGTCGACGGCGATGTCCTCAAATTAGACGCTTGGATCAAATATCACCCCGGAGGTGATATGGCCATTAAGCACATGATAGGCAAAGATGCGACGGACGAAGTAAATGCGTGAGTTTCCCTATTCCTGCTTCAAGTTTTTCCAGCTTCCTCTTTGCACATGACACTAACACCCAATGAAAGACTACATTCCCAGGAAGCCCGTCAGCGCATGAGCAAGTTTAGAATTGGCCGAATCGAGGGCCGATGGATCAATTTCCTTCCTCCCATCCAAGGCGGCGAATTTCGCCCATACAACAAAGATGAGATCAATGAACAAGATCTCTCCAGAACAGAACTGTCAAGCGAAGAAGTTTCAGCACCACCTTCGCCCATCTTTGAACCCGCAGACGATACCCTCGGCCTAAGACGCAGGCTATCAGTCTCAACCATCTCCTCAGCAGTCAGCGCTGTTTCTCCCGCAACAGAAGGAAAAACAGGAGGATACGTGATAGACGCGCGCACCAAAGAGGAGATCGAATTGAATGCCGCCAAATACCCATCCCTCGATGCCGAGGACCAAGAATACATCACAATGAGATACCGCGAACTGCAGAAGCGCATTCAAGCAGCAGGTCTCTACAACTGCAATTACAAAGCCTACGCAATCGAGATTTCTCGGTACACGCTCTTTTTCTCGCTTTTCGTCTTCTTCCTCAAGAAATCCCACTTCTGTCTCTCCGCCTTCTTCCTCGGCTGCTTCTGGCACCAACTTGTCTTCTCCGCCCATGACGCCGGCCACATGGGCATCACGCACAACTACCAGATCGACACAACCATCGGCATGATCATCGCCGATTACCTGGGCGGTTTAAGTCTCGGCTGGTGGAAACGCAGCCACAACGTCCACCACATCGTCACCAACGCCCCCGAGCACGATCCAGACATCGAGCTTATGCCCTTCTTCGCGCTGTCGCACCGTTTCTTCGGCTCCCTGCGCAGCACCTACTACGATCGCATCATGGAGTACGACGCCTTCGCCAAAATAACCGTCAAATACCAGCACTACATGTACTACCCGATCCTCCTCTTCGGGCGCTTCAACCTCTACTTCCTGAGCTGGGAGCACATCATCGTCGGCCGGGGCCCGAAACACGGTGCCGGCTGGTGGCACCGGTGGTTCGAGTTTGCGGGCCACATATTCTTCTGGATTTGGTTCGGCTACGGCGTTGTCTGGTGCAGCATTCCGACCTGGTTCAATCGGGTCGTCTTTGTCTTGATTTCGCATATGGTGACGTCGCCGCTGCATGTGCAGATCACGCTGTCGCATTATGCTATGTCTACCGCTGATTTGGGACCGCTGGAATCTTTCCCGCAGAAGATGCTCCGCACTACGATGGATGTCGATTGTCCGGAGTGGTTGGACTTTTTCCATGGTGGGTTGCAGTTCCAGGCTATTCACCATTTGTATCCCAGAATCCCGCGGCATAATCTGCGCAAGACGCAGCAGTTTGTTAGGGAGTTTTGTGAGGACGTGAAGATTCCGTATGCGGTCTTTACCTTCTATGATGGTAATAAGGAGGTTATTGGGCGGCTTGCCGATGTTGCGAAGCAGGCGAGGATTCTTGAGGAATGTCGCAAGGCTTGTGCTGCGGATCCTTACCATATGCATTGAGGATACCTTGCACTTCTGTACATGTTTTAGATATTTAGATACTCTATATCGTGAAAGATATATTCCGAGAATATAGTCGGTGATTATAGATTGACATCGTTCAAGCGAGACTTCCAATATTATAAATTCATCTGCTTCCTACTAGCTCCATCCTGATTCTGCTCGTCTATATATACCCGCAGGTGCTTATATTTTAGCCCTAGTCCCATGGTCTTTTCCACGCATCTCCACTTCCAACAGTGCCTGCCTTGCAACGTTCCTTTCAAAGTTGAGGTCCTGCTATATGTACTCATGTAAACAACGTTGTTACTCGATTATGAAGGAACTACCGGATCGAAAACATGTACCTGCCTCCCGACATCCTTGTCGTCATGTTCATATCGAGTAGAAACCTTTTACACTGCGGCGTCGAGCTAAGCATAGCTTCAATGTCGAAGCTCATGCCTGATGCATCATCGACCGGAGAACTGTATGTGATGTGCAGTACCCCCTGATTAAATAGCTTTATCTCAAGCATTAGACGCGCAATCATCAAAAGGTCAGTGTATGGGGATACCAAGCCAGAACTTAAAACTATCAGAAGATAGCAGCATTCTCCTTCGCACGAGTCAGATACCATTTGTAAATAAATCCAAAGTTCACCGGTAAGGCCGTTGATAATGAAAGTCAGAATATGCAAGCAAAAACCAGGAGCACAATGTTTCCTGGGAGAGAAAAAGAAGAGCAAAAGGAAGTCGCTTTGATCTTGATTCTTGACCCTGAGCACTGATTGTTATCGACAAGGGCTTACTATGTACTAGTTATCTAGTCAGTTATTATAACAAACTAGGTCTGCTCGCTCAAATCTTGCTATTACAACAGAAAGGTCCATCGTATCACCTTGATATATGTGAAGAGTAGACTTGCCCCGGATTCATTGATTAAACAGCTTATCCTCAAGTCTTGAAGGCATATCTCGGGGTTTTCAATTGCCGTCTTTGCTGAACCTGCTGGAAAGTTGTCCATTGCTAACTCCAACTTATTCGGACTCGTCAAGCCACCTGCATCGGATGGATAACCCGATGATAATCGCCATCACAAATGGATCCACCATGGTGCATGATACTGGGCCGTCCCGTACCTGTGGTGTCATTGATTGGACCTGATAACCTAGACATACAGGAGCTTGAAGCGTAGCTATGGGAAGTGACGGATGCTCAGTGAACGGATCAGTGAGCTTAT